>OY769903.1:19828509-20501235 GCA_963669185.1 Dyspetes luteomarginatus | reverse complement strand
CAAAAAAAAAATTCTCCGGCACACAAATCGCGTCGATTACTCGATCGTTATGATCGCGTGCGATTTGTGCGGTGTCGCTGTTTCTGTTTCTCATATGTGCTACTGCCGCAGAGTTGATGGCCCACGTGAGCAATATACATCAAGTCCTCTCGTGGAAGTTTCAGGGAGAAAAGAGCTGAGTTGTATATATGTATATGTACGCTCAATGTGTGGTATATATGTATATATACACTCAATGTGTGGTACGAATTCATAGTGGCTTCTGGCAACTCCGTTATCAACATGGAGGACAGGCTGGTAGCCGGTACTTGCCTCAATAAGTAGTGACAATTTTATGCGATAGGGATGAAAAAGCCACGTGTAATCAAAAGCTCGTTAACATGATTTATAAATCACGATCAGTTGCATATACCAATGCACAATGTATAAGGCCTATTCATATATAAATGTATATATATATATATATATATATATACAAGTATTCTTGTATAATAAGAATTCGAGATGTCCATGTAATACATTATATATATATATATGTATAGACGTAAGATGATTTGAAGCCCAGGAGAAGATGAACAGTAATTATTTATCAAGTTGCTCATGTGGCTCTCATTCGTATCAGCAAAGCGAGTGGTTAATATTCACTCGGATTCCTGCGCCAGGGGTTCATACATGAATCGATGAATAATGCTTCGATATTAAATTGCAATGGACCATCATAGCGCACTCGCTTTTCTCAAACGAAAACGAATATACATGAGGGATTGGAGTGTTTCCATCCCTCATATATTTTCCTCGAAGGTCAATAAATAAAAACTACCCTTTTTTAGTGCCCTGAAGTCGTAAAGTTTATGAAAGAAATGTTGGACATTATGACCGCAAGGCATGAAAATATTTCGGTTTCTTCCATTTTTCGTGATGAGGGACCGGGAAAGAGAAGGGGGGGGGGGAGAGGTCAAGTGGGTTCAAGGACTCTTGGAGGAAATGATTTTCCACGAGAAGAGAATAAGGTTCGACCGAAATTCTTCGGTGAAGCCGCAAAGTTGGGACAAGACCAGAATAAGTAGTAAAAGAGAGAGAGAGAGAGAGAAAGAGAGAGGAGAGGGGAGAGGAACGGTCATGGCGAAATATGATAGGGCAGTTTATAGGGATTTTCGTTTTGGCTCTGCGGCGTTAATGCATATATATTGCCATGCTTGTCTTATGTAAGCGACGAGGAAGCAAAAAAACGTTTAAGAGAAAGAGAGAGAGGGAGAGAATAAAACGAATATGACGAGATGGAATAGCGAAGGAAAAAAATGAGAAAAGAGCGCTAAAGGTCCTGGATTTGGCGTGTCCACTCGACCAAGATACTCCTGCGATGACTGCCGGATAGTGGATAAAACATTACAGGCTCTCTCTCTCTCCCCCTCTCTCTCTCACTCCTTATTTATTCTCTCCCTGAGGTTTGAGGCATCTCGTGATTCGCCTCAGCGAACACTCCGATATTGTTTCGTTCGGACATTTTTATTATAAATAATAGTAGTTGGTACAAAAGCTGCCCTGATATAACCTGAAAATTATGCTATATATTTTAAAAAAATTGTCGATTTTCCGATCTTTTGCAACGGGTTAAATGCAAAAAAAAAAAAAGTATCGAAGATAAAAATTCATTGTAGGCGCACAAAGCGATTTTATTCGACATTTATCGAGAAAATTTTTCATGTTTTCTATCTTAAAGTCTTAAGGTTTTCGAGATATGATATAAAACGCTTTTTTCAACATGGCGACTAACGCCGGAGGGTGGGGGGGGGCGCAGACTTTTGAAGTTGAGCTCTTTATCTGTCAATAAAACGATTGCAACAATAAAAAAACTGAACTGAATTTTTGCATTACGATTTGTGGTCTATTGACTGGACTAAAAGAGAAACGAGACAATGAGAAGGGACCAAGTGGAAAAGAAGACGAAGGGTGGAAAAGTTTCGAGAAAATCGAAAACGTGTGCTGACCGCTCGCTCGGAAAAAGTTGGGGCAGGCCAATACACACACAGACACAGTGTCGAGAAAAAAAGAACGGAGGAATTGTATGGGCATGAAGGCTGGTCTAGTCAATATTTTGAACTGTTCGACACGCAGGTCCACTTGGTTCACGGACTTTTCTGAAATTCCTCGACAGGATCCCCGGGAGATTTTCAGGTATATTTACCGTCGCTATTAACTGTGTATATATATATATATATATATATATATATATATATATATATATATATATATATATATACCCACAGGACGTTGGGGATAAACCGGGAAAAACGTTGATGCGATCCTCCCACGACGAGAAACTTGTATTCCAGTATATTTTCCACCCTAAAAACTTCCACGTTTCCTTTAAAACTCACAAACACTCGTTATTACCAGCACGATATATTCTTGGTTGCATTTATATTTATGGATAAACAATTGTTCGACAAGACCACCTACATCGATCCTATACTTTTTTCTCATTTTACAGCGCGAAATATTTTTTTTGCCGTTTTTTTATTATACAATGAATAACGACTCATGCCAAGAAAAAGGGAATCTTTTCACAAAACTTTAAGCATCTTAAAAAAAAAGAAGATTATATAATTCTTGTGCGATGTGCCATTTGTATAACGACTAAATCTATTATCGACAGTGTTAATATTTTCCAAACGAATTCATTAATTAGCAAATAATTTGCGCATTGATCTGTCCGATTGAACTTAATATTGAAATAAATGAATTAACGATAAAACGTAAAATTAATCTATCACGAAGTGGAAATGAATTTCCTGCTGTATATGAACAATTCGCAGCACTAACGAATTCATTTTACAAATTGCTGCCCGATCGGTTTCTTAGTACGTCGTCACATCTCACTCTTTTTCTCTCCCTTTTTCTCTCTCTTTTTCTCTTGCCTGTGGTTCTACAACGTAGAGTGCGATTCCCTATAGAGGGAGAGAAGACTTTTGTTCTTTATTATTTTTTCCAGTCTCAGATGGGATCTCGTCAAGCCAGGGGAGATTCGCTTCTCATTAAACTATATATACGGTTTCGCTGGCGAAAATAACTAATGATCAGTCTGTCCTATTAGCGCTGTATGAGCGGTTGGCCTCGCTCTGAGAGTCGCGCGAGATTTCTCGCAGCATAAGCGATAAAAGAGCGAGAAACGAGAAAGAGTAGAGATACATATATACATATATATATATATATATATATATATATATATATATATATATATGCATTCAGGTAGAGTAAAAGCGAAAAAGAGATGATCGAGTTGAAGCAAAACAGAGAAAGAGAAAGTGCGAGAGAAAGAGAGGGAGAGAGAGAGAAAAAAGTGGAGGGTTCGCCTCGTTTGTTCATCCTTAATTACTTCATTTGGGACTCGGTTGTCTCGACGCAAATTGCGTTCCGTTTTGATTACCATAGCTCGGCAGAGAGAGCGCGAGAGAAGTCGAGATGGCGAAAGAACAAACATGAAAAAAAGCATCTGAGTGAGATAGAGCGAGATAGAGGGGTGGGGGAGGGTAGAGGGAGAGGGACAGAGAGGGGGGGGGGATCACGAAAGGCATCAGTACATGAGATGTGTCTGGTGGGATTCGAGAGAAGGAAGAAAAGCCTCAGAATGAAGGAGAGAAATAGAGTTACATTCATATATATATATATATATATATATATGTTGTTTTACACAAAGCTGGTTCGAGGTATCCCATGTTGGGACACGGAGACGTGATCTCGTGATGCTGTGTGATAGGAAGGACCCACGGTGGCCGAAACGTGTGCCGCGAGGCGATATGCAAATGGACCGCCGTCCAATATGTAAAAGTATTTTGGAGGATTATTTCACGTCGGTCCATTGGGTCTCGCGCATTGCGGGGTTCCCAGAGCTAATCTCTTGCTCGTGTCGCAAAACTTTTTGATCGACTGACCGTTTCGGTCAGTCGTCAATACCATATATAAATGTAAGAAAAATTTATTTTGCATAGCTAAATTTTTGACAAAATAAATATTTGGCATTTGAGTAAAGGCCCTAAAACGCTAAGGAGACTCCTATCGCCTGTGTTTGACTCCAGTTCTTGTTAAATCATTAACGCTGTTCAACTGTAATCACGAGCGAATTTCGTTACAATATTCAAGCCATAAAATAAATTACATTCATGCGTATAATACATTAGATCGATGAATACGTGGCTAGAACATGGAGTTTGTAAACGCTCGTATATAAATATAAATATATATATATAAATATACATATATATATAAATATGTAAATATAAATATATATATAAATATATATATATATATATGTGTGTGTGTATGTGTGCATGTGTGTATGGATAAGCCTGTGGTACACTGGCTCTCGACTGTGGTGTCGTACGCGAAAAAACGTTTTTGGGTCGATCGAGGGTGCATAGTGCAAGTACATAGATTCCCTCCCTTGACCATATACATACACATAGATATATATATAAACTTCATCTCTTCCTCTGTCTCGTTTTATTTTCGACTCGCCAAAAAAAAAAAAAGCTTCGAATGGCTTTTAGCGATGGTCGTACATTTAAAAGAAAAAAAGGAGAAAAAAAAATGGACTGGCTTTACGAAACGCCCTTGCCCTCGCTTGTGGATTTACACGCACACATGTCAATGTGCACATATCGACATACACAAAAAAGGATATATCGACGTTGATATATATATGTATATATGTATGCGTGGGTGGATTCTGTAGGGTATTTTGTGTGCATACCGAGGCAACTATGTTTTTCGATTGTACGGATCCAGGCTCGCGACCACAAACGGAACAAACGCCGGCGCGGAATATTTACTTCTACTGTGGCCACGGCAAACGTAAACGGGGAGGGTGGCTTTCAACCCCCGTTTGCTCGCGCTCCGTTAATCCGGAATTGCAATCCACGGGCTCACGAGCCAGAGGCTGCTACGACGTAAAACACCCTATGTAGCTTATATTCTATATATATATATAGTATGTTATGGGACGAAGAGCCAGTAGCTAAGGTGAATCAGGAGCAAACATCCGGGGAGAGTTTGCCTCTAGCCCGCATCGACCGCGATTAAATGTTATCCGGGATTAACAGAATAGAAAATTGATAAATCGGTCTGCTTACATACATGAGCTGGCATGCAATAACGCAATAATAATATATTTCTGTGCCTATATATAGCGTAGGTACTGTTTGCGTTTCCGATAAGCTGGGAAATATTTCTGTCCCAATAACAACTAAAATATAATCGAAAGGGATGCGAATGGGCTGGTGAAATAAAGCTGTAGGACTTTTTACGTTTATTTTTATTCCAAGCGGAAGGGCTATAGGGTATTCCTACAGGATAAAGCCGCGCATATAATACGGCAAAAGTTTAAAAAATCAATCGATAATTTTCCGTGTGCAATTGAACTACCAATAAAATATAAATTATGCTACGTAGATTTAATTTGACAAGAGCAAAAGTAGCAAATTTTTCAAGCTTTTGGCCCACTTTTCACGTTTTAATTCCATTTCATTACGTTTGGGTTTGGGAGCCAATTGATTAATTTACTTTTAAAAAATGTCGAATGAAAAAAAAAAGTAAGTTCGTATCTCGTTTCCACCACATTACGGATCGATTGGGGGAAAAAAAAACCGGTCATTTATCACAACGCTTTGAATTGTGCGAGTACAGAATGGAAAAAATTGCTGCTGGGCGGAATGACCGAGCATTGCGAGAGAAATAAGACATATAGTGCGAGTGGAAAGATCGAAGGAGGCGGAGCGAAATAATCGACGATAGGGGGAAAAGGGGCAAAGGGGAAAGAGAGAAAGAGATATATGGATTAGATCGAGGAGAGGAGAGGGCTAAGAAATAAGGGGGACTGGCCTGAATTTGCGGAAGGAATGAATTATACTTTGGGGTGCCCGGACAATAGTAACGAGCGCGAGGTTTATTCGCGAGAGCGCGTGAATAAAAGTTTCGTGCGAGCGAGAGTGATATATATATATATATATATATATATATATATATATATATATATATAGTACTGTAAATTATAATACCAGAGGCGTACACTCAGTGCTTGCAGGAAGGGAAAATTTAGGGCTAATTGATGATTCGTCCATGAAAAACGTGTGGAAATTCTTGCCATTAATGTTAAATGGTCGAAACCATTTGTGAAAAGCTTCATAATAGCACATAACCGTCGTGTAACTGAAAATATTTATTTATAAATAAATATTTGTATTTTTTTAATACAATAATGTATTGATGAAAAATATGAAAAAACGTATTATTCTTCGAATTATAAAATTGCGAACTTGTTGCCAGTTTTACTGCATTTTCTTCAACTCTGAATTTGACATTTAAACTCTTTCACTAATTTTCCATGACCTTATTTTTGGTACTCGTGACACAAACTGCGCAGAGAAAGGCAACAATTAAACCGTTAACATGATGAGAGCCATGTTTATGGAAGGAAAATTCCATTGGTTGGACAAAACAAGCTTGAATCCGATCAAACGCTATAAAAGTACATAAAAGCACATAGCGTGCTCGACGAGTCCTTTTGGTTAGACCTGAACCGGATCAGTGGCGTAGCAGACAAACGGCGTGGAAGATCGAGAAAGGGCGTGCATATATATATATATATATATATATATATATATATATATATATTACGTATATAGGACGGGTGGGACTTGAGAACGAATCGCGATCAGCACGCAGCGTGTAAACCTGAAACAGCTACCGGAATTCGCTACGGAACGCGTACAACACGCATAGATGGCTTGGCCGTTGCCCATGGTCTTGTTGGCTCGACGCGAATCGCGCCCATAAATTATCGCTCTGCCTAAACGACGCACGGCTTGTAATTATTTAAATGTGGAGCGAGGAAAAACGAGGCAAACGGCTATCATCACGGATGAAGGGTCGAAAAGGTCCAACGATTTCAGAGTCAGCCGAGCACGTGGTATTTCCTAGGGCCCAAACGCAAAGGTCGTTAATCGATTTTTACAATGAACTACACGTTATTGCTTCTCCCTCGAAATTTTACAATGAAAAATTCTATTTCATCTCTACGGACATGTATGAATTTCTTTTTTTTTTTTTTTTTTTAATGAAATATTCGAATAAAATTTCGAAGAATTTTTATAGATTTTAACGAAGTTTGATTCTTGAGAGAGTGCTGTATGAGTATGAGCTATGCAATTATAGCAAATAGTTAGACAAATTTATAAGTGGGCTCTTGTATAATTAGCAAACGTTTTTCATCCTCTTAACTGGTAAACAAAGTTTATGATAATTTATGGAGTAGTATGCGTACATATATAATACGCTTTACACAAAATGTGCTCCCTGCACTAATTCAAAAACTTATTCGATGATAAGAAAAAAGATTAATCGAACTTTCTCACTGAATTTTTAATTCTTATCGACATTGAGTGTGAGGAAAAATGCTCATTTTCATGACTCTCGTGGCAAGCTGTGATGTCAAATATTTTATACGCGAGAAATAAATTGATAATTTTCCACTTTTCAATCATTTTTATAAAAAATCATTTGCCATTTCATTCCAATCTTTCGTTTCATTGATGAATAATTTATTTACTTGATAAAGAAAAAAATATCCAGGCAAATATGGCGTCAGAGTGGAAAAGAAATGAACACGAGAATGATGATTTTTTGCAAAGCATCCGCGGATGAATAAAAAAAGTTAAGGCCTTTTTCTAAGCAAGTCGTACTTTCGCTGAATATATTCATAACGTATTTTAGAATATCAGGAGAATTCGTCGAGATTTTATCGCCCTCATCTCGTGACGAGGTCCGCAGAGTCTTTCGATGAAAAACTCCAATGAGAGGGTAAACAGTGTGACGTGCTCGTCGTTCTCACCGTCTACACGAGGGTTGAAGGGGCTGAATCGCTCGTGAAACGTCTATATATATATATATATATATATATATATATATATATATATATATGGGTATAAGTTTCAACCCCTAACCTTGCGGGAATACTCTTGGTGAAGCCTCCCAGGCAACTGATGCGAGTGAGGCTGTGCCAGGATATTAAGTCGGACTTTCTTTTCCCGGCTCAAATTCAACGGCGCTCTTTGACCCCGCAGCATCTTGAGTGTTCCCAGTCACGTATTCAACACCCCCAACCCTCAATTTCAACTCTCATTATACGACAGCCCGAAAGAACTCCCTCTCTAATTAAAAATATCTTCTCTGTAATTTTACCTCGAATAGTTGGATAAATGGAGCGGATGTCTCGTTTCTTAACAATCACTGTAAAAAAATTATTTAAAAATACAACGTCAATTAAAAATTTAAGAGATATTTCGTAAAAATTTCAAAAAAATCCCAAATGAAAAAAATTTATGTACCTATACTATGTTCATATTATAATTTATTGCATTGAATAAACAATGACAATCCGTGTGTGATATTTCCCCACAGGTATACAAAGTATTGAATTTTTATCGATAGTGGAACTTCAAGCGAAAACAAAGATAACGAATCTTTATTAGTCATTGGGTTATTCGAGCCAATGAAAGATAAAAGTTTCGAGTTTTTCGAGAGTGCTTTTATCCAGTAATAGCCAATCGCCTTGTTATATATATATATATATATATGGTTTTGCATAATCCACACCAGTGGTGACCCCAGCCCTTTATATCCTGTGATGAGAAAAATTGCGAGTGATAGAATTGAAGTAAAAAATCGAGCCCAGCCGATATGTAACAGCGGTGTGTGTCTGTGTGTGCACGCTTTGAAAGTATAGGAAAGAGCGATTCTTTTCCATTTTCAATTCTCGAAAAATACGAGCCACGCCTCCAGGCGATCACGTTACGATAAATGAAGGTGCAAATGGATTAAAAAAATACTCGCAGTCAAAATCGAAATTGCAAATGAGAGAGAGAGAGATAGAGGGGAAGGGAGAGGGAGACGGTGGTGAGGGAGGGCAGTGGAGGAGGAGGGGGGGGGGGGGGGAGAGGTGCGTTGGATAACTTCATACCCGTTGGCTCCCCCCTTGTTTCTGATTCATGGTACAGTCTACTCGTATTACTCACCCAATGTGTACTCTACTCATACTGAGATACTGTGAACCTGAGCTCTTTTACTGTATTACGGATGCGTAGATCATACACATACGTATAATTTACAAAAATCGTTAAACTTAATGAATATTTATCGTACCAAAGTAACCGGTAGAATTTTTCTTTTTTAATAATGTAATGAACGGATTTGCTGTTATTTCAGTAATAACATTTTTGAAGAATTTATTTGGCATTTAACGATTTGTTTTTTTTAATTGTTGATAGAAGATGCAGATATTGAGTGCAGCTTCGATTGAAATAAATGAGTGAGCTTTCTTTCGGCTCGAGATTTTTCCAATTTTATTAATTATGTATTTTTTATCTTTTTATGTACCTCTCATTTTTAACAAAAAAAATCCTATGCTCAAATTGAGTGTCCTTTTATTAATTATTACACTTTACCAGACCCTTTAAATTAAATTTCAGTCAATATTGCTTGTATCGAACTGTTTGAATATTGTTTGTAAAAAAATAAAAATTATTTAAATAATATTTTTTTCCCAAAAAACATATATTTCCATTAGCAAAATTATACAAATTATACGAAATATTGAATAATGAAAAAGCGTACGTACAAGTGGAGAATATAAAATTGTGCTCTCAACGTGTACAGATATTAAACAGAAATAATTGTGATGGTACGTGAACATTTTACATCCCTTTAAACTGGTACAATGCAGCATTCGACGCGTTCATCCCATTAATATTTTGTATATTGTGTACATCTCGTTGGATCGCCACCCACGAAAAATCGATAAAATATGAGGACCATTGTAAATTTTATTGAAATATCAAATGAGAGAAAAATACGTGATCTCGCTGAATTTCAGCATATTATACCGATTCATTGGGGCAACGATGAAAATGAAGTTTTTAATGAATATTTGTTTACATAATGTTGCATTTTATTTCACAAGAGACAGAGCAAACCGGCAAAGCGCGAGATGTGTGAAATTTTTTTTTTTTTTTCTCCACCAAATAGAAACATTTATGGACTCTCGTTCGGTCTCGTATATTGGTAAATTGTTATTTCTTTCGTAATTATGAAGGGTAAATTATTATTTGTCGTTTAATCACAGGAATTTATTGTCTGTTGTGTATTTAATGTTCATGAATATTCTTATACGTTATCATAATTATTATACGTACTGGATGGATTTATTTGTTGTCGATATGCAACAGCGATAACGAAAGGGTTGATTGTAGATTAAAGATCTCGTAAAAAGAGGAGAACCATCTCATCTTAGCAAGTGGTGAGAGGAGGGAAGAAAGAGAGAGAGAGAGAGAGATGAGGTGAGTGGAGTTTCTCGAAGTGTTCGAATAACGTATAACGGCAACAGGCAAGCCAGAGTTAATTTGATCGTGGCACATCGCTATGTTGGGTATATATATGTGTGTATAACTTTGTTGGCTGAGGCAACCGTGGGCGCACAATGGCCGTAACAATAAGTTTTGCGGACAGACGTATCCCCGGGCGACTTCTCTCTCTCTCTCTCTCTCTTTTACTCTTTCGATCTCTCGTTCTCACGTGCTCGATCCATGAGTTCTCTTTGCCCCTTTGGCCCGAAGCTCACCGATGTCAGAAAGAGCAGCGCATCATAGTGACGAAGAGAGAGAGAGAGAGAGAGAGAAAATTGTGGTAGGTACACACATCTTCGATCCCCAGAAGTCAAAAAGTTATACGCCACGAGGCGTTCGTTGGCAAATAAAAGAACGAGGGAAAAAAAAAAAAAACGAGAAAATAAAAAAAGAAGTACGGTGCAAGTTTCGAACGTTCGATGTATGTATCGATATACGCTAGGGAAGTATCCCTCGAAGGCATGCCCTCCACGTTTTCACACAGCCAAGTTTTTCCTCATAGATATCCAATATATCAGCTTTATATATGTATATAAAAGAATTCTCGTACTTTCGAGTATTATATATACTATATATATATATATATATATATATATATATATATATACTCGATCGTTTATATATATATAAACGATCGAGTTTTTCGATACTATGTATTATGCTCCGCTGATTCCTCTTCCACTTTTCATTTTCCAGTAACATGTAAGTGGTATAAAGTCACGAGTGGGAAAAAAAAAAATACTTTAGGAATAACGAGAGTCTCTGGGGCTGCGTCAGTACAAAAGTTTATCATTGAGAAAAATAATATTAACCCGAATGCATCCCTCAAATAGTATAATATTTCTGCAGGTAAAAATATTCTGACGATTACATACGTAAAAATTTCAAGCCACGCTAATATTCTAGTCGCTCAGTAGTAAAATTATGTATAAACGACGAGAATACATCCACCATGGAGATAAGTATTCTTGTCTAAAGCAGAGAGAGAGAGAGAGAGAGCGACAAACCACTCAGCTTTTTACCTTTGAAAATACTGTCGAATATCAGCATCAGTCCCCTTTTACTCTCTCTCTCTCTGGATCTTTCAATGCGCGTCGCCCTCTCGTCGGGAGTGGAATTGAGGTGGTTGATAGAAGCAAAAATACTGGCGCGCCTCGGGAATCTCATTAAGGGCCGTCCGTTTCGCCCACGTGAGAGAGCTCGAAACGTCTGCATTTTTTACGCCAATTACCGGTCTCGCAGTCGCGTTAATTTTAGACGATAATTCGAGAGCACTTTCTCCCCCCCCCCCCCCCCTCCCCTCTCTCACTCTCTCTCTCTATATCTCGAGAATTGAAAGCACAAATTGAAAATTCTCCGTCCCATGTCGCCTTCGTCTATTGTAACTTTGCACTCCACGCCACGACGTCACTTCTTTTGACCCCGCTTGGATGTGCTCTCGTCATTCTTCCGGTGGGAATCGATCCTTTTCTTTTTACTTCTTTGTATAACGACCAGAATAAAACGCAAGAGAGACGAGAACCTGTTGCGGACATAAACCTTTTGATTCATTCCACGAGATTTTTTGACAAGAAAGTTTTTCGTGCCGAAGAATTTTTCACCTTTTAAATAAATTTATTCAACAATATTATTAATTAACATTCGATTAATTAGATTTTAATTTTTTATCGTATATCGTGAGTACATTTATTTCTCTATAAAAATATTATTTGGCATCAATCATAATTTAAACGAAATTAATATCATGTACGAAGACTACGAGTTCGAATATACAGAGCTTGATGCAAGATTAATTTTCGTAGCCCCACAGATTTGAATGAAATTTTTTTTCCGCTCTTTTCCACATTCGTCACGTGGATTTCGACGATTGATAGGCGTGCAGCATCCACCCGTATATATACATACATATATACGTATATATATATATATATATATATATATATATATATATATATGTCGCACGGAGTGTTGAGACAGCCATACGAAAATAGAGAATATGAGAAAACGCATGGAACCGAGAAATATAACGCGTCGAAAAGCATATATGAGATAAAGCTGGGAAATATGCACCATTCAAATATTTTTTCATATTTTTTCGACATTTCTTTTGGTCAGCTGATAAGAAGTATTCTCGCAAATGGTCTAAACGCTCGCTCACTTTTGAATCGCAGAAGCGGGCCTGATTTATATTACGTTGGTCAAATTATAAATAAATCGGATAAAATTAATTGGAAAATTACTGGTCCATTTTACTGATCTGGGGCATATTCCGTCTCTACGTAAATAAAATGCCAGAGTGCACGAGTGTCATGCGAGATATTGTAGTTGTTGATGTCTCTTCCGGTATGATGCCCCAAAGTAAAGTTTTTCCTTCGTCGCACAGGGTGAAAATACCACTATAGGGTGGAGGACCGTGGAGGATTGTGGCGACTTGAATGCCAGTCACGCCCAAATATTGTACTATCACCATTTTTGGTCCATATACGATGGGATATTGTATAGGACAGTTTGTCTGAGGGAAAACTCTATCGTGAACGATCCCTCGCAGCCTATGCGTTTTGCTACACACACACACACATAGGCATATATATGCAGCATTTCTGCGAGGACAGCCCTGAATCTCTATATATGATGATTGGGGGCTCTACCGTTTCCGAGGACACGAACGAACGGCAATTTCGTTTACGTGGGCCAATGCTCGCACAAAAGGATGATCGAGAAGGGCCCCTCCACCCCCCACAATAAACCCTCGAGTTACAGGGGAAATCGAGGGACTCGTGCAATGGATTCGATCAGGAGGATGAGTGGATCAGCCAATAAAACATACACTGGCGCGAGAATCTCGTTGCAGCAGTAGCGAAGAGATATAGGTCGAAAAATCCACCCCCATGCAGAAGGACATCAGCCAGAAGTATTGGAAAAGCTCTCGCAGCATTCTCATCGCTAGAGAATAAAGATTCTATGCTGCGCGTTCAGCAGCAGCAGCATCGAATCCATTTTTCGCCAAACTGAAGGAAATCTTGGATTTTTTTTTTATACTATAGACCTCTGAAATGCCAGACCACAAAACGTCCCTTTTTCATCTGCCTCGAAACTTTAAGAGTGCGATCTGTGTGTGAGCTCGATCATTCTTCTCCTCTCTTTCGGATAAGTTTTCGACATGAGAAAAAAATAAAATTTTCATCCCATAATTTGAAATGATCTTTTTCTTATCTTTCATAAGAGTGCAGTGTCAAAATTTTAATTTGTTTTTGTAGGAAATTATTATATTTGGAGAATTTACGAATAAAGTTTTGATTGTTAAAGAATTTTGGGAAAATTTAGAAATTGAAAACGACCCAGCAATCGTAGCCCGATCGTTTCTGACAAAGCAGCGAGGCGAGAAAGGGCCTTACGTAGAGACAAGAGAGAATAAATAGCAGGACACGAGGTGTGCGAGTGGAAGAGAGATCGAGAGAATGACGAGAACGGAAAGCAGAGAATAGTCACACTCTCGAAATGTGGCAGCACGATATATTGTTAACTATCCCCGCTCATAGCTAGTGGAGACTGGGATTTGTCCCTGTACATATGGGGCATTCAAGACCAAATCGACAGGGTGACCCTCACGCTCTATAATTTTTTATATGGTTATTAAAATCCTGAAAAGAATTAAAGTTCTTTTAATAGATTTTTGCTAGCCGTGCAATTCAAAAATTTGTTATAGTAAAGAAATTGATACAAATCAAATGGTTAGATACAATAGAAAAATTTGAAAAAAAATCTAAAAATCTTGTCTTATATATTACATATTTTAATTTAAATATTCGAGATTATCGAATGTTCATTTGTATATTTTTGTTTATTTTTTGGCTGTCTAAAACATAATAAAAATAAATATAATTCTACATCCTGGCCTGGAATGCCTCATATATATAACTGCTGAATGTGGCTCTTTTCTCTCACTCTGTGTTGCTGGTCGTTCTGTGAGTTATCGACACGCAACGAGCCACTCGACGCGAGAACAATGGACCCGGTGGCGTTGGCGTCTCTCTCGCGGACAAGGACCAGGCCAGGAACGACCCACTGCGAAAATATATACCACCTATATACTATATATATATATATATTGCACATCGTAAATACAATATAGGCTATGTATCGCCCTCTAGAAGAGGATATCGATGCTCCGAAGCCAAAAAGGGATAAGAGATAGCTCTTATGCCCTTTAGCTTTGAATTACATATTTACATTGCCCCAATAGCGTTGAGCTATCCATAAGTTAATATATTATATATATATATATATATATATATATATATACTAGTTTGCACATCGTAAATACAATATAGGCTATGTATCGCCCTCTAGTAGAGGATATCGATGCTCCAAAGCCAAAAAGGGATAAGAGATAGCTCTTATGCCCTTTAGCTTTGAATTACATATTTACATTGCCCCAATAGCGTTGAGCTATCCATAAGTTAATATATTATATATATATATATATATATATATATATATATATATATACACTATTTTGCACATCGTAAATACAATATAGGCGATGTATCGCCCTCTAGTGGAGGATATCGATGCTCCAAAGCCAAAAAGGGATAAGAGATAGCTCTTATGCCCTTTAGCTTTGAATTGTATATTTATATTGCCCCAATAGCGTTGAGCTATCCATAAGTTAATATATATAATATATATATATATATATATATATACTATTTTGCACATCGTAAATACAATATAGGCTATGTATCGCCCTCTAGTGGAGGATATCGATGCTCCAAAGATAAAAAGGGATAAGAGATAGCTCTTATGCCCTTTAGATTTGAATTGTATATTTAAATTGCCCCAATAGCGTTGAGCTATCCATAAGTTAATATATATTATATATATACATATACTATATTGCACATCGTAAGTACAATATAGGCTATGCAACGCCCTCTAGTGGAGGATATCGATGCTCCAAAGCCAAAAAGGGATAAGAGATAGCTCTTATGCCCTTTAGCTTTGAATTAAATATTTATATTGCCCCAATAGCGTTGAGCTATCCATAAGTTAAACTGGGCTTAATTGCAATATTTTTGTTGGTATATATTGAATTTTTTAAAATCTACTCCCGTTTTTGTATGACAAACCATATCAGTTTCTGTTTTATACGAAACTTAAAGGATCAATTTTACGAATAATTTACATACACTGCTGTTTTAGTTACTCCATACGTTATTTGTATAAAATTCTACACTTGTACGTCAAGGATCATAGAGAGGTCACACTCGACTTAACTGTAATAAAATCAATTTTTGTAATTCTCGAGCGTTCGTCGCACTCTGATGAATTTACCTCGGCAACACTGCGAAAGCAGAACGCACTCGAAGAGACGTCAAACCCTCGAATATATTCTCTGCGCATACGCATTCAAGGGTCGATAGCAGCAGAAGTAACATCGCGAGTGAAACACGCGGCGTCGTCAAAGTCCTGAGAGTCCTGAAACGCAGCGGTAGGTCGCCCCGGGTAGGCACGCAATAAGGATCTCTCTCTCTCTCTCTCTCTCTCTCTCTCTCTCTATGTATATATATATATATATATATATATATATATATATATATATACTGAGGAAAGAGCAGATCCTCGTACAGCCACTCGAGACAAACGTTTCCGACGTCATTCCGGTAGTTTTAACACCGAGAGAATCTCGAGACGGGAGGGAGAGAGAGAACGAGCAAGTGAGAGCTAGCTAAGAAATATATATATATATATATATATATATAGGCAGGATGAGACTTAAAACGAAGGAGCATGCAGTTTCAAGCTCAAATGAGACATACCCGATTGGCGTTTGTCTGCGGTTGGGTGCGTTTTCAGTCTTCCCTGTCGCTTTGGCTCTCTCTCGACCCCAGTACAAATTTACCCCGCCCCGGCCCTCTGGCAAAGGATTTCATTGATACTGACGCGGTGGTTGTTCGCCACAAATTTCGACAGCTATCGCCTCGACGTAGACGAATATGCGCCCTCAATATACAGCTCGAAGGGATGACTTTCCCGCGCGCACACACGCACACAGACCCATTTTAACCCCCTATATCCTTCCCTATAGCCTTCTCGTCATCTCGTCACGGAACGAAATGATATGAAAAGCAACCAACGTGCGCGCAAGTTTTTTCGGAGCTTTGTAATTCGTCGGGGAAAGCAAAAAAAAAAACCTCCCTTCGCATTACGTGTTTTTACAATGAATCCCTTTTGCCACTCACCCTATATATTCTCTGCCAATCGGATATTTATGTTCCGCGATGTATTGCCACGTCGAGCGAGTAATTGGATTTTTTTTTCCGGGACTTCTTATGAGAGTCCAACTAAGCATCTATATATATATATATATATATATATATATATATATATATATGTGTACAATGACTCTTTCCTCAACGATACATCGCGAGATAAAAAATTTAACGAAAAAATTCTTAGTGATTCTTCCCTGCGTATTTATTTTACATTTTCATTCTTAATCCGCCGTTAAAATTTATGTAAATATTTTCTTTTAAGTTCGTTGTTTAATTAATCAGACAATAATTTATAGTTTGAAAGATTACAAAGGAAATGAGTACTGAGTATAAAAAATTAGAGAGAGGCTAAGAAAAATTGACAATAATTTCAGTAAATCAACTTGACACCATCGAATCCCCATTTTCACCATCGAAAATAAATATTGTTTTATTTTTATTTTCTTTAATCCCGAGTTTGCGTTTCCCTTATTTTCCCCCCTTAAAAGTCGGCGTGACAATATATATATATATGTGAGTATCCAATGCTCGAAAGACACAGAAGGAAAAGCTGTTCCGTTTTAAACCCGTTTGCCCGTGGGGCAGACGATTCTCTCTGGAACGTAGCCCACGAGTTCATTCTCTCAACTCGTCTCGAACGTAATTCGATTTTACGACCAGTTTTCCGTTACAACCCTCACACTATATCCCTATGACCTATTTACGTCTATCGCTGTTTGGATGCTGCGGCATCGCGGAGGTGGCTGTGGTTAGATAAAAAAAAATTACCCATTCACCTCATATATTCAGAGAATGTCCACGATTACAATGACCCTTAATTTTAATACGGCAAATTATATACCAATAAATAATATCGTCTATATAAGGATATCTAGCTATTTTATAATTGAGCCAATAACTATCTGTGTATATGAGAGCTTCTAGAATCCGGACAATGTAATGCAGAGTGAAATCCGATTTTTATTAAAAATTCATTGGGTCAATTATCATATACTGGTGTCCTTCTCGTGTCTAAAAATTAATACGTTAAAATTTTTTCATCAACGCTTCTACCAATTCCCGAAATAACTATTTTATGGATTTTATTGATAATATATAAACCCCATTATATTTTTCCATCGAGTATATATATCTACAGAAATTCGAGAAAGAATTCGCGATAAGAAATGTAAATTATCGTCTGAAGCTTAAAAATTTAATTTAACAAATATTTTTACAAGTTCACGTGTCTCCTTAAAATTAAATCCAGCGAGAAACGTGTATGTATCAACGTTTTTGTGACTATCGATATATTCTGGCATCGGCCATTTGCGTATTTGGAGCAAGTGGCAGAATTCCAAATCTCCCACAGCTCCGGGAATAAACATTTCACAGTCTAGAGCCACGCCACATGAACATTCTCGTTGAACTTTCACGACCTATCGATGAATTCTCTTGTATCGAGTTCTCTTGCTAGACATCGAATACGTATTTGGAACGGCATCGTATTACAATTTAATCGTCTCTTGCATAAAATATTCTCATCGCTCGTGGGGGAGGATAACGAATTTTCGAATAATTCGAATTTTTGAATAATTCGAATAATTCGAAATTATGCATATTTCCTCAAACTATTTAGTATTAATATCACTTCTGAAACCTAAAAAAAAAAAATATGTCACGGATGCGTCACAATATAACATGAAACTTTGTACTGGGGTTGTTCCGTCATTCCTCCGGCCCTATGGAAATCAGTCAATATTTACGAAAACAGATGGCGTTAGCTGACTATGCCTATAGAACAGCGCCGTCTTGATCTATTTCATCGAGCTGATTGATCGAGCTTATCTAGAGGTTTCTCACTGAACAAAACTATTTTTGTTTGTTCAATTTTGCAGCCCGAAAAATGATTATTTCGGGAAAACCACCCATATATAGGTATATAGGTATATATATATAGGTATATATATAGTTTATACCTATAGTGCGTAGGGGGTTTATGGTTATGACTAAGGAAAAAAATCAGCTGCTGCAGGACCTAAAGATATGTAATTAATGGTCAGGCGCCAGGACGTGTAGGAAGGCTGAATCGAGGTCAATGCAATTGGCTAACGGTGGAGACGTGAAAGATAAATGTAATATTACTCATACGTAATTGTTGGGCTCGGAAAAACTATACAGATTGCAATTGGTTGTGGACAGATCATAGATTCAAACTTCTCTTAGATGAATTTTCATTAATTCAAATGCTTCTACCAAATTAAAACTGTTACGAATAAGGAACAATAATTATTTATTTTTAGTAGATAATTAAAAATACTCTTGAATTCTAATATGCTTGAATTTAAACTGTAGCCAATTTTCATATGGTAGGATAATCGATTGAACCTCCACGATCCAAAGCTCTCTTTTTCATTCTTACAAAGGGCTCATCCACCGATTTACCATTGAATCCTTTCGACGAATTAAATTTTGCTGTATCAAAAGACTCAATCGTACCAACGAACAAGATCATATTTTTTATATAGAATCTATATCTCAGGTATAATATCATTATATTAGTTATACCCAGTTCATTCGCATGGCTATATGTACACAATCTTTTCAGAAGGAGAAGCCTTTTGAAAATCTTCTTACCTTAATATTGGCACAAGTATAGCCCCGTATATATATATATATATATATATATATATATATAAATCCTACCTATTACTATCGAGGAGTAGAAAGACCGCGATAGCTCTTTCAATTATGATCCTACGACGGTCGACGCTCGATTCCGGGTGGATTGAGAACGAGTAAAGGAAAGACGAAGTGAGAGAGGCAGAGAGACATTGATGGAGGACGAAGTGAAGTAGGGAAAAAGGAAATGGGAGTGCGGGTGGGTAGCAATATTGAAGCAGAGAAGCATCGAAGCGAATGAGAAAGGAAGACAGAGGGTTTGCTAACTCTCGAGAGAACTTACGATAGGGAGATTTCGTACCACCGTTTTTACTCTAACCGACAATCCATAGGAATTTATTAAACGTCAACCATTAAAGATTCCCTTTTGACAGTAATTTCCCAAAGGTGGGATTGTCCTCCCGTTTACGTCATCGCATTTTCACTCTCGGGCTTTTGCGCCATTGCTTCGATGCATTTTTTTTAAATTCCAGTTTCAACTTCGTGCGACATTTCCTAGATAGATATTTTTGTATTATAGGCTAGTCGTCAATAATATTTCTCGACGTTACTGACTGAGGCATCGTGCGAGTGTTCAACAGACAAAGCATTCAAATCAATTTTTCGTTAAAACAATGGCGAATAATTTAAAAAAATATATATTTTAATACTCATTAAAAAAGGACAATTATTCTGCATTTTATTTTGAAAGATTTTTAAGGAAGTTTCTAAGTTTTTATTATTTTTTATACTTTTTGAATTGTGCTCATTCTTGGTCGGAGCTCATTCTATCGCTTGATCCTTGTCGCAGTATTGTAGAAGAATCTTGCTTCTCGTGGATTATGAAGGAGTACATCCATCCGGTGGAGGGATTTCAAGGGAATTGCATCGCGTCGCTGGCTTATCAGAGAGGGTCGAAGAAGGAAAACGGAGAAAAACGATTTACAGTAATATTGAACTGTAGAGCGACGAGGTGGGGGCGAACGAGTCCTCGGGAATCGCGGTGAGGGTTGACGCCACAGTCATAAATATGACCAGCCGGCACTGCATCAGCAACACACCACATCGAAAAATACGAGCACGACTTTTTCTTTTATTTTCCAAGCTCATCGAGCTGCAAACCATTTCCCGCCCTTATTGCTTCTTCTTCTTCTTCTTCTTCTTCTTCTTCTTCTTCTTTTATGTCTGAAGAATCGAGTAGGGGATGGAATAAAAATTGAATTTTTCCACAGCTTCTGTTTGACTATTAAAAATTATTTTGCGATGAAAAGATGTGTTGATTAATTAAATTATTCGAGAAGGATACAAACATAACAATCCCAATGTGAAAGCTTTATTTTAAGACTATAAAATTTTTATTTTGTCATGTTTGTCATACTGTGTAGACACTCAGAGTATTGATTATACTATTTTCATCATATTTACATAATTTCATTGATTTATCACGACAATTGGCAGCCCTTAGCTGCTCGCAAACTGGCTGCTCTCCGTAGACCATTCTTACACCTGAAATTATTTATCCCTCGGTAATCCGCAATTAATTTATTAATTTTCAGCCGATCAAGACGTTCTTAAAAATCTCGAAAGTGGCATGAAATTATGAATATCTTACATCACGTCTCCCTGTAAAAATACTATAAAATATAATAATTACGACGACGCCATGTAAAGACGGTTGAGGCCATAAAATTTATTAATTAGAAACGGTTTCAATTACAATTATGTTTCTTGCGTCGTATTCTCAGTTTCTTTTTCATACAAATGTGCCAAAAGCACGAGGAACAAGGACGTTGGAAAATGGTGGCTGGCTTGCGACTTGCGGCAACATAGGGAGGTACATAAATATATATCTCTCGGCAATGTCGCTCGTACCAACCCCGCAGGCTGATAGACAGAAAAGCCACCCACCTATCTGTGTCTCGTTTCCCCTCGTCCTGTCGACGACGAGTATTTCTCTTTATCGCGTATCTTCAATTCTCAGCAAAGGTTGTAATTGATTGTAAATATATATATGCCATACGCCCACAATTATTTCCTTGCTAGCTCCGCTATACAGACACACGCGTGTCTGTGTAGCGGAGCGCCCAAAACCCAAACTCAATCCCTCTTCCCTGTGCTATGTGTATCCACCCTCTCCCCCTCGCCCACTCTCTCCCTCTACCGCCCCTCTCTCTCTCTCTGGCTCTGCGGTCGTTTTCTCGCACACAGGATTCCTGTCCGGAAATCCTGGTCAACCTAAGGGACTCCGAGACTATCCTCTATGCTGTTGGGGGTTAAATTCCACGCAGATGTCGAACGACAGTGGGACGCGACTGCGTTATACACCTCGGACTCTCGACACAGCCAGGCTGTAAATCTCGACGGCAATCACCGAAAGTGGAGAGACCACTCTCGGTGCCTCGAGGGGGAATGACACTAGAGGGACATAGAGAGAGAGAGAGAGAGAGAGAGAGAGAGAGAGAGAGAGGTTCGTGAGTAACATGGACTAGCGAGGCAACCGTGACAGAGATGAAGTAGGAGAAAAAAACATGGGGAAAAGAGGAATGATTTGGTGACACAGACCCACAATAGAAATTTAGAGGCTCCCATGTTAAGGACCTGCCTGGTCCAACAAGAATTGAGAAATTAAATGTAGGAAATTTCAACATGGATATCAATAAAGAACTTTTAAATTGTTTTATTTAACTAATATGATATTTTCAATTACCTTAAGGGCTAATAAAATTTATTATTGTCGATTATATATTTGTGGAGCTTTCGATATGATATTTTATTCATCTAGATATTCATAATAATCTAATAATTAATAATCTAATAATTAGTTGGGGAGAAAAAAGTTGTAGAATGAAAAAGCGGAAAGGCATACGTGAATAGCGAGAATAGATGGAAAAATAACGGATAATGTGCAGGTAAGATTTCTATATTACTGATATATTGATTCTTTTTCTCTGAGGGACCTCCTGTGAGGACGAATGGAAACTGTTCTGATGGAAGTAGAGCAATCAAGAGTCTTTCACAGCTTGTGAACAGATTACATATATATGTATATATCTGAGGTCGAGGTTTTGATCGAGAGCTGTTGAGAAAGATCCGTCAATTGATAAAGAGTGAGATAGAGAGAGGGAGAGAGAGAGAGAGAGAGAGAGAGAGAGGCCTGTGAATTATCGATAGTAAAAGTTGCCTTACATAGAGTCACCGACGAAAGCATCAAGGGAGAACCAGCATTCGTTCTTGGCATTTTACGGGAGTTTTTTTTGCGATAAGACACGAACCGAGAATTGGCACACACAGCCTCTCTGCTTCTCTCTGCTTCTGCTGCTTCTGCTGCTGCAGCACGTTCTCTCCCTTTCTTTCTCGAGTTATTCAGGATTATATTTAAAAGCGAAGTAATCATCTCTGACAGCGCACATCGAACGAGGTCCCGACCGATTAAATGCGCCGTTCAATATGCTCCACTGAATTTATGATATCGGTTGTTATATGTATATTATGTTGCTGGTGAAGTCTCCACGGCTGCCGATGAATTCGCGAGACATATTTGACTGCCGCAATCTTCCAGTTTGCTTTTCTGACAGCAGTTAGTGGCAGAAATGGCAGCAGCTAGTGAGATATTGAACGAAAGTAAGAATGAGAGGGAGCGAGAGAGAGAGAGAAATTTTACAGGAGAAATGAAGAGTAATCGATGAAACAACTGCAGAGATTTAATTTATCTCATTAGCAGGGAGACGATAATGCGTTTGACGTCATCCTGTAAAAAATATTGGAGAATCATCTATACATCTCCGTATTCCCTCCACCAGAAGAGTTCACCGTATCATTATATTCGTTCATTCATCTATAAATAGTAAATTATTTGCATGTGTCCTCTTCATAGGTGAAAGTGACTCATATCTTTCTACGGACTCGTCTCCATGGCTGCCGATGAATTCGCGAGACGTATTTGACTGCCGCAATCTTCCAGTTCGCTTTTCTGACAGCAGTTAGTGGCAGGAATGGCAGCAGCTCGTGAGACATTGAACGAAAGTAAGAATGAGAGGGAGAGAGAGAGAGAGAATTTTTACAGGAGAAATGAAGAATAATCGATGAAACAACTGCAGAGATTTAATTTATCTCATTAGCAGGGAGACGATGATGCATTTGACGTCATACTGTAAAAAATATTGGAGAATCATCTATACATCTCCGTATTCCCTCCACCAGAGGAGTTCACCGTATCATTATATTCGTTCATTCTATAAATAGTAAATAATTTGCATGTGTCCTCTTCATAGGTGAAAGTGACTCATATCTTTCTACGGACTCGTGGATATCGCACATAAAGTTATTCTCCCTCTATATTTCTCCCTCTCTCTCTCTTTCTCTCTCTCTCTCTCTCTCTCTCTCTCTCTCTCTCTCTCTCTCTCTCTCTCTCTCTCTCTCTCTCTCTCTCTCCCGGGCCTTCTCTCCCTCTGGCTGGCCGTCTTTCGCGATCACGTCTATTCTTAAGCCCGATGCATATTTACTGTGCTCGTCTCCCGTGGGAGGAACCGATCTTTTGACGTATCTAGTCCACGCCTACGACATTACTCTTTTTATCACCTGCAGTGCAAAAAGTGCATAAAGTGACGGACGTGTCCCGATGAAATGATACTCTGTATATGTGCGGGATATATTCTCGGCACGGAATTTTCCTCTCGCAACTATCATGAAAAGTCGATCGTTCCAAGTTGCATTTTTTGCACTTTTGTTCTGCAGATTATATCTCAGCAAAAATATCTTCGATGTAAAAAATGTTGCGCGAAGTAAATTTACTTGCGTTACAAAAACCAATAGAAAATCAGTTGAAGGCGCCAAGTTTGTTTGGTCCATGAGTACGATTAATCTAACTATATGGTTTAACAATAGACAAGACATTTTTAATAATACATAAATAAATTCATAAATAAATTCATAATTCATAATAAGTTCATAAATTTACTACATCAAAGAAAAAAAGGAAAACAAATAAGTCTTGGCGCGGATATTTCATTATTAAATAAATTTACCGTAAGACAAGCGAGCCAACACTTTTTTTGTTTTTCTTTTTTTTTAATATAAAAATTCACATTGTGGCCAACGTCATGTCGTTGTGTGGCCATCAAGCTAACTCTTCCAATTTCAAACTTGAGCGCCATTAGGGGAAGAAAAATGGAAATTTGGGGCAGTGTAAGTTCTTGCACATGTCGTCTGACAGATGTCAAACAAAGAGAATCTTACGATTCTGGTGTGTCGCGTAGCTATAAACACCGCAGGTTTATTCTACACGTAAACAGGATGAGAAGAAAATGACATCCCGTGAACGAACGAGAAAGGGAGATATGATTTTCAGTACCCCAACTGCGTTACATTTAAATGATTGATGAGGATTCCCGCGATGCGGATCGCAGCAGCTGGATCGCAAGAATTCCCCCTCTCCGCCCTTATATATGTGGAGACGCTTTCGGTATTTCTCGCTATATCTTCCTCTCTCTCTCTCTCTCTCTCTCTCTCTCTCTCTCTCTCATCCTCGCTCCCGTTCGAGTTATGATCGCCAGACGTTTTACACAACGGTGGAGCCAAGCTGGACGTCCAATGTCCAAAAGCCCACAGCCTGTGTATTATACGCAAACTTTTTATTTCGCACGGAGCGCACAGTCGGACGTCGAAACTCTTTCCACATCCGTCTCTGTTCCCTCCCAAACTATTATTTTTATTTTATTCTTTTCTCGGTGTACTTTTGTCAGAGATTTTTATTTTTCGTACTAACATTTATTCGCTTCGAATCATCTGCGTGTTATTCTTTCGAAGAGTTTCCAAACGGAATTTCCAAAGAACCCAGCCCAAACATTGATTTCGAGTTTATTGCCATGAGCTGGACCGCACATTTTTTATTACTCAAAGCTGGAGCGGGGATTTCCATTCTTTCCAGTCGCGGATTAAAAATTTCACCCTTTTCGAATTTTAATAATCCCTTCGTGAAAACTCGAACCCAAATATGCGTCTCCAGATTGCCTTCGATGAGTCAGTTATTACTTTGTAACATCCTCCTGACGAACGACCTAAAGGTCGATTTTATCGCTTCCGTGCGATTTTTTCCACCCTCAAGGTTTTCCACCCTCAAGGTTTTTCACCCTCAAGGAGGGGACCAATCACGAACCTTCTCTCTAATTGCAATTTAAATCAACCAAATTGTCAAGCAAGAATGTTTGGGGCGCCTTCTCAAGCTCTCTGGGTAAATCTTATCTTTTAATAAGTCAGTTCTTTCACGAATTTCCATCGAACGAGTCGCTCTCCAACACCCTTCATCTGAGTTTTGCGAACTGTAGTCAGTTCGTGCGGACTTGGAATTTTTTCGACTTGTTGTCTGTCGCGGTTTATCTTATAGTTTCGCAATAAATTTTATGTTTGTCGTACAAGTGTATCCGGTGAATCGTGATAACTCAAATCATCGTAACCAATTTAAGTATTCGTGTAAAAATCGTAAATAACTACAATAATTCATCCTGTCTACATTGATTCAAAAATAAGACCTTCATCTCATTAACCTGCGGTGTCGGAAGCTGCTCGCATAGGTCGGTGTTGAACCTTCAGTTCTGTATCAGGATTTACGACCCTGGTTCATTTTTGTACTCAAACAAATCGCATCGTCCTGGCTGCAACAGTCTCTATTATACAAATATATATATATATATATCTCAAAAAGCGCAAAACTCGATTATATGCATCGCATGCCCCTGTATATCTTAAAAGCAAATAAAAGAAAACAAAGGAATTTCTCTCGCGACGTTGAGCGATTTCGAAAGCTTTATTATTTGTCTCTGTCTTGTATCTCGGTTGTCACTGATATCGGTCAAGGGAGATGATCGATCGGTCTCAACATTTGAAGAATCACTTCCAGATCTGGCAGATCGATTGCATTTATAGTCTACTTATATTGCAAGCAGAAGTTGCAGCGACGTAATTTTTTTTTTACAATTTTACATTTTCATATATTTTTTTTAACATTATTTTAAGAGCTAGTAAAAATTTATTTTTTCCAGAGAATTTGGATACACCATTCGTGATTTGTTCATATAACAGCTATGTATGCATCGTATATTATTATTATTATTAATCATTAACACGATTATTCTTATATTGCGTCCATTTTCGGATCTTAATATACACCCAGGTATGATTTTTATTTAATTACTCTCGTTCTGATCTGGATGTTCAATTCGCACGTGACCTGGATTTTATCATCAAATAAACAAGGGATGGATATATTCTACGGTAAAAAGCGTGATTGATCCGTGACAAGGGTAAACATTGCCGGTGCCCGTTCACAGAGGCTCTCTACTGGATTGCGAAATGACGTATGTATATTCGTGTATTAATATCAAGGGCGCGGATACAAGGGTGGTAGCCAGCTGTGCAACCACCGGTGGTTCAGTCAGTCAAATGAACGACGTGCTTGCTCATTTGTCTTCGGTCAGCATCTATATATATATATGTATAGAGAGAAAGGGAGAGAGAGAGAGAAGTATAGAACGGAATAGATTGAGAATTGCGAACATTCGTGGACGCCGCACTTCGATTAATCTTCCCTTCCACGCTTCGTCAATTCGTGCTTCTTTGCCTTCTTTCGATGCTCGAAATTTTTTTGTCAACCGCAAAGATATCGCAGACACCATTCGATAACTAAAAGAAAATACATTTTGCGACAGAATAATTATAAATCGTTATTAAAAACATTATATTCAAAAACAAAATTTATTCCATTTCATTGCGATTGCTTTAAATTTATTTTTAAACTGCCAAGTGTTTTTTATTCCTTTGCCATTTCATAATATTTCAATATTACGAATTTTCATTTTTTATCCCAAACAACTACAACAATAACAGCCCCAAACTTTATAAATGCTTAAACGAGTTTTGTCTTTTTTTATTATTTTATGAGGATTGAAACAGTTTATTTTTTTTGTTGCTAATATTGAAAACAAATATTGCTTTTGTTCGTTTTATTTTCTTTGCCCGGAGCATTGCGTTTTCCCTTACCCCCCCCCCCCCCCCCCCCCCCCCCTTTCAGCGTCGGCGTGACTATATATATATATATGTAGCAGCGGGAAGTGTAATCATCGGACTAATGGCCACTTTACGAACGGTCGAACGTTTCATCAAATTTTCATGGAGGATGTCCAGCACATATTACTGGTCACTGCTGTCCACGCATGCCTTGTCAACCTATACATATATACCTATATGTATAAATATATAGCAATGGCGCCGGGAATGGTGCAAGTGCGATGAGCTAAAAGTTCTTTGTGTTTCGAATGTTCGTTGGTAGACGAGGATAGGGGCGGTGGGCGATGAAAAGTTTAATCGGTAAAATTGGCCATTACGAGCAAGCCCCACGAGCTTTTCTTCTACTTCTATTTTTTTTTCTATCTCCATCATCGACCCATCAGAACCTTTCTCGCTGCTCGGTACGAAACTTGTTTTTTTTTGTATCGAGAACTTCTCCCTTTGTATGTGTGAATATTCCAGATGATGCTCATCGATGCTCATGAATTCATTAATGCACTGTCCAGTTGGATGAGAAAATCCAGGACGAAGATCGATGGAAATAAAAAGATAAAAATGTATCATACCAAATCTACGAATTCTCTCAGAGATATTTACTGAGAGAAATAATTTCCAAAAAGAAAATAATTTCTCTTTCACTGTCAATTTCCCACAGATGAAATGGAATCCAAGATAAAAATTTTAATATACCTCTAAATTCATTGCATTGACCATTAAAAAAAAGACGCCATCTTTCGTTGTACTTTGGTACTTTAGGATTTTATTTATCTGTCAGATGTACCAAAACTGCCTCGGTGAGCAACGCGATATATCCCTCCCGGATGAAACAAAACACCCACCTGCCGCGAGATTTCATTTGCTTCTGTGCTACACAATCACGAGAGAGCGAGAGCCCTCTGGTAGGAGTAAATCGATGAGTTTTCGTGCCGGTGAGACTATAAAACGAGAGCGCATTTCAGCGATACATCAGCAGCAGATCGGCACATATGCAATGCATGCATCGTCAATGCATCCTATACATACAATCACGGCTGGTTCACATATCGTCCAATATCTCAGGGGAGGGAGAGAGAGAGAGAGAGCAAAAAGTGAGCAACCGAGGAGATTGGGATTTCTCTCTCTCTCTCTCTCTCGCTTTTATTTCCTTCGAGGCAAAACCAAGGGAGCTAAAAGGGAAATAGTGTGGGTAGGAAACACCTTCGTGTTATTTTCTAGGTTACAATAAGTCAGATGGGTCGGATAGTCCAGTCGGAATAGTCGAAATTAGGACCGATTTCTATTCAAAGACACAAAAGCAGCGCCAATTTTTTTGAAGGTTGTTTGGACCTACAGGAACATGCCCTCAACTTTTCGTTAATAATTTTTAATTGGTAAAAAAATTACTAGAATTTTTACGAAAACTTGAGGGCATGTTCCTGTAGGTCCAAAAAGCCTATAAAAAAATTGGCGCTGCTCTTGTGTCTTTGAATAGGTCTCATGTCCATTCCGACTGGACTCTATGACCACAATCGACCGAGAAGCGGTAGCGAACAGAGAATATGCAGGGAGAAAGAGGGCGCTGCATATGTTGATGTAGAAAAGTTCCGCCACCGCCACCGCCACCGCCGCGGTCGCGACCACCACCGCAACTTAGAGCAGCTGAAATTTCATTCGTGTGCAATAATTTGCATTCTCGCTCCTCGGGACAAGAGCCCACATTATTATCCGACCGGGAGAACGGGATTGGCATCGAATCGAGAAACGAAGGGCTTGGGAGATGAGAGAGAAAAAGAGTATCCGGGGTTCCGTGCAATGCTTTATAAGCCCCCTGTGTGCTCTCTCTCGTATCCCGCGCTCTTATATTATATATCTATATACTTACCGATACCACCCGATGTGGTTTTCTTTTCTCGGGATGATTTCGTAATTAACTTTTTTGCCAGATTGTCCGGTGCGCCACGTCCAAGACTTTTTTTTACCTCTCTCTCTCTCTCTCTCTCCTCCCTTTTTTTCTCTTTCTCCTTCTCTTGTGTTTCTCATATCCCTCGAATTCTGTTAACCACGCCGATGTTCAGCACCGATTGGGGGACGGGCGGGAGATCGAGAGAAAGAGCTCTAGAGATCGCGAACACGCGGAGACACATGCGTTTTTTTTTCTCAACCATCCCACCATACACTGCGATCACATGGGCCACCATTGTCGATTTCAAAGATATGCCCGATTGCGGTATATTTAATATTGTCGATATACCAGCAGCATATTGTACAGATTTTTAATGTATACATATATATATATATTATTTTATATATTATTTTATATATATTTATTATTTTATATATATATATGTATATATATGTATATATATATATAACAGTCGCATATACAACGCTAAAAAAAATTATGGTGAAATCAAAATGATCGGATATATAAATATATAAATATTCTCGTGAGGAAAAGTTCGTTCATTCTTTTTTATTTCTCTCGCTTTCCGGAGTTGGATATTTATTGATAGCGATGATTTATGGTATGCAATCAGGGGCGTGAATATGATTGTACCAGATTAGATTGTAACCTCATTAGATTGTATTAGCATAAATTGAGCTGGAGAGACTGATTATTTTTTATTCAGAAAAATATTCCAAAATTCAATCTAATATATATTCGGAGACATATCGGAGTTGGTCGATTGATGTTATTTTTCAATTTAAGATAATTTTACGCATGATCGAAGGAATCAATTATATCGAATTATTCATGTATAGAAGGTAAAATATTATATTTAGATAAAAATGGTGTAACCATTTCGTTAATATTCTAATGAACTTTTAATGAAATGTTCATTTCTTCTCATTTGTCTCTGCCATAATGAATTTATAACTGACTCGCATTAAATGAAATGGAAATTACTAATCAAGAAGTTCGTCGAAGGATAAATAAGAGCTTTAAATTTCAGACAGATCAAATTAAACTGCTAATTCGACTTTAGGTTTTGCCTCTTTGTGTCAATTCTCTCTCACGATTCGATTTACAGTCATGCAGCCAATCGTACCGCTTTCTGTGTCTCGTGTCTTCGTGACAATAATAATGCCATCAGCAAAACGAACCGTGTAGACGCGCGGGGTCTCATCTCCATGAGCAAATGAATTTCTTCCGTGAACTTGTGGGAAAAAGGGGAATTGTGGAGAGAGAGAGAGATAGGTAGAGAGAGAGAGAGAGAGAGAGAGAGGGAGGGAGAGAGAGAGAGAGACAGAGAGAGAGAGAGAGAGAAATAGAGAGATAGAGAGAGAGAGAGAGAGCGAGCATGGTACGTCTCTCGGGATACATACATAATTGAAATGAGATTTCGAGTTTCACGTTTCATGCGCCAATGGGCATATTCCGCCTTCCGTTTCCGTTACGCCGAGCTGATCACAGCGTCGCGCGCTGCTTCGCTCCAGTAAAATAGACGGGATGCAATAGCTATATATATATATATATATACGTATAAACGTGTACATTATCGTCAAACTCTATCAACCACGCAATCCCTCGGGAAAACGAGATCGCGCACATACAGTTCTCGGGTAGCAAGTCAACCGCGATTTCTGCTATCAAGTTTACTCGTCTCGATCGAATGTCGTTACATGGCAAAAATCTCTGTTCGAAGGAGTTTCGTCGAACCAATCAATGATATCTGCCAAATCTAAATATCGCCAACATATATACAGTAGGTAGACTAAAAATCTATCCTATAAGAAAAAAGTGAACGAATCGTCGATAAAATTACTTCACTTTTTGAGAATTTCATTTATAAATTCTGACGTCTCTTATAAATCAATTTTTCTTAATCTTTATATGTGGATTATTTAAAGACATATATATACATATATATACACGATGAATCCGCACAACGAACTCGTGCGGAAGCCAACGCCGAAGAAAAAGCTTCGCTCACGAGTTAGCAATAATGAAGAAATTTTCTCACTACACTAAAAAATCACGAGCGACAATGAGATTCGAATGTCGATCGAATGTCGTTATATGGCAAAAATCTCTGTGCGAAGGAGTTTCGTCGAACCAATCAATGATATCTGCCAAATCTAAATATCGCCAACATATATACAGTAGGTAGACTAAAAATCTATCCTATAAGAAAAAAGTGAACGAATCGTCGATAAAATTACTTCACTTTTTGAGAATTTCATTTATAAATTCTGACGTCTCTTATAAATCAATTTTTCTTAATCTTTATATGTGAATTATTTAAGGACATATATATATATATGTATATATATATACACGATGAATCCGCACAACAAACTCGGGCCAAACCCAACGCCGAAGAAAAAGCGTTGCTCACGAGTTAGCAATAATGAAGAAGTTTTCTCACCACACTAGAAAATCACGAGCGACAATGAGATTCGGTCAAGTCTTTCTCCTCCCTCACTAAGTTGAATTCCACGATCATTGTAGATAGCTCGCAAAGATACAAACAGACATATTTATAAATTCTCACGTCTCTTATAAATCAATTTTTCTTAATCTTTATATGTGGATTATTTAAGGACATATGTATATATATATATATACACGATGAATCCGCACAACAAACTCGTGCGGAAGCCAACGCCGAAGAAAAAGCTTCGCTCACGAGTTAGCAATAATGAAAAAGTTTTTTCACTACACTAAAAAATCACGAGCGACAATGAGATTCGGTCAAGTCTTTCTCCTCCCTCTCTTGGTTGAATTCCACGATAGATAGCTCGCAAAGATACAAACAGACATTAGACATTGCTTTGGAATCTCAAACTGAGGGAACGCAGAACGTGCGCCAATTTTCAATTTTTTACCATCAATGAAGCTTCGAAGGAGCAAATTTAATAATTTCGTTGATTCAACGCTCGTTGTCTGTTACAGTTTAAACAATAAATATCATTACTCAGTACTTTACTCTCGCTGCTTGAAATTGGAAAAGTCTAAACTCCTCGATCCCACGTAAAAAAAGTACAATAAAAAGGATAACACCAACACTTGACAACCATTTTCTCACTCAATTGATTTGTAATGAGGAAATCTGATTTATTTATCAATCGCTGTTATGCACTAAAAAATTGCTGTAGATAATTTTTTTCTTTTTAATTTTGGACTAAGAAATCTCGTGAAAGTTTTCCTAAAATGAAATTCTGGGGTGTGAAAATAAAATCCTTTTTTCATTTGTTCATCCGCAAGTCAAGAAATATTGGCATTTCGACGATCTATCCTCCCTAATCGTAAGTCTCTTCTATAACGTCTCCTATAATTTGAGTTTCTCTCAATTCGCTTACGCTTCGACGCTTCGACGAATATCAGCTTTCGTTTCGCTTTATTCCATTTGGCAAAAGACCGCCGGCATCTCTATGGAAATGAACAGTTTCATTTTGCCCCGCCGCGTGAATTGATATATATATATTTATGCTGGACCAAAAATTGTGATGAAATAGTCGCCTCCCGCGAGATTTCTCGTTCTCTCGTGCACTCGTGCGCGTAGTTTCTAGTATCCTCATTGATCCTCGACGATCCTTTCGAGTTGGACCCGCGCAGATCCCGTATATATTTAGTATCCTCCAACAAATCGCGTATTATTATATCAAAAAATCTTCACACAGACGACGTGGACACGCACTCTGGTGGTTGAAGGATGGAACTATGAATTAGGAAATGGATGTATACGGAGGGGAATATGCTAATCATTCGAGAACCGCCACACATTCGCAATTTTTCGTGGATAAAAATATTCCTTTATTTAAGAGCATGGCTCTCTCTCTCTCTCCCTCTCTAGAGACAGAGAGAGAGAGAGAGAGAAAGGTCGCTGGCATCGCGGATAAAATCCTATCAAGAATTCCCCTGGGGTACAGACGCCCCGTCAGAAATCTCCATATTAGTCCATACAGCGAAGATCCGTTAATCTTTCGCTTGAAAAAAGAATGGTTACCTGAGGCCGAAAAAAAAAAAATTCTCGCAAACGATTCTTTCATTCTTCGTACCGCCAAACAAATCCTCATCTCTTCCCATCAGAATATAATATGTGAATCCATCTGATATTCACGAAACGTTGAGCATATAACGCTAGAACTCTTGTAAGAACGATCGAAAAGGTTCGTTTCCTCGACTCAATGATTAATTTTCTATTAATATTTAGATTAACGTTAAAATATGTATATAGGTATAACGTCTTGAGAGAATTAATATACTCTCACCGCTAAAAGAGATAAGGGATTAGTGTGCATATATATAGCACACTGCTCGTAGTTATCTATTAAAAATATGGTGTACCAGGTGGCGCGCTATCTCTTCCTACTAAATCTTCTCTGCTCTCTCCATTTCCTTCTTCTTTCCCCATACATTATCTATTCTTCTTCCTCATTCCCCTTGTGCGTAATAAGGATTGCTCGCGAGGGCTGCGAGAGCGCAGGTGCTGCTCCAACCAAAGGGCCACACAACTGACCGTAGAATAAAAACGGGAAATATGGTCCAGGGTGGTAAAATATGGACCAATGATTTTTTCAAACAAATGGGCTGTCATAAAAATCTGAATCATGCTACACTTATTTATTCTGACAATGGATGCGTATGAAATTTTAAAAATCCAGCTCAATATTGCCGACTCAAATGGTCCACATTACCGAACAAAAAAAAAGTATCAAACCGCCAAAGACAGAATATGAGAAAATTAATATCAACCAAATTCCCTGAAACTTTTCTGACTTTTCGAGTCTTTATAAAAAATATTTATGTCAAATGACAATTTGCCTCTGATCTTGGCTGTGGGCAAAAATATTTTGGTATATATTGGTCGACCATATTTTCCCATTTTATCCTATATAATAAAATTCTAAAAAATCCAAAATGGTCGCATCCTTATCTTCCTATAAATCTTTCATCTCCACGAATAATCCATGTAGTAAATCCTTCAGTTTTCCTGTGTGTATATAAACCTTTTTTTCCTGGTGATTTTTTGCTCGTCAGCGAATTGTGGAGGAAAACGTAAGGCAAGGTAGAGTTTGTGAGGAACCACCAGATTCGTCACGGTGTTTGCCTCAATCGCATAATGTTGGTTCGACCTTTGAGCCCATCTCATTCACGATCAGAAGAGAGCTTTGGATGAGTATGAAATTTCAAAAATCCAGCTCAGTATTACCGACTCAAATGGTCCATATTACCGAACAAAAAAAAAGTATCAAACCGCCAAAGACAGAATATGAGAAAATTAATATCAACCAAATTCCCTGAAACTTTTCTGACTTTTCGAGTCTTTATAAAAAATATTTATGTCAAATGACAATTTGCCTCTGATCTTGGCTGTGGGCAAAAATATTTTGGTATATATTGGTCGACCATATTTTCCCATTTTATCCTATATAATAAAATTCTAAAAAATCCAAAATGGTCGCATCCTTATCTTCCTATAAATCTTTCATCTCCACGAATAATCCATGTAGTAAATCCTTCAGTTTTCCTGTGTGTATATAAACCTTTTTTTCCTGGTGATTTTTTGCTCGTCAGCGAATTGTGGAGGAAAACGTAAGGCAAGGTAGAGTTTGTGAGGAACCACCAGATTCGTCACGGTGTTTGCCTCAATCGCATAATGTTGGTTCGACCTTTGAGCCCATCTCATTCACGATCAGAAGAGAGCTTTGGATGAGTATGAAATTTCAAAAATCCAGCTCAGTATTACCGACTCAAATGGTCCATATTACCGAACAAAAAAAAAGTATCAAACCGCCAAAGACAGAATATGAGAAAATTAATATCAACCAAATTCCCTGAAACTTGTCTGACTTTTCGAGTCTTTATAAAAAATATTTATGTCAAATGACAATTTGCCTCTGATCTTAGCTGTGGGCAAAAATATTTTGGTATATATTGGTCGACCATATTTTCCCATTTTATCCTATATAATAAAATTCTAAAAAATCCAAAATGGTCGCATCCTTATCTTCCTATACATCTTTCATTTCCACGAATAATCCATGTAGTAAATCCTTCAGTTTTTCTGTGTGTATATAAACCTTTTTTTCCTGGTGATTTTTTGCTCGTCAGCGAATTGTGGAGGAAAACGTAAGGCAAGGTAGAGTTTGTGAGGAACCACCAGATTCGTCACGGTGTTTGCCTCAATCGCATAATGTTGGTTCGACCTTTGAGCCCATCTCATTCACGATCAGAAGAGAGCTTTGGATGAGTATGAAATTTCAAAAATCCAGCTCAGTATTACCGACTCAAATGGTCCATATTACCGAACAAAAAAAAAGTATCAAACCGCCAAAGACAGAATATGAGAAAATTAATATCAACCAAATTCCCTGAAACTTGTCTGACTTTTCGAGTCTTTATAAAAAATATTTATGTCAAATGACAATTTGCCTCTGATCTTAGCTGTGGGCAAAAATATTTTGGTATATATTGGTCGACCATATTTTCCCATTTTATCCTATATAATAAAATTCTAAAAAATCCAAAATGGTCGCATCCTTATCTTCCTATACATCTTTCATTTCCACGAATAATCCATGTAGTAAATCCTTCAGTTTTTCTGTGTGTATATAAACCTTTTTTTCCTGGTGATTTTTTGCTCGTCAGCGAATTGTGGAGGAAAACGTAAGGCAAGGTAGAGTTTGTGAGGAACCACCAGATTCGTCACAGTGTTTGCCTCAATCGCATAATGTTGGTTCGACCTTTGAGCCCATCTCGTTCACGATCAAAAGAGAGTTTTGGGCGCTCTCCAGCGTCCGTTCATTATATTCGCGAAATAAAATCACGCGAAAAGACCGCCGCTGACTGAAACCATAATGAATTATCCCGTATATAAAAGAAAGGGTTATGAGCAATCGTTCTGGTGAGCTGACAGCTGCCAAGTCATGGCATAATATATTTACAACAGACAATAATTATTCCCTGAGGCTATATATATATATATATATATATATATATATATATATATATATATATATGAAGTCTCCCCAGAAATTATCGAAGAGTCCGGCAAAGATTCGGACGTTTCGTAGCGCGACATGCGCGTATGGTTTTTTTTTCAATGGTTTAATGATCGCTCTCGTTCATGGCGTCGAAGTTTTAGATGGAGAACCAAAACGACCACGCGTGCCTGCAAATTTTCGATCGATCTTCGAAGTATACCTGCGATTCCAGCATCGTTTATGCATCCCTCGAGAAAAAGGGGGCTGAGAAAGAGTCAAAAGAGAGAGAGAGGGAGAGAGAGAGGGAGAGGGAGAAAGAGCATCGGGCGGGTTTTCATATAATCGATGTGCCTCATTTTTCCAGCTTTTGTCTAGCTCTCTTTCTCTCTTGAGAGAGATTTATCGTGGTCAATGGTTGATGGGTGGCGTAAGCCGAATCCACTCTTCTGCAGACAGAGCTGGCCATAAGGGAAAAAAAGGGTCCGTGTGGTATTTTTATGGGGATGGACGGGAACGTGAAGACAGTGGCGAGGAGACGAAAGAAAATGAATATATATATATATATATATATATATATATATATATATATATATATACGTGCAGTGGGAGGCGTAGAGTAGAGCGAAAATCCGCGGCTTCTTTGAAGACAATACTCAGCAGGAGTTCTTGTGGCTGGCACCAAGGCAAAAGTCTCTGGACATTGCCATCTTCTACTCCTCCCCATGCATTACTCTTTCCAGCCCCTCGAATCTTCTACAATTTTATGGCGATGTGTTTTTCCTTCAGGGGCCCACCAAACAGCGATTCCAGGTATACACATACATATGGATGAAAATTCCTTCTGGAAAACATGGCAATTGGCTGCAACAGACCGTGAAAAATCGACAATATTTGCAACAAAATTTAATAAGAATGATGGGAAATTGGAAAAAGTTCATATATATATATAATTGCGTCAATTTATTTTACGATTGAACGAGTTTATTATAGATTTGATGTAAATTTTTTACAACAAGAAATTAATTCCTTCACTACAATTTCATATTTTCATAACTCATCCTGACATTATATTTAGCTTTACTCGTTCTTTAATTTTTTTATTTTTTTTATACCTTTCATTTTTCTTATGAGGCCTACACATGTCTCTTGCTCATTGTGTAGACATCAACAATTTCGTGTCTGTATAATATTGCGTATAGGTGCATCAAGAGAGCGTTCGGATGAAGATCTCAGAGGTAGAGAAGCTCATCTCACGACCCCCCCCCCTTCCTCCCTCACCACCCTGAAAAATGACTGCCGTCATCGTTCGAACGTCGGTCGGTCGACGATGATAATCGACTCGATGATTAACGATCGTTCGATATGCACTGACCTTTTCACACTCAAATATATCTCGGATATATATATATATAATATAACGCGATTCTATTGGCGATAGGAAAATATAAAGCGAGATTTCTGTTGTTCTGCCGGGTAATTTCGTCGTTGTTTTTAATCTCTGCATTAAATTCTCACATTTTTTTTTTTCAAATAACATTTGTTTTTCATCCCCAACAGTTTGCGTGGGTGAATATTTTTCGAAATATTCCGAAATTGCGCTTTATCTCGTCGAATTTACTTGCGATAATTATCGCGAGCATATGTAAAACCCAGCAGGGAGAAGTAATAGAGAAGGAGATATCGATCGATCGAAAGAGAGAGAGAGAGATATCGATCGATCGAAAAAGAGAGAGAGAGAGAGATATCGATCGACCGAAAAAGAGAGAGAGAGAGACAGGTGAAGGGCTTAACACTCCACTCAATAAGCTTCGGACTCATATACAAACTGCACTAAATCGCAGTCCGCGATTTCGCAATATTAATTGAGGAATTCATCGTTTGAGAAAAAGGCACCGACGAGGCTTCTAAACGCGGATATCGCGCCATTTCTCAATTTGCGAGGCTCGATTTAATATCATATATATAGATTATGGATACACAAATAATATCATATACAGATATATGTATATAGGAGAATCCTGGGAATTCTTGTGAGCCTAAAATTGCCTCACACGAATTTATATCGGGCACGTCAACGTTGGTCACGTTGAGCACGTTTAAAAGCTTCGAGGACGCGGTCTGGTTTCGACCACGGGCTCTGGGATCAAGTCGAATTGCCCGCGAGAAAGAATGGGATAAAACGAAAAGAAATATATATATATATATATATATATATATATATATATATATATATATATATATACATATATAGATATATATACACCCAGAGAACAAAAAAGGAAGTGTGCGTAGCAAAACCATCTGCGAGAAAGAAAAAGAAAAATAAAAAACTCGAGAAGAGAAGAGAGAAACGTGTGGCTCTTTCGATAAAACCACACAAGAGAGTGCGCGGGCGTATATATAGTGAGAGGAATAAAGAGAAGAAGAAGAAAAAAAAAAGATCAAGTCTCGGGACAGAGGGCCACGTTCATTCCCGTGATAAAACGCATTAGCGTCGGATTATTTATAAGGTCGACGGTTAATTTCGGCGCCTACCAATTTTTCAATCTGCCCTTTCAAAACTTAATGGTAATTTATCGAGCCCGCAGGTTTTCTACACACAAACGCACACGCTGCTTTACTTCTATCATTTTTTTTTCTTTATCCGCTCTTAATTTTATCATCGCCGCATCCTCGTTTGATACAATCTTTCTTTTTGTTCCTTTTTCTCTATTTTTTATCTATCGTTGAATTGATTTTATTCCACAAATACGAACATTTTAATTATATTAATACGATTTTATGTTGCCTTTTTGCTTTTGGATGTTTTTATTTGGCGATTTATTTTAGACTTTCGCTCGAGCTTTCGCCACAAAACACAGATGGGCTAAATTATATACATAAATAAATGCCAAGAGACGATGTCTTTGTTCGATAAAGACCGCGAGAGAGTTGTAGATTAGAGTCACCCTCGAGCAGGGGGCCCAGCAAGCATATATTTGGCCAACTGGAGAACGCTCGCGCGCGTCGCCTCTCCGAGAAGCCCAGCCTAATTAAGGACAATTTAAAAGTAAAATTTATCAAAGCTTCCACACGGATACGGCATCCACACTATCCTCCTCTCCTCCTCTCTTCTCTTAATTCCTTCTTCCTCCTCTCTTTCTTATATATTCTTCACCACCTTTTGCTTTGCACGCTCGTTTCACTCAAGATTAAATGGTAAAAGCGTGTAACGCGTAATTAACTTTGGGCTGCGCGCGCCCTGGTGAGTGCGAAGAATGCGAGTCGTTTTATTTTCGAGCAGATTATATTTGTTACTTTTTTTTTTTTTCATTTCAATCCTCAACGCTTTTATTACAATTTGTGTGTTTTTTTTCTCTTAATTCATTCTCCCACGCGCGTGTATTAACTCAGGGCACCCTGAAGCGAGCAGCTTCTCTCCTTTTTATACACTTCATTATAACACAGGACATTCTGTCGTATATATTTAATCCTTTATACATTATATATATATATATATATATATATATATATATATATATATATATATATATATATAACTGTATATATATATATATAATTGTATATATATAGTGTGAATAAATTTGCCTTTTTTTCCTGTGAATATAATTATTCCTGTTTATCGTATGCATGGTAATGGGACCCATGGGCCCCACCGCCAATATCAGCAGCAACCGCGAGTGTGAATTTTTGCATATCCGTGTGTGTGTCTGTGCGTGTGTGCATTTCTGGAGCTGCAGCATGTGGGCTTATTCGCGCTTGGACGATATTTATATTATACGTAACGCAGTGGACGCAGCTGCTCGAACGCCACCCGAGCTGCACACTTGTCTCTCCCCCGCTCTCATTCTCTCTGCGACTCCTCTCGCAATCGGCTCGAGAGAATTCTGGTTGCGAGTATGCCGAGATATATTAGCGATACACGCACACAGGGGACTGCAAATGTCCTGGAAAAGTACCAATGAATATTCATCCTGGCGACGACGACGACGACGGCCGTCAGTGTCCCAGTTTATAGTAGACACACGCACACACGTATATACATATATATATATATATATATATATATATATATATATAATATCGATGAATTTTTTACTCTGGTACCAAGTGGTTTTACCGTTAATTAAGTCTCGCACCCGGTGCATCCTCGCAGCAATGGATAATGCGTAATAAGATTTTTTCGGGGTTAATAAACGTTTTATTTTTTTTTTCCTTTTCTTTGGCTCGTCAAAAAATCGTTTCAAAATCGTTATATGACTTAGCGTCAAGCATATTTGTCTATTAAATGAAAAAATTATGAGATAAAGATATCTGCAGATTTTATATCGGTAAGATAATACGATAGAGGGATGAATAGTGTCTATGTGACTTTCTCAAAACGCTATAAAGCCTCGTTAGACGTTTCAAGTGTTTTTCACGATCACATACGCCATTATACGGCGTGCGTCTGCTCGATGGACCGAACAGACTCCACTCGAACTCATGATCAAATCTGCAGAGCTCTCTCTCTCTCTCTCTCTCTCTCTCTCTCTCTCGCCATACACACGAAAAAGAGAGTGGAAAGCACTCTGGCGGGATAGTTAGCGTATAGTATATGTGCCCAATAATATGTCCATACCGTTGATGCATCATGCACGTAAGAAGAACTTGAAAACTCGAACCCAGCAGCCAGGAACTCACCGCAAAGTGGCCAGAAGCCTCTCGCGATTAACCAATGAAGAGTCGAGAGGATGTCCTGCATGTAGCGTGCTCTCTCTCTCTCTCTCTCTCTCTCTTTCGCCATCGACCTCTCAAAAGAGAAAATATAGACTGCACTCTTCGCTGGCGATAACAGATTTTCCAGATGGACCTCACGAGCTTCTTCAGCTACAGAAGTGGCGGTTTTGTAAAAAAAGAAAAAAAAACGTGTTTTCTCGCTCGTAAATTACAGAGACTAATCATCTGAATAGCATAAGGACCAAGTAACGTTCGTTGAAACAATCACCGACTGATGAGATTGCGATGATTATATCGCTGGAACTTTTCACGTTTTGTAAAAGTGGCGAAAAGTCATCTGGAAAGAAAAAACGACAAGTTTCTCTGACAGCTTGAGAATATCGTGTAATTTTCTGGTTTTTGCGCGTAGTGCAAATTCTCATTCCACTTAAACTTGAACGTTCGCCAAACTTTTCCGTGTCAAGCAGCATCGTTTGTACATGAACAAATTATTTCGAGAGCTCTACTGGTATGCGTATATACGTATTGGTGTGTTATATTTTCGGTTTATATGTATGCAAACTGCATAGTACAAATATAGCCCGATTACGGTTCGAAATATTGCGACGGTGGTAAACGGGAATGAGAATCGTACCCACGGGATACACATCGCCCGTCTCGTATTCCCGAATGGGCCTCGAAATACACGACTGAATTATCCTCTGCTGGAAGTTTCATCGTTGCTTTGCTACAGCACACGCACACATTGACCATAACGTCCATTGCAAGTACACGCGATGGATTTTGTGCTTCTAATGAGTTGCGAAGAGAGAAGAGAAGGGAAGAGAAGGGAAGGGAAGGGAAGGGAAGGGAAGGGAAGGGAAGGGAAGGGAAGGGAAGGGAAGGGAAGGGAAGAGAAGAGAAGAGAAGAGAAGAGAAGAGAAGAGAAGAGAAGAGAAGAGAAGAGAAGGGAAGAGAAGAGAAGAGAAGAGAAGAGAAGAGAAGAGAAGAGAAGAGAAGAGAAGAGAAGAGAAGAGAAGAGAAGAGAAGAGAAGAGAAGAGAAGAGAAGAGAAGAGAAGAGAAGAGAAGAGAAGAGAAGAGAAGAGAAGAGAAGAGAAGAGAAGAGAAGAGAAGAGAAGAGAAGAGAAGAGAAGAGAAGAGAAGAGAAGAGAAGAGAAGAGAAGAGAAGAGAAGAGAAGAGAAGAGAAGAGAAGAGAAGAGAAGAGAAGAGAAGAGAAGAGAAGAGAAGAGAAGAGAAGAGAAGAGAAGAGAAGAGAAGAGAAGAGAAGAGAAGAGAAGAGAAGAGAAGAGAAGAGAAGAGAAGAGAAGAGAAGAGAAGAGAAGAGAAGAGAAGAGAAGAGAAGAGAAGAGAAGAGAAGAGAAGAGAAGAGATGACCAGGCGAGCGTGTTTGTGTATTTGTGTGTGTGTATGCGTGCATTTGCGCATCAGTCATTCCATTAACGAACCGAGACAGTCGCTTGCGGTCTTCAGGGCTTTTGGGACGCCCCCACGTGGAATGGAATACACAAACGAGTCGCGGAACACGAACAAGCCACTTGCAGATTTGTCAAATACAATTTACTCAATTTTCGAGGAAAAAATAATTTTTTCACGTCCGAATTTTTTTCTCTTTCGTTATTGTTAAACGCTTTTTCAAATCTCTTTGTCAATTTTTTTCTTTTTCTTTCTACCTACTCAGGACTTTATCAAAGAGTAATTTCTTTATCCATATGATGAAATGCAATTGGGCATTTGAGCCATTCCATTAACGAGCCGAGACAGTTGTCGGCGGACTTCAGAGCTCAATGGGACAATCTGTCTGCGACAGGAAACAAAACTGAGTCCTGCAACGCGAATGAGCCACTTGCATATTTATCAAATTCAATTCACCCAAAAATACGCTTCGCGTATCAAATTAGATTTTTTTTCTCCTTCGTTGTCCCATCACCTACACACCCACTAACCTAAAATTATTTAACTATAGTTATGTCCAGCTGCCTCGCTCCATTTTACAATCTATTTTACCTGCTTAGGACTTTATCGAAGAGTAATTTCTTTATCCATATGATGAAATGCAATTGCGCATTTGAGCCATTCCATTAACGAGCCAAGACAGTTGTCAGCGGACTTCAGAGCTCAATGGGACAATCTGTCTGCGACGGGAAACAAAACTGAGTCCTGCAACGCGAATAAGCCACTTGCATATTTTTCAAATTCAATTCACCCAAAAATACGCTTCTCGTATCAAATTAGATTTTTTTTTCTCCTTCGTTGTCCCATCACCTACACACCCATTAACCTAAAATTATTTAACTATAGTTATGTCCAGCTGCCTCGCTCCATTTTACAAAGGTCACGACTCTTTTCAACTATTTATCACTTTACCAAAGAGCAATTTCTTTATCCATCTGATTACAATGTCTCCGTCTGTCCGGAGACGCTCGTGCTGGATGAAAAAAAAAAAACACGTGCATAACGAAGGCAGGTAAAAAAAAAATTAATTTCAAGCATGAAATTAGTTACGATGAAATCGTTCAGCTAGAGCAGCTGTGGGGTATGGAAAGCGATGAAAAGTCTGACGAGTCACGATAGCAGCCTCGCACACACGAGCTAGAAATTGTTAGAGTGACGGTGAACCCTATATATATATATATGCGTTTATATATATATATATATATATATGCGTTTATATATATATATATATATGCGTTTATATTTTTTAATCGGCTTCAACCTACTCTGGCCCTGACATGTATCTCACTTGTACAAATCTACCTATTCGCTCAAAATAATTTTAGAAAAATGCAACATTGAAGAAAAAAAAACTGTACGAGAAAAATGGAAAGGGGACATGTGTTTTTGAATGTCGCGTCCATTCGAGAAAGTGACGTGTGCTCAACGTAATGCGAAGCTTTGGTAGATGGGGGTAGCTCATGCGATATTGCAATCATCGGAATATTTTTTTTCGTTTTTTTTTTTTTCATTCTGACAAATCTTAACGGCAAACATCTGTAAAGTTTTCCCATGCTGCATATCTCATCACAACGGTGTTGAGATTTATTTGTGTGTCTTTGCGCTGTATGTGAACAAGTTTTGAGTGATGAAAATATTAATACGTAATAAATGAAATGCCTAAATATGTAAAAGACTTTTTTTTTTAACACCGGAGGCGCGATACGAGTAATGTCCATCTATCATGTAATTCATGGGTTCGTCTGAAGTAAAAGATTACACATACGTAATGCGTGCTCACACATTTTTTTGTGTATTTATGCACGCGTATATATTTGAGTTGGACATGGTCGAGTGGCAGAGAGTGCGAGAATTTGTTGTTATAACGCGGGTATGAAGCCGCGTATAATAATTGACACACGACGTCGCTTTATAATTATACAGGACTGTTTTGAGTGGGCAATTAAATTTTAGTGCTCGAGCACATAGACGAGCGAGAGGCGGCATCGGTCACGGTCACATCCAAAAGAGAAGTCCCGGCAATAAACGAATGAGGGGGGTGAATAGAGAGAGCGAGAGAGAGACAGACATGCAGAGACAGAGACAGAGACAGAGACAGAGAGCGAGAGCGAGAGAGCGAGAGCGAGAGGGAGAGAGAGAGAGAGAGAGAGAGAGACAGAGAGAGATAGAGAAGGAGAGATTTCAGCACGCGAGATACACGCAGGTAATACGGGAAGTGGATAAATGGGGCTTTTGCACGCTTCAACGAATTTCGAGAAGCGACCAGCTACGAACTCGAATCGACCGGGCTTACATAGGATCTTCATCTCGAACGTAGCCATTGAAAATTGTGTCTCATCTGGTCCATACACCCCATTGACTATAACTGCATGAAGATTCGCGTCGTTTCTACAACCCCGTATAAGTTTCACTCTCTTTTATCTCTTCATATAGAGCACGTACGATCAAAATTTTTAATCAAATTTATCGAGTTGAATCGACGAGACTCATTTCGTCCGGCAAAATGCTGATCTCATGCAGAAATCTTTCTGCATAAAATTTCTCAATCGTTTGGGCTATTTAAATGAAAAACAGAGTTGAACCTACATGGTTATTTATTTTTTATTTTTTACCAGTTCTCACGTAAATTAAATCAAGAAGAAAATTTCATCTCCTTACAAATATTTAGTCCTGTATTTTTTGTCAAATAAAACGCATGGCGAAAGCGAGTTAAACGCGTCGTAAAATCACCACGTACGATTAATCTCATAGTCAGGTATCGAAAATTTTGGCTTCGTAGGGGTCGATCGTACAATTGGTTTCTAGGCAAAATAAGAGGGTCGAAAGAGAGAGAGAGGGAGCGAGATAGAGAGAGGGCGCTGTGAGAGGAAAAGGGATCCACAGGATTTGATGCGAAAGAGTGAGATCGAGGCAGGAAGAGTGATTAACCCGAAAATCGGTGGGGGCTTACCGAGATGGGGTAAAATGGACGGGGGAGAGCTCAGCTTCGACGCGGAGCTCAAGGTCTGATCTCTACTATCGAAAAGCGTCTCCACTCTCGCACGCTCCATTGGCTGACTGACGAGGGTGCAGTACAACCTTTCCCCAGAAACGTAGATATACTATCGACCTCCCACATACTATATACATGCTCTCTTTTCCAGTGATTAAAAGGCAGCACGTGGAACCTCTTTCTAGTCTCGTTCCCTCAATCCCTTCTCCTGCTATATAAGCCTCTCTCTCTCTCTTTCTCTCGCGATCAGCAAAATTCAACACATACGATTTCCCAACTATTCTGTACACACATACACACATATATATGTATATATATGTATATATATGTATATATATGTATAAATATGTATATATATGTATATATATGTATATATATAAGAAATTCAGGATCGATACAGACCACATTACGTTGCATTTCGAATTCCAACATTCTACGGTTGAGCGAGCGGTTTACCGTTTAAGGTATAAAGTGCTTTCGCGTGAATGATCCGCGTGCAGCCGATAATTGTTATTTAATTTTTCAATGTCCAAATGATTTTACATTTTGCGGGCTCTCTTGAACGGGGATATATACTATGCACAATCGATTGAACGCTATAAATGCACATTGAAAACGTTCCTCGAGTATCGTTTCTCCCATCATTGGATATACATATGTGTGTTTGTGTTTGTGTGTGTTGGCTGCATTGGCCGATGCTGGTAACCGCGCTCGGGCCATTAGCCCGATGGCTCTCTCGGCGCACCGACATTTATTCGCTCCAATCACCAGCAATTATTTGGTCATCAGCGCGAGAGAACGAGAGAACGAGAGAGAGGGTGGATAAGAGAGGGGGCTGAGGGAGGATTGTTGCTGCTGGCTTGCATCGGACGTAATTTGTATGCGAAACATAAACATTCACGTTCGGTTAACGAATTTTCTTCAACGGTCATATTTATCTCTCTTCATCGCCCTGACACTTCAGTTAAATATATACTAAAGTTTTATTAATTGAAACGGATGTGCTCTGGGATGAAGGCGAATCGGCACCATTTTTAATCTGAAAAAGAGATTTAAAATTCATTATTAACTATAAGGAGTTGGGAAAAATTTATTCTCGAATAGGATAAATTTTGGAATAGGATAATTTATTCTGGAATAGGACAAATTTTAGAATAGGAAAATTGATTCTGGAATAGGACAAATTTTGGAATAGGATAATTTATTCTGGAATAGGACAAATTTTGGAATAGGATAATTTATTCTGGAATAGGACAAATTTTGGAATAGGATAATTTATTCTGGAATAGGACAAATTTTGGAATAGGAAAATTTATTCTGGAATAGGAAAAATTTTGGAATAGGAAAATTTATTCCGGAATAGGACAAGTTTTGGAATAGGAAAATTTATTCTGGAATAGGAAAAATTTTGGAATAGGAAAATTTATTCTGGAATAGAAAAATTTATTCTGGAATAAGAAATTTTTCATGATGATTCAGATCGCAGTTCTCGATATATATTATATATGTGGACACGATTAAGGGCTGCCCATACCGGTAAGCTTCGATGTTCTCCTCTCTGAGACATTTAAACCACATGCCCTTGGAAATCGATCAAACATTGAGGACATGCACACCAGGATATACATATATAATTGTCGACGGAAATTCAAGCTCCTCGTCGATGAGGGCGGACGTTAGCCTCTATCGAGTAGTTTGAATATTCATGCTCGGCGCTGCTGTCAGGGGTCAAGTTTCGATCGAAAAGTCTCTGATGTGTCGGACAAAATCGTCAAAGGCAAACATATATATGTGACATTCCACATATAGGCAATAAAAATTCCGTCGATTCTCTCCGATTTTTTTATTTTTAAAAATTTAAATATGTTGCGTAATCGTTGACAACAAATTTTTCGAGTTACGTTACACCTCTTGTAGATTTTCTGGTAAATATGACAAGTAAAAAAATGTTTTCATTTTTTTTTTTTTACCGGTCAATCGCGCAATCAGATAACAAAGCAAAGTTTTTATTAATATTTTTGTTTTGTAAAATAAATAGGTTCAAAGTACATTTTTATTGAATATAAAAATAAAAATTAAACAAAAAAAACACATTTGACAAATATTTGAAAATAAAAAAACATTATATTCCTTGGACTTTTTTCGATTTTTGTAATTTATTAAAGAGTTTGAAAGAATGCTGGGGAAAAGTTCTCGTGATTGCTCAGGGGCGAGCAATGAGGGGCTAAGGTTTATCTGAAGTATATTATCGATATAGAAAATCGGCGAAAAATTTCATATTTTCGATAAATTTCTTTTTCATGGAAGATCTCAAAAAATGTATTGCCACCAACAGTAAAACGTCCGAAAAATTTCAACAAAATACGTAGAAGTGGGTCGAGAGATTTTTCATCATCTGCGTGCGAAATTCCTACTATACATATATATATATATATATATATATATGTATATGTATACAGGGTGGACCATTTAACGTGACCACCCAAGTATCTCCGTTCCCTTTAGAGTGACGAAAAAAATGTCAGAAGGTAATTTGATTGATTTCAAAGGGCTGATACAGTGATGAAAAATTTATTTTTGTCAAGGTCATAGTTTTTGCGTTCTCAAGGTCATCAATGATTTTTCAAATGGGAACAGACCATGACGATTACCCGTTTTTACACGTGTATATTCTACTCCATGACCCTCTGCATACCTTTACAAAAACTAGACGCATAGTATAAATACGTGAGAGTTCAAAAGTTTCCAAGACCAGCAGAGATATTCGATATGAAGCGTGGAAGTATATAAACTGATAAACTTTTTTAATCTTAAAAATGTCAAGCAAGCAGTTGATAGATCGAAGAGAAAAAAAAAAAATTCTGCACTTGTCATTATTGAAAAAATTCTTAAATTTTTTTTTGTTGTAGGAAAAAAAAAATTGTTCTGCTCTGCTATAGTGGCGCTGTTGATGGTGAACTTTGGTACGAATGAGGAATGATGGAAGGTGGAATAGCATTGCCCACAACCGTAGATTGTGGGATGCTGTACGATAGAAAGTCCCGGAAAATGTCTCGTTGGTTATGAGGGATTTCCTGAAGCGTGAAGGATGGATCGTGCCCAGATGATGGCCAGAGGGGTCAAATTAGAGGAGGCACTTCAGATAGAATAAGGGCGGGAGGGAGAGGGAAGGCGAGAGAGGGAGAGAGAGAGAGAGAGAGAGAGAGAGAGAGAGAGAGAGAAAGAGCCTGAGTGAGCAAACGGTCGTGTCTTGGTATCTAATAATTATCGGAGAAGTTCCAATGCCCTCACCAAGAGCGATAGGATTGACATTGTAATATAGTGGAGAAAGTAAAGTGTAGAAAGGAAAGTCTAATAAAGAGAAAGAGTGACGAGAGGAGAAACGAAGGATGAAAAGAGTAAGGGTTGCATCCCCAATCTTGTAAAGTGCATTTAGCTTTTATTTTTGTGCACGAGCCGGTAGCACAGGTTACCGGCCCATTTATTACCCTGAGATTGAGATTTTTCCCCTCCCTTTGGCATTGTATCGAGTCACGAGTGTGCCGCGGTGACCGGCCGCGACATTTTCCCTTATTCTTTCCCTTATAATTTTTATTGGCGTTGTCGTTTTTGATTTCTTTTTAGTCTTGGTGATTGTTGCGTGAATCGCGTTTTATTTTGTAGTTAAATTACCCCCATTTTTCTCCCCCAGTAAGCCGGCGACCCCCAAGCGTCGGCGTGATAATATATACACCTGGACAGGCGCGATATTCGTTGATTTGATACAAACGATTCACTAAAGTTCTTATTCAGGGAGAGGCGCTGGCCTCTCCCCAAGGTGCTCGAAACAACGAGAATTTCGACAGGAATTATCTACTGTTCCGAATCTCATTACTTTTGGGTCCCATCGACTCGCTTCCGGATATCGCTCGTTCTTTATATCCCCTTTTTTCCCACTAACCTACCCTTTCCCACTAACCTACCCTTTCCCATGCCTTGCCACTTGGACGATGAGCAGGCGACGCCGAAGGAGGGGAAGGGCTGTTTAATTCGTCTGTGACGATGCAACGCCACGTCACAGTGTATATGCCAAGAACCATCAGAACGATCGTGACGCCGGGCTAACAATTAATTTACGGAGATAAAGTGCAATTAGTTCCGCGTGACACTTGCCACAATTAGCCGTCTCGTACAACAGCCTGATGGCCAATGAGAGAGGGAGAGGGAGAGGGTGAGGGAGAGAGAGAGACTGGCTTAAGGGATGCTGGTCGGACAATGTGTATTAGCCATTAGCTCGAGTTCTCAATCGTGTCTTTTTCCCTCTCCAGCTCTCCAAAGGCTAAATCCTGGTTCTCGTTCAGCCCATATGCCCAAGCAGCTGAAAAGGCCGAGGAGGAGAGAGATGAAAATCTAGAAGATCTCTTTTTCCGATGTATTTTCTTTGGGGAAACAAACGCGAGAGTAAATCTCTAAAGTGTCCAGTTCATTGGTATCTTTTACGAGGTCCGATGAATCCAGGTGATAGTGTATGTGTGTGTGTGTGTGTGGGAGAGAGAGAGAGAGAGAGAGAGAGAGAGAGAGAGAGAGAGAATACAGATTTAGAAAGAAATAGAGTCGTTATACGAAACATCATACCCGCGCCCAGACGTTTACTCGAAGTCCGACGAAACGAGACTTTGTTAGGACGGAAATGGCTTTTTCACCTTTTTCACACGGTTGTATATATTGTAGCAGAGAGATGCGCTCTCATTCTCTATCTCTGTCGGCTTATCCGGTTGGCCCTGTGGACGTTTTATCTTCGTTGACACACACGGCATGACACGAAAGGTGTGGAGAGAAACAGTGAGAGAGAGAAAGGTTCATTGTAGGTGATTAGTGTGGACAAGTCCGCTGAAACGAATTTCACGTACCTGCGCGAGCGCTCGCGCTCTGTTCACTTAGAACCAATTAGGTGTCACGAGACTGATCGAATTTTCCACTTTACAACGGAAAAATACAAACGAGATAGGAGTGAAGAAGGGGGGAAAAGAGATTACACACTCGGGAGGGCGATGAATTTCTCACACTCCATTTTTTCTTTCCCAGAGCTACGGTCATTTTATGGCAATTTTATATTGAGTTAGTAGTCGATTTCTACCACCATATATACCATATATATCATGTATATAAAGAAAGAAGAAAATAACCTAAAATATATTCGAGTTATATAACTTTGATTGACAAATATTATTAATATATTTTTAATATATGAAAAATCCAAATACTTTTGATATATTTACGTATACTTTTTTTTCTTGAAAAAATCTCGTTTATCGGAAACGTCGACTATTATGGTACAATTATTATAATTATTATAGTGTAAGAAAAAAAATTTTGTTCTTGAGAGGCAAATTTCTTTGATGATTAATATTGCTCCCAATATCGTGAATATTAGCTCAAATTTTGCAGTTTAATCATTTTTGCCTTAAACAATGAGTTAGAAAAAAAATAAAAAAATGGATTTCTCTTTGCGTGAGTTAAAATCTTGATGGTTCTCGAATTGACATCAACAACAACAACAACAACAATAAAAGAAGGAAATGAAAGAATAGCGGTTATAATTATCACAACGATCACCATCTGACTCTTGTATAGCTCTCATACACACATAGAGTGAGAGGGCACGTGAGATCGTCAAGTCACGTTTAACAATGAGGCATGGAGCCCTGCTGTGTGGCAGCTTCTCGTCCGTTGAAAAGCCCACAACGAATATGTTATCGCCCTCTCGTTCACTTTATAGCCGCAATGTGCGTGAGAAGTCGAATCAACGGGGTGTAGTATATTATATATATACATATATATATATATATACTATAGTCTATTATATATATATTATATAGTGAGCTTTAATTGTCCGCACATTGTTATAATGATCGCGTTTAGATCGACGTCACGATCGATACTAATTGTGCACAAGTATATCAGTTTAATCGATCGATTCTCTCTTTTTGTCTGTCTCGTGCTCGCCCTCTCTCTCTCTCTCTCTCTCTCGCTCTGTATACACGGAGTGATCAGTGTGTGTGTCTGCGAGTCCATGTGCGTGTGAACGGCGTATTGACGCATTTAGCGATAATAAATGAAGTTTCGACGAGATAGCAATCGGGTGGATGGGCGAGACAACGAGAGAACACGATGATGATGATGATGGGACTCTCATCGAGAGACATTCAGCCGATTAGTTTTATTTATCAGGCGAACTAGCGCGTTATTGTAGTTTCAAAGTTTCCTATCCTAGAATTTTGGCTGAATAAAAAAAAAACAAATTTTACAATTTAGAAAATGTCGCTTTAAGGCTTTGTGACTGGAATTGGGAAAATTCTGATATCTGAGTGGCCATTAAAGTCCTTTAAACATTATTGAAATAGAGTAAAGATTTATACATGAAGGCCATCAGAATTGATGGGAAATAATTGATTGAAAAATCGTAGTGTAATAATCCCAAGAGACTCTACTTAAGCTTGAACGTTTATGGAAAAAATGAGCACTTATTGCTGCAAGAGAATAAAAAAAAATGTAAAATTAGTTTGAGAATTAATTCGTTTTTTCCCTTGATCGTAAAACGCGCCATTTTTTGTCAACCTAAAAGCGAAAAAATTCCATTATCATATTCCCCGAGTCATGGCCCTGGATTCTATAATTTAGATTGTCATAAAATGTGTGAGTGATAATTTTTTTTTCTAAGTTTCCTATCCTAGAATTTTCGCTGAGTAAAAAAAAAAAAATTTACAATTTAGAAAATGTCGCTTTAAGGCTTTGTGAATGCAATTGGGTAAATTCTGATATCTGAGTGGCCATTAAAGTCCTCTAAACATCATATTGAAATAGAGTAAAGATTTATACGTGGAGTCCATCAGAATTTATGGGAAATAATTGATTGAAAAATCGTAGTGTAATAATCCCAAGAGACTCTACTTAAGCTTGAACGTTTATGGAGAAAATTAGCACTTATTGCTGCAAGAGAATAAAAAAAAATATAAAATTAATTTGAGCATCAATTCGTTTTTTTGCTTGATCGTAAAACGAGCCATTTTGTGTCAACCTAAAAGCGAAAAAATTCCATTATCATATTCCCCAAGTCATGACCGTGGATTCTATAATTTAGATTGTCATAAAGTGCGTGGGTGATAATTGTTTTTTTCTTTCTAACAAATAGATAGATAACATCAGGAGGTGGGATGAGAGTCATTGGAGAGTTTTTCCCGATCGCAGTAATGAATGCCGTTGAATAATTCAACATTGTACGCTCATCCATGATGGTCGCTATTTTATGATCCACGCTTGATAATTTACTTGAATGATCACTCATGGGCATCAAGGACTTACTAACGAATTGATGGTATTTATCGCGTGCGTGCGTCCTGCTCGAATTTTCAGCAATGCCGGATGAATGCAACATCGGAAGGCTGTAGACAATAATTGTATGAAGAGACTCATCGTGTATAGTTCGTGATGAAAATTATGATCGATTCGCGATTAATGTTGATACAAGCACGTCGATGCCCTGTCGAATGATAAACATGATCGATAGACAGAATAGACGATCAAATGTAAAATCCACCATAAGCATAAGCTCTACAATCTTTACGCTAAACTGCCATTGCTTGTTATGCTAGTTCTATTAGGCATGCAGATGAAGCATCATCGAGCAGACGATGAAATGCATAGGCATATATATACACACACACACATATATATACACACACACATATATATTTATATATACATATACATACATATACATAGCATTAGTACTATGGCGAATATGAACCGCTAATACTCTGTACATTTGATGGTGATTAGACAGTATCAATTAACAGCTGGCCAGAAATTGCTCCCGTATTAATCTCTCGTTCTCTCAACTTCCCGGCCGAATGCTGTCCAACTATTACACGAGTGCTATATTGGGGTCTATTATCGATGTGGTATATTCCACTTGCAATGTATAAATGGTACATCGTTCGATAATGTAACATTACAGTCCCAAATGAAGCATATTGGCTATCAAAGTTCTCTCTACTGCACGTTATTTGGAACGGCAATTTGGCAAAGTGTTTGAAATCTTGACTCAGAAAATATTTATAAACTCCTTCTCGTGTATTTACATTTCTTATCGAGCAATTGAATAATTATAAACAAAAAAGAAAATACAAAATTGTTTGGCTTATTAAAATATTTGGATATAACGTTAGATATTTTGATATATTATTTGGTTTGATTTTTCTCTTAATTAACAATTTATTTGTTCAATAAAACGGATGCTTTATGGTTGTGGCAAGAAGCAAGGAGCTTTGGTGAATTATTTAAGGGAGAAAATAAATGAAATATAAAGTGTGCAGAGGAGATTTTTAATGTTACCTTCGCTGTATCGATTATGTATCGTATGAGAGAGGTGGGGCATTTATACGATAATCACCACACATGCCGCAAACGATAATGGCTCGTGTACTGTACGCAGAGCCGTCATTTCGTTGTGCACTACACGAAGCGCCACCGGTTAAAGCCTATTACGATCTATATAGGACATTTCGGGATTTGTCAAATACATTGGATGCTGTGGACCCTCTCTCCTTGCCATTCGCATTTCGGGCTAATAGGTTGACGGGGCTGGATACGTTTATGCGATGGGCGTTTCATCCATGGGTTATTACTATGATTAGGAAGCTACGTGGCACTCCACCAAGCTGAAGGCTTAATAACACGCATCCACAATGACTTATACTATGACGTACTATGTGTATCCATAGCTACTGCTCTCTCTCTCTCTCTCTCCTGTCCGATATTCTTGTCCTTAAGTCAAAATCTACACAATCGAGAGAGAGAGAGAGAGAGAGAGAGAGAGAGAGAGAGAGAGAGTATGTGTGATCGCCAGAATCCGGAATGAACGTTCAATCTCTGAGCGCATTTGCCTCCTGATACCAGGATCGTCTGTACGATCACACAGTATACACTCCAGTGCTTTATATATAAATGTACATATCAGATCCAAAATCAAATTTGAGCCTTATAGAAAAAAGCAGCATAATTTACACATAAAAGTGGAGAATTTTCAACTGACTCTAACGATATTATTTTTTAATTAATCCTTGGATCATAATTGTATTTTATTAATTTACTTGGATTTTTATTAAATGAATTTGTGTCGACTCGCATTTTGGGATAGATAGTGAGATTATTTCATTTTAATAAATCGTGAAATTTCCTTCATGAGAACATTAAAAGATTGGAAACGTGTACAAGACATTTTGATAAATTCGACGAAATACATTTTATTATCTCTCAGCAATTAGTTGGAACGTCATGATGTACTGGATTGCTCATCGAGCCATAGCCGAATCAATTATCGCTAATATCATAAAGTTCCTTCTCCAGCCTTCACGTCGATGAGGAGTGCGAGCTACTGGAATATTCAACGGTTATGCATAATATATAGACGAATTTGATCCCCGGCCTCGCCCGATTGCGACAAGACTCGTGTTATATTTTATGCGAGAATCGAGAGAGAAGAGCTTTTGGGATTAAGATGTTCAAATTTGTTCGAATATTCCCTGTTTAAATTGTTCTGTATATGTTATACATCGTAAGGAAGATGTGAGGGAGAGCTTTCGATTAATTTACTATATGGAGCACTTTGAGATATTCGACCCGAGCGTGGATCTTAATTATACCATCAATCCACGCAAAGCAGACACGTGTAGTTATATCTATATATATATACATATATATATGTATTGTACACGCCGAGGTTTAGCTCTTGGCAAAGTAGTGCAACTTCGACGAGCGAGCTTAAGATGGTTAGGGCACTTGATGAGTCTGGGATATGTTCCAAGAGCGAGAGGATGGGAAGCCAAAAGTCTCTCGGTATGTGCGTTATAGTGCGCGTTTATGTGTATATGTACATGCATGGCCCTCGGGCACTTTAAGAGCCCGAAAATGCCTCCCATAGGGCAACCAACCTATAATACCTTCCGCGCCCTGTCGCCCTTTGTCCCTGTAGTACACGATTTCGGCCCTACTCGCACAATTTACTCTCCAACATCAGCGAGGGCAAAGAAAAAGAGAGAGATAGAGAAAAGCCTGAGGGAACCGAGTAAGAAATATACTGGCTCTGAATTAATTAATGCTTCATCTCCGAAAAAGATAAATTTTATCGGCGATAAAGAGAATTCGTATCTTTAAAAAATATAGTGAATTGTTACATATGTATTGCTTTAGTTTTTATTATCAATCGTAATAATTTTTTCATCATAATCATAACTTTATCATGCGTACGTAATTTTTATTTTCTTAAAAAAGGCTGCAAGCCACACAAAAAAATATATTTTCACGTAGGGGTGTGGGATGGGTGCAGTTTTCGATTCGAAGTTCGAATCGAATATCGAAAAACTTGAATTTGAACAACTTGAAGTATTCGAAAATTTTCATGGACATATTTAAAATCTCGATCTATCTAGAAATAACGTGAATCAGGACAGATAAATTTCTATATATATTTTTTTAAATTCTTTTGAAAATTCTTCTGGCCAAAGAATAGCGAAGAATGAACCATATGCGATGCCAGTCTGACAGCGAATGGGACGATTGAACGTAGCGTATAATTTCTCGACGATTAGAGTCAAGAGAGAGGAGAGAACCCCGATCAAACCACGACAGGCGAACACCAGCTTTTCGGATCGTCGATTCGACCGGCGGGCGCTCATTATGATGCGCTCGTTTTTCGCCCGTTCGCGCCACCTTTACGAACACACGAGGGCAAACGTCTGTGTGTGTGTGTCGTTAATACAAAGCATTCCAAATCCCCCCAAGCACACCACACACCTATTGACAGATGTTTCGTCAAAAACACCGGCACGTTACCGATTTAACTATTACACTAAATTTCTGAGGCAAGTAAATCCCTTTTTATCTATACGTTCATCCTATTTTAGCCATCCTATTGTATTTTATTTTATTTATTATTAACGCTATGTGATTATATAATTTTAAATATCATAAGGAATGGTATTTAAAATATTTGGTCCGTTCATCTAAAAGTACCAGCAAAATACCGATTTAACTATTACACCAAATTTCTGTGGCAAGTAAATCACCTTTTATTTATACGTTCATCCTATTTTAGCTTTTATTATCAACGCTGTATGATTATATGATTTTAAATACCATAAGGAATGGTATTTAAAATATTTGGCCCGTTCATCTAAAAGTACCAGCAAAATACCGATTTAACTATTACACCAAATTTCTGTGGCAAGTAAATCACCTTTTATTTATACGTTCATCCTATTTTAGCTTTTATTATCAACGCTGTATGATTATATGATTTTAAATACCATAAGGAATGGTATTTAAAATATTTGGCCCGTTCATCTAAAAGTACCAGCAAAATACCGATTTAACTATTACACCAAATTTCTGTGGCAAGTAAATCACCTTTTATTTATACGTTCATCCTATTTTAGCTTTTATTATCAACGCTGTATGATTATATGATTTTAAATACCATAAGGAATGGTATTTAAAATATTTGGCCCGTTCATCTAAAAGTACCAGCAAAATACCGATTTAACTATTACACCAAATTTCTGTGGCAAGTAAATCACCTTTTATCTATACGTTCATCCTATTTTAGCTTTTATTATCAACGCTATATGATTACATGATTTTAAATACCATAAGGAATGGCATTTAAAATATTTGGCCCGTTCATCTAAAAGTACCAGCAAAATACCGATTTAACTATTACACCAAATTTCTGTGGTAAGTCAATCACCTTTTATCTATAATACGTTCATCCTATTTTAGCTTTTATTATCAACGTTATATGATTATATGATTTTAAATACCATAAGGAATGGTATTTAAAATATTTGGCGCGTTCATTCAAAAGTAATTCATTAAAATGACCGCACGATCGACATTCAACATGCACGGTGAGGGTGGCTGAAAAATGCCTCACGGCGGTGTTTTCGACGAGAAGAGCGTTAAATGTGCCCTAGCGAATCACAGGTGAGGCGAAGAGAGAACGGACACGCGGACCATCCCAGCTCACATTACAGGAATGACAGCTATATAGGACAATGAGGATTCCGTTTCTTCATTTTTTCGACGAATAAAAGGCAGCCTTTGTTGGCGGAAGCCTCAAAGCTCAGAAAAAAATCAATTCGTCATCGTCTCCCGCTTACATTTCCGCTTTTATCATAATTTTTGTTATTTCCCAAGGAAATAATGACGTGAATTAAAAATTAACGCGATTAAAATTTCACATATAATGAAATACATTTTTTAAAATGAAAAATCGGTAATCAATTGCAAATTACTTGATAATATTTACGTATTAATTGTCTTACAAGATACAAAAAAATTGATAAAACAAAACATGCTGACTAATTGTCCTTATAATTGTCTTTATAATTGATGAAACGTTTGAAAAACATGAAGAATAATTAATGTAACGTCTGGCCAAATTTAATGTAATGTCTGTGCAAAAAGATCGGCAGTGAATCGAGTAAAAAGAGATAGAGGAAGTGAGAGAGAGAGAAAAAAAAACAGGACAAACGTCTTTAAACCAGCATAGTTTTATTTCTCTAGCTGCTGGAATGATTCAGGATTGAGCAGAGCGTGATAGCTGGCTCGTTTCACGGCTGTTTTTCCACCTTCTGCCAATTAACGAAACGGCGTGTCACACTGGGGTGAGCTCAACGCCGCTCTCTGTAATTACGAATAATTGCGATGAAAATGCTGACGAGAGAGGCAGAGAGAGAGAAAGAGAGAGAGAGAGGAAAAGCCATACAATGAGAAGAGCAGACACGAGATAGTCGAGAACACTGGGAGCAACAGGCAATCCGTTTTCTATGTCTATATATTTTAACGTGGAATTTTTGGTCCACGTTATCAAACGAAAAGAGAGCTCCCGGCACGACACGAGAGCGACGTCTCATTTCCTTTGAGTCCCTCCGAGACGATGCACGACAGGGCAAATCCGTTAACAGCCGTTCAATATTCTAAAAATTTTCGTATCTTTTATTTCCCGTTATCTCCGAGCGAGCTTCGGTTTTTCCAGCCTACGAGATCATCATCGTTACCGAAGGGATGCAATTTTTTGATAAAAAAAAATTGAAGCTTTGTCACAATTTATCATTATTTAGAAAGTACTAATGGGTAATTATTGTCAGTATTTTTGACAATAATTACACAATTGACAAATAATAATGGAAAATTGACAAATCAATTGAGAATTTTGATCTTGAGATTAGGAGTCTCGGTTAAAAAAATAATCGTCGATGTTAAATTTCGGGCTTCAATGCCAGGTAATTGTATGTAATTATAAGGATGGGAAAAGGTTGCGGCCAATGCGTACGAGATCGTAACTCAAAGAATTACCATCAGAGAAGAACAATTAAAATAATTGTAGTTGTGGCTAAACTTGTGGAAGCGTCAGTGTGTGGCAGTCAAATGGATATTTCTCTTCCCCTTTTCGGATTACTGCCCGTAAATCGTATAACTAGGATTAGCCGTTGAGACTTGTGATTTTGGGGCTGATACACTTCTAATTCTTCAGCTCTAATCGTTCCTCTCCTCCTTTTCGCAGAGAGAACTCGAGATGAGCCAAAAAATTCTGAGCACCTCTCGACGAATTTTTATTGATCGTGGGTTGTCATGCCTGAGGCAGGATCAAGGCCAACAAATTCCTCAAGCAAATTATATAGATCTCTCGTTGGCATTAATTGTTTCATTCTCGAAAGATTTTATTTGTGCATTTTTTTTTATTTTTTTTTTCATGCGAGGTTTAAAAACAATTAGAGCGATAAAGAAACAATAGACAATATAGAAGAAGACAATATAGACCGATAAAGACTTTTTACTTTTTTTGACCGAATGTTGTGAAGAACAATTAGGTGAAATTTCATTTGCTGCGAAATGAAAAAAAAAAGTAGACTTTGACGGTAAAAGGCAAAAATTTATCTTCATTGTTTTCTCCATGAGATGAACTTTTGCTCCGCAACATTCCGTCAGTAAATTCTGAATCTACGAGGACTCCTCGTCTCTTCTCTCCTTCTTTCTTTCCTTATTTCTTTCAAATTCTCTCTCTCTCTCTCTCAGGCTTTCTCGTACTCCAGAGAACTCTCTCGAAACAACGAACAACACTCAAAAGTGTCTTGTGCTCTGTGCAAGAGACGAGCTCGAATGAAAAGAGCCATAGTCATTCTTTTAAATTTAATTTCGTGTGTCGAGAGCGGTATTGTCGGGGCGCGTCAAACAACCCTTCTCAGACTTGAGGCAGGTACATTGAGCGGCTTGAATGTTATTCTCATATTTTTTTGTCAAATAAATAAAAAAGTAAAAATTTTCCTCCCTCTCCTCATAAAAATATAAATATTTTTTATACTCTTTAATAATTTGACAAAAAAACTGTTATATAAAAAAAATACTCTCTTTGACGACAGATCGATGAACCTAAAATACTCTGAAAAATGTTTAAAAAAATTGGTGATTTTGCGGTGATTTAAACAACAAAAGCACTGTATTCAAGAACAGCTGCCGATTAGGACCCTGTGCAACCTTCCCCCTCTTAGCGACCGTAGCAGGTTATAGTACCGTCAAAATCCGCCCTTCGTCGCTATCTGAGCTATGCGTTATATTCAAAAACATACGACAATACTTTCAACAGGCCATAACGGTTTTATACCTGACACAAAACTATCGATATTTACATGGCGCCTTTGTTCGGGGAAAATATTAGTTTTAGGAAAAAATAAATTAAACCTTTTTTATAGATAATTTGATGTTCTTCAATTTTTGTAACGAGTATTTTTCTGATAAAGTCGATAATTGAGGAGTTATACGACAAAAAACATAAAAATGCACGCTTTTTCCAAGATGGCGGCGATTGTTCAGGACTTTTAACACGTTCAATAGTAAGTCAGAATAAGCATTGTCACCGAATTTCAAAACTTTCGTATTTATTATTTTTATTTAATGAAATATGGCCTTCGTTGCCCGGGCTAAACAGCCGATCTCTCGTGTACCCTACAGATGTAGACACGATTATTTTGCTCTGTTCTATAGGGGAGAAGCGACAAAAAAAAAGGATGAAAAAAAAAACGAAAGTACATTATATAGTAAGAAGGATAGAAAATGTATCAAATTGGAGAGGATCCATGGGATTAAGGATCCGTCGATGCATGGAGAGATGGAGGAGCCATGAGAGTCCTGCCGATTGCCAAGCCGCGGTTCACCAATCGGTGGGTTTGCACATGCTGTGCGCTCATTGATCCTCTCGCAGCTCCCTTGCCTCGATCGCCATTGTTGTGCAAATCCAACAAAAACCAACGAGCCCCTAATCTCTGGCTACGAGGCGCCCACTTGAAAATCAGATATAAATCCCGCCAGAGCACAGTAGATATAATATATATGTATACAATTTATAGTTTGTGTATATATGTATATAAAGATCACGCCCCGACTGACAATTAATTTATATAGGTATATCCAAAGTTCTCACGAGAACCCGCTTGATTCCCTTTTGGTTCCCCTTGGTCCATTTCATTGTGCTAGTCTCTTGAAATCACCGTAGGTGGTGAGTATAGTACACGACACACACACACACACATACACACACTATAAGTAGTAAGCTGGAACATCTAGCGCGTACGTATATCATTAAGTGAGATAATCTTAAATCCCTTTCCATCTCCCTCTCTTTTTCCTCCTCTCTTTCTGTCTCTCCCTCTCTCTCTCTCTCTCTCTCTCTCTCTCTCTCTCTCTCTCTCTCTCTCTCTCTCTCTCTCTCTCTCTCTCTCTCTCTCTCTCTCTCTTTCTCTCTCTCTCTCGATTGCGCCAACTGGGAAATTTGTTAAGGGATTGTCCGTTGTATCCTTTCGACATTTATAATTGCGTCTGTATGTTATATAGAGACAGATACGTCCCATATTTTCAATATTCCTTATCATATCTTATTTAGTTTGAATTAAATATTGAAAAAAGTAAATGGAAATAGTATATAATTTCGATGTATGATTTGTACGAAAAATGCCCTAATTTTATCGCAAGATGATGGGGCTCGACATATTGAGCGAGTGTGTCAATGAGATTGTGAAAACTCGTTGAGATGAACTCCATTTGATTTTGACAGAATCTTCTCTCGTTGGGGTCCATTGTCCAGACTCCGATATATGAAATATGCGTTTCCAAAATACTCTAACAGAAAAAAAAAAACTGAACCATTTGATTTTCACAGAATCTTCTCTGGTTGGGGTCCATTGTCCAGACTCCGATATATGAAATATGCGTTTCCAAAATACTCTAACTGAAAAAAAAACTGAACCATTTTATTTTCACAGAATCTTCCCTGGTTGGGGTCCATTGTCCAGACTCCGATATATGAAATATGCGTTTCCAGAATACTCTAACTGAAAAAAAAACTGAACCATTTTATTTTCACAGAATCTTCCCTGGTTGGGGTCCACTGTCCAGACTCCGATATATGAATTATGCGTTTCCAGAATACTCTAAATAAAAAAAAAAACTGAACCATTTGATTTTGACAGAATCTTCTCTGGTTGGGGTCCATTGTCCAGACTCCGATATATGAAATATGCGTTTCCAGAATACTCTAACAGAAAAAAAAAACTGAACCATTTGATTTTGACAGAATCTTCTCTGGTTGGGGTCCATTGTCCAGACTCCGATATATGAAATATGCGTTTCCAGAATACTCTAACTGAAAAAAAAACTGAACCATTTTATTTTCACAGAATCTTCCCTGGTTGGGGTCCACTGTCCAGACTCCGATATATGAATTATGCGTTTCCAGAATACTCTAAATAAAAAAAAAAACTGAACCATTTGATTTTGACAGAATCTTCTCTGGTTGGGGTCCATTGTCCAGACTCCGATATATGAAATATGCGTTTCCAGAATACTCTAACTGAAAAAAAAACTGAACCATTTGATTTTGACAGAATCTTCTCTGGTTGGGGTCCATTGTCCAGACTCCGATATATGAAATATGCGTTTCCAGAATACTCTAACTGAAAAAAAAAACTGAACCATTTGATTTTGACAGAATCTTCTCTGGTTGGGGTCCATTGTCCAGACTCCGATATATGAATTATGCGTTTCCAGAATACTCTAAATAAAAAAAAAAACTGAACCATTTGATTTTGACAGAATCTTCTCTGGTTGGGGTCCATTGTCCAGACTCCGATATATGAAATATGCGTTTCCAGAATACTCTAACAGAAAAAAAAAACTGAACCATTTGATTTTCACAGAATCTTCTCTGGCTGGGGTCCATTGTCCAGACTCCGATATATGAAATATGCGTTTCCAGAATACTCTAACTGAACCAATAACTCAAACATTTTTCAATCAAACGAATAGTTTTTAATGCACTTCCCCCAACCACCTTGCCAGTTATTCAAAATAGAACATCGTCGATGTAGAACGCACGAATATGCCAGAGGTGTTGGGTCAACCCACTCTATATCCGTTTTGTACGAAATGGGATGATGACGTTCGATTGGGCGAGTGTGTGCTGATGAGATCGTAAAACAGAGAGACTCCCCCATTGCTGCATTTCACTCCATTCGATTTCGCAGGACGTTCTCTCGTTCCGGAATTACCCAGAATAGTATACGTGAAACATGAGCTGCATCCTCATACTCTCTCTTTCTCTATTCGACATCGATTCATTTCCACGGGTTGTTCATCCCCGCGTGTGCCCAAGTATTTAACACACGTGGACATCGCGACGCAGCATCGAAACGTGTAGAGGTAAAGTATTCCAAAGTATATGTATATTTGAGGACAAATATGCAAACATGTATATGACACGCGTGGAAAGCGACACCGAGCATACTACAGGCGCCGCTGCACGTATTGCGAAACGCACACGCCGAGCCTGTTCGCTCCGTTTTGTGTATCGTCGGGAATGTAGATTACGTCATTATTGTGCGAATGAGTGGACACCCGAAGCCTCCCTTTTACCCGCAGCATGATCCGGCAACCGGAAGTACACGCCCACGCGCAGATTACAGAATTAACCTTTCACCCGAGTGAACTGTGCAAACCCATCTCTCTCGCCCTCTCTGTCTCTCTGTCTCTCTGTCTCTGTGTCTCTTTGGCTGTCTGTCTCTACCAGTCTCGCCCTAATAATTTCCAAGCCTTGAGACTTTATTTTATTCATTTTTGGTATGTTACGACTTTATAATCAAACAAAATATTTTATACAATATTTGGATTATTTGACAAAATCATCGAATTATTCGGAAAGTTCGAATTATTCGACATTTCGAATTATTCGATTCGAGTTTGGAATCATTTTATAAGGGTTGAAATAGTTTACTATTGGAAATGTATATAGTTTTTTTTTATTATTTTCTTTGTCCGGAGTTCCCTTATTCCCCACCCCACCTCTTTTTCAGAGTCGGTGTGACAATATATATATATGTAATTGGTCCATGGGGGTAACCAAGTATAAACCCGATTCACATAGAGCGATATTCAATATATGGCCAATGTCCTCCATTTCTCAATTCTCCATTCACCGCTCGCACGTTGTATAATTAATACCAAATTCATTGGGTGCTTATTCGTATATCGATAATGAATGCCAAACGCTTGACCAGCACGAAGCGGAATATCAATTCCAGAACAGAATATATTCTATCGAGACGAAGATGAACATGCAGGTATATATGTGTGATATATCCTTCGATATACGAGAAGCATCTCACTCGAGCTTAAGTTCTGCCAGGCATGAATGCTGGAAAGCCGATCTTGTAGTACCAGAGAGATATATATATATATATAATTAGGGAAGCCACCCGACGCGTAGAGGACTTGCGGATCGAGGCCAATTGATCCGTTGCAGTAATCAAATTGAATTATGGGAACGATAATATTCATAGGATTGAGGAATATCGCTATAGGTCAAATAACTCCAGTACAATATGTATATATAATGTATATATGTGTGTGTGTGTGTGTGTGTATAGATTATATATAGAACGGAGATTCTCGCTCTCGAAAACTATTTAGCTCAAAATCGATATATTCCGGCAAAGATAAAATTACTACACGCTGACCCAATGACTGTTGATGTATAAATATTTAAGATGCTGTATAGAAAAATATAAATGGATTCTAGGGAAATTTTACAATTTTTAACGATCAGCACAATTCATATTTTCGTGTAAATTGAAAAATTTCAATTTATTTAGGGAATTCCGAGACTTTGTCAAAGAACACAAACTGGGCAAGATTCAGAGTGGAGGGGTGGAAACAAGATAAAAATGTGAAAACGTTTCTCGTTCCGATTATGATGAGTTGAGGGAACATTGACTGTAGCCACTTTTTTTTTCATGTAAAACTCCACCTCGCTCTCGAACTTATTATCCCCCCTGCGAATTAATTACATATATATATATATATATATCTCTATAGTGAGAGGCAATTGAAGTGGGATAAAGTGTTTTTTGGCGATTTCAGCGAAACTTGAACCGATTTCGAAAAACTAAAAAAGTACTTTCGAGGTAATTTAATTAACGTCCGAATGAAACTAGTTTTATTATGATCTGATGCGAATTGACCTGGTGCAGTGGTATGGCACGATCACGTGTAAATCGAGGCTATGCGACCACGTGAAACTACCCCTAGAATTGATATTGGAGTCGTTGAAACTCCCTTAACGATGGGTATCAGGTATCGGTTTTTGGGGACGTTTATGCTTCTACACTTAAATACATCGACAGAGTTGAGCAGAGCAGCACAATCGAGCACACAAGGCAAGTCAACGAGAACAGCAGCGCCACAGCTGCGGCGTTCGGTCGAGCTTTGATTACGTCTAGCAATAAACTAAGTTAAAATTGTACTAACCACTAGATGAGTTCCCAATAGGACGGTCTGTCTGACTGAGGTGATGCGATCAATTTTTTTTTTATCAGTATTTCTTATTGATAACAAACATCATGTAACTCTGTAAAACCGAACAGCTCGAGGATAGAAAGTTGCGCTGCCTTCGCGTTGTCGTTAAAAAATTTGTACATGCGGCTATTTATATACCGTGGAAAATAATTTGCAACGACGAGAAGGAGAAATTTTTCAATCTTTTATTTATCGGAAATCAAATTATCAGATATTTCCAAGTGTCTGAATATGTATAGAATTTGACCAAGAGGAATTTCGACGGTTCACCAGTGATGGTAGTCGAGGGAGAATTATTTGTTGTGTATATATATATATATATGTTTGTCTATATCCGTCTGTATCGAATAGATACATACAGATGAGATGAATATATAGTGAAGAGCTGGCTCATCTCTCTTCCGCAGCAAGATTGTGGTAATTGACTATCTAACTTAGGGTGGGAGGGAGTCCCATCAGGCATATCAATTGCGCCCGGACGCATCCCATCTGGGGAATTTGTCTTTGATCCGCTTCAAACTATGTAGGTAACACAATCCTCGCCTGTGCCCGTGTCTATATATATATATATATATACATACAATCTCAAAATGGTGATTGTAGCCGCGATAGGTGAAGCTCCAGCATGGTATAGTTCCATCCAAATGGACTTTATGTGTATTTCCATTTTCGAATCGTCAATTTTGGGATTTGGTCAGCAGCAATGATGGGAACGCGTAGTATCTGCTATGATCTTTGTTGAATTATTCGACAACTGTCAACAATGTTGGTCGATCGCTGAGAATCCAATGTATGTTATTCTTGAAATTTCCATGGATATTCCCATACAAATTGTGTAGTAACTCGCCAAACAGATATTATCATGTATTCGATTTTTTATGATTAACCGATCAGTATATTGTCTCGAATTTCACAATTGATTATCGTGCGCTATACAGCGACACAAAAATAAAGCAATATAGATATAAATACAAGGCATTGAAACCAACTCGACCTACATCCATCATTTTCGGATCTTTCATCTGGAAATCGATAGACGACTTTTTTTTTAAATATTATTTTCCCAACTCTAAACAAAGTCATCATGTTTTTCCTAAGACTCTTTAAAATACATTGTTCACTCTTACTTTAGATTGATTTTTTTTTTTAATCGAAATAAACTGGACCATTATTAAAAAAACAATTTAAGCCATGGCTGAAGGTAGGCTGACATTTGCTTGTAAATTTTGTAATTGTTTTCGTATTTTAAAACGTAAAAAAAAACGTTTCGTAAAAAAAAAAACAAAATTCATGCATTTGTGGTAGCCCATAAAAACGCATGCTCATGACAGCCAATAAAAATAAAATTTCTTTGATTGCAATCAATGTTCTAAGATAAAAATTGATAAAAAAAATTTTAGCACAAAAATTTACTTTGGTGTTCTAAATGTCGAAATGTCGAATGTATGCATATATGTCGAAAATATATTATATTTTCGACATATATGCATTTTTGTGAGAGGGAAATCGATTTTGTTGAGCCCGACATATATATATATATAGCAATATGGGATGATAGGAAACGGCATTCATTTCGAATCAAAGTGCGTATTTACAATCTTCTTCAATCTCAATTTAAAATCCGTATCGATACTTACGAAATGGCACGTACGAGATAAGATCACGAAAGAATCTCGATTTCGAAAAGATAATCCAGCGTTAATTTATCAATATTAACGTGACACACAAACCACCCTATAAGTGTATATAAATATACGAAAACAGCATTGGTCAGATATCATTTTTTTGTTTTTTTCGTCTGACAAAGCGTTTTTTTGGCCTCTGAAAATACATCATGTAAATCGCCTCATTAATTCGTATAAATAACAAACTGGAGCGCAATTTTTTCTCTTTTATTCAAGGGTGCCCGTGACAAAAGCAAAAAAAAAACTCTAGAAAAAAAGTTTTTTTTTCTTCTCGTCGTTTCAATAATGATCTCTCGGTGCGAGACTTCTTTACCAAAGAAACTCGCGCGAAAAAGCTCGAGAGGCGAATTCAAGTTCACTCTGATGAATTAATTTAATTAAAAAAAATGAACTTCCACATAGTTATGTAAATTGTTCAGCGGCTACAAACTTAATATTTCTAGAAGGATCGCTCTGCTTTTCTATCCTTTATCACACTCGATCATTCCTATTCAAAAATAATAATTTTATTTGATTCGTAAGATTTTGTTTGTTTTTCTTAAATCATCAAAGATTCAGGCAAAAAAAAATGTATTGATCGATCGTACGAAATAATGTTTACAATGTAGCTCATGTATTGGCACGAATGTCGGCCAATCAGTGACCGATAACCGCTTATCTATAAAATGCCTATAAAAGTCATGCAGCCAACCTTTGTTTCCCCAAACTTCGTTGAGCATTTCATCGCGCAATGAAGCGAATTTTATCTCTCGCGAGCTTTGCTCTTGTTCTCGCATTCGTTTTAGGAGCCGATGGTAAATTTCTATACGCATTTATAGTCGAACACGAGGCTGATGTTCGATCGGAAAAAAAACAATAATTAATTCTATCAAAGGATTTTTCAATAATAATAATAATAATAATAATAATAATAATAATAATAATACGAATAAAGATCATCGAGTGAAAGTGTTTTATCACGCATGTTTGCAGATGAGTTCAAAGTCGAAAACGTGCCGATAAGGTCAACAATGACGTTGACAACTCGGATGACTGAGGAAGTAATAGAAGAGTGTTGGGTCAAGAAGAGTGATGGCAATACGGATAAATTCCGGCCAATGCATACTCTCGAATTCCTTCGACCTACGAAGTATTTTTGTCTATTTGATGCTAGGGAAGTCGATATAACTTTTGGGGGTTTTTGGACCATTGGCACTATTCCTGTCAACGGCACGTCTTATGAAGAGAAATTCCTAGTGATAGTGACAGAGGTAAGACTGGGGTCACTAAAAATCTGCTGTTTATAAGACCAAAAGGAGTCTGAAATTACGAAAAAATTATGATTCTTACACTCTCATTATGATATTTACACATTATGATATTTACACTCTCTTAACTTAACTGGCTGATACTACAGATACTCCTTTATTTTAATTTACTGGCCAACAAAAATTCTTAATCGCTGGCTACCTCAGTGATGACCTCATCGTTAGATTCAACGTAATTTACAACGTTTCATTCTTATTGTTCATAAAAAATATTGTTCGACACCAATGCATTAATGCACAGGATTAAGGAAAAAAATGTACGTACGATCAGCCAAAATAGAAGTGGCAGCCATGGCAATCGGTTAAGTCAGCTGTTGAAATATGAGAAGTTAATTAGAGTTAAGTTACGAGAGGTTTGACTATATATTCAATGTCAGAGACAAGTTGATCTCTTACTTTAAACTTTGAAAAGTAATTTCACAAAACATATTACACCCCATGTACGACCCAAATAAAAACCCCCTTAATATGTAATTGCTTGACAAAAGTAACAAAAAAATTATTGCAGGAATTATGGGTAAAACCCGCGAGTATCTTAAAACCATATGCTGGAGAATGGGTGACAGTGTGGATCGATGGAAATGAAGGTCCCATTAAAGCCTGCAACCTGACAAATCCGGATGTAATTTCTACTTTTAACAATTTCGGGGGGATGGAATGATGACCTCTGCGTCATGGGCAGCATTTTCATCTAGCCCGTCAATTTATAGTCACTAATGCATTTTTTTTTTTTTTTTTCATTTCGTTTATTCGCCCTGGAAAAAAATCTCTATTTCATTCCGATTATTTTATAGGGGAAAGTATACGATCTTATGAATGAGAATACCGAGGGGATGATTCGTTACCGCAGATGCGGAGTACGAATGCACGTTGATAAAATCAAGTGGGATAATATGGGAATGTATGAAATGGAAAGCTGGAAGCTCAGCCAACAAATCGGTGATTATTTCGTCCAATCTGCTGCACTTGATATGTATGTTGCCTCACCTCGAGACTATAAGGAAGTGGTACGTGAGATAAGATATCGTATCTTTTAGTGTCAAAAATTTACGGGAAAACAAAATTTCGTTGTAATGCATTATCGTAATAAAAGATTTATTTCAGTCAAATCAATCTTGTCCTAATCGATTTAATGAAAAACAAAAAAAAAACCATAATAATAATTACTCTAGTTTGGACGCTAAAAATCTAATATTATTTTATCCTTCGTAGATAAATGTTACTTGGCCACCTGGAGAACATCAACATTTCGAAAGAACAGAGAAGGGTATGACTTTTTGTCAATTCACAAGACCCGATGGCACATTAACGCAAATAACGTTTGGAAAATGTGAACTTATCATCGAAGCAGTTAGGCAATATCACGTTGGCACGTGGCTAGCAACTTATGGACTAGTCGGAAAATCAAATCTCGTGCAAGTCGAGATTAACGTTAAATCTTGGGGTAGATTTATTTATTTGTTTATTTTATTTATTACTACAAATATTATTTTTTTTTCTTAACTTTTTGACACGTAAATTCATGAATTTTTATACGATGTTGCTCATCTTTGTCGTAATTACAGATACAGATTCTCTCGTTGCCAAGTTAATTCCGAGAACTGGAAAGGAAATTAATTTGCTTTGCAGATCTGGTCAGAGAATTCTGAAGTTTTGCAGATTCGTCAGGCCCGATCAGACGGTTATCCAAGCATCGATGGGTGTGGGAAATGAAAAGTATGACGCGAACTCAAATTGAATGCTAGAATAATTAATCGTTTTTTTTTTTCCATCCTTACAGATGGTCATGGTCGATTTTTTTTCGACAAGATTTTAAGAGTTTTTTTTTCCATTTAACGCAAATTTATAATGAAAAAAAATTTTTTTTTTACTTGTCAAGTTATTCGTACTATGGCGATGGTTATGACGACAAGTCACCGTCAGAGCGTTATTATGGTGATTGCGGGTTAACGATTCACACACCGTCCGAGATTGACTATGGTGTCTGGAATTGCGAGATGGGCATTGAAGAAAAGATTCGCGGCGCTGTAATTGACGTAGTCAAAAGCCCAGTCAAACAGCCTTACAAAATCAACAATTCTGACATTTTTGTTAAGCGTGGCGATCAATTAAAGGTAATTAAATTCGTTTTTCAATATAAACAATTTTTATTAATTTTTTTTTCAATTTTAAACTCACCAAGATTTTATTATTATTTATTTATTATTTGATTAATTGGTTAATCCTCGAGTGTTGATCTGTTTATTCAGGTTAAATGTACCGTAAATGTTCCATTGGATTATTGCTGGATGACCAGTCCAAATGGAACGTTTTACAGTGTCTTGGACAATAATGGAACTGGCACGAGTCTCAAATACGATGGTAAAAGTTTAAGTATGGGTGACTGTGGTGCACTTGTCGAAAATGCCAACACAGCTGACAGCGGAGAATGGATCTGCCATTTGGGTGTCACCGGAAGTACCGAAATTGATGCAAAAGTATCCGTCCAAGTGACAGGTTCGTACCGAAAATTGGAAAAAAATAATAATAATTTATTGCGAGAAAAGTTATTTAAAAAAATGATCATTTCATTTGTATGAAAATAATTATTGTTTTTTGCCATTATTATGTAAAAATTATTGAACAATATTGAGATAATGACCACAAAATTACCGCTTAAACTGTCGTCAATTTATGAGTTTCATTGCTGATTTTTCTTTATTGCCAGACTCTTATCTAATCCCAGTCCAAAGGCAAGTTTACAAAAATGAAAATCCAACACTCACGTGTCGAACTTTCCTCGATGAGGAAGGCACACTTCGTTATTGCCGATGGATCCGTCCTAATGGTCATGGAATCACCGAAAGTGATAAAATTCGTTACAAAATTACAGCGGGAACGCACACATGCGAACTATCAATCCTCAGTAAATATATATATTATTTATATGCCAAAAAAAAAACATTGCTTTATATTTTATATATAGTGAGCTTAATGAGAAAAAGGATAAAAAATAATTTTCCAGTGCAACAATTGAAAATTGATATTTAAAAAAATTATAAAACCACGATGGAATAATTTTATTTATTTTCAATACTTTTCATTGATGCTTTGTTTGCGCCATTATTAATATTTTTTTATTTTTTATTTGTCCTTTTAGCTATCATACCTGATGATATTGGACGATGGACCTGCGTTGCTGTGCTGGCCAGAGCGGACAAACACGAAGAATGGGCGACTATCGACGTCAAGTCGATTCAGGACGAGACGAGAGTCGCTAGCATAGTATCGATAGTATTAGGCAGTGGATTACTCATTATGGCACTGATAGGTGCATTTTTTGCAATATTACACATTTACAAGCGTCGAAACTCTCTAGGAAACGTCAAATCTCCGCCTCCTTACGATCCTGAGGATTACGAAATTCCACGTGCTGTTCAAGCTGATTCTGCCCAGCCAACAATGGACAAAGATTATCGATATTAATACACAACAATGTTTTGATACTTTGTGACAGGATAAAAAAAATTCCGTACGATTAAAAATTTATTTCGGTTAAACTGAGAATAATCACTTATAGAAATAACTCATGTGCGAAATATATAAAACGGTACATGGGAAAAAAGGCAAAAAAAAAATTATATATATTTTTCATTCATATGTGCCAATATTTTATATTTCATACATAATATATGAAGTATGTCATATATATATATATATATATATATGTGTGTATATAATATATTTTGGCATATGAGTTCTTTTTTGTCGTGGACGATCACATAATTTCGCCGATATTAAATAGAAACTAAGCAAAGTAAAAAAAAAAAAAAAATACTCGTAGCGAACGATTGATTTGCAAAATGATGATATGTACTATACATATATATATATATATATATATATATATATATATATATATATATATATATATATATATATATATATATATAGTAAAATATCAAGTTAGTAGCTTTGATTTTTAATCTTCTTATTATATATACCGAGACACGTTATTCTCTCGCTCATTTTTTTTTGCAAATAAAATATTATCAATAATCATGTCTTATATTTTTGTACTGAGGAGAATATCACTTGCGAAAATATCATTGGATCATATTGCAAAAAAAAAAAAAGAAAATTGTCCAAGCTTTATTTATTCCACGATAATTTAGAGAGTGATGATAAAATAATATATTGAATGAATAAATTTGATCTTCCCGTTAATAAAAATATAATATATTGTGGAAACTTTGAGTGCTTTCAGCTTGTATAGAATCTTCGAATCGAAACGAGCAACCCCTCGATCCAGTCAAGCCTCGGTCCCCCCGACCAACCTCGGTCCCCTCGACCAACGAACGGGTTATCGAATAATTGCTGGTTGCTAATCCCCATTCTCCCTTGTCTGTTTTGCTTGAATCCTGATGGCACTCGCGTGCACGCTCTGTGACACGTCGAAGGGTTTAATCCTTTTGGCAAATATGTGCTATGCAGCTTGGAGGCCCTTCGAATAGAGAGATCGGGAGGGCCGAACGCTCGTACGTGACAGGATCAGAGCCACGAGGCTCTAGTCAGTCGAATATATATATATATATATGTTCTTCCGTCTGAATCCCAATGTAATTTCGGGGATGACTAGCTCTCGATCTACAATTCTACCGGTTCTCACTAACCTCAGTCGTGATTGTGTCATACCGGTGTATGCGATGAGCCAATTGGAGCATCTTGAGGATGAACTGAGCAATAATTAATTCAACATAAATTACCGAACTCTAACGAAATGTTAAATCGACCACGTTCCTGTTAGTTGACAAAATGAAATATTTTATGTGCAAGAAAAATTACGAATAGCACAGATATGCGTCGATTTTAAAACATTTTTATTATTGAGAAAATATTAAAAATCGTCATTGAAGAAATATTTATTGCACATCTCTGTATTGCCAATTGCTATTTAGTGATTACTCCCAAAATTTAGGCCAGTTCAAGTGCTTTTATGACACACGTGATCTCTTCTTTCTCACGGTCTCTGTGATGTTGACAGCCTCATGACAGTAAGAGAGCATTCAAACGATGACAATGAATCACGTGGCGTGTTCGGCTCTGCCAGAGCGACAACACACGCGCTCATGTTTGCACATTCGAATTGGAAATCTGTAAATATCATAGAATCTGATCTATACGAGCATCCGATGATGATGTGACAGTCAATTTCGAATGTGAAACTTATTTTTAAAAAATAATTATATTTTATTAAAAACTCCCGACTGCAAGGGTTACCATAAATTCAACCACATAATAAGATTTAAAAAAGGTAAAATAATTTTCAGTATTATAAGATCAATTATAAATGTTAATTCATTATTATAAAAATTTATTATATTATTATAAAAATTTTAATCTATAAAACGAGTCGAAAACGAAATCGATTGAGAAAAATAAAATCGGGCAAAACTCCTATCTAAATCTTAGAGTTAGAAAAATCTATTATGGCGATGCTAATGAAATTCCAATGAATGAAAAAAATATATATTACAAATAATTCAATTGAATGAACATAAAAGTCAGTAATTACGACTTTAAACTGTGGTCGTATAATATCTATCAAGTAGAAAAAGACGCTCGTGAATCTCTGGAAGCGAAAAGAGTCGAGAAAAAGGGAATGGGAAAGTTTGTGAAAGAAGCCAAGAGACGGAGAGAGAGAGAGGGAGAGAGAAATATATGAAGGCAGATATATAGAAACGAGAGAGCAGCCATTAAACCTCCCCGTCTGATAACCCTCGCAGTGTCGGGTTAATCCGGCGCCCAGATGACTTTCTATTGCTTAGAGAGAAGAAGGGGAAAGAGAAAAGAGAGAGAGAGAGAGAGAGAGAGACGTTGGTACGACGGTACAGCGAGTTAGAGATTGCCAGCAACATACAGAAAGGAAAGAGGGATAAAATGGGTCTTTCTCGAGTGAGGGTTGGTAGGGGATGATATTCCGGGGACACGAGAAAAGAAGGAAAGATTGCTGCGGCGGTACAGCGCTAGTAATTTCGCAGGATTAATATTTAATATCACCGGAAGAAGGGAGGAAAGGGAATCAAGGATGTCCATTCTATGCTCCAGACTTTCTCTATCGCATCATCTTCTCTCTTTCTCTCTCTCTCTCTCTCTCTCTCTCTCTCTCTCTCTCTCTATTCTCACTTTGCTCTTTTGCATCAGTTGTTTTCTCGTTCGATTTTTTCTTTCTTCGTGTACTTTCCTCGTTTCTGCATTCGTTCGCATGTTTCTGTCCCTCCCCTCGTTATACTTTTTTTTTATTATTTATTCCTTTGGCAACTCTTCCCTTCTCGATTTTAATGATTAACGGAAGCCCCAACGTTGCAGTATCTTTTTTCCCGTGCATTTGCTGCTGTTCCCACTTCTCATCTCACCGCTTAATCGCAAACCTTCTGCAACCCTTCGTGCTTATATATATATATATATTTATATTTCTAGTGTCACCGACTCTCGCGATAAATAAACTTTCTCGTCACCCACCTCTTCTGACTATATAGTGTGACTTTATATATATATAAATATAATACATATGTATGTGTAACTTAGAGATTGTCGCTCGATTCAAGAGTGCAAGAGAAACGCTGATTGGAGGAAGAGGATAAGGGTGAGTTGAATTGCGGAACAATAGATGGGAATGCTTTATGCGAGAAGAAAACAATCCAAGGCGTCTACAATGACGACTGATTGCTTCTGTAAGAGCAATCCCGTGATTAGAAGATATATTATATACCTCGAGATGATATATATTTATTGTAATCGAACTAAAGCTTTTCCCTAATCGAGACAATTCTTAAGGGGGAATGAAAGTCCTTGTCATTTCGATTTATATCTTATTACGTGTCGCGTTAATCTCGCTCTCGTCTAATGCATTATTTTATAACGAGGAAAATGCCTTTTCAAAAATGGTCGTTTGTTTGTTTCACAAGTCATTATAACCCGGTAAACGATTTATATTTATCTAAACCCTTCAATGACCCAATTAGGCAACAGAAAAATCTTGCAACTTCGTCACTGGCTGCCATTTTTTAACTGATTAATGTTTTGGAATTAAAAATTATTAACAAAACAAAGATAATTCACGTGAGATGTGTTTAGTGCAATCGAATGAGAGATTCTTGTTTCGATTTATGATGGCTTTCCGCGTTAATCTCACTCTAAAATAATTTAAATTGGATTGAGAAAAATTATTTGTTGCACCAAATGTTCGTCTATTTTTTTCCATATCTATAGATTAAAGTCACTTGATCGATCAAGATTAAAAAAAAAACCATCCATAAGTCCTTTACGATAACACCTTAATTACTCTACTCTACTCATATAAATTTATATATATATATATATAAATGTATGATAGATGCAGAAATGTTTAAGCTCTCACATAGCCATCAGCATTCCCACAAAGGACCATACACATATATATATATATATATATATATATATATATATATATATATATAAATATTCGCAAACGAGGGTATTAGCTCTCGTCCTGCACAACTCGGACAATCGAATCCACGAGGACGAAAAGCGAGTGAACGAGGGGACAGAGGAGGAGGACTGGGACAGAAATAGGACCGAAAAAAGGGTGAGGGGAAAGAAGAGAGATAAACTTTAAAGCCGATTGATTTGACGCTTATACGAACAGCCATCTCCGAAAAAAACCCTTTCGCATATCTTTCTCTCTCTTTGCTTTATCCATCGATTCGTTGAAAGAGCCACGTTTTTTTTACAGAATTACTTGAATTCTTCTCTATATAATATCCTACGCTTCGGTTTTGTGACGAACGTGAATAACGACGTACACACACACACACACACACATATATGTATATGCCTAAATACCATGCAGGAAAGCTCTCTAAATGTCCCTGTCCCTTCATCAACCACAAAGTACGTACAACCAGGGAAAGAGGACAATTCTACGTATAATCGTATAATATAATATATATATATATATATATATGTATGTGTGTAGAGAGAGAGAGAGAGAGAGAGAGAGAGAGAGAGAGAGAGAGAGAGAGAGAGAGAGAGGAGAGGGAGAGAGAGAGAGAGAAAACAACATCGAGCTAACGGGCTCCGCCGCACAGACAGCAGAGCAGTATCACTATTAGAGTGTTTCGTGTTACGGAAGAGCTCATCGAGCTCTCCACAGTTGCCGCAGTTCCAATTATCTAATTGAAAGTAACGGCCGAGGGAAGCTTCCATCCAGCTCCTACCCCTTCGACAACATCTACCAGCAGAAATGGCCACATGATATTCTCTCTTCGCTGTGGGTACCAAAACCCACCCCCAAAACCCATCACAGCTCGAGCCATTCAAGAGAGCTTCCACTGCCCATCGACGCCAAATGTAACGTGGAATAAATTTGTGTACGTGTGGGTGATGGCAATGGTTGAATGGTGTGATGGTAGTGGCGAATACACCCTTATCTATATTTCACAATTTATTGTCTATATATATATATATATATATATATATTTTTTTTTTTTTCTCAGATTAATGTCCGTATACTAGAATATGGATTATTCAAATTATGTTACCATGATGGAAATGACGCAAATAATGTTGCAAAACATTGAAATTTAATAAGCATGATTTTAATTATTTCTCCAAGAGTATATTAAATTCTATTAAAGCGAATATGTAGTCTATGGAAATATACGGTTTAAAAATCACTCTATCGAGTGTATTAAAAAACACTATGATGGAAAATCTAGAGTTTAAATAGAAGAAGAAAAAAAATGCTGTATAGTGAATTCTAGTAAGTTGAAAATTGTCTATAAAAATGTATGAAAATATTGTGAAAATTAGCCCCCTGGGACGTATATGTGTGTGTGTAGTTGTAATAAAGTATGAGAGTGTACGAGGGGGTTGCTTTTTCACGCGCGCTCGAGGGTTGAAATCGTCGGACTGCTCTCTCTCTCTATCTCTCTGTCTTTCTTTCTTTCTCTCGTTCTCTCTTTCTCTCGTTCTCTGCTCCATGAGAGAGTACACTGGCCAATGACCGTTAAGGATCTCCATCTGCTTTGTTCGCGGCAGCATAGAGCACAACATGTATGGCGCGGGCAAACTTCAATGGAGGCAATAAACGTGCCCGTTCTAATGCTCTCATATTCACTACGTTTGTACGTACGTATGCTAGATATGCCTCAAGCATGTACACTGCAATTCCCATCTACCTATCTACAGGTAAAACATATATATATATATATATATACAACCGGGTACTTGCATATATGGCGTCTGCGAGGATTTTGGCGATATAATAAGGTCGAAATTTCAACACAGCAAGAATTATGGTGACAAGACGTTGTAAAGGATCAAACTATCCCAAAAATAAACACAGAATTGCAAATTAGACACACATATTGACAGTACCAATTATAAAAAAATGAATTGATCACCATTTTTTGTTTTCTTTTAAACAGACAAAAATTATTTTAGCTTTTACCTTTATTTTTTTTTTATTTTTTGCAATTCCTATCTACCTATCTAGAGGTAAAACATATATATATATATATATATATACACCCGGGTACTTGCATATATGGCGTCTGCGAGGATTTTGGCGATATAATAAGGTCGAAATTTCAACACAGCAAGAATTATGGTGACAAGACGTTGTAAAGGATCAAACTACCCCAAAAATAAACACAGAATTGCAAATTAGACACACATATTGACAGTACCAATTATAAAAAAATGAATTGATCACCATTTTTTGTTTTCTTTTAAACAGACAAAAATTATTTTAGCTTTTACCTTTATTTTTTTTTATTATTTTGCAATTCCTATCTACCTATCTAGAGGTAAAACATATATATATATATATATACACCCGGGTACTTGCATATATGGCGTCTGCGAGGATTTTGGCGATATAATAAGGTCGAAATTTCAACACAGCAAGAATTATGGTGACAAGACGTTGTAAAGGATCAAACTACCCCAAAAATAAACACAGAATTGCAAATTAGACACACATATTGACAGTACCAATTATAAAAAAATGAATTGATCACAATTTTTTCTTTTCTTTTAAACAGACAAAAATTATTTTAGCTTTTACCTTTATTTTTTTTTATTATTTTGCAATGAATTTCAAGTTGCGAGTTTTACATTTGTCACTTTCGTAAATAACATTTAATTCAAATGAATCTCATTTTTTACTCAATCAATAATCCATTGAAAAATTGAATTAATTTATTTTAATTTATCAGTTTTATTTATTTTGCTAGATGAGCGTTTAATATTTTACCTGCTAAAGGGAACACTAACACATTTAATTTCGTATGGCGGTGAGGATACGTCACTTATAAACTCGAAAGAGCAAATATAAGCTCGAAGCTTTGCTGACGCTCGGTGTCCGCACTAAGCCGCAATTACATCGCGTCTGGCCACATTGTGATGTGCGTGTGGCGGGAAGCGTGCCCTCGCCATCAATTCCCGTAAGTCATCGTTATAATGTGCATATATAATACTCGCTCGCTACAAGACTCGTCCACAGACCCTAATAATGGACATATACATTGTGCAAGTAACGTACACACGATTGATATATATATATATATATATATATATATATATATATATATATATAAATATATATAAATATATATATATAGGTGTATGCCCTACGGATGATGCGTGCGAGATGCTCATACTCGGGACGAGCTAAAATATATATAAGAGTGATCACCCTTTCGCATGATCCCAATGCGACCCTTTTGTCTGCTATTCGCGTCAATGAGCATGATTTAAAAAAAAATAACTGCTCGAAATAATCGTACGCGAAAATAATTTATAACGATTATTGTGTAGAACAAAATGAAGATTATAACTTTTCTTTTTAAATAATTCGCAAAAATTTTAAATAATTATTATGGAAAATTTAAAATTAACTTTTTAAGAATAATTATCTATGAATACCTCGATGAAAATATCTTTCTAATATAAATTGTGAAAAAATAGGGATAAGATTTTTTTTTACCGAGAAAAATTTGGGACCATTATTATTTAAATTTAAAACTTGAGTAATCTCGAAGAAAAATTGATTAAAAAATTGATTCGCCAAAAGTGTACAATCATCATGTTGGATTTTATTACTGTCTTTGCAAAAGTTATTTCTTACAAAGCTTTTCATAGACGATATAATATTTTAATCAGCACATATATTCATCACATTGTACGAAACCCTCTGAGTCATATGTTTTGCATATCTCCTCAATTATTATCGAATTGCCAACTAAAATTTCTCTCGACAAGTGTGATTCGCCAAAAGTGTACAATCATCATGTTGGATTTTATTACTGTCTTTGCAAAAGTTATTTCTTATAAAGGTTTTCATAGACGATATAATATTTTAATCAGCACATATATTCATCACATTGTACGAAACCCTCTGAAGTCATATGTTTTGCATATCTCCTCAATTATTATCGAATTGCCAACTAAAATTTCTCTCGATAAGTGTGATTCGCCAAAAGTGTACAATCATCATATTGAATTTTATTACTGTCGTTGCAAAAGTTATTTCTTATAAAGGTTTTCATAGACGATATAATATTTTAATCAGCACATATATTCATCACATTGTACGAAACCCTCTGAAGTCATATGTTTTGCATATCTCCTCAATTATTATCGAATTGCCAACTAAAATTTCTCTCGACAAGTGTGATTCGCCAAAAGTGTACAATCATCATGTTGGATTTTATTACTGTCTTTGCAAAAGTTATTTCTTACAAAGCTTTTCATAGACGATATAATATTTTAATCAGCATATATATTCATCACATTGTACGAAACCCTCTGAAATCATATGTTTTCCATATCTCCTCAATTATTATTGAATTACCAACTAAAATTTCTCTCGACAAGTGTGATTCGCCAAAAGTGTACAATCATCATGTTGGATGTTATTACTGTCTTTGCAAAAGTTATTTCTTATAAAGCTTTTCATAGACGATATAATATTTTAATCAGCACATTGTATGAAACCCTCTGAAGTCATATGTTTTGCATATCACCTTAACTATTATCGAATTACCAACTAAAATTTATCTCGACAAGTCTCTACACTCGAGAAACTTTACCCGTCTCCCAGTTAACTTTATCCCTGCTTTTCTCGTATTTCTCATATAATCTTCGAAGCTTGCAATTTGCTGTTCTGACGTTTGTATTCCATGAAACCCTTTCGATCTCACATCATTAGCGTTGCCTTTAGGTATATATACTCACCTTCGTAAAGTATTATACATATATATATATATATATATGTGTGTGTGTATTTTTACATACACACATACAAGAGTACTATGATGTACGTAGAGGTTGAGTGATCATACCAGTCATTTGGATATAATAATCAGACAAGAGCATTTATATATATATATATATATATATATATATATATATATATATATATATATATACTGTTTTTGTCTGGAAAGTACGTGAATCCGCAATGGGGGTTGAAATTGGGAGAGAGAGACAGAGACAGAGACGGACACAGAGAGAGAGAGAGAGAGAGAGGCCTCCCTAGACTGATTCTCGACCACACTGACCACGATCGCCACACGCTACTTTACTCGAGAGGCAAAGCTCGCGCAATAACGGTCCAACTATTTTCTCCCTCTCTCGCGGGGTGATTGCTCAAAATATTCGTACGCGCACGCAGAACTACCCTCGATTCTCGACGAAGCATCAATATAACATGCCAAGTATTTTGGTGATGGTGATCGTCTGGGGTGAGAGATCGATTTGGCGATCGGACTTTCCCAGTTTCGGACAATAAAGAGTTAGGCTTCTGGCAGCGGTGGGGAGGAGGGAGATCGGGGGGGGGAGAGATTAATCACGCTGTTCGTGTACAGCACAAAAAAATTTCGATAAAACGATATATATAATAAATATCTATAGATCGTATCTATTACAATTGGCATCTGAAAAAAAATTAATAAAAAAAAAAAGGAACAAAAAAAAACAGTACAATAAAAGTTTCGCCTATTCTATTAAAGTTCTCGTTTTCTAATATCGAAAGATCGTAGATTTATAGGGAGTAAGAGAAAAATTTATAGAATATGATACAGTATTTTGTTATAATAGTATAAGGAGCCAGAGCACATGTTGAAGGGAATGAATGCTCTCGATGTTTTTGTACATCAGACACCCTTGTCAGTTTTTTCTCCTATCTCACGACATAACTTTTTCCCCCATCGTAATATCGTCTGACAAAAAATATTAGATCGAGAGATAGCTGTGTCTGCAACGATCTCTCTGCCTAATCGTATCTTGGTCACGTCAGGAGAAAAAAAAAATATTAGCGAGAGAGCGTCGATAATCATTTATACGTGGATTATAGATCTATATACAGTCGAAGCTCCAAAAATTGCAATCTCTGTGAGCTCGTGTTTTATTATTATTATTTTGTTTACGGTATGATTGATTACTATATTTTTTTATGAAAAAAATATACTTTATCGTTTTGTATATGCGTCAAAGATGTAAATTGGAAATTGGGGATTAATTGAAAATTTTGAATTCTGTTGTACACATCAATGCGATACGTAAAATTTCATTTACATTTACGAGGAAGTATCAGAGTTCACGTTTCTTCATATGAACAGATAGAACGATAAAGGACAGAATTGAGGCAAAAATGGAGGGTGGAACGATGAGAAAATATCTGGGTGATACCATAACGAAATAACTGTATATATAACAGGGGAGAGTATAGTTGTCCCGGATTATTGTGTTATTGTCCATCATGCTTCTCGGAATATCACGACAGCCAGAAAAAGACACGCCTACTCCATCTGTATCATTTAATCCAAGATCCCTCGCTCGTGAATATAAAAGAGAAGAGCTCGAAATAAATCAATAATAAAGGCTCGACTAAATAAGCCCTTGCAAAAATGGATAATAATAATAATAATAATATGAATAATATGAATAATAATAATAATAATAATAATAATAATAATAATGAAATCGTAGAATTATAAACCAAACTACGTGTGAAGTGCTTAAGTAGTTTTTGCTATTATAATATCCGACATACTTTTGCCATCAAAAGTTTTCTGTATTAAGTTCTGTTTTCAGTTTTTTTTTTTATTGAATTGCATAAAATTTTATAAAATTTGGTCAAAAATTGCCATGAATAAAAATTAATTATGTTGCCCAAAAAAAAGTAGCAGATGCATATTAACGAATTAAGGTCCACATCGCAATAATGTGATTAATTAACTACTACTACTATACCTAGACCGAATTTTACTGAATAAAAAAAGCATTCGATCATATAAGATCGATAAAAACATTGTTAGAAAAGTTTAGAAATTTCTCGAATAGAATTTAAAATTCAATAATTTCGATGACTTGAACTAAAATTGTCACTTTTCGGAAATAAAAACATGTCGCAAAAAAGAGAAAGTGTCATTCCTATTTTTTCTAGCTGTTGTCAATATGGAAAAAAAATTTAGCACGATTAATATTTATTGGATGATGCTTTTTATGTGAAAAATGACTAGACCATCTTAGCAGGCTGGTTTTTATTTTCCAACTTTTACATTATATTTATTGGATGATGCTTTTTATATCAAAAATGACTAGTTTATCTTAGCAGGCTAGTTTCTATTTTCCAACTTTTACATTATATTTATTAAATGATGCTTTTTATATCAAAAATGACTAGTCTATCTTAGCAGGCTGGTTTTTATTTTCCAACTCTTACATTATATTTATTGAATGATGCTTTTTATGTGAAAAAATGACTAGTCTATCTTAGCAGGCTGGTTTTTATTTTTCAACTTTTACATTATATTTATTGGATGATGCTTTTTATATAAAAAATGACTAGTCTATCTTAGCAGGCTGGTTTTTATTTTCCAACTTTTACATTATATTTATTGGATGATGCTTTTCATATCAAAAATGACTAGTTTATCTTAGCAGGCTAGTTTCTATTTTCCAACTTTTACATTATATTTATTGGATGATGCTTTTTATGTGAAAAGAGTACTAGTCTATCTTAGCAGGCTGGTTTTTATTTTCCAACTTTTACATTATATTTATTGGATGATGCTTTTTATATCAAAAATGACTAGTCTATCTTAGCAGGCTGGTTTTTATTTTCCAACTCTTACATTATATTTATTGAATGATGCTTTTTATATAAAAAATGACTAGTCTATCTTAGCAGGCTGGTTTTTATTTTCCAACTTTTACATTATATTTATTGGATAATGCTTTTTATATAAAAAATGACTAGTCTATCTTAGCAGGCTGGTTTTTATTTTCCAACTTTTACATTATATTTATTGGATGATGCTTTTTATATCAAAAATGACTAGTTTATCTTAGCAGGCTGGTTTTTATTTTCCAACTTTTACATTATATTTATTGGATGATGCTTTTCATATCAAAAATGACTGGTTTATCTTAGCAGGCTGGTTTTTATTTTCCAACTTTTACATTATATTTATTGGATGATGCTTTTCATATCAAAAATGACTGGTTTATCTTAGCAGGCTGGTTTTTATTTTCCAACTTTTACATTATATTTATTGGATGATGCTTTTTATATCAAAAATGACTAGTATATCTTAGCAGGCTGGTTTTTATTTTCCAACTCTTACATTATATTTATTGAATGATGCTTTTTATGTGAAAAAATGACTAGTCTATCTTAGCAGGCTGGTTTTTATTTTTCAACTTTTACATTATATTTATTGGATGATGCTTTTTATGTGAAAAGAGTACTAGTCTATCTTAGCAGGCTGGTTTTTATTTTCCAACTTTTACATTATATTTATTGGATGATGCTTTTTATATAAAAAATGACTAGTCTATCTTAGCAGGCTGGTTTTTATTTTCCAACTTTTACATTATATTTATTGGATAATGCTTTTTATATAAAAAATGACTAGTCTATCTTAGCAGGCTGGTTTTTATTTTCCAACTTTTACATTATATTTATTGGATAATGCTTTTTATATAAAAAATGAGTAGTCTATCTTAGCAGGCTGGTTTTTATTTTCCAACTCTTACATTATATTTATTGAATGATGCTTTTTATATAAAAAATGACTAGTCTATCTTAGCAGGCTGGTTTTTATTTTCCAACTTTTACATTATATTTATTGGATAATGCTTTTTATATAAAAAATGACTAGTCTATCTTAGCAGGCTGGTTTTTATTTTCCAACTTTTACATTATATTTATTGGATAATGCTTTTTATATAAAAAATGACTAGTCTATCTTAGCAGGCTGGTTTTTATTTTCCAACTTTTACATTATATTTATTGGATAATGCTTTTTATATAAAAAATGAGTAGTCTATCTTAGCAGGCTGGTTTTTATTTTCCAACTCTTACATTATATTTATTGGATGATGCTTTTCATATAAAAAATGACTAGTCTATCTTAGCAGGCTGGTTTTTATTTTCCAACTTTTACATTATATTTATTGGATGATGCTTTTTATGTGAAAAAATGACTAGTCTATCGTAGCAGGCTGGTTTTTATTTTCCAACTTTTACCATAATATACTTTTTGACGTGGGGGTGTGCACATAAAGTGGAGGAGCATCCTGTGGACCCAGACCACAGCCAGACATCACAGACTAGTGCTTTCGTATAACGGGCGTTACACATTCAAGCCAAAAGCTTCTGCACTCGAAGAGCAGCGGTGATAGTCTTGTTAGTCACGCGCTACGCCCTCAATATATATACATATATCCATGTAAAAGCCCTACACAGTCCAAGCCAGGCTCGTTCTCTCGCATAAGCTTATTACAGGACATATATCTCGGTATATACGCTCAGTAGAGAACATCAGGAGCAGCAGCAGCAGATCCCCAGTTTCGCCTCGAAATTTCATTCCCGGCGGATTAGACTTTCTCCAGCCACAAGTCTCCCAAATCGCACATACATATATGTATAGAGTACACAGCATGTCCTCGTGTAACGTTTGACAAGCGAGCAAGGCAAGAAAAATACTCCAAGGATCATTGAAAATTTGTCTGTACGAATTTCGTACACTCACCTAAAAATTAAACGATCGGTGAAAACAAAAGTAACGTTTTTTTCCCACCAATCACGTAGAAAGAACAAAATAAAAATAAAAATTCTCAAAAAAACTCCCGACTGCAAAGCATAAAAAAATTAATTTCATATGTAAAAAAGGATGAAATAATCATCTATAATATTCTCTGTCTATAATGTACCTGCTGTAAAATATATTTTATGAGAGGATCCCATCCTCCAGATTTCTATTCCAATTGCAGTTAAATAATTTTTATTTTATGTTTGCAATGAAATGAAAAAGTGCACCAATTTTGCATTGTTTTTAATTTGTTTTGCAAAAACGCGCGGGGTTTTCACGGGAACATTTTAATAGGTCATTATGATGATTATTTTTAATCGAATGGCACTAATTTGGTGAAACTACTACTTAGTCGGATTCAAAATGCTAAAGTGACTGGCCTATAATATTCGAGTCGACCTGAATTGTGCTAATTTTCGAGTAAATCTGAAACGTGCTCTTTTTCATTCTCAACCCGAATCGTGCTCTTTTTCACCTGAAATCTGAAACGTGCTGTTATTCGTATCGGACGTTGATAGATTGATTGACTGGTGAAATGACCGATTTTACAAGGTCACTTCCATCGTCTGTCTTGATTCTATCTTTGGGTCTACACCGTTATATATATATATATATATATATATATATATATATATATATATATATATATATGCGCTATAGTACACGGTAATATTAGGAACACACAAAATACCCAATACATATTTATAAATTGTTGTACAACGTGAATTGGGTATTAGAAGGAAACGAATGCCGAGGTGCGCCACACGGTCAAAATCCGAACCTCGGGCGGCCTCGCGCTATTAATTACGTCGTCCCCCGTCCCAACGTTGTCCGTGGGAGTCGTTAATTATTATTTCTTTCTTCCTCTCCTTATTCTTCGTTCTTTTCCTTTTCCTTATTCTCTTATTTCTTCCTCCTCCTCTTCTTCTTCTTCGCCAGCCACACGATTCGTCCTGTCCAGCAGTCATGGAAATTTTCGTGTGCTGGAACGCTGATTCCTTGCTATGTATATCATCCTGTGTGCTTATACTTGTGCAGTCATCGCTACAGATAGAGTAAAACTCTATACCTTGTGAGTGGAAAGAGAGAGAGAGAGAGATAGAGAGAGTGAGTTAGAAGGAAAAAGAGAGCCGTCAGTGTACACAAATGGAGGAGCCGAGACCTCGACGTGCTGCGAGAAGGTCACTCAAATACATATATATATGTATAGCCCGAGCTTGTACACAGCACGATGCTCGCGGCCATGGGGCAATCTATAGATTCTGGGATGGATATTAGGTTGAGGTAATTACAGTCATTAGTACGGGCATACATCGATTATCGATGACACGATGACACGGCGACTGCGGATCCTTCGGGGCCTGCCCGTTCATCTCTCTGGGATGAGAACGCGAGAGAGTACAAACGCGAACCATCCTGATTACCGACATTTCCGCTGTACGCACTTCAATACTATGGACCAAAATCCAATAAAATCTATATATAAAGGGCTAAAGGGCATGTCTGAGAAAACTTCAGGTTAACGATGATGCAGGTCGGAATTTCAAGCTTAAAATGATCTAGAACGAACTAGAATATTTACGGGAAAAAAAAATATCTTCCACTATTTGTAGTTCTCCCTTCTTCTGTCATCCTCCTTTAGCATGTGAGATATTACTAAAGTAGAGGCTGTAATTGGCGTTATCGTTATGGACGATCGTAACGGCATTGGAAAATTATACTTTGCCGGAACCAGAACCAGACGACGGTTCGATGTCTTGATCATCAGTCTGCTTACACACGTATATACTGTCCAGCTAGCTCATCGCAAAGAGTCTTTGTAGCCTTTCTTTTAAATCCGTTATAATATAAGAAGCACGCTGAGAGAGAGAGAGAGAGAGAGAGAGAGAGAGATAACGCTGCGTTGCTAGTCAAAAAATCCAGTGATTAAGACATGAACTGGCCACTCCACTCGTTTTAAGTCATTGGAAAAACGCTCTTCTCGAGAATATCTTATCACGAATGGGTCTACATTTATTGCCACTTTAAGACAGTTGACTCATTATCTCCCTCTCTCTCTCTCCTTAAATAAGGAGAAACGATCACGAAAATAAATCTTTTCGTGCTCATTTCCAAAAAAGAACCGTTCAATAGCCAAGTAGGTGTATCACGTAGAAATGTGTCTATCGCGATAAAAAGCGAGTCATTCGATAAAATGGATGGCAGCTGAACTTCAAATAAAAATACTAAGTGTAAATAAACTTTAAACGCGTTTTTCTAAAAAGTACGTTATCAAAGACGCGCGGTGACGACTATATTTTAAAAACTACTGGATGTATTTAAATGAAAGTTATACAGCATATTCTAGGCGTTAAAAACTATTACTTAATCGAAGGAAGGAGAGAAGGGTGGAGGGGAGAGAGAGAGAGAGAGAGTCTTCTCTGTCTCTGTCTCTCTTTGGCTATAGACACGGGTGTTTCAGTTGCAACCGTGCGCTACTAACTTACTCCGATATGAGATGGGTTTTCGTTATTTCGATACCTCTGCTCACGGTGTTCACTGGCGCGTCTATGAAGCCGGATTGCCTGGCGCCTTCGCCTGGAAATTTTCACTCTCTCGTTGTATTTCTCAATCTTTGCTTTAGAACTGGCTGTTGCATTCAACTACTGTGCGTTTATATTACACAAGAGCCCAGAATTTGAGAATCAAAGGGACTCCGTGTGGCCTGAAACGAGGACCACGCGCCGTTGGTGCACAAAGCATGCATCAAGAAGATCATGGCACATACTTCTCTCCAGGCGTTTCTATTCCCATACACACATAGAAACATCAACTGAAGGCCCTTGGCAAAGGAGGAAAACCCAGCAGCCTTCTACTTCTCTCCAGGCGTTTATATTCTCATACACACATAGAAACATCAACTGAAGGCTTCAAGGCTCTTGGCAAAGGAGGAAAACCCAGCAGCTCCACATCACCAACGCTCAGCTCCCCGCTCGTCATCTCAAGCATGTATAATACAGCTAAGCGTCTACCAGACCAGCATTATGTAGTGCGAGTTTGCGTTGTATTACAACTACCTGGGATAAGGAATCTAGTGAGGCTTTTGTCAACAGTGAGGGAAAGTAGAGAAGAAGAATAAACGTATAAGAGACTTTGGCAATTTCAAGTACAGCCATTAATAATAATGATAACAAGAATAATAATTCAAATTGAGTAGTTATGAGTATGACGAAGTCACGGAAGTGTAGGATACGTTATGACACAATGCCTGGCCATTTTGATAGGCATTAGGAGGTCTTAGGGCTTATTAGGTCTCAGGAGGGACAGCGGAAGAGTCATACCATGGATCCTAGAGAGGACTGGATGTTGCATTCAACTACTGTGCGTTTATATTACACAAGAGCCCAGAATTTGAGAATCAAAGGGACTCCGTGTGGCCTGAAACGAGGACCACGCGCCGTTGATGCACAAAGCATGCATCAAGAAGATCATGGCACATACTTATCTCCAAGCGCTTCTATTCGTATACACGCATCAAAACATCAACTGAAGGCTTCAAGGCCCTTGGCAAAGGAGGAAAACCCAGCAGCCACATCACCGACGCTCAGCTCCCCGCTCGTCATCTCAAGCATGTATAATACAGCTAAGCGTCTACCAGATCAGCATTATGTAGTGCGAGTTTGCGTTGTATTACAACTACCTGGGATAAGGAATCTAGTGAGACTTTTGTCAACAGTAAGGGAAAGTAGAGAATTTCGTCAGAATGCATATTTGATGAGTATAAAATGGAGCTTAATTTATTTTATTACACATTTCTTGTACTGTACAATAATTAGACAGAATGTTGATAAAAAATAAATAAAAAATACAAATGAACAAATATCGAGAGACAAAGCGATCTTTTATCAGCACAAAGCTTCCTGATAACTTGAATAAACTTACAAAATTATTATAATGCATGATCTCCACTTCCCACTTCTTCAGATTGTCGTACTTCATCATTGACTTCCGTTCTGACTGATTCCACTTGTGAGTCCGATGACTCATTGGTTAATTCAAAATCTCCACCAGCACTGGATGGGGCTGCTTTCGTCATCACAGTTTTTGATGTTGATGCTTTTCCAATATTTTCCCTGTTCTCAGATGACCCCTTAATAGCTAATCTATTGAATCTGCGAGATCGCCCACGCTTGATCCTGGGAACGTCGCATTGCTCTCTGTTCACGGGTTCCTAAGAAAAAAAAATAGAAAAAAAAATAGAAAAAAAAACGAAAGAGTCACAAGGAGAACAAAAAAATGATTTAATGATTGATGTAGAACAGAATAACGAGTATAATTTTTTGAAAATCGATATTTTCCAGTACATTTAGCAGCACAACTTCAATCGGCCTCCGTTCGATCTTACTGTCGAGACTGCGATTTCGTCTCGATGTTGATTGATTCGGTCCTGTAAGTGCGAAGAATGAGAAAGGCCCAAAACCTCCTAGGCCCAAAGAACCTCCGGCCATTAAAATTATGCAGCATACCAATCCTGGCAAGAACGTGATGCAAATTATGAGCTGAATAATTCCGCTTAACCACGGTGACATGTCGGCTGTAAAATTTAAATACACAAAACAAAAAAACTTAAATTAATCGAAATTAATCGTTCTGGTGAAGGTGCAATTTTAAGCTTCTTACCGGTCACATGTTTGAGAAATGCAGCGAGCGTTTTGCCGCTTAGAATTACGGGTTCGTACATAGCGTGAGAGAGCATGTGAGATAATGCCTGGGCCGGCGTTACTTGAAGAAATGGAGTTTTCATTATCGCTTCGTAATATTTTTCACAGTCATCAGTTGCTGTAATAATCATACAATGTAATGTATTTTTTTATTATTAATGTGTTGTACAGCACATTCTCTGTATTTCCCGCGCTCTAACGTGACATAACATTAATTTAAACTCGACTGGATGTGACGTGTGCCGGGCTAGAAACAGCTGAAGGAAACTTAACCTCAATTAAATGGGATACATTTTTATTTTACCAGCTTTTACGTTAACCACAAGTCGTAAATAGGGCACAGAGTCTAGAGTAGTCTTTAATTACCAAAAAACTATGATAGATACTGTATTTTTCGCGGATTAATCTCTTGTTTGAATCCCCCATTGGGAGAGCGTGCCTCAGGCACCACCTCGGTGGAGACTTTTTCGCGTTTTCGACGAAAACCCTCTGCAACGCGACAAAATAGGCTAGCAGGGTAACGCCAATTTAACAGAAAAATGAGACTTGAGGTAATATATCAACGAGATTTCTTTTCCGACCAAACTTCGATATTGGAAAATTGATATAATACTTACAAGAGAACGTATTCGTTATCTTGTCCCACCAACTCATTTTTGACGGTTGACAATGAATCGGCATTTCCATATGTTTCATTTGTAAAGTTGTGTGCTTTATCTCGGCTTCCTGTGAGAAACGAGGACACTTTAACACTAAGGATACACTTTAAGACTAAGTTTTCTACCGTTTGCCAAATTTGAAGGAACAGGGGGGGCAGAGATTAGAAGGAACCAATTTGAAAATTTCGATTCAGTTTTATGTTTTTACTCAAGTTGGCACTGAAATGTGAATAATACGCCAATACATGAGAAATTCTTACCTGTACGAGCTTCCACCATGTTATGAAGAAACTTACGACGAATATTGTTACTATACTGAATACAAGAATAATCCAGATGTTGTATCTCATTTTTCTCAATATGTGCATGAGATATAATGTAATAATGATGCAAATAACCATTTCTTTCTGAAATTGAGAGATTTTTGTTTGTACAAAAATTTCAATATTTTGCACATGATGTTGAAATAATTTGAAATAATTGCTCACATATTCCATCATGAATCTCATGGAATTACGAACTGACGAATACATCCATGCAGCTGAATGCGAGATCCACATAGCAGATTCATAAATTCTATCGTACTCAGGTGATTTCATAACGTTGTTCAAAACCGTATCGACCTCTCTGAGTGTCAACTTTCCGACACCAAAGTTTCTGAGAGCCTGGAGCTCGATTGACGTAGCTTCCAATTCTACATGACCACTGAATAACTTGCCATCTTGCTGTAAATTACAAGAGTATGATTATCTCCAAACACAACATGAAATTTGTTGCAAGTCCCACAAAGGCAGGATCAATTTTTTTAATATTTTGAATTTAGCAAATTAATCTTTCTATTGTTAAGCTTTGAGGAAAGCTCAGAGTAACAAGCTCAAGATCGAAATAGGTACAAATTGAAATTGACAATGTATGAATTTCGAGTTTAAATAAAATTTAAAAAATGGAACTGTTTGTTCACAGCATCTTTGAGCATACCCTGAATTTTGTTCTTGACAATAACATGTTGACGAATTTTCTAGAAAGTATTTCATCGGCAATGTCTGTGCTCAAGGGTCTGTTACGAAGAGAAATTCTGCATCTCCGAAGTTCCGCATCACACGAGCCGCAATTACCACCATCGGTATTATCACCTTCGATATATTTGTCCCTGCAATATTTTACATCATACTTAAATCTCAGATCACAATTAGAAATGCGAGTTGATATTGTAAAATGGTTCCATGACAAACACAAGACATATCAAAAAAATTCGACTGAATCAAAATGGCAGGGGGGGAGGTGTGTGTAAACTATTCATAGAATTCTGCTACTCGCTATATAGATATATGTTCACTTTAACCCTAGCACACCACACCTATTGTTGGAACCCTTGCCAACCACACATGGTCTGGCATACCGACAACTTTTTATTACTCTCTATTTCTTCAACGAATGCGTATTTTGGGCTTCAACTGTAGTGCAATCGAAACACCAGACTCTAATCTAACCAACTACGCTATAGCCAAACCTTAAAAATCATTCGTTCAAATGTTATACATTTCTTTAAAAAAAAACATAACAAAAAACAGCTGAACATTGTACGGATTCTGTAAGAAGACACTTTGAACTACGAGGAAAAAAATATACCAATCCGATTAGCTTCAGCAAAGTTGAATTTCTCGGGCAAGTGAAGTTGAGCGATTTTGAAGAAAGCACGACTTTGTTAATATGCATGAAGTTACGGAAACTACTGTGAAACTTCATTATATGGACAAATCTTTCAGGATAATTATAGTGAAATCGAATTGTCAGATGCTCAAAAACATGTAGAATAAAAAATGAACCTAATTCAATAACGTGGTGAATAGATATATGATCAATAGTGGTATTACATAGGATCGGAAAATAAATAATTAGTCAAAATTTAGCATGATAATTTTAATTCCAAGCCAACAATAGAATAAAGTGTACTTTTATAATAGATTTCATGGGCTGCTATTGCGTCACCGAACTTGGTTCAATGCCGAATAGTTAGGGCATCTCCCAAACTTTTTTTACCACATAGGCAGAAGTTCTCTTCTACTGTAGCTACAGAAAAGTTATGCAACTGTGAAATCCGCTGTCGGTCCCTCAGAACGACGTATGGTCTACTGGGGTTAAATATCTACAAGAGTGTCAATCTATCTAGAGAGTTTTTGAAAAAAAAATATGTCCCTGATCCGAAAAATGTTGATGCTGTAGTAAATAGAAAATCAATTTTTTCAAGGGTCTTGAGCGAAATACACTCTTAAGATAAAAGGAGATGAAAAGTATACAAACTTTTCGTGCTGATAAGAGGGCAAGAGTTCCTTCTGCGTGTGCTTATCATAGTAGAATGAATACGGATCAACATATTCGGCTTCAGCTCTGTAAATAAACAATGAGAATGAAACAAAAACAATTTTCTATCATTTCATGAGCGAACCATGTATTCTTTTGAGGTTATGTGAGATTTGCTACACCAAAAACATTTCTATGTTCTTTTATAGCGAAACATTAAACAAAAATATATATAACTTACTCGGGTGTTGAGACGGATCTAACAAAGTAATCTCGTTCCGCACGACACACGATAACAAAACATAAATTCACTAATGCAAAAGACAATTTTTTATGGTCAAACATCGTTAATTGATACGCACGGTTTTGATATCGCCTAAGTACAATAGTTTCGTCGATGACAACATTCTTAGCGTATGAAATACGAAATAACACCCACGTTTCAGGTACAAATTGCCTGGAATACCCGGCTTTAGTGGTTCTGTCGTTTAATTTTGTTAACGAAGTGGATTTTCGTTAACATAGTAGATTACTACCTTACCAAAGAGTGTTGTGTGCACTATTGTGGCTCCTCCACTGAGGCTCCTGACAATGAGCGCGACAACTCTTTCGCTTTCAAGATAATGCAGGCTGAGTCGCGGCAGCTTCAAGTGATACGGCAGTTTCATGTCGACGGTGAACTTAATAATTTTTTTTAGCTAATCCATTTGTTCGCTAACAAATCAACACATAGTTTATGTTTATATTGACATAAATGCACAATTCTGTTTTACCACAATAAACTAATCTTAATTTAAACATTTAATTCTAATAAATTGTTTGGTTTCATTTCACTTACTCAGAGAGTGCTACTTTTCTGTTGGTAAAACAGTTTCTGCTTAAACCATTGTGAGTGCGAGAGAGAAAGCTGATTTTACTCCGGTACCAAAATTATTCTAAACGGTTGATCTTTCGGACAAACGAAGAGAACCGCGACCTGCAGAAACGTTATACGCAGTTCGTGATTCTCTTCGTTTGTCCGAAAGATCAACCGTTGAGGAGAATTTTGGTACGCAGTTTTTGTTACCGACAGAGGAATAGCCAACAACACTAGTGGAGCGCGAAGCCCAACGTTAACCGGGAGGTGGGGCTTGTTTTTTATTACATAGGATGGCCAGCAGCCGCTACAATAGAGGTACTATTTTCCTTCAGTCGATATTATACCGTCATTCCACCACATACCAACCACCATTGATAATTCAGAAACACGAATCACTTGTATGATGAATAAATAAAGCGCTGTAGCTATTTTTTTTTTGGTGCCCTATAGGCTGCCCGTCAATAATTATTTTTTTTACTCTATAATTATGATTAAAATTTGCACTAGACGTAGCCTTTATCAAAGTTATAATGATATCTTGTTTTTGTTTATTTGTCAATGGTTAAACATACCGACAGCGATAGGTGCGCAGTCGGCGTGTAGTGGATCTGGTGGTCACCAAAGTGCAGAAGCGTTATCGCGAGTTTATTGAGATCGCGGATGGCTCTGTCCATTAGAGGCCGTAGTCGGGCGCTCAAAAATACGAAACTTAGCGATTTTATTGCTCCATAAATAAGCTCCAAACTGAGTCAAAATTTGACAGAGACATAGTTCAAATGTTCGACTACCCACTGCGTAAATTTCAAATTTTATTCATAGGGCGTGACCTGCTTCTAAACAACATTAAGTCCCGTCAAGCTCGCACAGGTTGGTTCGATCTCATCTCGATACGGGATACTCCCCCAAAAGTTGACTCTCTCAGTGTGCAAATTAGCTGCCATAAACAGATTACTCGATCCGCCTATATGAAGATATTCAAGGTTTGTGGTCTTCACTGCTTCCCACTTTACTTGAGTTTCCGACGGTGTACCTGGTGTCGGATCACTGTAATGACCAACGGAAAGGTTGATTGGAAAGCGTCGATCAACATACAAATGAATCGTACTTTACGAGATATTAAGAGGTTTTTTGCAGATATCGAAACTATTTACAGACTTTGACAATACTATTTCTTTCAACTTGACATCTCTCTGTTCGTGTGTCGAAAATCAACACGACTAGGCTGCATCAAAAAGTTTAAATAAATATACAATTATACTGTAAAATTAACGAAAATTCCTATCCGAATAATTGCAAAAAAGAATGAACCCTAGATTGAGGTCATTGCTTCATCGGAATTAAATTTGTCAGGCAAAAACTGGAAGCGGTGATAAGCATTTTACCGTATTTTATGTAACACATTATTATAACAAACCCTAATTTAGCGAAGTTGACCCAAAGTTGAGTCATCACGTCGACCATTCTGTAGTCTTCGTCGGTAGGATGAAAGAGTTGCTCGCCTGTAGGAAAGAGATACAGCAGGTCATCACCGTGCCCAACTCCGTAATTCCTCTCGGTATCACCGAATAGGATGCTGAACGAGGAACTGTTGTACGCGAAATAGTAATAATAAATTGATGAACTCAGAGCCCTGTAGTGATCTCTGACGGAATTGCCAGCTGCTATATAGAACCACGCGTCTGTATACATCTACGTGTGAGATGATAAACAAATATAAACTATTAATAAACAACGAAAGCAATCGTTGATGAGTTGAGAGATTTTTTTCCAACTCACGTCAACGATATTCATTCTTGTCGTCTCGTTGATTTTTTTATCATCCAGATAAAATTGCCGTATTCTCTGGGTCACGTTCTCCTTAAATTGCTGAGGACACGTGTGCTCGTAGAGTAAACTCATTGGCGCAAGTTCCATGAATTTTTCGTCTAGTAACTTGACGTATCCTTTATCCGTTAGACCAAAAATGGCTATGTAAAAATAAATATTAGTTAATGAATTGTCGAAAATGCTGAATTACTGAAAGAAAGGGAAAAAATATTGAAAAAAATCATCAACTTACCGGAAACTTTGAGCGCACCCTCTTGAGAATTAGTGCCCGTCATCCACGGTATATCAGCTACATTGCCAGCCTTTAATGACCGGGCTGGTTCCTCCTTGATAAAAGCACCTGGATGATCAGGCTCGATTACAACTCGGAATGGAATCATAGGACAGTAATCGAATACCTAATGTGTTCAACGAGACATTAAAATAAAATACAAGGTGACCGTGCAATATTCGTCTTATAAAATACTTGTAAAAGGTTAAAAAAAAAAATGTAGTAGTAGGTAAGTACCTGAAAAGCACGATCAGTGCCAATAATGTCAACGTGATTTTTTGTTCTTAAGCATTCTATGAGGGCCCTGGATTCATTAGTGGGACAATCGAGAAGTTTTCCAAGCTTCTTAGCATGGTCCCTCGCAATTCCTGGTCTGGTCAGTGCCCATGGACTGAGCACCGTTCCACTTTGAGAGATTCCTCGATGAAAAAGACCTATTGACGCAATTATTCTCTTCGTCACCGTTCAAGGAAACTTGCATTTCTCACTTATACAATTACGCACAGATATAAGGATATCTAATTTGACAGGATTCTATTTTGATACCCAACCAAGAGACATGCGATAAAAATGAAAATTAATTGGGCGACAAATAAAAATGGCGTAATTAGGACCACCCACCGAATACCAAAAAAAAATATTCCCATTTGAATGATAAATTAGTAAGCTCCTAGAGGTTAATCTCATTACTGATGTCAAATTGAAGTGTAAATGTTTTAATTCAAAATTACTCGTTAATGTGCCTGATGAACAACAATAAGATTTCCCCTTTTCGTAAGAATTGATAACTGAGAGTTTTCGTCATGGTTGATTTCAAAACCAATAGAAAAATTATGACAATTGGAACGGTGAAAAATCGTGAGTTCTATTGTTTCGATTTGCGACTTTGCTGCTCAATCAAATTAAGATTAATCAAACTCGTACTCTGCTTATATTAAGCAGTTCGATTTTACACATTATGTTGGGAAATCGTCAAAATCAAAGTTGACATTTTCGGAGCTATAAGTTAGATTCTTCAATTTTTAGATGCCGTGAGTGAAACTCGTCCCCTATATCCATTCACGGGCTGGACGACTTTGCTGCTGAATCAAATTAAGATTAATCAAACTCGTACTCTGCTTATAATAAGCAGTTCGATTTTACACATTATGTTGGGAAATGGTCAAAATCAAAGTTGACATTTTCTGAGCTATAAGTCAGATTCTTCAATTTTTGGATGCCGTGAGTGAAACTCGTCCCCTATATCCATTCACGGACTGGAGGGTGATCAACAATAATTATTAACCAAAGTACATTACCTCTGGAAAGGGGGCTAATCATGTGATAATGTGCGCTGACTCCACCGGCGCTCTCGCCGAAGATCGTAACACTGCTAGGATTCCCACCAAATTCAGCGATATTCTCATGAACCCATCTGATCGCTTGGACTTGATCTTTCATTCCTTGATTTCCAGGTGACACGAGATCCTCCGTGCTTAAAAAACCTAATGGTCCAAGTCTGAAATACTCATACTTTTATTTAGGTTGATCTTCTATTTGATTTCTCCAATGGGATTTTTTTCTGTACAATTCGATACCTGTAGTTAAAAGTTACAAGGACAATGTCATGATCAAGAAGGAATTTTGGACCGAAGTATGCGGAATGACCTGCAGCGGAGACCCAACCACCTCCATGTATCCAAATCATCACTGGATAATTCGATTGTGTTACATCGATCTCATTTGAGGTCAATTTCGGAGTATAAACGTTGAGATACAGACAATCTTCGACACCGACGATTGCCGCCTGATGAGTGAAGGGATCACGCTGAGTGCAAATGTTAGCATCCTCCTTTGCTGAACGTAGACCAGTCCATGAGCTGAATGGCTTAGGTGGCTGAGCGAAATCAAAGAAGTAAGAAATTCGACCATTGTATTGGACACAGAAATTGGTGATCATTCGAAATATTAATTAATCAATTTCTCGATTATATTTACTGAACATAATCGATCTTTTTCACTTTTGCTTTCTCATAGAGAAAATTTTGTTTTCCTGTATAAGGAATGAAAAAATAAAAGAAACCCGCGAATTATGTCGATTATTTCAGAGAATATAATTGTTAAACTGGAATAGCTCGATAATATGATGATTCCTCTATAAATGGGCTACTTGCGTAATGTATACATGGCAAAAAATTGTGATGGATAATTCTGTGAACTTTGAAGACGATCGATTACTCACCTCAAATCTGAGTGCACCAAGAGGTGGCTGGGCATAGGGAATCCCTCGAAATGCTGCAAATTCTCTCCCTTTTCGACTCGTCATAATCGTACCTTCGAGCGTGCCATTTATTATGTGAACGATGAGTGGTTCTACGAGTAGAGCGTTTCTGCATGGCCCACAGATCAACAGCAATATCGGTATACCAATCGTCATTGACCAATAACTCATCATCGTTATGGTTAAATTTGCCAATTTTCGTAATGAAGTATAAATTGAGTGATAATTAAGATACGAAATTATATCAAATGGTCAAAGTGCCTCGATAGTTAGAAATAAACTTGGGTTAAAATGGGTGGGTGGAATAAACTTGGGCAGAAATTAAACATCCAACAACGAGGTGATTTTTCGACCAAAAAAATGTCAAACACGCGGCCGATATTAGTAGCAATAATACGAAAAACACTTCACGACGATAATGCTGTGACTATTAGAACTAATCGTGATATCAATGATTATCAAAGCGGCACGCTGCTATATATATACGCCAACGGAAGGGGCAATAATTCCGGGGATTTTTTAAGTCAAACTTTTTATCAAGCGATAAGGAGTATGTTTTACGGATATATCATTTTGAGCCTATATATTTAACGATTTCAATAATGACATTTGGTATAAGCGTACTCGGGAGATACACAGCGGAAAAATGATCCCAATATGGTAATTTTCCTACATGTGTCCCAAATGGTAGAATCGTCATCATCATTTCTTTTAAGGAATGACGTGCTCGTGCACCTGTCAAAATAATACTACGATTTGCCTTGTATTAATGGCACTAATGGCACTAACGTTAAAAACGCACAAATTTCGGCGCAATATCATTCAGGCATACAATCTGGTACACGATGTCGATAGGTCAATCACTTTTCGGTAGTGGAGAATCCAATAATATGGGAAAATGATGTGTTGAAAATTACAATGAACATCAATATTGCATGACCGTACAATATATTTAAATATACCAGACTACATTTCGAATCATTCCATCTGTGCGATTTATTGAATTTTTCGTAGCTTTCGTACAGGATATTCATTGTAAAAAAAAAACATTTTAGCTTTTCCAAATCTGTAGATAATCACAAAAGACCAGGGCAACGAAGAAAAATGCATCAATAAAAACGATGCATAATTTCCTCGATGTTTTTTCTCTGTTAATTCTCTTTGTACTGTTACGTCCTGATGTACTCACACATACTGCGAACCCGGCCTCCATGCCTTGTAATGGGGGAGCCACATTTTATAACTTTTCTCGTAATTCACTTGCCCTACAGCCCCTAGCAATACCTCATAACCAGATTATACTGTACTGTGAATTACCACACTCTTTTTTAATTCGCATTTTGTCATTTAATTTTGTTATTCAATATTTTTTAGTCACAGGTTGAAAAAACAAATTTTTTCATCTTATATTATACGTATGTGCCCCAAATGATAGAATCATGATAGCCATATCACATGTACCACCTGTTAAAACAATACGTCAATTTACTTTAGATTAATAGTACTAAATTTATATTAATAGTCGTTATACCGAATATTACGCACCTACCACCAGGGGCGGATTTACCAATAGACCAAGTAGACCACGGCCTAGGGCGGCAAATTTTAGGGGCCGCCAAGATTTTACTAATTTTTTTATATATTTTTTTTTAAGGAAATGAAGAAGCAGTGCCCTGTGTCACCGAGCGGTAGAAAAATTATGGTGCCAAAAATGTTGAACAAGCTCTTGTTATTTTGGGATTGCAAACACCACTCGTTCTCGTTATTTTGGGATTGCAAACACCACTCGTTCTCGTCCTTTTGAGATTGATACCCCCACTCATTCACGTTAGTTTGAATATAATGCACTGGCTCGTTCTCGTTATATTGGGTTGAATGCATTCGCTTGTTCACGTTGTTTTTGGTTTCAGTGCACTCGCTCCTTCACGTTGTTTTGTGGATTGCCATGATGTGATTGACAAATTCGCTGCTCGAAAGGTCAGACAAAAGACGGTTTGCAGGAAATAATAAAACTTGGAATTAAACAAATACCTTCTTATTTACGTAGTTATATATTTTATCATCCCAACAACCCCTTTCCCTAAAGCCTTTCCCACTTTCCCTATGCTGGAGAGCGTAAAGGGGCAGTGATCCCCCAGTGGCCTAGGGCAGCAATGGTTCGAAATCCGCCCCTGTCTGCCACCATTTTTATAGGCCACATTGTTAAATTCACGAAATACTATTGATAAGGCAGATAAGTTCTCAAACACGACAGTAAGAAGTGCTGAAGAACAACATATCATCGATCATGCATTTACCTGCTTGATATATATATATATTATATATCCATGTAAAAATGATGATAAATGTGTCCATACATATGTGTGTCAATACGGGATAGATAATGTAACCGAAGCTACACATATAAGAATTGCCCGAACAAAATGCTGTACTTGTTTTTATATTTATATACTACAGGTCTGCTGCTTTTTCCCTTCTTCCCTTTCTGTTGCTCTTAAGGGGGCAGAGTTACAGCAATTTTTGTGGATCAGCTTTTTTTGGTAAAAAAAAAAAAATAATCACGAAAAATACGAATTTTCAAACGGCGATATCTTTGCGACCGTTTGACCGCTTGACATTTGATAGGGGGGTTTTGAAACCGTCTCGAGTATCAATTATTTATATTCCTAAAGACACTTTGAAAATCGTGGAAATAAATAGCAAAGGGGACCATGTTCAAGTACTGACTCGTGGACTGCTGTGGCGCTCGAGTTTCTCATGGCGTCGGCGGTCCGCGATCAGCGGCGATGGGACCGGGGGAAGAGCAGACGCAATCTAATGGGTTTTGGCACGTAGAAAGGTAACAAAACCCTCAGGAAAAATCACGCGACATTTCCCCCCTGCTGGAGAGACGAGACCTTCGTCTCTTCTCGAAACGGCGGAGGAATCAGTCTTGAACTAACATTTGACATAATAACTAGTCGAATCCAGGACCCCGGATTCTTGTTGCCGAACGCCTTGCACAGTGTTGTAAATCTGTTCCGCGTGTACTCGGGAATAGTGTTCACGTCGTGGGTATCAGTTCGGGAGATCCGTATGCAAATATATAATTATTCGAACAATTTCGTCTGCTCTTACGACCCCGAGTCGAGTGGAAGTGTCACGAGAACTCTGTGGCGTCCTCTGATGCCGTTCACCGCCCCTTGAGTCTGACTGTCATTGCCGAGTCTGACTGTCGTTGCCTCTTGTGGCGTCACTATAGCTAATAAAAAACCATGTTGCCATCTCATCCACAGTTACGTTATCCAACTCATTTTTTCATATCCGATATGATCAATTGATGGGTTTAGACGCTCCGATATTTGTCCCGCTGTACTTATTTGCCGCTTCAACATTTTGCGCTCTCAATGCTCTCTTCGATGCAAGAGTCAAACCCCCACTGCGAATGGTGCATAATCTTCTAAGTACACTGTTAGGAGTATAATTATAAGACGTACGTGCGACACGCACATCGAGCGGAAACTGTCTACACAAATAGAGGCTACGGGACAAGGATTCGAGAAGGAGGAGGAGGGAAAATTATTGGTTTCGGTAATAACTGATCGTGCGGAGTTCCGATTTCATGAAATGTAAAATATTACAAAATTTCTCGAAAAAAAAGACCTCTTTGTTCCAAGCTCCACATATTTTCAAGAAATAACTTATGGCCATTTCGTATTAAGTTTGACAAGAATCGGTCAAGGGTTCCAAATTTAATAAAATTTTGAAATCGTCTCAAACTGTAATACATTTTAAATGTTAGGGTATTCTGTGATTGATGGACATTCACAAGACAAAGCAACACTTTTTTTTCCAAATTTTTCTCTTCACGATTTTTTTTGAACATGTTGTCATTTTATTTTTCATCTTACAACTATTGCTACATATTCTATAATATTCAAAGCATGTTCCATGATTTTTTAGTTCCAATCGGACGGATATTGTTCACACGGCAATTGTTCGAAAATCGGTCCCGTCAATTTGACCCAAGAGTGACCACCGCGGAACTATCCGGAAGTGTGACCATAAAGGATTAAAAAATATGGTATTTTTCACTGAATATTGATTGTGCAAAATATTTTGCATAATATGTTTCTGAATCTAGCGAACACAAAAATGGTAAACAAAATCCAATTTTCACTCCTTTTTATCCGTATGGATATTCCTTGCATTTATAAGTGTTATTCCATTCCCTTTGTCAATGAAGTCATTTAGATGTTCATAATGTACTATTTAAATTCTCATGATAAATAGCGCTCATAATTTTCCTGATTAATTGTCCGTTGTACTTACAAAGAAACTTCTCGACGAGAACTTCATCTCTTATGAATACTCACTAAGAAGTAGACGATCACCTCCGATAAAAAAATATATAAAAATATTGCGATGTCATACGCAATTACGTCATGCGATACATTCTCTTATACCCAATATGTGATCAACTCATGTATGTGGGGTTTCTGATGGTTACCCCGCTTCGCTTACTTGCAACTTCTACATTTTTCCTCCTCCCGAAGGTCTCTTTGGCGAAAGACTATAGCAAAATCCCCACTGTAACTGATGCATCACCTTCACAGAAGCGTGTCATGAATATGATTACAAGACATGCATGCTTATGGTATCCAGGCAGTTGAAGTTTGTCGGCTCGTGAAGTGTTGGTTATTGCAATCGAAACTCGATTGATTTTTGCCTGTATATTTCTCCACTGATGTGTCAAGTTTGTTTGTGCAGTTTGTGTTATTGCACACTTCGGAATCTAGCAAACACAAAAATGGTAGATAAGTTTCAGTTATGACTCCCTTTTATCTGCATGGATATTCCTTATATTATATCGGGTTTGCTTTTCTGGAAGAGAACATCGTTTCTCATGAATACTCATTACGATCGACTCCGGTAAAAAAACTATATAAAAAGATACCTATATCATCCGCAATTACGTCATCCGATACATTTTCTTACACCCGATGTGATCAGCTGATGCATGTGGGGGATTAGATGTTTGCCCCGTTGCGCTTGCAGCTTCTACGTAATTTTGTTTCCCGAATGTATCTTTGACGAAAGAGTATAGCGAAATCCCCACTTTGCGAGATGCACTTCTCGATACCCCACTTCTCGATACCGAGTGTGTCATGAATACGATCACAAGACGTAAATGCGTAGAAAGACGGTTGAAGTTTGATCGGCTCGTGAAGTGTTAGTTATCGTAATCGGAATTCGATTGATTTTTGCCTGTATATTTCTCGAATAATTTGCCAAATTTGTTTGTGCCATTTTTATCGTCACACATATATAATTTTCACACAAGAATAAAAAATTTCATGAGAGTGATGGCGGACCACCGGTCCGTAAAAATGGGCCTAGCAATCATCATGACGATCTGTTCGGTATGCAGCCATAATGTGAAATATGCAGCTGCATCCCCGACTGTTCATATAAAAAATGGTACGCTGGAAGGTACCGTTATGAAGAGCAAAAACGGCAGAGAATTTGTGGCATTCAGGGGCATCCCTTACGCTTTACCACCCCTTGGAGAGCTCCGGTTCGAGGTGAGCAACAATTTTAAGTGTCTCCGAACTCTTCATGTTATGTTTGGATTTCGGTTAGATATCCGTGATTATAAATCCGTGCGGTTGATTATTAGAAGAAAAAAACTATCAAGTTAGTTGTTAGAATGATATTACATAACCATTGCAAATTAGATATAATATAATCACTTCCAAAATATAACACAAAAACTGTGTACGTGATTATGTCCAGCCACCAAAGCCATCTAACTCATGGGCTGGAGTACGTTCGGCAAAGGAAGATGCTAATATGTGCACCCAGCGTGATATTTTCACACATCAGGACCAAATCTTGGGCGTCGAAGATTGTCTGTACCTCAATGTTTACAGCCCGAAATTACCTGAAAATGAGAATGAGACGAAACAAACGAAATATCCGGTAATGATTTGGATACATGGAGGTGGCTGGGTCATAGGTTCGAGTGACTCTGTAATGTATGGACCAAGATTCCTTCTTGACCATGACATCGTCCTCGTTACCGCTAACTATAGGTATCCAACTGCACCGTATAAGAGAGTTCAGTGTCTCAGAAAAGTGAAAAGGAATATCCGTGAATAATGACGATGATCATTTCCTGTCTTAGACTCGGACCATTGGGATTTTTAAGCACAGAGGATCTCGTGTTACCTGGTAATCAAGGCATGAAAGATCAGGTCCAATCGATCAAATGGGTTCAAGAAAATATCGCTGCATTTGGAGGTGATCCCAATCGTGTCACGATATTCGGTGAAAGCGCCGGAGGAGTCAGCGTCCACTATCACATGATAAGTCCCCTCTCCAAAGGTACAGTACTTAAGTTTGCAGCATTGAATATCTGCATAATTCCGTTGGGAAAACTTACAGGAATTCTCCAGTTTTTCTCGTGAAGTGAAAAATAAATTTGAGGGCTTAGCCGCTGTAATTGTCAATTCATGCTCATATTTGGAGGATCATATATGCATCAATTGAAACTGGCCTTTATATTTTGAAGCAAGCAGGTATAATTTCTTTACGATCTCACAAGATTGAAATCCTAAAATGTTCGTGTTTTTATGAATATCAGTTCTCTTTATATGATAAAAATGTATCGCTGCCGCCGCTGCAGCCACCGCCGCATACGAGAATTGCGGTTTATATACCGGAGGTTCCATTTGAACCACACCAACGACGGCTTGGGAAGGGCTGGTTTGGGACAGGTAGCCCACCTTATATACCGGGTGTGTTATTTGAACCAAACACCTCACAGAGGCATTCATGGGGGCATTCATACATAGGGCGTGGGATTGGTGCACGAACCGCGCCTAGCCCCCGTAGTATACAGACACAAATTTTATGATATAGCTTGTTATTGCTTGCTTAATAGAAATCTGATACACCTGGATCCATCGCGATTCCATGCGCACAACTTTATAGCTATTAAATAGTTATCTCCACATGCCATTATAAACAATTGACTCAAGAACCCTACTATTCAGAATAAATGGGAGTCATTCAGTCACACCTATCATGCATTTGAGTGACTATAAAGAATCTCAGTTGGAGGTACAGTAAAGTTCGTTAAAAGACATCAATAACTTACTTTGCGTTAGTCTACCATAATTTATTTTTTGCTCACCATGCTTTTTATTATTTTGGATACCATCAGACAAAAGTCCTTGCTGTACTGAGAACATGTATTAACTTTAATAATGAAAAGTGGACGCATGTTAATAGGGCTTTTCCATCAAGGAATTTCGCAGAGCGGCACGGTGCTCTGTCCATGGTCACTGGCTCGGCCTGGAAATGCTAGAAAGAACGCTCATAAGCTTGGAAAACTATTCCAGTGTCCAACCGAGGATTCAACCATTCTCGTAGACTGCTTGAGGGAAAAAGATTCTGCCGATATCATTGCAGTCGACAAAGCTTTCGCAGTAATTCGATATTACCCTCATAATAGACACTCTTTTGTACATTGGATGAGGCACAAATGTAATTTTATTGCTCCAATCGCTGAACAGGTATTTGATGCGTGCCCCGTGATTCCATTCAGACCAGTCATCGAGCCTGATCATCCCGGTGCGTTTTTAACAGAGGAGCCAGCACAGTCATTGAAGTCTGGCAATGTTGCCGATATACCCTGGATGACGGGTATCACTTCGAACGAGGGTGCTATCAAAGTCTCTAGTCAGTCATTGATTTCCTCGACAGCCGTCTCTAATCTTTCAGTAAACTGCACTCTATTATTTATTTTACCTAATATGATCTTTTCAATTCAGGTATCTTTGGTCTCAAGGACAAAGCATATGACAAGCTGCTGGATGAAAAGTTTATGGAACTTGCACCAATAAGTTTGCTCTACGAGCACACTTGCCCTGATGAATTAAAGGATAACGTGACTAAGAGTATCCGTGAATTTTATCTGGGTGATAAAAAAATTGACGAATCGACGAGGATGAATCTCGTTGATGTAAATAGATAAAATCTCTTTATCTTCAACGATTTTTGTGTTTTACGTCTTACGATTAATCATCGCGACTGCTTACTTTCAGATGTACACAGATGCGTGGTTCTACATGGCAGCTGACAACGCCATCAGAGATCACATCAAGACAGTAAGCTCACCAATTTATTATTATCACTTTGCGTACAAAGGCAGTTCTTCGTTCAGCGTCTTATTCGGTGACACGGAGAACGATTATGGCGTTTCGCACGAGGACGAGCTACAGTATCTCTTTCCTATTGGTGAGCTCCTTTTCGCGGGTACACCATTCACCAAAGAGGACCACAAAATGGTAGACGTGATGACGCATCTTTGGGTCAACTTTGCGATATCGGGGTTTGTCTGAGTTATCCATAATCGAGTGTACAAAACCTAGTGCTATCACGATACACGATTTTTAAGTTATTTTTATTCGTCTTGTTTATGGCAGTAATCCAACACCAGAGAAAGCTCCTGGAATTCCAGTCAAGTGGAAGCCAGTGAGAACCGCGAGGCTCGAATATTTTTATATAGGTGGATCCGAAAATCTAGGCATGGCAGCGGATCTGTTCTCTAAGAGAGTCAACTTCTGGGCGGGAATCCCATATCGTGGCAATGTCAACCTTAGACATGACGCTGAAAGTGTCAGGGACGAGTTGTAGAGCTTTCAATCGATGCACTTTAAGCGATTCAATTTATAAAAACGGATTGCGTTACTGATGTTTAACTTTCAGGCAGAAAATGGTTGCGGGTCAATAGTGATTTATTGTTCATAAAATTATTTACATATTTTCAAATTAATTGGCCATCGATGTGCAGGTAAGATACTGGAGTATTGAATCGATGATACTCCTTAATCAGCTACGTAAAATGACCACAACTAAAAACTGACCTCGATTAATAAAGACTAATGTCTGAAATTTTTTTGCTTGATGCATGTTAGCAGGTATAAGGAATTTGCACGAAAATTTGTGTGGTAAGATTACCTGCATACAAGCTGTGGCCGATCAGTATAGCCAAAATTTGGTTCGCGAGCATCCCGCTATGGAATCATGTATACTTGAGCGCTAGCGGCGTCTTCTTCGTACTGTACATATACAGTATAGTGGGAAGAGCCAAATATTTCTGTCCCCAGGCGTGTGTGTGTGTGTTTATACATACATAGTGTATGTCACACGCGCCCACACAAACACACACATGCACACGCTCGCGCGTGCACGCCCTGCACGCAAATGCACACACACATATATATATTATATATATGTATATATATATATATATATATATATATATATATAGTTCCGCAGATTGAGAGAGAACATATTTTGGTATGCTATCCCATCCTTACAGGCGAAGCACCAGCCTCTTCTTTACCCATCAATTCTATTTTTTACTGTATATACAGAACGAACGTTTCAAGTTTTCCCCTTCGTTGCGCCTTCCATGAAAATTAAAAATTACCTTTATTGTGATTATTATTCGCATGAACATACATTTACATTAATTTCCTTGCTTTATATAATTTATTTCAATGTTAGCGTTTCATTTACATGGAATAAATATTGATCGATCGCTTCAACGTCACTTCCGATTGCTCTGGCGTCACTTCCGGTCACTCTGACGTCACTTCCGACCACTTTGACGTCACTTCCGGTCGCTTTGACGTCACTTCCGGTTGATGTGACGTTACTTCCAGTTGATTTGACGTCAACTTCCGGTTGCTCCAGCGCTACTTTCGGTTGATTTGACATCGCTTCCGGTTGACTTGACGTCACTTTTGATTGCTCTAGCTTCACTTCCGGTCGCTTTTACGTCACTTCCGACCACTTTGACGTCACTTCCGGTCGCTTTGACGTCACTTCCGGTTGATTTGACGTTACTTCCAGTTGATTTGACGTTAACTTCCGGTTGCTCCAGCGCTACTTTCGGTTGATTTGACATCGCTTCCGGTTGATTTGACGTCACTTCCGGTCGTTTTGACGCCCCTTCTGGTCGCTTCAACGTCACTTCCGGCTTCCTGCCACAATGGTGGCGTGATCTGCCGGCGAGTTCGAGAAGCTGCAAAAATTCAAGGCAAAAAATTTGCATTTTGACCGTGGCGCCATCTGTCGGCGAATTCGTGAAGCTGCAAAATTTTAAGGCAAAAATTAAAATTTTCTCGCCGCGACGGTGGCGCTCTCTGCCGGCGAGTTCGAGAAGCTGCAAAATTTCAAGGCAAAAATTTGCCCTTTTGATGGTGGCGCCATCTGTCAGCGTATTCGCAAAGCTGCAATATTTTAAAGCGAAAATTAAAATTTTCTCGCCGCGACGGTGGCGCCATCTGTCGGCGAATTCGCGAAGCTGCAAAAATTTAAGGCAAAAATTAAAATTTTCTCGCCGCGACGGGGGCGCCATGGCGCAACCGGAAGTGACGTCGAAGCGACCGGACGTGACGTAAAAACAACCGGAAGTGACGTTAAAGGTACCGGAAGTGACGTCAAAGTGGCCGGAAGTGACATCAAAGCGACCGGAAGTGACGTCAGAGCAACCGGAAGTGGCGTCATAGCGACCAGAAGTGAAATCAGAACAACCGGAAGTGACGTCAGAACAATCGGAAGTGACATCAAATTGACCGAAAGTGACGTCAAAACAACCGGAAGTGACCTCAAAACAACCGGAAGTGACGTCAAAGTCATCGGAAGTAACATCAAAGTGACCGGAAGTGACGTCAAAGCGACCAGAAGTGACTTCAAAGCAACCGGAAGTGACGTCAAAGCAACAAAAAGTGACGCTTGAGCAACCGGAAGTGGCGTCAAAGCGACCGGACGTGACGTCAAAGCGACCGGAAGTGGCGTCAAAGCGACCGGACGTGACGTCAAAGCGACCGGAAGTGACGGCAGAACAACCAGAAGTGACGTCAAAGTGATTAGAAGTTACAAAAATCAACCGGAAGTTACAAAAATCAACCGGAAGTGACGTAAAATCAACCGGAAGCGACGTCAAATCAACCGGAAGTGGCAACAAAGCGACCGGAAGTAACGTCAAAGCAACCAAAAGTGACGTCAAAGCGACCGGAAGTGTCGTCAAAGCAACCGGAAGTGACGTCAGAGCAACCGGAAGTTGCATCAAATCCGCCGGAAGTGACGTTAAAGCGGACGGATATGACGTCATCGCGACCGGAAGTGACGTCAAAGCAACCGGAAGTGACGTCAGAGCAACCGGAAGTTGCATCAAATCCGCCGGAAGTGACGTTAAAGCGGACGGATATGACGTCATCGCAACCGGAAGTGACGTCAAATTAAACCTGAAGTGACTTCGTCGCGACAGGAAGTGACGTCAAATTTGACCGGAAGTGACGTTAAATTTAACCGGAAGTGACGTCAAAATTAACCGGAAGTGACGTCATCGTGATCGAAGTGACGTTATCGCGACCGGAAGTGACGTCAAATTAAAGCAGAAGTCACGTCATCGCGACTGGAAGTTACGTCAAATTTAACCGGAAGTGGTCGATAATCGATGCCGATAAGAGAGCTCTCGAGGCACTCTGCACAATCGTTGGGTGCAATATGTAATTGTTTTATCCCGTGCAATGAATGATTCTCATCTACACATTCTAATTAGATCATTAATCCTCGGAAAATAGGTATTATCTAATTGAGACGGGATAGAATAAAATTAGCTGAGAAAGTAGGACAAATGTCTAGCTGTTAATTTCAGATTATATAAATAACGGATTGAAGCCTGCACCTATCCGTTGTTTTCTATGTTTTCCATTTTCGGAGGCCGATTATGAATACGTTTTAATTGCACAATTCTGAACTTCACCAAACAATTCTGGATTGATTAAGCTGTTATGAAATTAAATTCGATAAGTCCAAAAATACTGCGGCTAACTTCAGACGACACATTAACGTAGACTTGTTCTCTAGCCGATCGGAAATGGTTTTTCCGATCTGACGGAAAAACTAAAGACTCCCTAACGATTTAATTAGGTGATACGTCACCCCCTAACGATTTCGTGTCGATTAAGACCATCTGCAATCGAATCGGTAAAAAATCAAATTTCATCAGGCTAACTTCACACTTAAATTTTGATTTCTCGATTTAAAAAGATCGGTTGACTCCCCTACGTTTTAATTAGACTCCCAATCATTCCCAAACGATTCCCTAACGAGTAGAGAAAGAAAAAAGTTAAATAGTTAAAGTTTCATGCCAACTTTATATAGGTGGATAAAACAGGTACCACTCCGAAAGCCCTCAGAAATTTTGTTTCCCAATAGCTCCGCGAGATGGCGCAGATATCTCAGTTTTCAGTGTTTCGTATCCATTGAAAGTACCACCAAAATTTTCCGAAAAACATTCGCACCCAAGCTGGTTTTGTAACGTAATGACGTATTGAGCGTTGGTCTTCACGAAACTCTGGTGGCCAGGCTGCATTACCACCCTTGTGGGTCGAACCAAGTAGATCGCGAAGAAGAAGAAAAGAAGATCATCATGACTTCCAAGCGAAAGGGTTCGCCACCCTACGATGAAGCTCCTAATCTATCTATAGTCGTGAGTGTGAATGAAAACTCCGCCTGATGCTGCCTTTCGAAGTATTGATGCCATTTTCGCTTGAAATTTCGACCACCATCTTGCTATTTCCGTAAACGGAACCCGCAATTCAAATTTATTGTCACCAAAATACGTTGAGCCAGTTTTATCAATTGCGATCGATTGAACATTTTTTTAGCTCATTATTCTCACGCAAAATGGACGCTACGCAAGCATTTCATTTTGGTAAAGAGCTCAATATTATTTAGTCAAAACATTTCATCGGCGATTTTAGGCATTAATTTATCTTTTTGAAAAATAAAAAATACGTCATAATGCCCATTTGATGATTCTAATTACAAACAAAATGCTCGAAAAACTTCATCTAAATATTATAGCTTCATCCTAGTGTTACTATTTTATATCGTATACAAGCACCAGCGAAGTTTGTTATCTGCATAGAGGATAGCAAAATGTGTACGGAAATAATTCTATATTGATTGATTTCCTGAAAATGATCAACGAAAACCAGAAATACGTCACTGAAGTTTTCTTTATGTTCAAAACTTTCAATAAATGCCGAAGAATTCCACCCTTCAAAATCTTCGGTATTTAAGGCGAGTTAAATGTATCCATTCGATTTGACAGAAAATTTATTCATTCGACTTAAAGGAATGTGAAACCCTCACATGCGGTAACTAAACGTTCGAAGCAATTTTCTGGACTTTTCTGGACTCTGAGATATCAGGAAAACGGTAGAATTCTGACCACCTATATGTATGTCCATTAATTGCGCAGCTGGCCTGGACTTTTTTCCCGAAATCTGAAGGCATGTGTGAGAAGAAAAATGCAGCTACGCCCCCCCCCCCCCCCCCACCTCACCCTATTTATACGTGTTTAGTATTATCTGAAATAGAATAATTTATTTCGCCAATAAATTTTTTTCAATGCACATAAATTCTTTTTAACCAGCGTAACATTTCATTACACGAAAAAAAAAAATTGTACTTCACAACGGACCCAATCGAAACGATAAAAATGGGTGCATATTTTTCCGGAATGAATTTGCAGCTACGTTAATTATTTACATCCGTTTTATAATCACAATAATTCGTGGGCTGCGCCACATTCTCGTGGCGCAACGTGTTCGAATATTTAAAAAATGTCCAATGTTATGTGTGAAATGTTAATAAATATAATAAACTTAAAAATTTATCTATTATGTGTATTGCTTAGAGAATAAATTAAGAAATAAGAATATAAGCATTATAAAAAATAAATAATTGCTGGAGATTGCCAATAAAATGGAAAGTGAAATTGTTTCGTGAATCAGAGTTCCGACTGGTGGCGCCACCACGCTTGGGTTCGTCGGTTTCTGAATACATTTGCGCCATTTTATTTCACTTCAAAAATTCAAATCAAAAATTTTATGGCACAATTATTAACGAGGCAATAACGATTTTTCCTTATCACAACGAAGTTAAAAAAGAATGGTGGCATTTATAATTATTTAAACTATTTCCTTTTCCACGATCATTTTCTTCCGGACGCTGCTGCAACATGCAGTGCTCATACCTCTTGCCTCATTTATTTATCAGAAAATAAAATCTAAATTGGTGAAAATGTCTTTTGACGATACTACGAATTTGTCTTCGTCTTTTTTTGTACTCGAAATTCAATCGATAGCCCAACTACTCGATGTACGATCATTAAATGACTGTGAAAATTTGTCTTTCTTTGCCATAGTCACATTTCGTGGAAAAACCTCTCTCTCTCGTCTCCAATTAACCCCGCGAGATGGAGAAAAAAGAATGGTGGCATTTATAATTATTTAAACTATTTCCTTTTCCACGATCATTTTCTTCCGGACGCTGCTGCAACATGCAGTGCTCATACCTCTTGCCTCATTTATTTATCAGAAAATAAAATATAATTTGGTGAAATTGTCTTTTGACGATACTACGAATGAGTCTTCGTCTTTTTTTGTACTCGAAATTCAATCGATAGTCCAACTACTCGATGTACGATCATGAAATGATTGAAAATTTGTCTTTCTTTGCCATAGTCACATTTCGTGGAAAAACCTCTCTCTCTCGTCCCCAATTAACCCCGCGAGATGGAGAAAAAAGAATGGTGGCATTTATAATTATTTAAACTATTTCCTTTTCCACGATCATTTTCCTCCGGACGCTGCTGCAACATGCATTGCTTATACTTCTTGCCTCATTTATTTATCAGAAAATAAAATATAATTTGGTGAAATTGTCTTTTGACGATTTTACGAATTTGTCTTCGTCTTTTTTTGTACTCGAAATTCAATCGATAGTCCAACTACTCGATGTACGATCATGAAATGATTGAAAATTTGTCTTTCTTTGCCATAGTCACATTTCGTGGAAAAACCTCTCTCTCTCGTCCCCAATTAACCCCGCGAGATGGAGAAAAAAGAATGGTGGCATTTATAATTATTTAAACTATTTCCTTTTCCACGATCATTTTCTTCCGGACGCTGCTGCAACATGCAGTGCTCATACCTCTTGCCTCATTTATTTATCAGAAAATAAAATATAATTTGGTGAAATTGTCTTTTGACGATACTACGAATGAGTCTTCGTCTTTTTTTGTACTCGAAATTCAATCGATAGTCCAACTACTCGATGTACGATCATTAAATGACGTGAAAATTTGTCTTTCTTTGCCATAGTCACATTTCGTGGAAAAACCTCTCTCTCTCGTCTCCAATTAACCCCGCGAGATGGAGAAAAAAGAATGGTGGCATTTATAATTATTTAAACTATTTCCTTTTCCACGATCATTTTCTTCCGGACGCTGCTGCAACATGCAGTGCTTATACTTCTTGCCTCATTTATTTATCAGATAATAAAATATAATTTGGTGAAATTGTCTTTTGACGATTTTACGAATTTGTCTTCGTCTTTTTTTGTACTCGAAATTCAATCGATAGTCCAACTACTCGATGTACGATCATTAAATGACGTGAAAATTTGTCTTTCTTTGCCATAGTCACATTTCGTGGAAAAACCTCTCTCTCTCGTCTCCAATTAACCCCGCGAGATGGAGAAAAAAGAATGGTGGCATTTATAATTATTTAAACTATTTCCTTTTCCACGATCATTTTCTTCCGGACGCTGCTGCAACATGCAGTGCTTATACTTCTTGCCTCATTTATTTATCAGATAATAAAATATAATTTGGTGAAATTGTCTTTTGACGATTTTACGAATTTGTCTTCGTCTTTTTTTGTACTCGAAATTCAATCGATAGTCCAACTACTCGATGTACGATCATTAAATGACTGAAAATTTGTCTTTCTTTGCCATAGTCACATTTCGTGGAAAAACCTCACACACTCTCTCTCTCTCTCTCTTGCTCGTCCCCAAATAACCCCGCGAGATGTAAGTAGGAATTCCCGAAGAGAGAGCAGGGAGAAATCCACGCGAAGAAGGGTCTCCCACAATTTTATCGGTTGCCACAGGCAACGGAGAGAGCACGCATCTCGAGTTGGTTCCATGACGCTTTTGCGGGGCGGGCAAGAGCCAGGAGTATCGTTTCCTCGTGGTGTGCGCCCGTCGGAAAAACCGAGAAAAGCCTCGCTAGATACTCACTGTGGTTCGTTAAAAGATTTTGTAAGTTACATCTGTAGAAGCCCCGATAATTTTATGCAATTCCGTGTAATCTATAAACCTTTTCAGTCCAAATTTACTGTCCCAAAAACTCTCCGAAGAAAAGGAAAATTTATCGGTATAATTTAAAGTCAAATCGTGTAGTATTTTTGTAAATCCTCATCCTCATTTTTGTGATTCGGCAGTGTAAACATAAGTCCCAAACCCAAACCCAAATGTCGATGGAAATAATTTTAGTCGCACAGGTTTAAAAATTTAAAAACCAAGTTTAAAAAGCGAAACATTTGAAAATACACAAATATCAATTTTAACATCATGACCGTACAGTTTGATACAAAAATTTCTTAATCTAAAAAAATAAAGATATTTATCGTATCATTCCATTTCTTATTCGTTGAAAAAAAATACGTCATTGTATGGACGTACAGGAGGTTTATCATAATGCAAACGTTTTGCACATAGTATAGGAATGCACCTATGATCGACACTTACCAGCAAACAGCAAAAAAAAATAGTGTTGGGTAAGGAAACAGCATAAAACTGTTTTCATTTAATTGTAAAATTTTAACTTAATTTTAATTTAATTAAAAAAAAAAAAAAATCACTTGCTGTACTGACAATGAATGTTACATCGATAATTATCAAGACACTATCAAGTTTTCGGTATTTGTGCTCACAATTGGAAAAAAAATTGATACAATTTTTAGAAAACACGAAATGTTTCTAAGTGATCGGCATTACGACGAAAAAAAATCGGCATATGATTTTTTTAAATAGAATTTGATGGTTTTCCGAATTGAAATTTTTTGTCTATCGGGCCCGTTTCATTGAGATAAAAATATGTCTGTGAAAAATGAATAAGTAAACTCAGGAGAAAGCCATGAAAATGAAAGAGAGATCGAAGCTTATCCCGTTTCTTGTCAGAACGACTTTCGTAAATGCGGCTGGGGTGGACGAGGGGTTCATCGACCCTCCATCGCGGGTTGAGAAAATTCTTCGAGGGGTTGCACACGGCGAACACATGCGAAACCCCCTCTGGGCTTATCCCAGAAATAAGGGTGCCGCCTACCAATGAAAACTCAATGGCGACACAAACTTTCCAAGGCCGAACTACAAGCAGAACTCTCGGAAACTCTTTCCATGGGTCTCTCTGTAAAACTGGCATACATTATAAAATTCATTTGAGTTTTTTTTTTTTTTTTTTTTCATCTGTAGCCAATAAACCAGTTGATAAAATTTTTTCAAAATGTGTCGGCTTGACGCCAATGAAATATTATTGATATATCGCATACTTTTGATATGGAGCCGAATAGTGAATAAAGTGCATCAATTATTTCATTCGAAAAATCATTTAAATTTGCTCAATTCTATCTGTAACTTTGGGTACCTTCAAGGCTTCTAAGGGGGTGATCACTCGTATAAATAGCCCAATTCGGGCCCTCATGGTAAATTATAACATGCATAGGACCCTAGAATAGTGGGGGGAAAGTTAGCTGCGAGCAAGAAAACGCCCTGAATAAATTTTGCTGCACGGAAAGTTTTAGGTACGCCAGTGTAACTTTGAAGCGATTGCATCTCCGCCAAACTGGATGAAGATCTATGCGTGTTGAAGCGAACGAGATTAACTCAAGAAATATTTTTCCCATAGTTCACCATCGGTACGTTTATTCTATAGAGGGAGAAAGAAAGAGAGAGAGAGAGAGAGAAGCGATGACCCAAATTCGAGAAGGGTAACGACCCCGAAAAAAGGGAATCTACGACGAGGCGTGCGGGCGCTCACTACTCACGTTTCTCTCTCTCTCTCTCTCTCTCTCTCTCTCTCTCTCTCTCTCTCTCTCTCTCTCTCTTTTGTACGCGTTTCTATGTGCGTGTGTATTCCTCCTGCGAACCCCTTCGGCGTCCCGTTTGTTCGTAGGCTCTCCTGTTCTTCTTTTTTTGTTCTTTTTCTTTTTTGTCTTCGATCTCTCGGCGGATAGGTGAGTAGGCCTGTCATTTGAATTTCGTACATGCTCTCTGCGGATGGAACTAGGCCGTTTTACCTGTGTTGGTAAATAGGGCTCATGTTGCGAGAATTTTTTCTGTTTGTCGCTTGGACTTGACAGAGAAGGAGAGAGAGAGAGAGAGAGAGAGAGAGAGAGAGAGAGATAGGGAGAAAGAGAGAACGAGCTGATATGGCTGCTGCGAGAAATGTTGTAACTGCCGGTTGCTAGGTAGGTAAAAGTAGACAAATGCTAACGCGAGTAGTCTAGTAGTGTGTGCGTATGTGTGTGTGAGTGTGTGGGCAACTAAGATACACCATCGAGTTACGTGTACGCATTCACCTACTACCCTATGCCCCTCATCCATATACATACACTCATGGAATATACGTTGATGTTAGCATACTATAGATTTACATAAATCCGAGCATATGCGGTGACCAGTTCCCATGGAAACGTGTACATGATGCTTATTGGAACATGAGAACACTCGCGGTAGATCGTTCCATGTGTACATGGGCCAAAAGGTATCACATACATTTATACGAGGCCGCAAGATCACTCACGATCCTGGGATATATTGTTCAATACTGCGGAGCTAAATATGTTGTGGTTTTGAAATTGTCCAGAGATATGGGCCCGAATGAAAAATCATTGAGCAATGCTTTTGAATAAAATTGATAAATATATGAATATGGGTAACACGTTTCAAACCGTGTTAGGAACTGTACGTCTGTGTTACGTTACATAGGAAGAAGATCTGTGTGGGTCTCGCCAATCATCCGCTATGTGTAACGCCCGGCCATTCAACCCCTTCTGCCTCTTCTTCGAAACGTGTACAGGATGCTTATTGGAACATGAGAACACTCGCGGTAGATCGTTCCATGTGTACATGGGCCAAAAGGTATCACATACATTTATACGAGGCCGCAAGATCACTCACGTTCCTGGGATACATTGTTCAATAATGCGGAGCTAAATGTGTTGTGGTTTTGAAATTGTCCAGAAATATGGGCCCGAATGAAAAATCATTGAGCAATGCTTTTGAATAAAATTGATAAATATATGAATATGGGTAACACGTTTCAAACCGTGTTAGGAACTGTACGTCTGTGTTACGTTACATAGGAAGAAGATCTGTGTGGGTCTCGCCAATCATCCGCTATGTGTAACGCCCGGCCATTCAACCCCTTCTGCCTCTTCTTCGAAACGTGCACATGATGCTTATTGGAACATGAGAACACTCGCGGTAGATCGTTGCACGTGTACATGGGCCAAAAGGTATCACATACATTTATACGAGGCCGCAAGATCACTCACGTTCCTGGGATACATTGTTCAATACTGCGGAGCTAAATGTGTTGTGGTTTTGAAATTGTCCAGAGATATGGGCCCGAATGAAAAATCATTGAATAATGCTTTTGAATAAAATTGATAAATATATGAATATGGGTAACACGTTTCAAACCGTGTTAGGAACTGTACGTCTGTGTTACGTTACATAGGAAGAAGATCTGTGTGGGTCTCGCCAATCATCCGCTATGTGTACCGCCCGGCCATTCAACCCCTTCTGCCTCTTCTTCGAAACGTGTACAGGATGCTTATTGGAACATGAGAACACTCGCGGTAGATCGTTGCACGTGTACATGTGCCAAAAGGTATCACATACATTTATACGAGGCCGCAAGATCACTCACGATCCTGGGATACATTGTTCAATACTGCGGAGCTAAATGTGTTGTGGTTTTGAAATTGTCCAGAAATATGGGCCCGAATGAAAAATCATTGAATAATGCTTTTGAATAAAATTGATAAATATATGAATATGGGTAACACGTTTCAAACCGTGTTAGGAACTGTACGTCTGTGTTACGTTACATAGGAAGAAGATCTGTGTGGGTCTCGCCAATCATCCGCTATGTGTACCGCCCGGCCATTCAACCCCTTCTGCCTCTTCTTCGAAGCGTGCACATGATGCTTATTGGAACATGAGAACACTCGCGGTAGATCGTTGCACGTGTACATGGGCCAAAAGGTATCACATACATTTATACGAGGCCGCAAGATCACTCACGTTCCTGGGATACATTGTTCAATACTGCGGAGCTAAATGTGTTGTGGTTTTGAAATTGTCCAGAGATATGGGCCCGAATGAAAAATCATTGAATAATGCTTTTGAATAAAATTGATAAATATATGAATATGGGTAACACGTTTCAAACCGTGTTAGGAACTGTACGTCTGTGTTACGTTACATAGGAAGAAGATCTGTGTGGGTCTCGCCAATCATCCGCTATGTGTACCGCCCGGCCATTCAACCCCTTCTGCCTCTTCTTCGAAACGTGTACAGGATGCTTATTGGAACATGAGAACACTCGCGGTAGATCGTTGCACGTGTACATGTGCCAAAAGGTATCACATACATTTATACGAGGCCGCAAGATCACTCACGATCCTGGGATACATTGTTCAATACTGCGGAGCTAAATGTGTTGTGGTTTTGAAATTGTCCAGAAATATGGGCCCGAATGAAAAATCATTGAATAATGCTTTTGAATAAAATTGATAAATATATGAATATGGGTAACACGTTTCAAACCGTGTTAGGAACTGTACGTCTGTGTTACGTTACATAGGAAGAAGATCTGTGTGGGTCTCGCCAATCATCCGCTATGTGTACCGCCCGGCCATTCAACCCCTTCTGCCTCTTCTTCGAAGCGTGCACATGATGCTTATTGGAACATGAGAACACTCGCGGTAGATCGTTGCACGTGTACATGGGCCAAAAGGTATCACATACATTTATACGAGGCCGCAAGATCACTCACGTTCCTGGGATACATTGTTCAATACTGCGGAGCTAAATGTGTTGTGGTTTTGAAATTGTCCAGAGATATGGGCCCGAATGAAAAATCATTGAATAATGCTTTTGAATAAAATTGATAAATATATGAATATGGGTAACACGTTTCAAACCGTGTTAGGAACTGTACGTCTGTGTTACGTTACATAGGAAGAAGATCTGTGTGGGTCTCGCCAATCATCCGCTATGTGTACCGCCCGGCCATTCAACCCCTTCTGCCTCTTCTTCGAAGCGTGCACATGATGCTTATTGGAACATGAGAACACTCGCGGTAGATCGTTGCACGTGTACATGGGCCAAAAGGTATCACATACATTTATACGAGGCCGCAAGATCACTCACGTTCCTGGGATACATTGTTCAATACTGCGGAGCTAAATGTGTTGTGGTTTTGAAATTGTCCAGAGATATGGGCCCGAATGAAAAATCATTGAATAATGCTTTTGAATAAAATTGATAAATATATGAATATGGGTAACACGTTTCAAACCGTGTTAGGAACTGTACGTCTGTGTTACGTTACATAGGAAGAAGATCTGTGTGGGTCTCGCCAATCATCCGCTATGTGTACCGCCCGGCCATTCAACCCCTTCTGCCTCTTCTTCGAAACGTGTACAGGATGCTTATTGGAACATGAGAACACTCGCGGTAGATCGTTGCACGTGTACATGTGCCAAAAGGTATCACATACATTTATACGAGGCCGCAAGATCACTCACGATCCTGGGATACATTGTTCAATACTGCGGAGCTAAATGTGTTGTGGTTTTGAAATTGTCCAGAAATATGGGCCCGAATGAAAAATCATTGAGCAATGCTTTTTTGAATAAAATTGATAAATATATGAATAGTTACATGAGAAGAAGATCTGTGTTGGTCTCGCCAATCATCCGCTATGTGTACCGCCCGGCCATTCAACCCCTTCTGGTTCTTCTTCATTCTCTCGCTTCTTGCTTCCTTGCCGCCTAAACCACCCTGAATACATATACAGTTACATTGATACATACATACTCTGAATTCGTTGATATATACGCGGGGAGGTCCTACGTCTTTGCTGGCAAGCTTCCGGGACGATTAGATCAACTTGTCAGTATCAGGCTGTATTATACGACTCCATCCGACCCCGTCAAATTCAATGACAGCTCCATCAAAAGGAAGCTGCTTGGAATATCAGTCTTCTTTGACGAGAAAAGAATTAAAAAATGAAATAATATAATTTTCCGTAATTTGTAAGCCTGAACAGGAAGAATTGGCCAGCATCGTTTTTCCCATTTTTGCAGTGCTAGTGGCGAAGAGTCTGTGGGTGAGGTTTACGGTGAGAAAATTCAAGTAAATTTACGAGCCCCCAACAGTGGCTCAAGGGTACAGTTGGCACTATGACGTTTCCCGCGACTCCACCCCAAGAATATTGCCGTTTCGGGCCGGGACTAAGCAACGCTAGGCAAATGCCAAACAACCCTCGCTTCTAGGAATACAATGGCGTAGGATCATTTTTCTAGGAGAGGTACGAGACGGCCTGGGGTGATTCGGGCTTCTCCATTAATGGACGTTATTCAATACATATTGCGGCTAAATCGTGGCTAATCGTGGAAACAAGAATTTCAACTACGATATATGCCAAAAATTAATTATTTAACAAACTCGAATTCATAAATTAATATTCCCTCCCACACATCGCACAAATAACTATGTATGCAATTTGTAACAGTAAAATACTTTTTGTCTTGTAATGTTTGAATTATTTTACACAGTAATATTTTTCAAATATCTATTTTTACTGTGAGAAAATAAGTATTGATCAATTTAATCCAAGTACAATCGAATAATATTATAACCGAAGCAAAATATGATTCATCTAAAGCAAGAATTCGTTCAAATTCCATTTAAAATGTTTTCATTAAATATCCTTCGATCCCAGCAAACTTTTTGTTTGCTGGGAAAAAAAAAACGGAAGGGAGATTCAAAATTTCCTGTTTTTTGCACAAGTTTTACGGAACGCTGGAAAAACTGGCGGTTACTATTGAAGAAGTGCGTTTCATGAGACCGGAAGCTTTATCGCCATTTCGCTAGCTCGCACGTGCTCGCCCCGAAGACCGGTATAAGGTGAAACAAAGTGTGTGACGAGATGGGGGGCAGGGGTGAGGGGTGGGGGGGGGGGGGCTGAAAATGAACAGAGATAGAAAGTGTGAGGATTATGTGTACAAAGCGACGAGGTAGAGTGAGGGAGAAAAAGAAAACGCGCGGAAACAAAGATAGGGCTGGGGATCGAGCGGGCATAGGGGGAGAAATGAGAGACAAAGAACGGTATCAAAGGGAGAACGAAGAGTACAGTAGAGGGAGCTGAGAGCAAGAATGAAGAATTTCCCCAATGCGTAAAAAAAAAAGTCTATATATATATATAACCCTGTTGCGTAGTCACGTTTCTTACAGAGGGTGTATTTGGAAGAGCGTTCGCGCGCTTTCCGGCGCACCCCCTTTCCGAGCGTGTAATTGGTCACCGCAATGGCGGCCATCTTTCAAATGGGCGTTTCTCTGTCGTTAATTCAGGGGTGAGTCACCCCTGCTCAAAGAGTTCTATGTACCGAAAAACCCGCGCTCGGCTGCCAGCACTTTGGTACATGTAGTATATACATGTACACGTATGTACAGATGGGGTATATAAAGCGTACATGTGTATATACATAAATGCTTCGACAACGGCTCCCTTCCTCGCTTTATCTCTCTCGTACAGACCCGGTAATTTTTTCACTCCTTTGCTCTCCCATGTACTAGCTGGTTTTTTTTCTTTCCTCAGCAAAATAGGGAGAAAATAAAATAGAAAATATGAGCACAAAAGTGGATCAGGAAAATTCCATGATTAAGGATAAATAAAGTCCATTTGGTAAAGCAAATTATTTTTTGACAGCATACCAATGATATTTTCGTAAGACTCTACATCGATATACGTATCTTTCCCATCACTCATTGCGAACCCAATATTATCAAAAATTTATCAAAAATAATAAAGGACATATCGAACGTTCCGTTGTTTCTGTATTTGACCTTTAATACACTTTGAATTTATCTGAGATGGAGAAATTTTGTCGAAAAAATATTCCATAAAGCTATGATATATATTTTATATATTTTGCATATAGCCCGCCGAAATAAAGTACATACTTTCTTTCGGCGGAGAAGAGAGCTGGTTTTTTTTTCTTTCCTCAGCAAAATAGGGAGAAAATAAAATAGAAAATATGAGCACAAAAGTGGATCAGGAAATTTCCATGTATAAGCATAAATAAAGTCCATTTGGTAAAGCAAATTATTTTTTGACAGCATACCAATGATATTTTCGTAAGACTCTACATCGATATAAGTATCTTTCCCAAAACTAATTGCGAACCCAATATTATACTTGGACATCTTCTTGGGAACCCAAAAGTATAGAAAAGACCCACAAAATCATCAAAAATAAATGTATCAAAAATAATAAATTGACATATCGAACGTTTCGTTGTTTCTATATTGGACCATTGATACACTTTGAATTTATCTGAGATGGAGAAATTTTGTAGAAAAAATATTCCATAAAGCTATGATATATATTTTATATATTTTGCATACAGCCCGCCGAAATAAAGTACATACTTTCTTTCGGCGGAGAAGAGAGCTGGTTTTTTTTTCTTTCCTCAGCAAAATAGGGAGAAAATAAAATAGAAAATATGAGCACAAAAGTGGATCAGGAAATTTCCATGATTAAGGATAAATAAAGTCCATTTGGTAAAGCAAATTATTTTTTGACAGCATACCAATGATATTTTCGTAAGACTCTACATCGATATAAGTATCTTTCCCAAAACTAATTGCGAACCCAATATTATACTTGGACATCTTCTTGGGAACCCAAAAGTATAGAAAAGACCCACAAAATCATCAAAAATAATTTTTTCAAAAATAATAAAGGACATATCGAACGTTTCGTTGTTTCTATATTGGACCTTTAATGCACTTTGAATTTATCTGAGATCGAGAAATTTTGTCGAAAAAATATTCCATAAAGCTATGATATATATTTTATATATTTTGCATATAGGCCGCCGAAATAAAGTACATACTTTCTTTCGGCGGAGAAGAGAGCTATGATCAATATAACGGCGGGGTGTCAAGGACATTTTCAGCTATACCCATAAGAAAAGTGAAAGCACCCTTGGCCATTCGGCGCTTATCGGAATGACGAGGATAGAGACAAACCGCTTCTCCTGTCTCTTCTTGCCAGGGTCGATCAACGTAGGAGGTTGAAAGGGTGTTGGTGTAAGCGGAGGAGTCCACCCTCTGCAAAAGTAGCCCCTTTGCGACTGAGGCTTTCCATCTTTATCTTATACGAGCGAATATATTTTGCGCTCCACGACACTGGATCTCGTGACCCCCGCGAACCGCTCATGACTCGTACGCGAGCAGCAGCCCTCACGAGACAGTGCGCGCTACTTATTCGCTGTTTATTTACTAGACAGTAAGAGACTTGGAATTGAAAAGGCTCACAAAGTTCAAGAGAAATTTAAGGAACAAGAATATACTTTTTTTGTAATTTCCAAAATAAGTCCTCTGGCTTTTATTCAATTTTTATTTTTTGATAAAAATGCGCTTTAAAAATTTTGTTCTTGCTCTTTACATAATAATAATAAAGTAAATTATGGGGAGGAGAATTCTAAAATCGCTAAACCCCCCCAAACCATTCCCTTGCAGATGGAATTTTCCATGTACAACTTTTCTATGAAGAACTTTCAGGCGATGAAAAATTCTCTCTGGCATATATAGAAGTATCAATCGGAGCAGCCTTCGAACACATATACGTCATGCATTTGTGTGATAAAAGCGATGAATCTACCATCTGTCGTTCATCCGGGAGAGGTTCCAGGTCTCGATTTTCCGGAGCAGCTGTCGAAGCCCCCAAACGGCAAACGAACATGACTTGTATATATATCGATGGTTTAATGTCATAAGCGCGTACACCCTGTTAATGAGCATGGCTTGTACGCCCTTTGAGATTTAGACGATCAATATATAGCCAGTCTTGATTTGTCACCGCGCAGGTACTCGAGTTCGAACATAGTGTACACACAGGACAGATTTTTGACAGTCACCGTGCTGAGAAAAATTTAATTTTATCCAAGATAAAGTAAGTTTTATTTCATGAAAAAAATGTATATTTTCGATCGATAAAAAATTATTGTAGTTAAACAAAATTTATTGATCCAGGTATGTAATTGTAAATATTTCAAATTACACGAATGATGGAATATTGAAGTGAAATGAAATTTAGTTTTAGGTAGGTAAACCTCCGGTGAACGGAACCCAATCTCAGCTGTATAGATTTTTCATTTGTTGTAATTTGAATATTTAATTTCAGGTGTTGACAAAATTTCAAAGTGTACTGGCCACTCTTGAGTATATTTGTCCACTCTTAAGTATATTTTTTACCGGTACTCCACGTAAGGATTTATTTGCAGGAAAACAGTAACCGTACCATAAATCCGTTTATCGAAAAATTAATGGCTCTCACTGTTAAAAATTTCCGATTACGCAACACAAACGAAACTTTTATTGACGAGAAAATTCTTCTGAGAGTGTTACTTTCAAAATTATACAGCTCTAAAAAACTAGCGACTGGAGTAGAAGCGAATTTCGAATTATGGATTTACAAACCCAGTTTTGCCCACGTTAACTCGCATTCATCAATATTATATTTTTTCGACCAGCTTTATTCTTTTTTTTAATTATAAACCTTAAAATGCGTTTAATGTTGACACGATAGGTATTTTTTTTAGTGATAAGACGCTCCACGGAGTCACCTAACTACATTTTTCGTACAGTTCCGTGATTAGCGAATCTCTTAATCAAAATTATTTTACTTGGTCATCGAAAGATATAATCGTAAATATAGTATCGCTATGAACCATCTTTCGATAAAAAATATGATTTGACAAAACCCAGTCAACTTGACGAGTTATATATTTTTTTTAACGGCGCCAAAATATTATAACATAGTAATATTTTACTCTGTAGTAATGACATATTGTTAATTCTATGCCCACTTACACTTCTATAAAAATTCGTATAGTTTTTTGGAAGTTTGAATGAAGATTTTTTTTAAATTGGTATCCTTTTTACCAGAGTGTAGTGACACAGCGTGGTTAAAAAATATATAGCAGATTTAATTTTTATGTTAATAATGAATGGATTGCAGTAAGTAGGATGCTTTGCAGTGCAGTATAAGATTTAGCTTGGACCAAAGCCTCAGTGTTGGTTGGTTTTTCGGAAGTTTGAATGAAGATTTTTTTTTAAATTGGTATCTTTTTTACCAGAGTGTAGTGAGACAGCGTGCTCAAAAAATATATAGCAGATTTAATGTTTATGTTAATAATGAATGGATTGCAGTAAGTAGGATGCTTTGCAGTGCAGTATAAAATTTAGCTTGGACCAAAGCCTCAGTGTTGGTTGGTTTTTCGGAAGTTTGAATGAAGATTTTTTTTTTTAATTGGTATCCTTTTTACCAGAGTGTTGTGAGGCAGCGTGCTTAAAAAATATATAGCAGATTTAATTTTTATGTTAATAATGAATGGATTGCAGTAAGTAGGATGCTTTGCAGTGCAGTATAAGATTTAGCTTGGAGCAAAGACTCAATGTTGGTTGAAATTTATGTAGAAACGTATACGTTTAAACCTAACACGAATTTAAGCTGCAGCTTGAGATTTCACTTAAAAGGTTCGAATTTAAATTTATACATAGGTTTAAGCTGTAATATAACTTCGAAATGACTCTTGAATTCGAACTCCACTGATATGGATCGAAATTAAGTCTTAATTTCGGTCTTAAAGTCTTAAAGACCAATCGGAGAACTTAAGTCAAGTCAAGTAGTTCAAGTCGCCCCGTTATGTGGATCGAAATGGAACATGAAGCATGGAACGGAACCGGATCTGACCTTTCATAGCAGCGATATACATCAGGCAGTGGCATACTTGCTTGTTCCATTTACCGCTCACTTCGGGCAGCATAACATCAAGGAATTTTTTCTCCGTTACCGGCTGACGATACAGAACGCCCACAAGGACCTAATAAGCAACTAATCATTGAAATTTAAGCAATTTTTTATGACATCAAGACATATTTCACGCTTTTGCACACCACGAGAAAGACAAATTATATGCCCCGTTCACGTGTATAGTTAAATAATGTAAATCTTTACCAAAAATTCCGACAATTTTTTCATCTAAAAGTATTTTATTCACATGATTTCACACCCAATCGTGGTAATATTGGGGTAAACACGATGCCTCAAAGGCGATCAAAGGCGATGCCTCAGCCATGGTCAGCGATGGCACTATTTCTCTTGAACCTCCGCGCCCTCGCGTGACTGTCGCATCGCCTTACGACATATTTACCCGTTTCGACAATTATTGGACAAAACGAAAGCAGATGCCGTGATTTTGTCTTTCCAGTAGGCAGAAGTAAAAATAATAAGATTATCTTTATTCATTCATACAGAAATGAAATTTTTTAAAAGGCCATTTTTTCGTTCGCCAAAGACATGGCAAACCCCTTAGTACTGAAAATAATTTGCTTTTAGTAAAAAAAAAAAATGCACAGCTCTAACGGTAGAAATGAGTTCGATAGCCAACCGAAGAAAGATAAAAAAAGAAATCTCTAATCAAATGACAAAAAAGATTCCTTCTTCTCTTTATCCTGGCGAGATTGACAAACAATCTTTCCAGAATCTTCTCAAAAAAATTAGAATTAATTTTCATTTGTTTTTCAGCTCATAAGTATTTCGTTATAATATAATTGTGGCATCGAAAAATATCCTTAAATTAAATGTACTCAATCGCACATGGGCTGAACGCGTACGAATGTCCGCCAGAGAAATAACGCACAAACATGTATATGTATATATGTATATATATATCAACCCGGTGAATGATGAAAAGGAGGGGAGAAAGATAAAAAGGGGGAGAACACACGCGAGCGCTGGAGCGCACGAGGTGAAGTGCATTACCCCCCACCCGTGAGTGCAGCGAAGAAATTATACAATATACATGCATATATATATATTTATATATATATATATATATATGTAGGTATATATGTATTTGTATCTATATGTGTAGGTATATATGTATTTGTATCTATATGTGTAGGTATATATGTATTTGTATCTATATATGTAGGTATATATGTATCTGTATCTATACGATGCACCAATGGATTATCTCCCTGCCAGTCTTGCGCGAGGGTTCTTATTCGCCAATCGAGCGGCGAGTTTGTTATTTCGAGCGATGCGCCGAGATCCACTGTATGCGTTCATCGACGATGAGAGAGTAAAGCATGCCGTGTTGCATTGGAAGGAGCCCAACTATATATTATAGTGTGCATTGATGAGCTCAGAGAATTCCCCATCGTATGTATGAAAGAGGGGAGAAGATATACGGGATAGGCACACGCACCGTGCGTCACTCGGTAAATGCACTGATGGCGGTACATAAACCCAAAGAGGGGAAAGTTATGTACTATATGTATATGCATGCATTGCATTTTTTCTATACAGAGAAGAATTTGCGGATACATAGGAAAGCGTTTCAACGGCAAAAGAGCAAATTATCTCTTTGGCTGACCAATGGGAAGACGAAGCCTCGATTTCATTTTGTGATTTTTTTGTGCTTCCATATGCATATATATATATATACAATATCATATTTATTGCACACTATACAGGCACCAATTTCTAGTCTCGTAATTTATGTGTATATCTATGATAAATCAGGTCTAGTAATAATTAATGTCGTTTTTGTATCATGCGTTTGTCAAATTGTTCCGTGATAATTTAAACAACGAAATTAAAAAGCTACCTAGAAAGCGTTGGACGCAGAAGCAGTCGATGATAATCCCAATTATATCATAGATTAAGTTTTATTCATCTTTCAAATAAATGATTTCAAAAATATACTAAAATATAAATATAAATATATACTTTTTTTTTATTCCTGGAGAAATTTATCAGTTCCAGATTTGACTCGATGATAAACGATGAATATTCATTGTAAATTAATATTCCTCCATCATAGTTTGATTGTCAATTCACCATCAGAATATGCTAGTCTCGATTGAAGAGACTAAAAATTATTATTACATAATGATTGGAATACCTATGTGTTCATGCATATATGTTCCATTTTCGTAAATTTTTTCATTTTCCAATTTCACAATCCGATGAAAATCGTCTATAGTGGGGAGCATGAAAATATTTTCCGGATCCTCCAAGGCTGGGCCGACTGTGTGGCGCTCAGAATTAACCCAAAGTTTCCACGCTTACTATTCGTGGACAGTGTTAAGCGAAAATTTTTGTTGCAAAATTTATATTCTTCGCTTTGTTATCTGCTAATGTACGCAACTCATTTTTTTTTCCTTTTATTCCAATTTCATCACACCCTTTCGCATTTCTACGAGCCTTTCCTGTGTTTTCGATTCACTTTTCCACACTTCGCTGCATCATTTTCCTTAATATTTTACTACTTCCTGTACCCCTCCTCCCGCCGATTGCGTTCGCAGCTGGCTTGAGCCCTCTACTATTTCACATTTTCCTTTTTCTTTTTCGAAAATGCGGGGAAACGCCGCATTATGCCCGGATTATGTTAACCCGATATAGTCATATTCAAAATATTTGACTCATTAAAGTATTATAAGATATTTTTTGACGCAGGTTTTTTTTTTTACTTTTGGATATATACCTACCTGTTTTAACGATATAGCCATTCCTCAATTATGCCCACTCACATTTCGATATTATTAGGTTTCTGGGCCCTCAGAAGAATTAATGCCCTTTTTCATACTCCGAAAAACGAAAAAAAACGTGAAATTTTCACATTTTCCTTTTTCGAAAATCCGAGGAGACGCTGCATTATGCCCGGATTATGTTAACCCGATATAGTCATAATCAAAATATTTGACTCATTAAAGTTTTATGAGATATTTTTTGACGCAGGTTTTTTTTTTTACTTTTGGATATATACCTACCTGTTTTAACGATATAGCCATTCCTCCATCATGCCCACTCACATTTCGATATTATTAGGTTTCTGGGCCCTCAGAAGAATTAATGCCCTTTTTCATACTCCGAAAAACGAAAAAAAACGTGAAATTTTCACATTTTCCTTTTTCGAAAATCCGAGGAAACGCTGCATTATGCCCGGATTATGTTAACCCGATATAGTCATAATCAAAATATTTGACTCATTAAAGTATTATGAGATATTTTTTGACGCAGGTTTTTTTTTTTTTTACTTTTGGATATATACCTACCTGTTTTAACGATATAGCCATTCCTCCATCATGCCCACTCACATTTCGATATTATTAAGTTTCTGGGCCCTCAGAAGAATTAATGCCCTTTTTCATACTCCCAAAAACGAAAAAAAACGTGAAATTTTCACATTTTCCTTTTTCGAAAATCCGAGGAGACGCTGCATTATGCCCGGATTATGTTAACCCGATATAGTCATAATCAAAATATTTGACTCATTAAAGTTTTATGAGATATTTTTTGACGCAGGTTTTTTTTTTTACTTTTGGATATATACCTACCTGTTTTAACGATATAGCCATTCCTCCATCATGCCCACTCACATTTCGATATTATTAAGTTTCTGGGCCCTCAGAAGAATTAATGCCCTTTTTCATACTCCCAAAAACGAAAAAAAACGTGAAATTTTCACATTTTCCTTTTTCGAAAATCCGAGGAGACGCTGCATTATGCCCGGATTATGTTAACCCGATATAGTCATAATCAAAATATTTGACTCATTAAAGTATTATGAGATATTTTTTGACGCAGGTTTTTTTTTTTTTTACTTTTGGATATATACCTATCTGTTTTAACGATATAGCCATTCCTCCATCATGCCCACTCACATTTCTACATTATTAGGTTTCTGGGCCCTCAGAAGAATTAATGCCCTTTTTCATTCTCCCAAAAACGAAAAAAAAACGTGAAATTTTCACATTTTCCTTTTTCGAAAATGCGGGGAAACGCTGCATTATGCCCAGATTATGTTAACCCGATATAATAATAAGTAATATTCAACGAGAATAAAATGAAACTATGAAAAAAATTATGAGAGTTGCTTTATGCCAAATAATTTTCGACATGCATAAAGGAGTTTGTGATTTGCAATTGTTTTGCATTATGATCGCCGCATGTATAAAGAAAAAAAAAAAAAAAGTGCGTAAGAATTTTTTTGCGTCACACGTTTTTTCGCAGTCAGGTCGCCATTGGTACGCACTTAATATTCGTTTTTGACGTCGGAGAGGGGGAAAGAGAGTGCGTCTGTGCGTGCACAGAGAGAGCTGCCCCTCTTCGGGTGCACCCTAAAGCGCATGCATGTACATGGGCACGTGTATCACATAGGAGATGCCTCGTGAAAGGCAAAGCCGGATGGCCGATAACAAGAGAATGGAGGATTATAAAAAATAAAATAAATTTTCAGAATTTCATATAGTGCATCCAAAATATTTTTCTGACAGTTCTTCATTTATTTTAAAACTCGATTCCACTTGAATTTGCACTCACCAATTTAATCTCACGTTAAAACTTAAATGATAATTTAAACGCGAATTCAAGCTCTATGATGAGAAATTCGGGCTTACGATTAAATTTAAGATCAAACTTACGACTAGATTGTCTAGATGGATTTAGGTTAAAATTAAGTTTGAGTTTTCAACTAAAATTAAAAATTGATCTCCAATTCTAGAATTACGAATAATTTTTCAACTGCCTGAGAAACAGATTATTTGTTTTCAATTTTTATCAATTTTAACATTGAATATTTCTCTCGTCCTTTTAAATAAAGAAATCCTCCATCGGCTGCAGCCCCTCCATAAAAAATATATACATATATAATTTGTGCGATTTTGATTTAAAATTTATAGAGAAATCATACTGGAGTCAACAGTATCTAATTATAGAAAATTATAGAAAATATTTCTTCAAATGAGAATAATTCCGTTCGCTACATGCATATAAGTGAATTTTTACAATGAAAATGAATTTCGGATCAAAAACGGTTCATACTGTAATTAACCCTTTCCCTGCAAACAAGGGTCTGTCGTGTCCGGTCGATTTCTCAACTCATCTCCCCAATTATTGATTATTCTTCGATAAATAAATTATACTAAATTTCATTTTTTTTCCCCAAAATAAAGTACAGACATTGGTTCTACAAAGTTCAAATATATTAACAAATATTTAGGTATTTTTAGAAGCACTTTGAATAGGTGAAAAAGTCATCGGACTTGGGACATCGGAATTAAGTGGAGTATGAAAAGGGTTAAATTTCATTTGTAAAATGAATAAAATTTTATTAATAAAAGAACCGTATAAGCTCGTTTATACGTAAAAAAAACTTCTTATATTTGGAAAACTCAATTGTCGAGTATCAACCACGAAGACGATTTCCCATCGCCCTTTTGACACAAAAAGCGTTGATTATACCATCACAAATGCTGAAACATTCTCTCGACTAATAATAAAAATAAAGAATAATAAATCGTTTTTTTTTCAATGCAGCGTCAATTTTTTTTCACTAAAATCTAACGGTGATATATTATTTGAGGAAAGATAGCAATAATAATAAAAACTGTACACATAAATATCATTTTTTTCTTCTTGCAATACAATCCTCATAAAAGCAAAGCAAAGCTAAGCAAATAAAAAACTGTACTATATACGTAGCTAATAATTCAAAATCCGAAAAAAAATACTCTTGCGTCATATTCGCATGAAAAATCCATCCCAATTTTTGTTCACTAAAATCTAACTGTGATATATTATTTAAGGAGAGATAACAATAATAATAAAAACTGTACACATAAATATAGTTTTTTTCTTCTTGCAATAAAATCCTCATTAAAGCAAGGCAAAGCTAAGCAAATAAAAAACTGTACTATATACATAGCTAATAATTCAAAATCCGAAAAAAAGAAATACTCTTGCGTCATATCCGCACGAAAAATCGATCCCAATTTTTTTTCACTAAAATCTAACGGTGATATACTATTTGAGGAAAGATAGCAATAATAATAAAAACTGTACACATAAATATAGTTTTTTTCTTCTTGCAATACAAGACCTCATAAAAGCAAAGCAAAGCTAAGCAAAGAAAAAACTGTACTATATACGTAGCTAATATCCGAAAAAATCCAAAATCCAAAATAATTCAAAATCCAAAAAAAAAAAAATACTCTTGCGTCATATCCGCATGAACCCTTTGACAGATAACAACAAAATTTGAATGAAACGAAAGCCACCATATCGTCCTTGACGTCTACAAAAATTTAATCATTTAAACGTCCCCTTTAGCCGCCTAAATGTCCTTTTTTTCCAAACACAGATGATGTCTTCCCATTCAGAGTCAACCGTTCGGCAATCTGGGCCCTTGCGGAAGTGGCTTTTGTAGCATCATCATCGAGAAACTGGCACCGGAACATTATAAACAATGCGAACAGAAAGATTAAAAAAAAAAATTACCCTCGATGAAAAAGAACCTTTCGTTTTTTATCCTGCAATAAAATTCTAATAAAACTCTAAATGATCCGAATGCGGAATAGACCTTTGTTTTTATATATACATAGTGGACCGTTCTAGGTCGGTCTAAATCTTCGAGAGTGCGAGCGGGTAGGGTATACGTATCAGGTAAAATACTTATATATAGGTATACGTTGTAGTATATAAGATCATATAGAATTATATATATGTATATATATATATATATATACGGGTCTATAGAATTATAGGTAGGTATATGTATATCGCATTTACCGACGAAGTAGGAAAAAGGATCGCACTGTAGCCTCTAGTGGATTCTCTTTGGCGTCTCAAAAGCCCGCGCACAACTACCCAGCCCCTGAATTTTGTCATCCTCGGATCCTCCGTGAGATCCGTTCCTTTTGTGACCGACAACGTTCGTTTCTCTGTTTTTTTTTTTTGTTTGCCTCCTTTCCTCATGATTTTACAGTGGGCATAATGGGGGAATCCATGATCCTTTGGATGCGCTCGTTATCCTCGCATTCGTAACGCTTGCAGCTGTCTCCGCGCAAGGAAACGACGAATAATGAAAATGTGCGATGAAAAAAAAAGGTAAAAAATTGTATGTAAGTGTGCATGTGTATAAACCTGAACGTATGAAAGATTGAGGAGAGAGAGGGCGGGGGGGGGGGGGGAGTGAGCGAGAGAGAGAGAGAGAGAGAGAGAGAAGGATATTCGCGAGAGAACGGATAGATCATCCGGAGATCATCGAGCATTGAGCACACGGTGCGCAAGGTTTTTTCCTCGAGACGACCTTCGCAAAAACCAGTTCAGTCTCTAAGACGTTATCGGCTTCGGTTCTTTTTCATTCCTTTCTTCAGGGACTGTATAAATGACACTTATCAAAATTCATGCTTGACTAACTTATCAAAAAATTTCATTTCCTTTGTTGACTAATTTTTGGCCATTAAAAAAAATAATTCATGGCAGATTTGATTTCGATGTCGCAACATCGAAAGATCGAACATACTCTCGAAAATCCGAATTCGATGTTTCGTGAAAGAATTTTTTTAATCAACGTCTTTGATCAACAGAGTAATTGAAATTTGGAAAAAGCGTTAAATATGTGGTCTTGAATTACTTAGACGTTATTAAATTTTTGCAAATATGACATATTTAATAAATTCACGTTAATCGATCGCACGTGCACAATTTACAAAGAAATGAATATCACACTTAAACTCGAATTTAACGGAATTAGGTTTTGTGCTTCAGTTAGACCTTTAGCTCAAGCTTGCTTATCAACTTAAAGTCAAACCCAACCTAAAAGAAAAACAAATCGAATTCGAACTTGATTTCCTTGATTTTAACTTGAATCTTAAGGATAAACTAAACTTAAGACTCCAGCCCAGGTGGCAAAGTTTCCTGCATAAACGATTGAAAACAATACGCATATTAACTACATTAGCAGACATATGATCGATAAAGTCAAGTTTTTATTTAAAAAATTGTAAAAATCAGCAATAATTGTTTTTCAGAGATCACGTATTTTTTTTTTTAATATTTGGACAATGTAAGGGAAAAATACCCTTGTTAATTTTTCGAGAGAGTTAATGGTTTCCTAGATGTCTAGATAACTGCTTTCGCTAAAGGCTATTTTATAGTGCATTTGCCAGTTTTAAAACGGAAATGCATGGACTTTTATAATATATATCATAGATTTTTCGATTTTACTTATTTGTGTGCGATATACTAAATTTGTATGTTATTTTTGATTAGCTTGACTCTATAATTTAGCATGAAAAAAATAATAAAACCCAAAGTCCGCAGCTATATATATATATATATATATATATATATATATATATTTAAAAGCAAGACGATTTCTCTTGTAAAACTGACCAATACACTCCAAAAGACGTTAGCCCTTAACCCCTTCACTGTGTATGACGCATATTGCGCGGAAAAAAGACGTGCCACCAGTGGGGCTAATTTTCACAATATATATAGCGAAGGGGTTGAGTAGCAAATGAATTAAAAAAATATGCGATTTCGAAAAATTCATAACCAGAAAACCATTGACCCTATTTAAAAATGGATAAGGACATTTTATTTTTAAATTGACCTAATATTCGGGATAAAAATACACTGTCTCTCAAAAACAATATGTTTACTATCGTTTAACCAGATGTATAAATAAACGAAGACCTGATGATTATGGCTGCTATTTTTTAGTGTGAACTTGATTGTGCGAATAACTTTGGGGCCAGAACCATCCAAGTTTCGCATGTTAATAGTAATGACTGTTAATACTTTTAATGTTATTATTTACCTATTAATTTTGATATTGTATATTTGGACATTAATATTCTCGTTTGATATGCTGCTGAATAATTTATTAAACGAACAAAATTATAATAGAAAAGTTTGATTTATATAATAGAAGATATTCTTTTCTTTTCAATTCGCAACCAATCAGTTTTTTTTCTTTCTTTCTTTATTATCCGTAAAGTTCGTTGCAACTACAAGGATTACCGTTTGTGCACGTATGCAAAAACGGTCGAGAGGGGCCTACGTATTATATTTTCCTAGACCTCACAGGCCAGCAGCAGCTAGGCTAGAGAACTTGCATCATATACATATATATTAAAAATAGCAGAGGGGCTAGAGAATCGGTTCGAGCGCGTAGAGGGGCGAGAGAGAGAGAGGCGAGAGAGAGAGAGGCGAGAGAGAGAGAGAGGCGAGAGAGAGAGAGAGGCGAGAGAGAGAGAGAGAGGCGAGAGAGAGAGAGAGAGGCGAGAGAGAGGCGAGAGAGAGAGAGAGGCGAGAGAGGGGTGAGAGAGAGGGGTGAGAGAGAGAGAGAGAGAGAGAGAGAGAGAGAGAGAGAGAGAGAGAAAGAGAGAGAGAACGAGAGAGAGAGAGAGAGAGAGAGAGAGATAGGGCGTCAGGGCACGGTGAAGCCAGCTGCGCTACCGTCGTACATAACGAGGCCTTAAGACCAGGCACCTACTACTACCAATAGAAGCCAACTGTTCATCAGTCTGTTGGTACAGGCTGTTCCAAATTATCATTTTCTCTGCAGACTTCGTGCATCACGCATTTGTTGGGTTAAAAAAAAATGTCGTAACGATAAATGGGGAGAGGGGATTTTTTTGCGAAAATGAATTTAATGGCAAGATTAGATATTCAATTGTTTCCATTGATATATTACTGTATATATTTCTCATTTTATTGTACATCGAAAAAGTCACTTTTTAAAAATCGGCACACTTGTTGTTTCACCCTATATAAAAATTGATATTTGTCATTTTGTAAAATTTCCAATAACTTAAGAATAATTTTCATCTTTTGACTTAAAAATGATTTTAATATTGTCGAAATTCTCAAAATTCACAATCTAGCGCTCGATCTTATTTAACAATTGATCTGAAAAAATCATGGAAAGGATTTTGTTGAAATGTTAGAAAAAACAAAATTTTTATGTTGTTTTTATAAATGAAACCATCTCTGACGGTTCTCGATCTATGTCACCCAATCTACACGTTATATTGTTGTAAAATATCGATTGCTCGTCATAGATCATTAATCCAACTGATCTAGCCAATTTGTTAATTTTTTTCTCGTAAAATTAATAACATCTTAAGCCAAACGAAACGTGGAAAGAATTCAGTAACAGAGAGATGACGAACGAAATTTTGGTCCTTGTTCTTATTGTATATATAGCATATAGAGCGCGCGCCCACATTTGCTGGGCGGACAAAAAAGGATTCTCCTAAATGTGACCCATTACCAACCCCTGGGATGGTAGGTACGATTGTACCATTGTGCGATTTTATTTATTTTACCGAAAATTTATTTTTGTTAAGTTTCTTGCTATTAATCCAGATGGTTTTTAAATTTATTTTATTTTATTTAAAAATTCCATAACAAACAATAACTATTCCATATTTCGGCTTGAGAAGGTTTCGGAATTATAATGTTTTCAGTTTGTTGAACATTGTACGTAATAATATGAAAAGAACTTAGAAAAATTGTGTTTATGAAAGAAATGATTTTTTTTATACCGGACAAAATTTGATAATTTTATCAAAATTTTGAGTATTTTATCGTGTTAAAGATTTGTCATTTGTGTTAAAGAGTTTAAAGGATTCCACTCACAATTTTATTGTATTGCATCAAAGTATGAAAAGAGATGCAGATAGTTTTAATGTTCAACCCTTAAAAGAATGTGTGAGGGGAGTTTTACAGCCCAGCATCCAAAAATCGAAGCTTTCAATTCGAGGACATTTTTTATTGACCCTGGCTAGGGTGAGTGCACCAGTGAATGAACTCCCGTGTTAAAAATACTATATATAGATATAATTCGCGTGATGTTGTCACTAACTGGGCTCTGTTCCTTCACTGGTGCACTCATCCTATATGTATTTCAACGCAGTCTGATGGCAGAAAGGCGTATAATGGTTAAAGTAGTTGACCTGTTGATTGTCAGTTTAACTTTAGGCCAACTACCCTTCATATTGAAGCTTTCAAATTTCGATATATAAAAAATAGAACTCTAGGCCTACAAGCATATTAAATCTTTCGGGGTGGGGGCTGAAACTTGCGATAAAATCGTTAAACAAATTTTAATAAATATATTTAGAAAAATCTTCAACCCTTAAAAGAATGTGTGAGGGGAGTTTCACAGCCCAGCATCCAAAAATCAAAGCTTTCAATTCGAGGACATTTTTTATTGACCCTGGGTAGGGTGAGTGCACCAGTGAATGAACTCCCGTGTTAAAATTACTATATGTATATAGATATAATTCGCGTGAAGTGTTCATTCACTGGGCTCTGTTCCTTCACTGGTGCACTCATCCTATTTATATTTGTCATAAAAAAATTAATATTAATAGAAAAATTAATATTAAAATGCGTTTTGTCCGTTAATATCGATGATTTAAAGCAGTCATTAGAGATGTAAAAAATATTCTTAATTAATAATAATATTTTTGAATAATAATTCACTTGTTGCATCTCTCCGCGATACTGAAAAATACAAATTGATTATTTTTATATTTTGATAAATAACATGAATTTGAAAATAAAAAAACTTCTCTCCCATTTTCCGCTCAAGTTCAACGGAAATTTAAGGATCGGCTATGAATAGGTGGGTGCACGCTGCATTTTCAACGGCACGTACTGCCAAGAGTGGGGTCAGATTAAATTTTCAACATTATTGTCGAAAATTTAATCTCCCTTCTCCTGGGGCGAGGGATACCGGAGAACTCGCTTAGAATGATAATACCAGTGGAAGAGAGGGGGTGGAAATAAAGAGAGACAGAGTGGCACAAGCAGCAGGCACGGCGCAGCTGCGAAAGAAACCTCGGAGATTTCCATGAGGGCATTTTCATTTTCCCTCTTCGAAAAGGGGAGCGTGGGCGAAGCACACCCTCGAACAGCTTCCGGCACCCCCTTATGAAGCAGAGCGCGATGAAACCGTATAGGGGAGAGTCGCCGATCATGGACCATCTATAAGTTTAACCGCCAACGACACATGACAGGCGCATCCGAACGGTATTCTATACTAGACGTTTGGGTTTGAGAGAATCTGCGATCCTTTAGAATGGCGCCTGGTACAATCTTTTCGCCTGCACGGTCCACAAAATATTCAAAGTCGTCTAAAAATACGTCTCTTCGTTTCTTCAACGATAACTTGCCTGAAATGAACCCCTGGTGTACTATAGCTTGGATCACCATAAAATCCTAGCTAAGACTCACCAAACCCACTCCATAACTCATGTTTTATTTAATTTTTTCATAAAAAGTATACATACATATATAATGATTCAGAAATTCCTTTAACAACGCGCATGTATACATATATATATATATATATATGTGTGTGATTAATATATTGGTACCGTAGAAAATGGACTTAATTTTTCGATTTCAGTGCTCATTTATTACAAACATTCTACTATTGCTCTTCGAGGGTTCATATTTCCTGACAAGTAATTTTTTTTTAAATTTCAAAACCTGGCAACTGGGTAACCTTGCCAGTGAACGGGCCCCAGTAAATGAACACTTGTAAGTATATCTATGCATAGTGATTTTAACGCGGGTTTTTATTCATTAGGTAAATTGATGGAGAGAGTTTGTGAGAATTTTGCTTCTTCCCAAATCTCAATGAACCTTTGAAAAAATAGATTAGAATTTTTCTTACCGACCAAAACGATTTATAATTAGCTTAAGGTGATGTAAAGCAGATTCGGTAAAGAAAATTGTGAAGAATGGCGGACAAAAATGGTTGAGTGATTTTTAAGAAAATATTAGTTAAGCCACATTCGTCTATTGGTCAGGCCCAATAGATGTGGCCCAACTTAATTTTTTTCCACGCAATCTCAATCGTCTTCGAATGGCATTTTATTGAAAATTAGAGCTATCTCTCTCGCACTCGTACGGGCGTCCCATTTCATTAAGGGGACAAGGAAGACTGCCATTTTTGAAATAATATTACTTAGAGACTGTTGAGTTTTTGAGGAAAAGAACAGCTATCCCATTTTTCATACCGATAGACGATAATGGCCAAATTGTTAATTTTCTCGAATCCCAACCAACTATGAATGGCAATCACAAAGAGTTTTTGTTGCAGACCGCAGTTTTACTCCTCGCCTTTGTCTCACCGTCATTTATAGCCGTCTATAGCACTATCTCTCTCGCACTCGTAGACTTAGTCGGTGGTTAAAATTGTCTTAAGGTGATGTAAGACTTAACCATCTCCCCAACGAAAAATTTCCCAGGCCATTTTTTTTTTTCATGGGTCCCTTGAGATATCGGTAAAACGAAAAGTCTCACAAATCCAGCGTCTATTTAGAGGGTTAGTAAGAGTTTAGGATTTACAGTAATCTCGAAGCATGCATGAAAAAAATATTTTTTTTATCGACTGCTGATGCTCCAGATTACTTTCAATTCAAATTTTGACCCCCTCCACTGCTGCCAGGCCATCATAATTTCGTCGGTGTAGTCAGGGAAGGTCTCGAGAAGACCTAATTACGAAGATTATGGTAAGGAAAGATTTCCCATTGAAAAAAAGTTAACTTATTGAAAGTTCAACCGTATAACGCCCAGAAATCGTTTAAGTTGGCTAAAATGAACCTTTATGAATACATCGAACAAAATTCATCGAAAAATCGTGAATCAGTAGCTAAATAAAATTAAAATAAATCATTCCCAAACAATATTATGGCGTATGTCATAAAAATAACCGTAAAATAATATTACGAGTTATAACTTTGTTCAAATAATTGGGTATAATGGGCAATATATTTTTTTTTTTCCAATCTATATTATTTTCAATTCAGTCTATAAATCATCATCTTTATTATTAGGAAATTAGGCTACTCGGCACTATTCAAAATAATTAAGTAAAAAAAAAGTTAATTTATCTAGAGTAATTTGCAGAATAATTTTTAACCATTATTCCTTTGTAATAATTATTTGTAATTCTTATTGTTATTAATATTTAAAAAATCAAACAATAATTATAAATGTATAATCATTTTAATGGTAAATTATTTTAAACTCATTCTCGTATAAACGAGACGAAAAGATTTTCTTATGTATTTGAATATGGTGCCCATCTCTGGCCAGGGAATCAACATCTGCCACGTTCGAGTTTCAACACACTGCATCAGGCTCGAAGAATTGAGTTCTATTATCTTCGCATCGAGGGAAAATTCTGGGATATCTCTGTGCTTTGTTACACAGGGAGAATATATAAGCAAAATACCAGATGGATTTTCCTTGTCCATACACGGAAAACTACGAGAACCCTCCCTTTTATATATATATACATATATATAAAAGAACAAAGCCCCTGTAATACGCTCTACCATTTATATACTATATATATCATATTTGGTAGAAATGGGAGAAACTGGGGCGAAATGAATCCCCTCAAAAAAAGGCTTTTTTTTGCTTTAACCGATATCGGCTGCCGTTTTTTAAATAATAAATGACAACTAGAGACAAACAGAAGATAAATAGGGATAAGCTTGGAAAACAAAATGTTCCGCCACTCTGTTATTTTTACGATTTTATTGATATTTTTTGTTCTCCTTATCACTTTGATTTTCTTGATCCTTTCGATTCTCTTGGTTTTCTTGATTCTCCTAATTCTCTCAATTCAATTCAACCTGCCGATTGTTTCTGTTCATACAATTAGTGTAATGAATTTAGGAAAATTGACGATATGGATATCGTAAAGGAAGGTCCATTTTTATCGCATTTTCCCATACTTTTTTCGGTTTTCGTGAATGACTTTTTTCGGTTTTCGGTTTTCGTGAATGACAGGGGGTAGTCAAGAGACTATTGTAAATCCTATAAAAATTCTGCATATTTTATTTCTAAAGTGACACTTTTTTATACGATGTAAATAAAAATGACATAGTCTTTTAATTCGAAAATGGCGGCCATCGCGGGAAAACTTTGAGTTAATTGAGCATCGATCAAGAGTATACAAAAAATATCCCCATAAAATTTATATCTTTGTTGATTTTAATAGTAGCATGAGAATCATCTCTCGAGTTGGCCACGTAGCTCGTTCTACAATGGACGACACACGTGGGACATATTCGCAAATGCTGAGAGTCCAAGTTCTAAGGTTGTGAGAACAAAACAACAAAATGGCGAAATGGTGAAGAAAGAGGAGGGGGAAATCCTCTCGGTGTAGCTCGGTGGAAGAAGAGACCGGGATAACCGGAAGCTGCGTTGGCTCTCGGGGCTGAATTAGAACTAGACGCTATCTCGAATCGATAAAAGGCGCGATCTCTTCGCGGGAGCCTCTTTCGTATTCTCTCAAGGTTTTTCATTGAGCTCTCTCGCGAGATAGACGCGCCCGAGCTGCTTAGGGTGAGAGACGGCAAAGCACGAAACGCGCCCTTGAAAGTTTGCAAAACCCTCTCGAGGGGGATGACCGCAAGATTCGTTGTGCTCGAAACACCCCGTATATTTTGTAACTACTGAGTGTGTGTAAGGCAGAGAGAGAGAGAGAGAGAGTGAGAGAGAGAGAGAGAGAGAGTGAGAGAGAGAGAGAGAGAGAGAGAGAGAGAGAGAGAGAGAGAGTGAGAGAGAGAGAGAGAGAGAGTGAGAGAGAGAGAGAGAGAGAGAGAGAGAGAGAGAGAGAGAGAGAGAGAGAGAGAGAGAGAGAGGGAGAGAGAGAGAGAGAGAGAGAGAGGGAGAGAGAGAGAGAGAGAGAAAGGCCAAACTGCACTGACAACAAAACCCACAGGCGAGCTATTGGACAGCGAACAATGGCAAAACTGAAACAAATCGGACGAGCCCTATGTATTCTCACACACATTTTAAGGTGAATGTCCCAATTCCCGGTCATGTCCCAATTAATGGCCAATCAGCTCAGATTTTTTTTTATGAAAAAAATAACTATGCGAGATATTAATTATTTGACAAGAAAATTTAGTTAATTATTTTATGCCGCATAGTATTTTTTTTTTTATCAAACGAAAAAATACAATATTTTATTAAAAGATACGTGTGAAAAAATAAATAAAAAATTGAACATTTCCGTAAATCGTCACACGACACTTTAAACTGGGTCAATTTTTTCAGAGCCACGTGCATTCCCAATGAAGTAAACGAATCTTACAAAGTTGCAGCTTTTCAACAAATAATGTTACATTTTATATGTACGGGGGCGACCTCGAACGTAAATAAAACTTTTTTTTTTCTCAAATGCATGCAAAAATTTGACTGCTTCATAGAATTAAATTATGAAAATTTCGAGTGAATAAAGAAAATGAAAAATTCTTAATAAATTATCAACAAATTCGAGATATTTTGCAAGCACCATAAATTACAATCACCAAAAAATGGTGTATAAAAAAAAAGAGTTTTTGCGTAAATTTCTCGTAATATCATGTAAGCTAAATAACTCCACTGACCGATGCTACTTTTACAGCTTATCAATTTGCAACAACCGCGACGCGGTGTGGTGGCTTTGTCGTTATGCAAAAACATGACTGCTTCACTTCATAGAATTAAATAATGAAAATTTCGAATGAATAAAGAAAATGAAAAATTGATAATAAATTATCAACAAATTCGAGATATTTTGCAAACACCATAAATTGCAATCATCAAAGAATGGTGTAAAAAAAAAAGAATTTTTGCGTAAATTACTTGTAATATCATGTAAGGTGGCCCCAGTGACCATTTATGCTGCTTTTACAGCTTATCAATTTGCAACAACCGCGACGCGGTGTGGTGGCTTTGTCGTTATGCAAAAACATGACTGCTTCACTTCATAGAATTAAATAATGAAAATTTCGAATGAATAAAGAAAATGAAAAATTAATAATAAATTATCAACAAATTCGAGATATTTTGCAAACACCATAAATTGCAATCAACAATGAATGGTGTAAAAAAAAATGAGTCTTTGCGTAAATTACTTGTAATATCATGTAAGGTGGCCCCAGTGACCATTTATGCTGCTTTTACAGCTTATCAATTTGCAACAACCGCGACGCGGTGTGGTGGCTTTGTCGTTATGCAAAAACATGACTGCTTCACTTCATAGAATTAAATAATGAAAATTTCGAATGAATAAAGAAAATGAAAAATTAATAATAAATTATCAACAAATTCGAGATATTTTGCAAACACCATAAATTGCAATCAACAATGAATGGTGTAAAAAAAAATGAGTCTTTGCGTAAATTACTTGTAATATCATGTAAGGTGGCCCCAGTGACCATTTATGCTGCTTTTACAGCTTATCAATTTGCAACTAGAGCGACGCGGTGTTGGTGGCTTTGTCGTTATTCCAGGCTATAAGCATTCACCCCCTGTACCTCACACATAATAGACTAGTACTCCTGGTCATAGTATTAGTAGCAGCTGCTACTAAAATACTACTCCTGCTATTCTTTAATTTCTTTAACTCTTTTCTTTACTTTTTACTATTATTATCATTAAATGTAAATATTCTCGGCATCTTGGGACAGTTTGAAATAATTTTTATCTCATTGACTATCAAGCAGCATCAGTTATAGTGAAATTTAAAAAAAATTGTTCCATTCGAATTGCGATTTGAAAGCCACGAAATTTGCTAGTGTCTTTCATGGTCTCTCTTCCCATCAAACCGCTTCTCCAAAATCGAATAAAAAAAAATGCATTTTCTAATTTCTCGATGATAAATGAATATTTTGAATGAGAAAGTTATTTTAAATACCGTGTGTATTTGACAAGTTGATAAACAAATGATAAAAAAAGAGATCGACAAATTTTGGAGAATATTTCATTGATAGATGATTTTTTTAACTGTTTTCTTCATTTTTTACTATTATTATCATTAAAACTGAATATTCACGGCATATTGGGGCAGTTGATTTTTTTAAAAATTTAATCAGTACTTTTAATTAGTAATGTACGTGCAATACATTCGACACAAAATCGACTATCAAGCAGCATCAGTTATAGTGAAATTTAAAAAAAATTGTTCCATTCGAATTGCAATTTGAAAGCAGAGAAATTTTCTGGTGTCATTGATGGACTTTGATGGTCTCTCTTGCCATCAAAACACCCGGTAGATTTTGCAAGAGAGCTCTCTATTCGCTCGGGTGCAAGCGAGTAAAGCAAAAGAACTAGCAGGGGCCTCATTCGCAAAATAAGGAGCAGGAGCAACAACAACAGCAGCACCAGCAGCGAAAAACGGGCATGCGAAACTTCCGCCAATGGTGAAGAGAGGCCAAAGTCGGGTGGGGGCACCCACGTGGTGGCCCTTCCATCCAATGGGCTAACGCGAATTTGCGAATTTTCAAGCAACGCGCCCCGCTCTCGTCGCCCTCGTTCTTGAGTCGCCCAAATGACGAAAGAACGAAGACGAATGGGAAAAAAAAAAAACAACAACGAAGTGGACGAAGAAGAGGAAGAAGAAAGAGAAGAAAGAATGAAAAAGAGAGAAAAGAACAAGAAAGGAAAAAAGAAAAGGAAAGGAGAGAAAAAAAAAACGAGTTTGCATCGACATAGCGCGCCATCCGAAACCGGGCAGAGCTAGCGGACGCGAGCCAGCCGTGCTCGAGTGCCAGAAGTGCTGGAAGTAGAGTCCAGGCTACTTGCTGCTGCTGTAAACGCGCGCTCCTTCCTCTCGTCATATTATTTTTTTAAATTTAATTCGCAACACGTCACTCTCACTTTGTCATTCGTCCACGAGAACCGTTTTCTTCGTAAATTCCGAGCACCGAGATAAACAATTTTTCTCTTCCCTCGCCTTCAAATCTCTTTCGTCAGGCGCTGGTCCAAAAAAAAAAAAAAAAGTAAAATCATTTTCGAACGATGAAAATAGAATTTTTACCTCAAGTCGTCTGTTGTTGTTATTGATGTTGTTTTTACGTAAATTTTGCTCATCAAGAACTTGTAGAAAAACAATTTTAACAAAAGCGTAAAATAAAAAATAAACATCGTTTAAATAAAAGGGATGAGAATTGGCGGAAATATTGAGAAAATATACGCTTGAAATTTTGTTAAAAAAAAAAATTAGTGATTTTGGTGAATCCTTCTGTAAAAATTACACACACACACACACACAAATATTCATATATATGTATGATATCGGAAGCGGAAGAGCCAGTGCGACAAAGACAGACGACAAAGCACGCGGAAGCAACGAGGAGGCGCTGCCGATAAGCGAGCGAGAGAGAGAGAGAGAGAGAGAGAGAGAGAGAAAAAAAAAAGAAGACCTCTTAAAAAATAATTGACCCGCGCGCGAGCTGCGGAAAATCGGCAACGTCACCGATCGCCATCGAGAAACCTCCCCGAGAAAGTGCGTGCGTGCGAAGAGAAAAATAAAGGCTCCATCGCACGTGAAAATTCACATCCGCAATCAATTGCAGCGGGAAACGCGGCAGTGAAGAAAAAAGCGTCTCATTGAACGGAAGCAAAAAATCCATCAGGACAAATTCACATAATCTTGTCACAGTCGTTGTAAAAAAAAAATCGCCATCGTAACGATAAAAAATCATCGCTCACGTCAACTCTGTGGTGCAAATTGAAAAAAAAAAACAAATCGGAAAAAAAAAAAACGCTACAGATATCGCCAAATTTTCCGTTGTAAGAAAAAAAAAAAAATAGCGAATTTTTCGTGCTACGTTTTTATCGGCTCGGATCGCGTAGGCTTTTTTTTTGCCATAACTGAGCTCTATCTCCGCGTTGTGTGAGATAAAAAAAATTCGCGATACACATGTATATATAGTGCTTCGAAGCAGAGAAGGAGAAAGAGCGAGGCGTTGGGAGAATCATCATCAGCAACGAAGCCCACCAGTTAGCCACAGCGAGCCGGCAAAACCGTGAGAGAGGGTGCGACGAGCAAAAGAGGTGAGGAAGAGCGTTGAAAAAAAATCATCAGTGGTGGTAGCGAACGCGCCGGTGGAGGTGGAAAAAATTTACGACGATCGCAATCGCTGTGCTTTTCGCGTGTGAGTGTGTGAAAACGTGCGAGACTTAATCGGACAAATTTTTCTCTCATACCGGAGAGAACTCAAAAAAAAAAATCACTAAAAACTTGATGATCGATCGTAATTTTGCAACGTGAGAAAAATAAATAAAAAGTTGGTTAAACGAGAGGCTAAAAAATTGTAAAAAAAATCGCTATCGTGAGAAACAAAAAACTGCGTATTTTTTTTTATCGTCCGAGCCAAAAACTCGGAAAAAAGCCGCCATCATAGAGTCCAAAACGAGAAATAACGAAGCTCAGCAGCAGCAGCAGCAGCAGCAGCGCAGAAGCATAAACGGCGTTACCAACGGTGGTAATAGGAGCAATAATAACGCGATCCCAACAAACGGGACAATTATCGCTGGTTCAACCAACAGCAACACAATGTCGAAGCTTTACGTTGGCAATTTACCGTCGGATTGTAACGAGGCATCGCTCAGACAGCTATTTCAAGTTCACAATCTTCCGTGCACTACAATACTCGTGAAACGCGGAGGTTACGCATTTGTCGATTGTTCCGATCAATCGACCGCCGATCGTGCCATCGACAAACTTAACGGTGAGTCTGAGAAACGTTTTTCAAATTTCTTTCAAAACAATAATAATTATTATATAATGAGTAGAATAATTTTTAATTATTAAAATGATACAATTTATTATAAATATATAATATCTTGATATAACGTAGTGAATTTTATTATATAATTAATGGGATGGGAAATATAGACGAGTTTAAAAAAAATACAAGTTTCTTAAAAAAAAAAACAAATCAAGATTTGTCGCAGCCTACATATTTTGAGAAACAAACGCTTTTTCTTGCTTTTCTAACCTCAATTACCTGCTTTCAGAGACCCACGCTTTTTTGGCCAGCAACACGAGGGGAATCCCCGGCGCTTCGCTTTTCCCCGTCCTCGTTTCTCCTTTTATTCGCTTATTTTTCTTTTTCTTTCAGCACGCTTTGCGATATTTTTCTTTCACAGATTTTGCTTCAGCAGAAATTTCATGACGGCCCAAAACGCGCGGCAAAAGAACTCTCGGCTATGTCGGAGACAACACACTTTGTACGCTTGAGAACCACTGGGTCGGGACTTTTTTCTATGCGAGGATTCGGCGAGCAAAATGGTCCGCCGCGTTCTTGGCCGAATACGTCTATCCTGCTTCGCTGCTGCCGCTCTGATGCTTAAACACGCTGCTTATTATAGTTTATATATATATATATACACACACACACACATGCTTCAGACTCGATGGAGCTTCGCTATTCTCACCCTCAGCTCTTCCTCCCTATTCTTCCTTTCATTTTAGCTTGGCAGCCAATACGAAGAAGCTTAATCCGCATGCATGTAGTATTATAGTAAATAATACGAGAATACAAACGATTTATCCTGATTGTGTGCATACTTCGCTCTATTTATATGGGCAAAAAAACGTCACAAGTTGCCAAAAAAAGATGATGATAGAGTGGACATTAATAGCCGAAGAATCTATCACAATGGTTATTGACGTAATGTTAATCGGCACCAAAATATTTTGCCAAAATGGTAATTGACAGGAAAGGATTGTGAGAAAAGAATTGGCATTGACAAACCGATAGCCATCAGTATGGATATTCAGTAAGTGACATTCAATGCAATGGCGATACCATCCATTGCATTAATCCACATGCATGTAGTATTATAGTAAATAATACGATTATACAAACGATTTATCCTGATTATGTGCATACCTCGCTTTATTTATATGGGCAAAAAAACGTCACAAGTTGCCAAAAAAAGATGATGATAGAGTGGACATTAATAGCCGAAGAATCTATCACAATGGTTATTGACGTAATGTTAATCGGCACCAAAATATTTTGCCAAAATGGTAATTGACAGGAAAGGATTGTGAGAAAAGAATTGGCATTGACAAACCAATAGCCATCAGTATGGATATTCAGTAAGTGACATTCAATGCAATGGCGATACCATCCATTGCATTAATCCACATGCATGTAGTATTATAGTAAATAATACGATTATACAAACGATTTATCCTGATTGTGTGCATACCTCGCTTTATTTATATGGGCAAAAAAACGTCACAAGTTGCCAAAAAAAGATGATGATAGAGTGGACATTAATAGCCGAAGAATCTATCACAATGGTTATTGACGTAATGTTAATCGGTACCAAAGTATTTTGCCAAAATGGTAATTGACAGGAAAGGATTGTGAGAAAAGAATTGGCATTGACGAACCGATAGCCATCAGTATGGATATTCAGTAAGTGACATTCAATGCAATGGCGATACACAGAATGCAGGTTAAACAAAAGGAAGTTGAGAGAACAGAAATTATTGACGCTGAAAGTTGACTGAATCAATTTTTTACGATAATCAGGAACAAAAACGTTTTTCCCGCGCTTTTTCATCAAAAACTTGCTATACGCGCCTATATACACATACGAGACTCAACCTTTGACTTGTAGTGTAATATTAGGATTGTTTTTCTTACAATTAAAACTACATTGATGCGGAAAGCAAACACTAGAGCGGAAGTGCTCATTTGACCTTGCGCGCTCTGTCCTGAGCGAGTCCAGAAAGTGCAAAGAGTGCTTAAAATCCCAGTGGAATTTGATCATATTGTGCTCGAAAGAAGTGCGCTAACGAGATCGTTTGCCATATTGTAAACGTGACAACGAATGGAAGGATGATCAGTTCATCTTCCATATCTGCAAAGTCTCTCTCTCTCTCTCTCTCTCTCTCTCTCTCTCTCTCTCTCTCTTCACGTAGTTGTTTTCCGCTGTAGAAAGAAAAAAAAGTCGTAAATCGTCGAACGGAGACGTAACATTTCTTGCCATCCGAAAAAGGCAGCGTGTATAACCCTTAAAGAGTACATGACGTATCGTACGTTTATATGTGTCACGTACACGTCACGACCATTTCCGTTCTTCCGACTGCCCGAGAAACCATTTTTCACCGGTGGAAAAAGCGCCACTGACAAATCACGTGCATCGTACGCTCGTATCCATAATCTGCGAAAAGGAATTTGTTTTTCTCAGCTTTCTTTTTAACATTTTCTTCTTTTTCTCATCCGTAATCTTGATGGAGGCAACGTATACATATATACATGCAAATAAAAAAATATAAAAAATGATTCCAACGTATGAGAAAAAAATTGTAATTGGGAAATCGAAACAGCCGAAACGGTCGAAATGACAGATATTTCAGGATAGCTCTGAGATACCCCTGTCGGACATTGTAGATGCGATTGCACATTGAACTCAAAATGTTCCAAAAAGTAACAATCTTTGCTGTATTTTTTTTTCCAGTAAAACTTTTAAAATATATTCGGGAAATTTCTTTGTAAAAAAAATCTTCAGCCCTCGTGAGTATTTTAAATATTTATGGAGTTTATCAAACCCCCATTGAAGAAAAGACGTTACCATTTTTTTTTTTTTTTTTTCACAATCACTGAAGCTTCCACGCAAATTTTATTCGGAATCCCTAACTTTTCTGTCTGGTATTGCGAGAGAGTTTGGCAAACAACGCGATATCTAAATTCTCTACACGAACGAGCTTTCGCCATCTCACTGTTCTTGGTCGTATGTACTTATCTCACACGTAACACGCACGCGGTGCCGAAAACTCCCGCGCTTGAAACGCCAATGAATTAACGGGCACAACAAGCGATATCCTATACATTTTTTTTCAGATCCTCCGAATTTTTGTGACGATGAAATAAAACTGTATAATCGAAATATAAGTTAGGAAACTCCTGTAAATTGAAGAGCTGCGATAAACAGAAAAATCGTGATTAAAAAAACAATTTAATCTCCATACTTCGAGTATTTATTGAAAATTCAACAAATCAGAAAATATGTTCCATCGAAATAAAGGAACATGTCGCAAACGTTTAATTTAAAACAAATGAAAAACTCCGACTAAAATTCAACAAATCAGAAGAATATTCAAAAACCAGAAATGTTTCAACAAATCTGGAAATGCTAAAAAAAAGAAAACTTGAACTTCGATAACTGGAGAATTGATGGTAAAACAAATTCAAGTACTTGAAAAATTGACAAACTATAAAAATCATGATAAAAAAAAAAAGTAGTGGAACAAAAACGGTCAATTTTCAATATATAATTATTTTTAACCCGAAAATTTGCAATTAATCCGAACAAAAAGATTCGTTAAAATAGCGATGACGAAAAATCATCTAATAGATTAGATGATCTTGGTAATTTCACGCGATAGGTACTTGTTAGAGCAAGTACCTATCGCATGAAATTACAAAGTAATTGAAAAAGATCTATACATATGTGTGTATATATATATATATAGCTAGTAGTAATACTACAATGTATGGTTGAGCGAAAAAGCCCGAAAACGCGACTGCCTAGCAGCTCTATCGTTCTCGACCATCTGCATAACGCCTCGCGCGGCCCCCGGCACAGCCGTTCTCTCTCTCTCTCTCTCTCTCTCTCTCTCTCTCTTTCTCCTTCGAGACGTGCCGAATGTATGCCCGGCTTTGACCCCTTTTGCCTCGTCTGCCCCGTGCCGCTGACATATTTTTCGTCTATATCTCACAACGAGACTCGTTCGTTTATAAACTTAGACTGAGAACCCCTTGGCACGACCTCGACAACGTTTCCGCCGAAAAAAGGCGCCTTCTCTTTCTCACTCTTTCGCCGATTTCTTTCTATCACCCTCTCTCGCCTTCTTGATAGACTCCACTGTACACCGCCGCCCCTCACCTTTCGCCGTCATCACTTCAATCGCTCGCTAATATATTTCCACAGTGTGCTGTGTAATTTTCGTTTGCCCGCGCTTTGAAATTCGACTATAATACTATATATGTATAAATAATTTAGGATATGTTTTATTGTTTAATTAATAATTCATGTTAAATTTAAATATTTTTGCAATAATTTAACAATTCATTTAAAGAAAAAAAAACTATTTTCATAATTTTATATATCGAGGCTCGCACACTGATTATCAATCGATACATTTTTCAAATTCTTATTCGTCCATCGATACAATGCCAAGGCACAAAATTCGTACTCTTTGAATTAATGTTTATTTATTATTCAGTGGAAAAAGAGGTTTTCCTCATTAATATAGGATATCATTCACAGAAAAATGATAATAGAAACAATTCTTTCAAAATTATTAAATTTTTATCTTATTTTCACGTGCCCATATTCCTTCTTTTTTATTGAAATTTTCAATCAGCTATTTTTTATACGGAAAAAAGTCGTTCCTTTTATGTGACCGATTCGGTGGCTCCCTCGCTCATATTTTTCAGCCACCATGATGAGCAAACGCGAAATGTGGCTGAGAAAGACGAAACGTTACATTAGATACTCATTATTGTCGTTGGCGCCCACGTGGTGGGACGCACGCATGGCTACATCATGGCGTCTCGCGACGTCAGCCACGCTGATCGTGCGCGCCTTTTCGTATATATTTTCGCCATCCCGCGCTCTCTCTCTCTCTCTCTCTAACCGAGTATTTTTATATATAGCGTGCCCCAGCACACGAGAAGAGATCGACAAGGTCGCCCTCGCGTACAAGCAGGCTCTATAATACCTCGTATGCCTATATATTTGGACGTCCTCATGTATAGATAGTCCCTGATAATCGTACGTTGAGCCATTACGTATATACAAATCTTTCAATTAATTTACGATACAATTAAGTCTTTTGTCAAGGTAGTTCATGAGCAAATGGCCCAAGTTAATTTCACTCCTATTTTCTAAGGTGATTAAAATTTTACAAATAATCATTAACCCTGAATAGAGACTTTTTTTTAATACGCGAATCTATTTTATTGAAATAGATCGTATCTGATTTAAATGGATATTGATTTAAGCGGACACCTCTATTTGATTAAAGTTCCTCTACTTGATGTTATTCGTCTGAGTTCATAATGGACGGTTTGACCAATTGTAAGCGAATAAGGTGAATGATTGAATGTGCAAATAGGATTGTTCATTTATTGAAAGAATAAAAGAACAACTTTTACGAATGGCTCCTGAGTATCTTATTTTCGTTAATTAATTTTAATCAAAACAAAAATTTAATCAATGTCCCTGGCATTTGAAAGAGATCGGATTTCATTTTTTAATATAAATTTCCTCTCAACGACTAATTTCCATGCATATAAATAACGACGAGTGGTCACGGTTATTCCATTGTTTGGCTTCTTTAAAACTAGTTCAAACAGTCAAAACGTCAAGCTTTTGCATGTCCCTGATGCAGTTTCCAAAACGAAATTCACGTTAAACCTAAATTAAAAACTTTCACACTAAACATTCCTGAATATAATGAGCTCCCCTCAAAATCAGAACGTTCATGCAACTCATGGCACCTGGAGTGACGTACTGGAACGCCTGGAAGACACAATTCTGTTTTCATAATACACACGAAGACTGGATGATTATCGCGTTCATCAGTTTTAGCTGACAATTTTTCCTGTTAATTAGTTAATATTTTGTTAGCGTGTCAACGATTTGTCGTATTTTAATTATTTCAATTTTCACCGTCGATATATCTATATACAAAAAGAGTTGTTGCAATAAAGTTTTCGTTGTATTCTAATAAATGTTCAAACCTCTTCTTCTGTTAGACCTGCAATCCTTTTCGCGTTTCCCGCACCTATGTTGCAAAGCTTTTTGCGTATTGTAATAAGTACATCGGTTGGGTAATGAGGATCAATAGACTTTCGATTTTTTTTTAAATCCTTCGCATCGAAATCCTAGCACACCTTTCGATAATATAACGCAAATGGTAAAACATATACTATATAACGCTACCATTTTTATGCTATATATGTTATTATACATATTATTATGCTACGGTACAAAGCTGAAGGTGGGCAATATTGTTGACGGCGATTGTGAAGAAAAGTCATAATATGACAAAATCATCCATGAAATTAATTTGCTATAAATTAGATCACTGGTATTTCACAAAGACTTAACAGCCTCTTGTTGGTCATTGTCCTCGTCTTTTCTAGTATCGTAAAGAGCTGAAGAGTAACTTTTTGCGTATTGTAATAAGTATATCGGTTGGGTAATTAGGTTCAAAACACATTCAATTTTGTAAAAAATACTTCGCATCGAAATCCTAGCCCACCTTTCGATAATATAACGCAAATGGTAAAACATATATTATATAACGCTACCATTTTTATGCTATATATGTTATTATACATATTATTATGCTACGGTACAAAGCTGAGGGTGGGCAATATTGTTGACGGCGATTGTGAAGAAAAGTCATAATATGACAAAATCATCCATGAAATGAATTTGCTATAAATTAGATCACTGGTATTTCACAAAGACTTAACAGCCTCTTGTTGGTCATTGTCCTCGTCTTTTCTAGTATCGTAAAGAGCTGAAGAGTAGCATAGAAGAGAGAGAATCTCTCAACCGAAAAGATCCTCGATACAATAGATTTAGTACGTCGTTCTAGCTTAAACATTGGCTCATTCAGTCCCGAGGCCAGAACTAGTTTGGTTGGTTAGGCTTTGGACAAACTTGCCTATAGTCTGCGAGAGAGAAAAGAGAGAGAGAAGTGATGAGCGCCCTTCGAGCTTAGAAAACCCCCTCACCGGTGTGTCGTGGTATTACGCGTATTGAGTCACCAGTGAGAATCGCATAGTCCTCATATGGTCAAGATCCTCCACGAGTTCAGCACGCTTATTTTCCGCTCTATGATAAATCGGCACGATGATTGATCACTCGACCTGGCGAACAAAATTGGGATCTTTCGGATTTACTTTTTTTCTCGTTCGAATATCGTAAAAAAAAATGTGAGAAAATTCAAATTCATTTGGAAGCTAATGTAGGAGACTCGCGACTTTTTCCTGATCTTTTTTATTGCCCTGTGTGGAGAGATAAAAATAGTCTTTTAGGGGTTTGTAGTACAGGGGAAGAGAGCCTCTCCGTTTGAAATTAGTTTTGTATTTTTGGCTCGTCATCGGAACTGTCCGCTGAGAGTATTTAATTTTTTTTTTTGATTTATTAGTTAACCCTGTGGCCAGAAAAAAAATACAACAGGCTGGTTTTACTCAGAAGTCTAAAGTGAGGTAACAATAAAGAGACCAGCTCGAATTCATACCTCCACTTTAGAGTCTTTGCAACTTTAAACATATGCCCGAGTGAAACTAAAACCCATTCCACCCATTTGTACGTCAAGTTTAAGCTCCCTCTAGTTACAGCGCTCTCTAACGTTACGATACAGATGAGGGGCGGCAACCTGCGACATGCACCTCGGTCACAAAGTATAGATCGATAAAAGTATACTACTCGAGGCCCAGGTTGACAAGGATCTTGATAGCAGAGGTTCCAGGGTCACCGGGCCGCCCCTGAACGACGGGGTAGAGTACATCGTTCCTGGGGAGGGTATCGATGACGACGCCGTTCTGGAATTCCATATCAACGATGACGCTTTGTTTGGAGTCCTGGTGACTGAGCGTGTCGGTCTTGGGGATGAGCTGCTGAGATGCTGAGCGGAACGTCTACATCGATCTGGACCCTGAGAACGGTGTTGTCATGAAGCTGAACTCCAAGAGCAACCTAATTATCGACCTGTGACTCGATTAGAACATCTTGATCGACTTGTACTTAGCGATCGAGTCGCAGGTAGATTAGTGCCACGTTGCCTTCTGACTTGTTCTCGCGGCGATAAATACTTCTTTTAAGTTTAAAATCCATTTGTAAAGCGCCATCTAGGTCACAGGGCGAAAAAATAATGAACTAAAGTACCGCTGGCATGATCGGTAAAGAAATTGACGCGCGTATAGCCCTCTGCTATACATATGTCCCGAACTTTAACGTATACACATCGCTCGAGACGAATAGACTCAAAACCTAATGAGCTCTAACTCGCACACACCACTCCTCTCACTCTCTCAGTTTCGTTCGTCACTCTCGGAGATATCATGCCGCAGATCCCCTCGATTCTAACTGAGACACTTACTCTCTCGCTTACAAACTATACCTCTCTCTTCTTCTATTCCTCTTTACTCTCCTTCGGTTTAAGAGGACACGTACGCTCTGGGTTTTCCGGCGTCGCATAAGAAGTATTCACTTAAAAAAAATCTAATCCATTCGAAAAATGCAGAGGACAGTCACGCATTTTTTGAACGTCTCCGTCGTGAGAAAAAAAAAACATGTGAAACACGCGACTCAGGAGTCTCGTTTTAGTACGCCATCAACCACACCACAGATCTTCATGGCTGTGGCGCTGTTACTTTTCTCGCACTCTTTCGGCATCTTCGTGAATCTCGTAGACCGTCATATCCTTTCATCCGTTTCTCGTATTCTTGGGCTTAACCCAAAATACGTGTCCACATAGAAAGAGAGTCCCGAGGCTGTAACGGCACAAAAACTGTTGCTATGACGGTATCAGTTACTCTTATAACCTTTATATGTGTGCCTGTAGATACTCTGACATGTGTCATACGTGTTTTTGTAGTCGCGAAGGTTCTGGTCGTAAACATGAGGGACACATTTGCTGCATTAGGGCTGCAATGGCTCCAGGGAGCCGCGGAACTCGCGGGACTCTGCGCGATGCTTCGTCTTCAGTCGTCGAAGACAGGAAACTGCCGCATTCTTTCATCGTTTCTCTCTTGTTCTTCTTTCTCGCATCGTTCCGAGTATATCACCAGTAGGTACCTAACATATCCGCCTCAAGACCAGCCGCCAAATCCCCTAAAACGACGCGGTCCCTCCAAAATACATACCAAAACGTACATTGTTCATTTTTTCAACTACGAGAAGACTTCTTGTGGTAACGGCTAATGTTAGTTTGGCTTACGACTAAATTGACCGAACTAAATTTTATCATTTTTACTCTTTTCTCATGCAATATTTTATCATTCGATTATTTTCATGCCTCAAGGGAATTTGTCCTTGAATTTAATGCAGCCGATTAAAATGAGGGAACCATGAACTATACAAGCGATTATTATTCGATTATGTTTTGATTTATGAAGAAAAAAAAGCGTACCAAATAATCTATTTGTATTGAATAGCAATTCGTTACGATCTCGTTTCCATCACAATAAGATCAAGTTTGAGAAAAAGAGAAATATAATAATTGATGGGATTCAAGTGTCATCTGCCCATTGAAAAAGTACCAAGTATGAACCCCCTGATTTTGCTAAAGTCAACAAATCCGACTTAACATTACTCAAAATATGCAAATTTATTTATATTTACGAATGCAGCAATAAGACATTCTAATCTCTGAGAAAAATTCCAATATTAGGGAACAAACGAATACATTAGATGAAAGTACTAAATTTGAGAACCCCTGGAGGAAGAGCGCAAGATCTAAACCGTTATCTCGTCGACGTGCCCGAGCGGTATATTCGAGTTCACGACACTCTTAATATACGTTACCGAATCGTTTTCGTTCTCTCGTCTCTCGCGGGAAGTCGTGGACTTCGATCCTACGTGTTTACATACATGCATAAGTACACACATATGCATCATATATACATGTATAGACTTACAACTGAGCATTGCGGATGAAACAAACCCGCTCATATAGTATAGAAGCAATATAGTATACATGCATGTAGTATTTTCATAGGTTCGTCGCGACTTGAATGAAAGGAGATATTAAAGCGTCACGCGCCAACCGGCCAACGGTATCGGGATGATTTTTCGGAAGCCTCCTAAAAGCTGATAATTATTGTGTTCCATAGCTGCGATTCAATATCCTCGGTATTAAAAAAAAATAACGCTTTAACTAACGCTCTAAATTATAAATTAACTTTGAGAACCGATAAAAAGTTTGATAATTTTTATTTTTTTACGATCCTAAGTTTCATGTCTTGGTTCATCTCTTTTCTGACAATGGGAGAACCATATGTACACACGTGGCCCATCATTCACACCGAAAACACTCACAGATAGAAAAAAGTGTTTGGGAGAATCTATGAGCGTGAAGAGTCTTATTGTTCGTAAGTTTCTATAAGTGCCTGTGAGAGTCCGTTTGAATTTGAGAGTATTTATGTAATAGAGAGAGAGAGAGAGAGAGAGAGAGAGAGAGAGCGGACCGGGTGAAAATTCCGTAAATAATACATTTCTCTGCAAACGCTGAACCGAATTAAGTAATATAAAAATTTTCCAGCATTCGAGTCATTAATGAAGTTTTTTTTTCTGTAGCAGTAAATTGTAACAGCGAAAGTAACGTATTTATTTGGGGAGATAACCGATCCCAACCTGTATTAAAAAAATTTATTCAAAGCCTATGCATACAACGGTAATATCGATTCGGACCGGGTGGAAATTCCGTAAATAATACATTTCTCTGGAAACGCTGAAACGAATTAAGTAATATTAAAAAATTCACTGCAGACCTTCTAAGATTTTAACTTTCTAACCCTCAAGGGTCAACTTCGTAATTGCGTTAGTATGTTGTTTTCGAAATTCATTTAGAGGATATGGTACGAGTGGCGTTAGACGAGAAAGCAAATTCGTTAAACAATTTCACCCATGAAGCCCACATCGATCCCTGATGCGCACCCCTCTACGAGCAACCCTCAACCCAGAGACATTCCCTTTGCACCGAGTAAACATAGTTCGAAGGAAGCCACAATCGGGACAGCCGAATGCATTCCCTTCCATTGGAAAAAAACCAAATCTGGAACGAATCTCACTGCGTGGGCTACCTATTGCACAGTAACCTACATATATATGCAGGTAGCTATATCGCGAGAGCAGAAATTCTTTAGGTATAAAATTGCAGAGGACGAACCGCCATTAATCTCCGAACGAACAGATATATTATTTTAAATCTTGAGTTTTTATCTCTCTCTTTCTTTCTCCCTTACTCTCTGTCTTCTCTGACTCATATATGTATAAAAGGCTCAAGTCCCTTCCTAGAACGCGGCTACCCTTTGTCGAATGCACGGCTTCATTTCTGCTCCGTTGAAAAGAAAAGTTACCGAATGATTTGATCTGCGCGCGCCCTCCATTCTCCAAGCGGGACGAATAATTTTTTTTCTATTTGATTTCTCTTGCTTCGTATACGACGAGTTCCTTTTTTTACGACCGTCATTTAATTAATAAACGATTATTGCACCCAACAAGCAACAATGATAAGCCGCTTATATTGCTGCAAAAATTCCTCAACAATACTTTGAATAATTAGCTCAATTTGTTTTTAACTATTTTTTTATTTCACGTCAACCGACAGTAGCAAAAGTCATTTATGAATTGTTGGGGTAATTAACGTAACGTTTTAGTTTTATAATTTTCCACTTTACTGTCAACTACACGACCCTGTTCAGTTCTCGATGATAATGAATAACGAGAAAAATGTAATACTGCAGGACGCCACGCAGTAAACCTCGAAGTGTGAAGTGATCCGCGGATCAACGTGTATTCAGACTTCCAGAATCGCGTCTACAATGCACTTTGAACCAAAAGCCGGGCGGTATAGTTCATCTACCCACACGGAAGTCTCAATGAGGTTGGATAAATTGAAGGCCCTTAAACTTTTTGACGGAGTATTTAATGCCCTCAGGCAGCTCAGCCTGCATGCTGAAAATATATTATAGAAGGGCATATTAGGGGTTTCAACATATTATTCGAAATGAGTGTACGACCGAACCTCTCGGGTACATTGGTTCATACCAGTTCTGTTTTATGACTGGAGCGCAGAAACGTAGTTTTTTTTTTAACACTAACGATTCATCATGACATAGCGGAGTGGGACGCTTAGTGTCGTCACCATGCCACTATACTTTTTCAAGCTTTGTTAAGTTTTGATAGTAACTTCAGATAAGCCAGTCATGTCGAAAGTTCATATCAGGCCTAAACGCCGAAATCCCAAAAATTTAAGTTACGAAAGATCAAAAAAAAAGTAGCCACCAAATTGCGTCTCCGGTGGAAAGGAAAGGAGCCGGTAAAATAAATCGATCTCGAAACGAAAGGGTGGAGTTAGAGGAATAGAAAGAAAGAGAGGCGTACGCGAGGGGGATAGGAGGAAGAAGAGAGTGAGAGAATGAATATATATTAGGTGGGTTATGCCGGCGTAGTTCATACAGAGGCCGCTTTAAACCTCGCATACTTGAATCGCCTACCTTATCTATGTATGCGCGAGTGTATGGGTGCGCGTACCTGGTAGTTTAGTTTAGGGGAATTCGGGGAGAAGGAGTATGGGGGCCCAAAAAGACCTTGAGGCCCGTCGGTTGTCCGGACATGGCCGGGTGGTTAGTGAAGCGGCACGACTAGTACTGACCCACTATATAAAAGGCACTTGCCATCCTCGTCGTTCAACAGGACAATTCCACTGTTACCTTCTCCCTCGGGGAGCCTGTTACCCTACTCTTGGGCTGTTGCCCACATCCACCGGCCCTCTCTCTCTCTCTCTCCCACCTTTCTATCTCAACGTGTGTATATGTATACCCTAAAACTCGCTCGAGCCCCATTCAGCTCTGGCTTCCAAGCCTCACCCTTCCCCACATCCCCCCCCCCTGCCCCGCCGTAGGTCTTTTTAGCTCGTTTCATCTCGCTTCTTCCAACGCGCGTGGCTCGATCACCAGGCCCAAAAAACCCTTTCGTACGTCTCTTTTTCTAAGTTGGCTTATCATTCTCTCTCACTTTCCCTCTCCTTTTTTCGTAGTCCAAATCCCTCGAATGTTTGCAAGCGTGAGAAGCCTCACGGTTGTGTGCCCAGGTCCAACTATTTACGTATACACATTTCGGAGGACACACCGAGTTGAGAACACACGTGCGTATAACCACGATTGGAACTAACACACTGTGGTCGTTAATGTTAGAGGACACAGAGTCTCACCCACGAGTTTGCGTGTGTTGGCACGTGAGCCTTGAAATTTTGGGACCATGCTGCTTAGGATCTTATTGGTATGTAGGTATACCGATGATGCGCATGCGCGTGTGCGCGCGGCTGAGCGGGAAAAGAGTTTGGCGGAGCGGCATATGAACCTAGCATAGCAACTGCTGTTTCTGCATTTCTTAACAGAACTCGCGCGCACACCCCATGCTAATATACGCACCTATAAACGCACAGACACATGCAAACACACACACACACACACATGTATTTATAGACCTTCCATCTTTCCTGTATAACGGGTGTCCGAATAAGTAAAAATATGAATTTACAGAGGCATGCAGATAGGTGGTAGCTTGACTTTCGTTACTTTCGAAAGTGATTTGGTTATTTTCCGATCACTTCCATGATCCTCGGTCCCCCTGCTGCAGGGCCAGACTCAATTTCATCATATCTTCTTTTATCATCCACTTGTAAATATCTGTAAATTAAAATTCGGACCCACCCACCCCTTGACAAAGCCTTCTCTATGAGTAATTCGCTTTTCCAGTCCACGGAAGCCACGTTTGTCACAGGGTGGAATTACGAAAAACCTATGCCTATTTTTTTTGGCCGACCAACGTAACAAACACGCTATAGTCTGCAAAATTAGGACGATTTCTTTCCAAAATAAAACTGAGGAAGACACCATACTTGGACCAAGCATTTTTCAATGCCAGAGTTCAATGAAATTTACCCAACAAAAATAGCTTAGCCGCGTTTAACGGAATCTTCATCGTCAAGGAAGACCGGTCTTTTTGTGGCAAATGATTACCGAGCTATTTGCTCTCACAAGCCAAACTTTCGAGAGAGAGTTCCCTGGACGTTTTAATTATCGCATCGACCAAACGAAGCGTATTTTTTTACCGGTGAAATATTATTGGCGGGTAAGTTTTATGCTAATTGCCAAGTCCTAAATGAAAAAAATCATCTCGTTATCTCGCTCTGCTCTACGCTTCTTTCCCACAAAAAAATTCCCTCCAATTTTTCTTTGCCGGTTTCGCGGACGTGCCAACTCAACCGGCAATGTCCTCTCGTTCTCTAAGCTGCCGCGTTCAAAGCGAGCATGAAATTCAAGTCGTGCTGCACGTTTAGAGTTGTTCGCAGAATATGATTCGAATTTGAAGCTCGTCTATGCTCATCCCCCCCCCCCTCCTCCCCTTGTTTTCCCTCTTCGTTTCTCATTTACGATTGAGTGTTTTATGCTCGTGTGAGAAAGAGAGAGAGAGAGAGAGAGAGAGAGATTGAGAACCACGCTGGTGGCTGCTCGCAAAATCGCTCTGACGTTCACGTAAAACCTGTTATGGATACATCGTTCGCGGTCCAATTGGGACAAGTTTGGGTTTACTATGTAGCTATGCCACTTCACGTGTATAATATTATATATGTACATGAAATCGGTGTCTTTGGGGAAACCTCGAGGAGGGGAGATTTGACACGGCACGTTCTAAGTAGCCATCTAGTGGTTGTAACTGTACTGCCCTTTCTTTTTTTTAGCCTCACTCGCTCCAATCCACCCTCCTCATTCCTTCTCTCTCTCTTCTTTCATCTCTTCACGACACTGACCCTTGAAATTTCACACATGTAGCCCCCTCTCTCTCTCTCTCTTTCTCTCCCCCTGTATTCATTCCAATTTCTAAGCAACCGGGAGCCATACATTTTCGTGTGAATATGTAAAATAAGTGTCAAGGAATACCAAGAAAAGAACGGATGTCGTAGACGCAGATCAATTTTAATTCCGAACAAAAGAAATTTTCTTTACAATCAAAATAAGGCGTATTTCAGTACGATAAATACATTTGTGAGACATTAAATATAGAATAAAAATGATATTTCAATCGAAGACATTTTGTTTTCGATCAAAATAAATTATAGAACATTTTATTTTCAATCGAAGACATTATTGAAAAAAAAAATGATCGAAAACACATTTATTTTAGGTTGCATTTATATGAAGGTTGATTTTAATTCGAATGGATTAACTATGGCGCGCGTACACTTTTTACACAAATTAATTTTCTTTCTCTTTGTATGACGTCTAGGCAGAAATCTTGAAATTCGAAGGGTCCATAATTGCGATCGAAGTGCAACTGTACAATAAATTTAGCCAATCTTCTTTTTTCCTCTGAAACTCCCTTAAAAATCGATGTACTGAGAAAATTCTTAGTATATTTTTTATTTATTATTAAATTTCGTACAAATTTTCTATATAACTTTTTTCTACAGAACAAATACTTTAAAAGTTATTAACAGTTGAAACGATCGACTCTGATACCTATATAGAGAGATCTTCAAAAATGCCCAATGAGCAGATGTTCATGACTGCATTGTCGAAACACCCAGCACGTCAACCACCGTCTAGGCGCCGTGTCATTCTTATATTCAACTGTTAATAACTTTTGAAGTATTAGTTCTGTGGAAAAAAGTTATATAGAAAATTTGTAGAAAATTTAATAATAAATAAAAAAGATACTAAGAATTATCTCAGTACATCGATTTTTGAGGTCGTTTCAGAAGAAAAAATAAAATTTGCGACACTAAACAAGCTGTAATTAAAAAACGGTAAGTTGAATTAAAAAAACATTTGAAATAAAAAAGATGACGAATCTAATTATCTACAAAAAAATCGGTATATTTTTTATCCTAATGTCAGCCGTTTTCAAGATATGATATAAAACGCGTTTTTCAAGATGGCGACTAACGACAGGGTGGGGGGACCGCAGACTTTTGAAGTTAAGCTCCTTATCTGTCAATAAAACGATTGCAACAATAAAAAAACTTTTCCGAATTTTTCCATTACGAACCTATAAATTCAACCTCTCTATTGACTGGACTATGTAGCCTATGCAGGCTTTGTAGAGAACTGGGCGTTCGAGACACCTGGCGCGATGTTTTATTAGCCAAAGGAAAAGAAATATTCATTGCTTTGCGCTTCCTTTTGCTCTCTTCTTCTTTCTTTCATCCTTCTCTCTATGCCTCGATGCCTAAACTCCACTACAACGAGAAATGTTGGGCCACCCCTTGGACGTTTATCCATTCGTAAAGAATATTTATATACTCTCCGTTAACTAGTACGCATTTTTTTTTTTTTTTTTTTCGCTCGTGCATAATATGCGCATCTACTCTACGCGAAAGCAACGGAGAATAAGAAGGATGCTTGAAAAAAAAAAAAAAAAAAAAAAAAAACGCGACACCCGGTTCACCGATACTTTCTCATAACCTCTTGATCCTGATTAGAATATGACTAGGGAACAAAACTAGAAGTATAGTCGGTAGAACAGTAGCGGAGAGTCGACGACCGAGTGGTCAAGCCGGCAAACACGTGCGAGGACCTCTAACAGCCCATGCTGACAACCCGGAAGCATAGGTGCTTTTCCGGTTTCAAAAGAACGTATCTACATATATATATATATATATATATATATATATATATACAGGCGTCACATAATACAAGTTCATGTATGTTGAAACCGGTATCTATGTGCTTGTATATCGTGAAAGATCGCAGCGCAAAAGTCCGGTGGCCTGCTTTTTCATGGGAAAAATCTTCTTTGTCGTTATGCAAGAGATGAAACGTGAGATGATGGGGTTCGTGTGGGTCATTTGAACGAGGGGGTTGCTGAGTATACTGGAAAATATTGCAAAGTGGGAAAAACGGTTTTTTTTTTAAATTTAAATAATGTATTTGAGTAAATTTACGAATTATTGGACATTTCGTTACTGTGACATTTTTTTCAAATAGCAATATTACAATTTTTTACGATTATTTATCAGAAGAAAAGAATCCTTTTCTCATGATGCATATTGCGCATTTTCCGGAAATATCGCAGCGCAAAAGTCCGGTGATCTGCTTTTTCATGGGAAAAATCTTCTTTGTCGTTATGCAAGAGATGAAACGTGAGATGATGGGGTTCGTGTGGGTCATTTGAACGAGGGGGTTGCTGAGTATACTGGAAAATATTGCAAAGTGGAAAAAACGGTTTTGTTTTTTTAAATTTAAATAATGTATTTTAGTAAATTTACGAATTATTTCACATTTCGTTACTGTGACATTTTTTTCAAATAGCAATATCACAATTATTGAAATATCGATAAATGTTTAGCTGTGCTTTTTTTCTTTGTCCTGTTCTTTCCTATAACGAATCTGCACTCACTAAATAAGTTAATTTGACTTACATAGTTTATTCAAGAGATTCAGTGATAATTACAGAATTATATATTTAATTTTATTACTTTTTTTTTTGATAACGATTACAATTGATTTGATGGGAAAAATTGAAATTTTTAAATCGTTATTCTGTTCTTTTTCTCGTTTTTAGGATACACCTATCTTGGATCTACACTCGTCGTCGAGCCATCAGTAGCTAGCGGCACGAAAAAACGGTGAGTCCATAAGTATAGTTTTTGTTAGTTTTTGGTAAGATGAAGCGGTCCAGAAATTGTCCTTCGATCATTGACCATTAATAAATTAGTCAAATCAATTAAGCTGACGGTAGATTTTAACTTTTCAAGTCGTTCACTTTTGTCATTGCTTATATTAAAAATTAAATTATTCGATAAATTTGTGCGATCGTCGTACTCGAAATTTTAAATAAAATTTGTATAGCGTAAGGGAGTGCTATCAAAAATTCTAAAATTTTCATTTTCTTTTAGAATTATGTTATAAGAATTTTCGTATGAAAGACATTTATTAAAATTGAATTGATGGCCAATCACTGTACCGTTTAGTTTCATGCGTCTCCTTGTTTCTATACGAGAAGCTTGCGATACCTTTGCTGCTGAATGATTGTGGCACTTTTGCTGAAGGGACTGAGGCCATATAATTGGAAATGAGAAATGATTTTGGGTATATGATAGTACCATACAACTACTGCACAATTTTCATGTGGCAATTAAAGCGTCAACCGGCCAACGGTATCGGGATAATTTTTCGGAAGCCTCTGAAAAGCTGATAATTATTGTGTTCCATAGCTGCGATTCATTATCCTCGGTATTAAAAAAAAAGAACGCTTTAACTAACGCTCTAACTATAAATTAACTTTGAGAAACGATAAAAAGTTTGGAAATTTTTATTTTTTTACGATCCTAAGTTTCATGTCAAGTCTCATGTTCATGTTATAAGAATTTTCGTATGAAAGACATTTATTAAAATTGAATTGATGAGTGGCTTGCGATGACTTTGCTGTTGAATGACTGTGGCACTTTTTCTGAAGGGACTGAGGCTATATAATTGGAACTGAGAAATGATTTTGAGTATACGATAGTACCATAGAACCCAAACCCAACTACTGCACAATTTTCATGTGGCAATCAACACTTTTAAGGCCTAATGTCGAGTGAGATCTCTTGTAATGCCTGGATAATTAGTAGGATCATCGCGAACACGTGCTCGCGATCCAGCCAAACGGAGAAAGAAAGAGAAAGAATTATCTCGCACAATCGGCAACAGCACGAGCGATAGTTAAAAAATTTCGCGAGTGCTGGAGTAAAAAAGAACGTTCGGATTCCTTCAGTGGAACTCAATCGTTTTATATTTCTCAATCTTCATAAAATCCTAAAGCCCACATGATTTATCACTAAAATTTCACTTTTTCAAGCTTTCATATGTTATTCAAAAAAAATAATCCTTCTTTTCTCTTAATTATTTACCATTAATAAATAATTTGCAATTGTTTTCTTTTATGCATGGAGTTCCCATATTACATTAAGACCAAATTGAATCACAGAAATTCACTCTTCTCCATGTAACGATGGAGTAAAATTTACACAGAGTATACCGAAATGTATTGTTTCGATTTAAATGAAATTTAATTAAATACAATTAAGTCTATTTCATTTGAAATCTAATAGAATTTGCCATGATGCGAAATGACCATTTATTTTCTTTGATTGGAATAAGTGTTGTTTTGATCGAAATGAATTTTTGTTTTTTTAATATTTCTGCGAATAAATTCAATTTTTTTCGGTTCATGTTGATAATTTATTTGGGAGCCTCTGCATCGCCGTTTCTCGAACGAGCAACGATCAGCTCGCTTGTTTCGTTTACTGGGAGGAAGCGAGAGGAACGCCCAAAAAAGTGTGGCACCTGCCTTCTCTCTGCTCACATAAAAAAAAATATATATATATATACGACTACTTATGCTGTATGCCAAGCTCATCGAGCTCAGCGACCGAGCAACGTATTACATATAGAGAAGTCTGCAGACCACGGCAGTCGTTTCTTTTCGGCAATTTTCGAGCTCGTGCCACAAAACAACTGCCCTTCTCCTGCTCTCCTGCTCCACGAACTCTCATTTCCACCCCAACTTCATCGCCTACTATTATTTTCTATTCATCCCCGGCATTGTTCATAGGTGATATGAAAAAAATTGTTCTTATTTTTGAAAAACTAGGAGAGAAATTAATTTTCTGTTAATTAAATACATACCGATGGATTCTCCATATTTTCATTACTTTATCACACTTTTTGGTCCTATTTTAGAAGACGCGAGTAAACGCCAAAATTTTTATATTCATCACAGTTGGGATGTGCAAAAAATTAGATTAATAATAAGAAGTGGAAGCTCTGTAGTATGATCGAGTTTTTATGACCAATGGACCGGAAACGATAACCGATAACCGGAATAACCTTTTCAGGTCATATCCATGATAAAATTACTGCTATTAGTGATGAATTAATTTATGGTTTTTAGGAAATTATAGAATTCTTTACGTGCTGTACAAAAATTCTGTCTGCATACTATAGATACAGTCATTGAGTTCTCGAACTTTTTTTTTTTTTCATAAAGAAGAAATGAACTGCATTTGGGTTTAGGTTTTTTAAAATGATTTTCAAACAGACGATACAAGAAAAACTAAGAAAGCAAACTGGAATGGTAATCCAATTTTATGTAATGACAGAATGAACAAATATGAGAAATAAAAAGATGTATCGATCTAGTAGCTCGATCGCAGTCTCTTTCGCACAAATATATAGACATAGTTAAGATACTTTTCTATAATTATAATATGGAGGCTTAAAAAGCAACGAGTGAATGACCAGTCGAGTATGTTTCCGAACTATGCGGTTGGACATTAATTTCCATACAAGTCGATATATGTCTCAAATATTGAGCACCACACGTACGAGCCTCTCTCTCTCTCTCTCAAGGGCAACTATGGAGGTCACAATGATGATGCTTGCGCGTGAATATCGCGCTATATAGGGGTAACAAAAAAAGGGGCGAGCGAATGCACGAAACAGAAAGGCTGGAAGAAAACGAGCGCAGAAGAAATAGATAGAAAAAAGGGACGAACTGGTATGGGCGAAATCTAGTTATGTATTCGGGGTCTGACAATACAGTCGATCGCAATATAAGCTCAGGGATTCCTAGAGGTTACGAAGAAGACTGCTCTGAATTTTCCTTCACACTAGCTCTTTGCTAGTTCATTGTACACTATACATATAAAACCTTCGCGAACGTTCTCACACTCGAAAATTTCAAATTTTTCACTTTGCAGTTTGTATTATTTAACCATTACATCAGACCTACATCGATACGAGTGACGAGCCCGAACGAATTGAATGAATATTAAATATCAACGACAATTAAAATTATGACTTGACAAAAAAATAATTTATACGCCATGTCCCTAAATACGTTAAAAGTTTGTCCAAAAAATAGAATTAACATGTAAAAAAATGGAAAACCATCGAGGTAAGATCGAGAACAAAATATTTGAGGCGACGATGATCCTTCGGAATAAAAAATAATCATCGTAATGATGGAACACTGTTAATTATTTACAATATACTCAAATGCAAAAATTATATTATATTATATTATATTATATTATATTATATTATATTATATTATATTATATTATATTATATTATATTATATTATATTATATTATATTATATTATATTATATTATATTATATTATATTATATTATATTATATTATATTATATTATATTATATTATATTATATTATATTATATTATATTATATTATATTATATTATATTATATTATATTATATTATATTATATTATATTATATTATATTATATTATATTATATTATATTATATTATATTATATTATATTATATTATATTATTATATTATATTATATTAAGTAAAACGTACGGAAAATTTCAGATAAATTCAAACTTTCGATTTGTGCCGAAAATTTTATTCGGCATTTTTTGAGTTAGAATTGTAAGAGGTTGGTGTAAATCGATGGATATTAAATATCTGGCGATTTGTTTGGCACTGACGAACCGCGACAGCGATAAGGGTTGTATGTGTGTCCATATGTTTGACGTCCAACCACAGAGAGGATATGCAAGCCTCGGGCCAGCAGTGGCACAGTTACCATAAGAATGTTCTGTGCACTTGGCAGCATGAGATGAAGACTGCCCTGGCCACACAATGCACCGCTGCACCAAAGGCACGTGCACCATCGCCATTATTACTCTCTCCCTTGCATTGGCTCTCTTACATACATATATACAATGATGTACACATTTATTTTTATATAACATATATGTATATATGTTATCGTATACAGGCAGTCAATCATAATTGGAGCACTTTTTGTTAATACGAAAATTTAAAAAAACGATTGTGCTATTAATAAACTATTGCGTCGATAATTGGCTGTAGTTTTAATAGTAATTCGAAAAAACTCACAAATAAGATTTGGTGGATGTTTACACAAACTGTATATGTGCAGTAGGTGGTTCAACCCTTTCTCTCTCTCTCTCTCTCTCTCTCTCTCTCTCTCTCTCTCTCTCTCTCTCTCTCTCTCTCTCTCTCTCTCTCCATCTCCCTCAATTGCTCCTTTATACATCGATCTTCAGGTGGTCACGTATTATCTGCGATACAGTCTCGATCGATTTCTCCGAGGTGAGAGAGGCTCGTTCCATGTACAAAAATAACACTCACGCCCTCTTACCCGCTCTATCTCACTCTTCTTGCCCCTCCTGCCAATCGTAATTGAAATAAAACTGCCAATTTTTTCATTTATTCCCATAGAGTAATACGCGAGAGTTTTGCTAACAATAAAAAATTCATCATTATTGACCACAAAAAATATTTTTTCTGGGCTTCTTTGGGTAGTTCGATTTTTACTTCAAGCTAATATGGTATAGAGTGTATTGGCACATGTAAAAAAAATACTTTTGTTGCTTCGAATTATTTTTTCGAGCCTTCAAATTTTTTTTTCGAAACTGAAGCTATTTTTTCCATTATTCTCCCTTCACTGATCGGAAAAGTTATTTTTATTTCGTTAATAAACACGAACGGTATTAGTTACATCGATAAAGGGACGCGTTATAAAATTTATTTTTAAGGATAATAATAGAAAAGAAAAAATGGATCCTGGCGGTGCATCAATAATAATTTCCTCATTTACGATAAGCAGCTATTCCACCTGTAGTCCCTTCGAGTACATCGAACTATTCACCCTACACGCCATCTAAAAGAATTTCCCGTGTACACACTCCATACTGTGTTCATACATATATTTATGACCAGTGTATCGCATGGTAATCGTCCATTGCCCTCGTACAGACATATATATATGCATGGAGTGCAACCCCTGCCATCGCACCCTTCTTCGTTCTTCGTATGCTTCGTGTACAACTACACGAAAATTATTTTTTCTGGGCATGAAGCTTCTTTGCGAAAAGGGACGCGTTATAAAAGTTATTAATTTCCTCATTTACGATAAGCAGCTATTCCACCTGTAGTCCCTTCGAGTACATCGAACTATTCACCCAACACGCCATCTAAAAGAATTTCCCGTGTACACACTCCATACTGTGTTCATACATATATTTATGACCAGTGTATCCGCATGGTAATCGTCCATTGCCCTCGTACAGACATATATATATGCATGCAGTGCAACCCCTGCCATCGCACCCTTCTTCGTTCTTCGTATGCTTCGTGTAGTTGCAGGGGTTGCGCTTTTCCCATTTGCATAACAAGGCCGCACTGCACGTACTTCATATGTGTATAAATACACACACACACACATACATTATACTAACTGTATCGGATGGATAAATGCATCAGGCGCACAGTACGTAGTTGCAATTGAGTCGTGACGTTAACAGGTAGTACACTTACGCTTCCCTTCACCCTTCTTCCGTCAGTAAAACTCACTGCTGGGTCATACCCTCCCCATCGCAATTGCTCATGCACATTACCATGTATATATTCGAGGATATTCTATACGCTGTATGTACCCCTTAAAATCATTGACCACAAGCCCTGCTTCCCCCATATGGTGCATACTCATGGTGCATATACATGGGCAGGTTTGAGTTACCCTGATTCGTACACCTCGCACTTTCCAAGTACTCGTTCGCCATGGGGATCAATTGCACATCCTTTTGACTCATACACCTCATCTTTTGCGGTCGATCTGAGGAACCACCGTTTTTTTTTTTTTCATGAAGCTTCCCTTCATGACTTACGCTTCCCCTCACCCTTCTTCCGTCAGTAAAACTCAGTGCTTGGTCATACCCTCCCCCCTCAATTGCTCATGCACATTACCATGTATATATTCGAGGATATTCTATACGCTGTATGTACCCCTTAAAATCATTGACCACAAGCACTGCTACCCCCATATGGTGCATATACATGGGCAGGTTTGAGTTACCCTGATTCGTACACCTCGCACTTTCCAAGTACTCGTTCGCCATGGGGATCAATTGCACATCCTTTTGACTCATACACCTCATGTTTTGCGATCGATCTGAGGAACCACCGTTTTTTTTTTTCATGAAGCTTCCCTTCATGACTTACGCTTCCCCTCACCCTTCTTCCGTCAGTAAAACTCACTGCTGGGTCATACCCTCCCCACCGCAATTGCTCATGCACATTACCATGTATATATTCGAGGATATTCTATACGCTGTATGTACCCCTTAAAATCATTGACCACAAGCCCTGCTTCCCCCATATGGTGCATACTCATGGTGCATATACATGGGCAGGTTTGAGTTACCCTGATTCGTACACCTCGCACTTTCCAAGTACTCGTTCGCCATGGGGATCAATTGCACATCCTTTTGACTCATACACCTCATGTTTTGCGATCGATCTGAGGAACCACCGTTTTTTTTTTTCATGAAGCTTCCCTTCATGACTTACGCTTCCCCTCACCCTTCTTCCGTCAGTAAAACTCACTGCTGGGTCATACCCTCCCCACCGCAATTGCTCATGCACATTACCATGTATATATTCGAGGATATTCTATACGCTGTATGTACCCCTTAAAATCATTGACCACAAGCCCTGCTTCCCCCATATGGTGCATACTCATGGTGCATATACATGGGCAGGTTTGAGTTACCCTGATTCGTACACCTCGCACTTTCCAAGTACTCGTTCGCCATGGGGATCAATTGCACATCCTTTTGACTCATACACCTCATCTTTTGCGGTCGATCTGAGGAACCACCGTTTTTTTTTTTTCATGAAGCTTCCCTTCATGACTTACGCTTCCCCTCACCCTTCTTCCGTCAGTAAAACTCAGTGCTTGGTCATACCCTCCCCCCTCAATTGCTCATGCACATTACCATGTATATATTCGAGGATATTCTATACGCTGTATGTACCCCTTAAAATCATTGACCACAAGCCCTGCTTCCCCCATATGGTGCATACTCATGGTGCATATACATGGGCAGGTTTGAGTTACCCTGATTCGTACACCTCGCACTTTCCAAGTACTTGTTCGCCATGGGGATCAATTGCACATCCTTTTGAGTCATACACCTCATCTTTTGCAGTCGATCTAAGGCACCACCATTTATTTTTTTATTTTTTTATTTTTTTCATGAAGCTCAAACTTTGAAAAAAATCTTAGTACGCTGCAATTTTTATACCAGTATTTAACCTTTGACTGGTGCACCAAATTTTCAGTCCAGTTTCACAAATGGCACACATATAAAAAAGATCGAAAAAAAATTGGTCGCTGGTAATTAATTCACATATATGCGTCGCGCTGCCAATCAAGGATTTAAGAGGGATTCTGGGATTCATATAATTTACGCCGCGGAATCGTGTAGAATAAATTAAACGTATCCTATAGGCTACAATCGTCCGGTCAAAATGAATTTTTAAGCGAGAAAAAATAAAATAAAGAAAATTCACATTTTAAGCAAAATTGTTAAAAATTTCTACTTATAGATTCTTCTTTACGATTTTTTTTTCTCATAACCCTATGCGCTCTAGGATATTTTATTACAACTGGTCTCTATCCTTCGGGAATTGCGGTGCATTCACCGCATATTTTAAACGGACATATATAGTATCTCTTTCTCTTTGAGGCTGCTACAGTTGCTCTATCTCTCTTTCTCGCTCTTCCTCTCTCATCCCACCCCGCCCCCTCCCTCATTTTATCCCCTCCATGGTGAACGAGAATCGTTGCATCGTTGCGGCGCGTGCCAACCTCGTGCTTCAACTCCTCCCCAAGTCCCCTTCGTTTCGGGCAAACCGACGCTGCACCTCAACCCCTCCGTTCATCTTCCTTTTTCTCCTCCTCCTCATCCTTCTCTTCTTTTACGCCGATTACAATGACGTGCACGCACGCTCTCGCCGGTTTACACAAATTTCTCGTCTCTCCTTCAATTTCTCTCTTACCCGAGCCGCGGCGCCTCACGTATATAAACTCCCCCCCGGGCCCGTCGACAAACTGTATGCGATGCATTTCGTTTATGTGTTATTTCGTGTATACACGATTACAGCAACACGCAGCGGCGCATAAACTCGCACGCATATGAGACTCTCCACTTGTTGCATCAAGGTGGTTGCGGGTGTTCGATGCAACGCTGTTGTCGTCTCTTTGCTCCCCCTCCATGAACTCCCTCCATTTATATGGGAATTTCCACCCCACATCATCAGGTCCGTGACCATCATCTTCTAGGATTTGATCTCCATACGTTGCATACGTTGAACGAACCAACAGGTTATATAAGATTTTAAAATCTAAAAGAATCCAAAACAATTCTGTCCTAAATATCGAATATTCTTAAGTCCATCCATGATCCATGAACGATACATTTAGATGGGACTTTTCACCCCACATCATCAGGTCCGTGACCATCATCCTCTAGGATTTGATCTCCATACGTTGCTATGGTCGTTTCTACCCTGCAAGAGACATTCCGCTTTTTTTTGCCAGTTCCCATTCGATACTGATTTTTTTTTTTTTTTTAATTCACGAACGAACCAACAGGTTATATAAAATTTTTAAATCTAAAAGAATCCAAAAAAATTCTCTCTAAAATATCGAATATTCTTAAGTCATATTCTCTATGATCCATGAACGATACGTCCATGGATCATGGACGTTCATGAACGATACGTCCATGGATGATGGACGTCCATGAACAATACGTCCATGGATCATGGACGTCCATGAACGATACGTCCATGGATCATGGACGTCCGTGAATGATTTAGATGAGACTTTCCACCCCACATCATCAGGTCCGTGACCATCACCCTCTAGGATTTGATCTCCATACGTTGCTATGGTCGTTTCTACCCTGCAAGAGACATTCCGCTTTTTTTTTGCCAGTTCCCATTCGATACTGATTTTTTTTTAAGATAAATTTCACGAACGAACCAACAGGTTATATAAAATTTTAAAATCTAAAAGAATCGAAAATTATTTTCTCTCTAAAATATCGAAGATCGACAACAGTCGGCTCTTTCGGTAGAGTTTTTGGTGTTCCTACAAGAAATCACGAGATTCATGAAAGATTTTACTTTCCGCTCCGCGATTGGAAATTCTGTCTAAAATATCGAATATTCTTAAGTCATATTCTCTATGTTAGATCGGCCTGCGTTTCTATACTTGTGTACTATTTTTATATATATATATATATATATATATATTTTTTTTGCGTTCTCCAACCCTTGCAGGTTTTTATGTATGATTTTTCCCATTCCCTTCCTAACACTTCCTATCCGCACTTGACTAGGCTCGCCTTCTGGTCCGTCCGCAGCCGACTTATACGATTTTATACAATTTGGTTATTTTATATTATTTTCGAAGATTATGATACATGTCTTCTTATTATTTTTTTTTTTTCCTCTTTGTGCACAATCTTATAAATTCGAGAAAACTTTAGACTATCGCGTTGACAATAACAATGAAAACCTTGCAATTTGATGAAACTTGCTTTTTGTTTCATCGTAAATTTGGCTGATTCACAATGCTTCCTCTATGAGAAAATATTATGAGAAAGTTTCAATTTGAACCTTCATTTTTGGTAATAATAATAATAATAATAATAATAATAATAATAATAATAATTTAAGAAATAATGATAATAATAATTCAAGAAATAACACAAATTAAAATAATAAATCCATTTTTCTTTGTTATATACATTGAATCGTATCGGTGCATAGGATAAATATAGTGTTTTTAACGTCGCCTCTTCACGAGCCTCTCTTTTAATGTCCATAAACGTGGCGGAACGCGGAGAGCCCCCCAATCTCTCGCGTCCCGAGCGTAATAACAGGGCTTCCAATCGGAATCGCGCGTCGATCAGCTCGGGAAGCTCCTCCGGGCCGTCTGCGGACGCGGAATGCAATTTGCGCACTTGAGTAATACTCTCGCCATGCCGCGTTGCGGGCGACGGTTCTCCCTCTTTTTCTCTCTCTCTCGTGGAGCTGAAGAAATCAGGAGAGAAGATGCGGTAGCGCGAGAAAACTGAGGCGCCGTCGTTAAAATGCGATTATACCGTCCGGTGCAAGAGCCAAAAAGCCTCCCGCGCTGCTGGAAACCATCACAGTCACTCTCTCTCTCTCTCTCTCTCTCTGTCTCTCTGTCTCTCTCTCTCTCTCTCTCTCTCTCGCAGGCCGCAAGACGCGGTACTTTAAATTAATTATTTCCAGGCATCGATCAAGAAATAAAATGTTGCTTTCCGCTTTACTCTCCAGCACTCCTCCACCAAATTTTTCTTATACATCGAGACAAACTCGCTATACTTTGATTCCCAAACCCAAACAGAAAATCAGATCCTTGTTTGACCCGAAACTTTTTCATGAATTTTTCGGAATATTGCTTCCATTGTTGTTTAATTAATTGTAAATAACTAACATTTATTATTCACCATTTTTTCTAATGATAAATCGCGAGTATCTGTGATAAGTCCCTTATGCCTGTAAACATTTTCAGGAGGATGTATGAGAGGACAATATATTTAATTAATATATTTAATTAATTAATTAATAATAATAATATATATATATATATATATATATATATATATTATAAATATATAATATAAAATTAATACGTATAAACGTATTAATGAAAAGTTTAAGCCCACCATTAACCCTCTTATCAATAGCACGAGCGCCCCCAAACGAGTATCACGTGCTGAGGTGGGTCCCCAAATATTGACAACAGGGTTAATAATAATTATGGATAATTTATCTCAAATAATTTGAATTCAATTAACGTTATGGAATGAATAAATGACAAGGATATTTGTAAGTAGCAAACGGAGCGCCATTTCAATTCGTGGCACATAATTTCTTTCTCCCAATTATTAATGAAACTGCACGATTTTTATGAAAACATATCATTGACGTGATATGTGTCAGAGTTATAAGGCCGATTTTTTTTTTTACAAAAGTTCTTAATGTGATGAGAATTCCATAGGACAGAACGAACGAAACGGACGAAATGAGAAAACATTGAAGACACCGCGCTTGGGTCAGTTCGTGGCTCCTCTCACGATGAGTGTCCTGCAGGTGATGAGAAAACATCGCTCTCGTTTTGCAGCTCACCTCATCCCTCTCTTGTTCTCGGGTCGTTTAATTATCGCCAAAATTGAAACACGCTGACGTGCAACAATTGTTATCGCCGTTTGCTCTTTGCTCCCGTCTTCTCGTTTTCTCAGCCATAATTTCACCACCGCGCGTTATATTTTCAATGCCTGGGGCCTCGATTATGGACTTTTCGGTTCCGCTTTGACACGCGCACCGTTGCGAGATTTTTCGCTTTCTCGGCAAACGACGACGACGACGACGACGACGACGACGACGACGATGATGATGATGATGGTCACAAATTCACGTCTCCCTTCAGCTCTCGTGCCTGTTTGTTGCTCGATAAAAGCCGCGATTTTCAGGTGCAATTTACGAATCTTTAATGCACCTGCCGATTTTTTTTTATTCATGTACGAATCTCGATATAGCATCTTAATGCTCAATGCGAATATTTCATTGCTTATATTATTATAAACGAGCCATTTTGTGCTGTTCCAGTGATATTTTCTTCTTGAATTATAATTAATCTGCAGTCTGTTTCTGCATGAATCGGGAAAGTAAAAATATTTGTTGCGGTATATTTGAGAAACAGGAACGTAAAGAATTTACTAAAAAATTGGAAGTTAGTCACATAAAGTTTGTTAATTGCTATTAGATTTTACATTTCATTATTTGGCCATATCCAATATTAAAATGGACTTGAAATAATTTTTTTCAGCATTGCGCGAATTGCCAAAAAAATTTCAATCAATTTTATAATTTAAACGTTATTTTTTCAATCACCGATGGCGAATCTTGACGTGAATGGTCAACTTTTGCCGACTCCGTGCAGGTGAAGGGTTAATTTGCGCGCATCCGCCATCCACGATCACGCGATTCGCATTACAGGAGCACGAAAAATGCACCATATCAGCCAGTTGAGAATTATTATCGAGATCGAAAAGCTGCGTATACTTTCTTGCGCGGATTAAATTCACCTGAACCACAAATTACACTTTGAAACGAGCCTGATGAATGAATTCGAGGGCCGAAAGGAAAAAAAAAAGGAGAATATAAGATTGCGAAAGGAATGGGGGAGGGGGGCACGAAAATACCGAAGGGTCATTGAAAATGAGAGAGTGTGCAAAGTTCTTGTCGTCCTCTCTCGTTCTTTCTCTTGCTCTCGGACGAACGGGTTTTGGCAAATTGAAATTCCTTCAATAAGTGACGCAATCGTACCAAAGGGACCCTTGAGACCGGGCACTTTATTCAATGCGTACACGTATCTCTCTATACGTGCATATAGATATACATGCTCTGTACATAAGCGATAAGGGCACGAGGCCCAGATATTTAACGACGATTCGGCTTAATTGGCATAACCGAGGCTAAAAAAGGCCTGATGATGTATGTCTCGTGGTCGTGCTCGTTTTGTTGTTCTTTCGGTTGATCAAAGAAGAAACGAATGAGCACCTGGCACTTCGATCCTATCCACCCTTGGGTATTCATTTTTTTTTCTTATCTTTTTTTTCTACTCACTCGAATATATATAGGCTCATGCGTATCGTGTAACACGATAAATTATTCCGAATAAGATTGAAAATATATATTTGTGATACATACATTGAGGACAAAACAAACAAAACACTAACGTCCCAAAAAAATTGTTTTTTAAATTAAAAAACAATCCTGGATAAGAATGCAGTGTACAGTGTATACGTGAGATCAGCCAATTACGAGGTAGAAAAATATGGTGGTAAAACTCACAAGTGCAACGGAAGGGTCAGTTGGGGCACAATGAGCGATTTGCATGCCAATTCTCAATTAACTCTGTTCCGCCTTTTTTTTTCTTCTCTTTCTCCCTCTCCCGTTTATATTCAAACTCTCGACATTTAGTCCATAGAGGAAAACTATGAAGAAGCTCCGGTAGAGTCCCAACAAAATTGTTTTTTAAATTAAAAAAACAATCCTGGATAAGAATGCAGTGTACAGTGGATACGTGAGATCAGCCAATTACGAGGTAGAAAAATATGGTGGTAAAAGCATTGCTCACTAACAAGTGCAACGGAAGGGTCAGTTGGGGCACAATGAGCGATTTGCATACCAATTCTCAATAAACTCTGTTCCGCCTTTTTTTTCTTCTCTTTCTCCCTCTCCCGTTTCTATTCAAACTCTCGACATTTAGTCCATAGAGGAAAACTATGAAGAAGATCCGGTAGAGTCCCAAAAAAATTGTTTTTTAAATTAAAAAAACAATACTAGATAAGATTGCAGTGTACAGTGGATACGTGAGATCAGCCAATTACGAGGTAGAAAAATATGGTGGTAAAAGCATTGCTCACTCACAAGTGCAACGGAAGGGTCAGTTGGGGCACAATGAGCGATTTGCATACCAATTCTCAATAAACTCTGTTCCGCCTTTTTTTTCTTCTCTTTCTCCCTCTCCCGTTTCTATTCAAACTCTCGACATTTAGTCCATAGAGGAAAACTATGAAGAAGATCCGGTAGAGTCCCAAAAAAATTGTTTTTTAAATTAAAAAAACAATACTAGATAAGATTGCAGTGTACAGTGGATACGTGAGATCAGCCAATTACGAGGTAGAAAAATATGGTGGTAAAAGCATTGCTCACTCACAAGTGCAACGGAAGGGTCAGTTGGGGCACAATGAGCGATTTGCATACCAATTCTCAATAAACTCTGTTCCGCCTTTTTTTTCTTCTCTTTCTCCCTCTCCCGTTTCTATTCAAACTCTCGACATTTAGTCCATAGAGGAAAACTATGAAGAAGATCCGGTAGAGTCCCAAAAAAATTGTTTTTTAAATTAAAAAAACAATACTAGATAAGATTGCAGTGTACAGTGGATACGTGAGATCAGCCAATTACGAGGTAGAAAAATATGGTGGTAAAAGCATTGCTCACTCACAAGTGCAACGGAAGGGTCAGTTGGGGCACAATGAGCGATTTGCATACCAATTCTCAATAAACTCTGTTCCGCCTTTTTTTTCTTCTCTTTCTCCCTCTCCCGTTTCTATTCAAACTCTCGACATTTAGTCCATAGAGGAAAACTATGAAGAAGCTCCGGTAGAAGAGGTTACCAGAGGGTCGATCCTTTTTTTTTTATAAACAGAATGGACGGAAGTATATAATAGAGAAAATATTTTATGCTCTGTGCACAATAGGCAGGAGAATAGAATAAAGGATGTGGAAATGCAAAATGCATAAATGAATTTTGGCCTATTCTTATAGCTATTCCGGTGTATAGGTATTGAGTAGGTAGAAACAACTCACTTTGAGACTCATCCAAGATACATCTTCTAACGCCTCAAAATTTCCTCTCATCCTCTTGCAAGCCACTTCCTACAATTGTGTTTTTTTTTCTGCTTCCTATGCTTTCAGGGGTAGCTGCACTGCTCTACCGGAAATCCCGGTCGACCAGGTCGGCAACGGATGGAGGTGAGTTTATTCCCCGCTTATTTTCCCCTGTGTAACACGATCTCTATATCGACGCCCGACACGAATAACAGCACGTTTGAGATTCGCGGTGAAAAAGAGCACATTTCAGATTCCGGGCGAAAAAGAGCACGTTTCGAATTGACTCGGAGACTAGCACGTTTCAGGTTGACTCGAATATTATAGGCCAGTCACTTTAGCATTTTAAATCCGACTAATTAGTAGTTTCACTAAATTAGTGCCATTCGATTAAAAATAATCATCATAATGACCTATCAAAATATACCCGTGATAACCCCGCGCGTTTTTGCCAAAAAAAATAAAAACAGTGTAAAATTGGTGCACTTTTTCCTTTCACCGCGAACGCTGCCCAAAATGCTTGGCGTCTGCTCTGGCATGTTAGGCCGACGACGAGAGCATCTTGTCTTTCGCGAATATAACCAGCGACAACGTACAATTATTCCTGGTCACGAACTGTCGGATTCTCAAAGCAGCGACACATAGAGGGTATATTATTTTGTATAAATTTGTCAAACAACTCGAAGAATACGAGGGAGTTACGAAAAAATATAAAAATTAATTGGTCTCAAAGATTTTACCATTTGAGATTGAAAAAAATATATATTTATATTATTAAGTGATAAAATGATGAAAATAATTGTATAATTAATTATTTTATAGGAAAATATGGGTACTTTTTGATCTGTAAACGTCTTATCGCGCGCCCTACCCGTACTGTTCCGGCTGGCAGTAATTCGGTCAAGACTGAGGAATGCGTAAACAAAATTAGTGTGTGCCCTTGTGAGCTCAACAGAGTTGGCTACGCGTCGCCTAGAGATGGCGTCAGTTGGTTGGGCCCACACCAAGCTTAGAATGACAGTTGAATCATTTCACTCTTCTTAAAAAGCATTTTGTCACTCAATTTTGTGATTTAATATTAGACAGTCGGCAGTTTTTTTTTTAATTTAATTTTTCTTTCAATATTGGATAATATTGAAAAAGAATTTCCAACAAGACTAAAGTTTTAATAAAAACTATTTAAATATTATTCTAGAAACAAACAAAAACTAAGTTCCATCAGCATTTCCAAGTACGTATACGTATGGGCGAAAGGTTCACGAAACAGAGAAATTTGGGAAATAAAATCAGCTCTGGGTTGGTCCCTGCTTTCGGTTATTTTATCGTTTCACAACTTTTGGGTCGATCAGCCAAGTACTAGGTTGCGAAATAGTCTCACGTTCGTCCGTCCATTTCTATATTATATGTATATATATATATATAAATATATATTTGAAGCTCGAAAGTGGCGGCGTGGCCCTGATTGCGGCTGTTCTGTGGTGATATGCGAGCAAAACACTCGTCGTTTCGTTGATCGGTGGGCCTCTTCCAAGGTGAGGCTAGAGACGAAAATCGTTCACGAGTATAGAGTCAGGTCAAAATCGATTAATTTTTACGCGCCGTTCGAGGCCGGCAAAAGGGCGGGTGGAATCGCACTATGTACATATATATATATATACTTTACCGGTACTTTGGCAAAGATCTCCATTCGTCGGTCGGAACGAGAGAAAAACGATGTCAGAAAGGACTTTGCCAATGGATATATATATATATATATATAAGCGTGCCTCTGTGTGCGCGTTGCGGAAACCATTTGCTTAGACTGATACTTCTTAGCAGCTCTCCCAACCCACACCAACGACAACCCCACTTTTGACTGTTCTACGTAAATTCTATAATCTTTTTACTGCCGATTATTCACAACAACATTCTATTTGCATATTATCTGTATTTAAAAAAATACGATTATATATTGTTGTTTATAGAGCAGTCCACGTCAACTGGATGGTCTTCTGACCCGGATAATTTAGGCACTTGGTTAATTATTTTTGGTACACATGACCCTAGTGAGTGGAATGGAAGCTTCGTTATTTCGTAATTCTGGGGGATTAAACAGAAGAAAATCTTTAAAAGATTGAACTCACTGAGGTGAACAGTGTTAAAAATAATTAATGGAATTGGCGAGGGTCTGGGTCGGAGGTTAGTCGACTTGGGGTGAATTGTCCCATATGCATGTAGAAAACTGGAGGGCCCAGGCGGCTTCATTCACCTGGCTATGTATTTACGAGCGATGTAACTATTAATTAAGTTTGAAAAGCGTCTGTGAATTCGGCAAAGCAGCCAATCGTTTTGTTCGATGTGTCTTATCAATCTTTAGCGCTCACAAGAAGTGTCGCGAAAAAGTTCGCGATCAATCTACACGAGCACACACATTCACGTCTGTATATACATATATATATATATATATTTAGTAAATATAGCGACGACTTGCAACCCCCGCGTATTCGCGACTAATTTTGTTGAATGAACAATCGATTATCTCCTCGGCGAAGCGTGAACCTCTCTCGATGCCTCTTTCCCTAGACCGTTGTCTTTGGTACTCTAAAAACTTGGTGAATATATGAACACCCCTATCGTGTCATCTCTACAACGCATCGACACCCCCTCGCCATACATGACACTCCACACGTACTCGTAGCAGACAATATCTATATTTATGTATATACAGTACATATATATATATATATATATATATATATATATGCGCGAACGAGACTTACTTTTGCTACTCAGGTATAAAATTGCAACGAGTCTCGCCATCCCCTCCCTCCCTCTTCTGCTGCCAAAACCCTTTTAACTTTTCATCCTTCGTTAGCACCTTTCTAGACGTTTTCTCTGCACTTTTTTGTATCGTGTCCATAGTCTCGAAAGCCGAGGTGCTTGACCGCGCCTCAGAGTCCAGACGAAAGAAACCAAAATGTAATCTCCGGAAGAAAAAAAAATACAGCAAAAAAAATCTCCAGATAAAAGAATTTTATTTAGAGGTTTTTCGTTTTTTTTTCTCTTTTTTGCTAGGGTGACGCAATTGTAAAAAAAAAAATAATAATAATTTAAAAAACTCCCGACTACAACAGTTACCAAAAATTCAATCACCCCAAAAGATTTAAAAAGGGTGAAATAATTTTCAGCATTATAAGAATAATTATAATTGTTTATTAATTATTATAAAAATTCATCCATTATTTTTAATACACTCGGGAGACGTCTTCCGAACGTACAAACGAAGCGGGAACGTCTCCCGATTTCTTTATCTTTTTTTTCGCCCTGTAACCTAGATGGCGCTTCACAAAAGAACATGTGACAGCTCGAAAAAAAAGTATTTATCCCCGCGAGGACAAGTCAGAAGCAATTTTTTCATAGAGGTTATTATGGTTAAACTATTTTTGCCGTACTCTCACTATAACAGAAAATGATTTTTTTTTTATGGTTTAACGAAGCGAGTTCGTCGCTGCGATTCACCCGGCGCTTTTAGGTTATATGTAGGTTTTGTTTCACGACGACAATCGAACCGTAGATATATTTGTTTATCAACAACTAACTAAATTATTATTTAGATTAAACACTATTTTTTCCCTTCATCAGGTCGTCAAGAATATTATTTAATATTAATGCGCATCCAATTAGAAATCGTTATTCTATTCGCACCTGAAGTTCCGATTGGTTATTTCGTTTTGCTGCTACCTGTGCCGCTATTCGTCGAGCAAATGAGTAAAAAAATCGCCTTAAACATAGTCCATCAGTCACAAATGTAGTGTGCAAAAATTTGTTAAGACATTTTTAGCCGATTAGACAATATGCGATGACAACGAAACGAATTTGAAATTACTCTTCTAAGCCTGGATGGTGAATTCCGTTACGCCAACGTTTCTTTGTTCGTTGCCAGGTTGGATCAAACAATTGGTCCTCGGTACTTGTGTAAACAAGTACGTTTGAAGACGTGAGTACTCAGTATATTTGCCGAAAACATCAATGATTTTCTTGGGATACCGAGCGAGTCACGTGTGTGGCGGTCACGCGCTCTTTCGTCTTCCATCTTTTTTTCTTATTCTTTTTTTCTTTTTCGTCTATTGCCCTCAAGGGCTTAATGAGCGAACACGCAGCGTATCAGCTCAACGGAAAGATGACCAATGTCCACATCACAACGACAATCGTGCGACTGTGCGGCCACGCTGGCTCTCCCGAGGTCTAGAACAAAACTCTTGGGCGTCACTTGACGAGGTAATAACGGGACTCGGGCCAAACTCTTAAACGAAGCCAAAGGGAAGGTCGTATTCATCAGGCCAATCAATCATTTCGCTTGCAGATAAATTAGTTATTTCGTTTGGCCTAGCCGGCGTACGATGTGCCCCCTGCCGCCCCCTGCTGGCCTTTGTGATCCAATTCTCGTTGCATGACTCGTTGGATGTGGAAAACCCCGAAATTCAGAATCACATCGCCCATATCTTTGGCAACTTTAAGGAAATTACAAGTTTGAAATATCATCGACTCCCATCTTTTCGTTAACATTTTTCAGTTTATGCAAATAAATAATTGTATAAAATGAAAATTCATTATTCATTATCCGAGGCGTCACACATAGATTGCTCGTTACGAAGGGACTTATTTAAGAAAATTTCTATAAGGCCCAAAAGCACAGCTTACAAACCTGGAAAGATTGAAACAAGTTCCAAAAGCACAAATTATCGCACCTGGACGAAAAAACTTTTGCACTCTTCTTCGAACGCAGGTGGGCCTCGCGCGCGCGCGCGTCTAACAATAAATATGATAAATCTGGTCGAAGAATATATCTGTATATATAAGCATTGACGCCCACCTTCGTACCTGGGGCTGCGGGAAGATAATAGAGTGACTGTTATAAGCCACAAAAACCCAGAGATGCCTTGCCACGATGTGTACAAGTCCACTATACAATACACCCCCCAACCAATACCAACACTGTTACTGTGAATTTTGAGTCTCTCGTCTAGCCATCACGGTTGCACATCGGTTGAAAACTGTCTGGTATGAATAATATTTATTTTGGGCACCTTATATACCGTACCTTATGTACATCTTATACCTGTGTTGCATCCATGTGTGTGTGTGTGCGCGCGCGCGTGTGTGTGTTTGTGTGTGTGTGCAAAAGAAACGAATCCTTCTATCTTTCTACCTGGCAACGAACAAAGAAACGTTGGCGTAACGGAATTCACCCTCCAGGCTGCAACACACCGCGAACTTTTTCATTCTCTTAGAGTAATTTCAAATGAACTTTGTTGCTTATATTTTTTGGATATACTTCGATACAAACGTTTGATTTGGGTTTTAGACACTCCTAATAACATAAAGAGAGTAAGTATTCAATTCCTAGAAAAAAAGGTTATAAAAAAATGAATTTCTCACGCCGTTTCAAGTCAGAACTCTGAAATAATAATTTGTTGGTGTTATGAGTGAGTAAGTTTTTTGCCCAGTTCCATTCCAGTAATGTTGTGTATGAATTATGTGATTTTTCTTATTTGTTAGACGTAAGCTCGTTATGGCAAATATATATGTAGTGGCAAGTAGGGTTTGAATTTTTTTCTACAAGTGATTCACTCTGGTTGTGTTAACATATTTGCAGGCCCTCTGTATCTAGGCATTTCCCAAACCTCAAATTGCATCGAGCAATTGTGGTATATAGTGAAATCCGAAAAAGCGCACGCTGTGCCTCACCGGTGAGACGTGAATGCTCAAACGAACCGGAAGACGCGAAACACGCACCCACCCACACGCACATGTAAATTTTCTAAATGTAATTTTCTGACTCACAATCAGTGGGAAATTTTTCAATCAACCTGTCATGAAAAATTCAATGATAAACTCTGGCCACAAAAACAAACCTTTCTGCAGGAGGAAGCAGCATTTTTGTTCCTCGTAATCTCAATAGTGAAATTACATTCAATGTATACGCGAAACGACGATCGACTCTCGTGGTTGCTCGCGCAGTCTTCGGAGATCTGTCTGGCGCTCTTATACTTCGCGCATGTAGATACACAGAGGGAGCGACGGTCGCTGTGGCGCTTTGGCGATGATATCCATCCACGTGGATAGTCGTCGACGTTGAGAACATAGATAGCGACAGGGAGCGGCAGAGAGGGAGGGCAGAAGAGAGGGAGAGGATCCGATAGATTATGAAAGAGGGAGAGTTGGAAGATTGGCCTTGGCAAGCAATAGTGGGATCGTGAGCTAGGAGGGCATTTCTAGCGTGCCATGCTTGTTTCGCGCCGACTCAAATCGTCGTTCATCGTCTCGACTACGGCATCTTTTGGCTGTACAACGACGTAAATACCTACTTTGCTCGGGGTCGTCGGCGTCACTGCTACTCGCCAATGTGTTGTCATACATGAACGGCCGTAACCAACATGCATATATATATATATACACACACATTGGTCGAATTAGAGAGGGGGCAAAGCGATGCCGGTATACACGCACTGGCGGCTCAATGACGCCCGTGAGCGTCGCTGGAGCGGCTGCGTTGTCTACCGGCGCCCGCCAGATGTCTCCCAGACTCGGGACACATAACCGAATGAAGAAACGCGCGCGACCAGAAGCGAGAGAGAAACTAGAACCGGCGGGACACGGTGATGTCAGGCATTTTCCAATTTTGCGCGGGCGGCTTCGCGAAAAGACCTACAATTTAGCTTGGTGATGTACAGCGATTAGGGGGATGGGTAAAGACAGTTCAACTAGAATTTATTTATTGGTATCCATTTTTTGGTAATTTCTAAAAGCAGTTTGATGCTTAAGGTCGAACACTGCCGAACTTGGTAGACCAGTTGGTAAAGGAGTTGAAAAATTACCATTAAAATTTCATCAGGTTTGACGCTAGCGTTGCCCCCGCATAGTTTCCTCCCCGTGGTGAATACCCGCTTGCCTGATTAACCGATAACATTCTCTGGTAATAAAATCACGAGTTCTGCTATAATGTTTGGATGAACGTAGTTCTTGTATGAAATAAAAATTAAGATTGTCCACTACATTTATGATTAGATAAAAGACTCAAAGTTATACTGGAATGTGTTTTTAAGGTTTGAACAATTTTTATCATATAGATGTAATTTCGGAGATAGACCGGTGAAAACTTTGGTCATTTAACATGCTGGCAGGCGTGTTGAGAAAATAGCTCCTGCAGTGTTCTAAACGTCGGCCATATCGAGCTCCTAGATGAAGCAGTTGAAAACTATGCACATATATATATTTGATACAATGAACATCTTCAAATATATTGATAGAAAAAAACCAGAAGGTTTTACCGTTTTACAGTATTATAATATTATAATATAATAAGATCGTACAAAAGCCTACCAAAGAGACTAAGTGCATAACTGCGAAAGAAAAGTATGCAAGGATACAATATCGATCAACCGGCTAAATTCTAATATTCTCATTATTCATAAAATAATTTAAAAAATTAAGGACGTGCAAATCGACTAATTTAATTTGTCTATAACTTTTCTTGAGCCTAAAATCGATTTTTTTTTCAATCTTTCCGTATCGAAATAAGAAAAAAAAAACGTGATTTGAAAATCCTCTCAATTCAAACCGAAAAAAAATCGCCGATATTTTCTTCGAAAATAATGCGAGTCAGTGGTAAAAAGTTAAAAAAAAAAAATTCTAAGATTGACCCTGATTGTCGGACGATCCACATTACCCCAAATTTCTCCGCTGTATCACAAGAGTAGCGGGAAAAGAGTGGGGAAAAGCATCCCGGCGCCGGGCATCTCGATTCACCGCGCAACGAATGGAGGATATATACACGGGGATGCCGCGTGTATACGAGACGCGGAAACGAGCCAGATGAAATGGAAAAGAGGGCGACAGAGCTGTATGTAACGATGGAGGGGAAAAAGCGTTGGTGGGAAAATAAACGTGAGCGCGCGCACCCGCGCGCCTCACGCGTCACCTTCCTACTTTATATATATATGTATATAATGTACAAATATGTACACATTATCCTAGTAGGTATACTATAAAATACATAGTATGTACCTTTCCATACATACACTTATATATATATATATATATATATATATATATATATATATATATATATATATATATATATACATGTGTGTGTGTGTGCCTGCATGTGTAAAAGGGCCGATAAAGATTGGGGTGGGGATAGCGACCAAGTTCGCAATGTTTGTTGCCAAGTGGTGGGGGTAGAGCTGGGCGCGGCTTATTGCTCTGTTACTCCGTGCCGGCGTACACGATTATAAAAATAATATCAGTGTACCGCGCTTTCTCGCATAGATATCCCAGGGCCCACGATATTTCGTCACGGCGCGGCGCGCAATATATATAGATATATATATATATATATATATATATATATATATCTGTATAAACATACATATATATATATATAGACAGATATACAAATATATATATATATATATAATTATATATATACACAAAATTCTCGTTATTATTATTGTTAATATTATTTATTTGTCAAAATTATTATTACTACTATTATAGTTATTATTATTTTTACCATTATTGTTTCTGACGCACGCGGTCCGTGTGTGATTTTGCCTTTCCGCGAAATCACAAAAGATTTTTTTTTTGTCTCGGCCACTCGCCACGAAAACTGCGACGAAGTTTCGATGCTGATTGGCCAGTGGCTTGTCGTGCCGGTAACGTCGAAAGCGAAATCCAGGATATGATAAGAGAAAAAAAATAATCATCAAAATTCATCTTCGATGAGAAAATAAAAAAATTTCCGAGAGGAAAAATATTGAATTTTTTTTTTTCACGTTTTTTAAAAATACCTTCCGCCGATAAGGATAATCGCACGTGTGCGTGTCGTGCCAAGTACGCAACGTCATACGGACGCGCCGTTAAAAACATCCAATAAATAAAAATAAAGAATAAAAAAAAACAAAAATATTAACAAATTGAAGAAAAATTCGTAATCGTGGCAGACGAGAGCAAACGGCCGTCACGCACAAGTTTCGGACTCTGTTTTAAAAATTTTCGGAACCCGCGGATAAATTGTGGCCGTTTGATTGTCGAGCGAGCAACGACGATAAGAAGACCTCGTTGGTGCAGTTTTCTCGTACACGGAGCGTGATACAAATTGACAACAACAAAATATATATATATATATATATATATATATTGGCGAGGGTTAGTGCCGTTATCAGCGATTCGGTATTATAAAAAACAAAAAAATTATCAGTGTTTCGATTTTTTTTTCTCCATCACTCTCAAGGTAAAAAAAATAACATATATTGTTACAACGTCATCGTTAAAATTGACTTTCCCACGAGACAGAAAAAAAACTTGGACCACGTGTTGACCCTTTTAGCCCGCAATTTTTCGAGCGATTCTCCCCTTCCACCCACGAGATCGCGCATATCATCGGCAAATTCGGTGAATGAGAGAGTCCCAAAGTGGAGAAACGAGCGTGAGAGAGCGAGAAATAAAAGCGGGTCAACTTTTACACACACGCACACAAGAGCGTGCTTGTACGTGGCCCGGGGTCTCCTCTGAACTAAACGAACGAAAAGAGAGAGACAGAGAGAGAGAGAGAAGGAGCTCTTCTGTCTCCCTTTCACTCTCTTGGTCGTGGCCTTTTGCCCGGCTCGTTCTAAGCTCGGGACTTTAGTCGACCGTCAACCCAGCAGCTTCATAGTTCGCGCTCCGTTTGGCTCGCACCGTCTGAGCTCAAAACACCAAACCGATCATAATAATCAATAATAACAATAACAACAATAGTCCTTTATCGCTTCAATATCGTCTTATTAAATTTTCCTTTTTATTGCTCCCCCTTAAGACGCCCTTAATTCGGCCAGTATTCAGTGATTATATATATATATATATATATATATACATATGTGTGTGTGTGTTTGTATATATATAAATTATCACGTATATTCACATATGTGTATATACATATATATAGCGTATAAAATTGGCAGAGGAGAATAATTGAGTGAAAGCAAAAAAATAAACAACCCCTTAAAAAATTACTGTCGAAATTGAAACTTCGAAAAAAAACACCTTTATCTTTCAATAAAAGGTTTTTTTTTATATTTTTATTCCACCATATAAAACGGAACGACAAGATTTTCGAAGAATTGCGGTTAAAAAAAATTGAAATTGTGAAAAAACAACCCCCGGTGACACGTTTACTGGATTACTCGAGAGAAACGAAAGTGGTGATAAAGTGGGAAAAAAAAAAAAAGTTCACGAGAGTGATTACGTCGATAGTGAACATATAATATATAGATAAATTTATCTACGCCCTATAAAAAAATTTGATCCCGTGGCATTGAACTTGAGGGTGGTTATACTCGTTCCAACACCGAGAGCGCCCCGAACGTTAAAACCAAAAACGCGCCCTTTTTTCTTTTGGCTCGCTGGCAAATTTCGGATTTCAACAAAAAAAATATTTTATATATATATATATATATATATATATATATATATATATATATATATATACACACACACACACATATATATATATATATATATCAATAAACTTGCCAGGTGTCTCGCATACCTGTGAGAAATTTGAAGAAGGGACGAGCTGAAGGAGAGGCTTCTGATTTTAGGAGAAGGGGCAACTAGAGAAGGATAAAGATAGGAAGAGGAACCAAGCGAGAGAGGACGCTTAGTTAAAACCGACCACATTCTGTCAACTGTCGCCGAACGAAGGAAAGTTTTGTGTCCGTGTCTACAGTGAATAATATATTCTTGAAAACCAAACAGAAAAATATACCTTTTTTCACGCCACGATTTTTTTCGTTTGGGTAAATTGGGATAATTGAGAAAAAAAAAAAAAAATCCACGTAAAAAAATCGTCATTGGATTAATCAAGAGGCCCTCTTGCGGTACAATTTTCTGGTAAATTTGGCTCGTGCGTTCATCACTATCGTTATATTATCCCCTACCACCATCATCAACCAGCGCCACCGTCATATGTGTACGGGCTTCGCCAATTTGGCGCTCTCTATTTCACTCTTATTCTCTTTCCCCGCCACATCGCGGAGAGCAACATTCGAGAGAAATTATAATCCAGTGTGTGCCAGTGTTTAAGTCTACCTCAGTCGTTTAGTCCAAGCTATAAAGTAAATTTAAGCTCTTTTGAAAGAAAAACTAAAAGCAAAACCTAAGGATAATATTTAGAAGAGAGAGAAATTTATATATATATATATATATATATATAAATACATACATATATCTATATATACACACGAGCAAATATATGTATATATATATATATATATATATTAATTATATAATATCAAACAGTGTGCTAGACGCGCCGTTATAATACTGTGTATATAAAAAGCAAAGAGCCAGTTTCTTAAACTTTTTTCTTTTTTTTTTTTCATCGTTCTCGTATTTGTGAGTTTGTGCGGTTCGCGTAAAAAAATCGAGAGCAATTGTCAATTGCTAAATAGTTACGGAAGAAAAAGGAGAGAAAAAATGTCACTGGATAAATTCAGCGAGGGTGGTTTACTCCAGAAGGAGATGGAACGACTCGATATCGAGGATAAGAACGGTGATGGCCCAAGGTAAAATAATAATAATTATTATTATAACTGATTTTTCGAATTTTTCATTGTAATTCGGGGGATTTAAAAATAATTAATCGTTTGCTCAATTTTCGTTCCCGCCGAAACGCTCGAGTGGCATATTTTTCCGTGAATTGACGCCCACAAATTCGTCAGGTGTATTACGAATTTATTCATTGAATTGATACAGTAAGTGATCCAAAAATGAATTTAATCCAGGATGACGTAATCGATAATAATCTCATTGAATCTAAGACACCTGTAGCTAAATTCGGGTATTTGATACCAAACATAAAATATGCTCCCAATTTGAGGCTAAAAAAGGATTTTTTATCAATAATTAATTCTCTTCCCTGAATAGTGAACACTGCGAATAATTGAGTTTATGCGTTTTCCTGCATACTGAAAATATGTTATTTTTTATTTTACGCCAAGTTCAAAAAATGGTCCGCTCAAGAACAAAAGATTGTTCCAACATTATAAACTATTCCAAAAGTATTTGAGGGCATTGAAGAATAAATGGTTTTTCAAATCATCAAATTTGTTGCAAGCCTTAAAATTTTACAAATTTTCATCAAAATAAGTTTCAATGGAGAATTAATCAGATCAACAAATCATTTTGTTGGGACATAATAATAAATAACAATCATGATTCACCGGTCGTCCTAACGATATTATGTAATGATATCGACTTTCCGATAATAATTTATTTATTTATATGAATATACGTAATTTTTTTTTCGACTATCACTGATCATTTTAAGATGATTTCGCCACCGTTACACAGGGATCATGCAAATATAAGTGTGTACATATGGGACCGATAATCGGCGTCAACAAGACGATGGGCTATATTAATCGCGAAAACATTTTATACGTCCCTCTGGTCTCATTAATTCGTACAATTTCAAATCGCAAACCGTTCAATATAAACGGCGGATAAATAAATTTTCAAAATTAAAAGAAGAATAATAATAACAATAATATATCGAGAATAATCGTCATAAGCTTGACATGCGATCAGTTTCATCGCCAATTTATGTCTCACAAATATTATGAATTTATTCGAGCGACTAAGCATACACGGATTCGCTTTTATATAAATGGAAGAGGATTTAATGGATCGAGAAAGATCTTCAGGGTCGTAGAGAGGAATCGTTTTACTTTGTGCCAATGTCTTGTAAAATTCTTACACAAAATTTTACGCACGAGAGACGCATGAAATTCGTGAGTGACAAAACGCGCCAAACAAACTTCCGCTTTTGTTTTTCCAATTGAGAATATTCCACATGTATGAAATAGACCAAGTGGTTTGACAATAGGAAGAGAGAGAGAGAGAGATTTTCTGTTACTCTACTGCCAAATAAACGCTTATTATAATATATTTATTAGTTTATTTTCTTATTCACGGAGCACGTGTCATATGACTAAGTGCCTTTTTCAACTTTAGTTTCTCAAATATTTGATTTGGTAGCAAATTTAATCACAAACATTTTCAAACGTCATTTCATTTATAAATAAAACGTTATATCAATCACTAAAAATTAACAGAAGATAAAAAGGCTTCGCCCATTTATCCGGAAACTTTTAAAATCATAAATTTCAAAATTCAACATTCCTTGCAATGATTTGTTCCAAACTAAGTACAAAACTTTCTTCTTCACTGGCCTATTTTTGTAGAAAGTTCTCGTTCGATACCTTGAAAAACCCCGAATACCTCGATTTTACCATAAATTCTAGTAAAACGCGCATTACACTCTTTTAAGTTTTGCCTACAATGTATGGTAAAATCCATCATGGTATCTATGCTGGCAATTGAACGCCATCTGCAAAGATAATTTTTACCACATTGTCTGATAGTTTCCACCAGAGCCTGCTCTCCGTGTATAACATTTTTAAGATTAAAATCTATCCGAAATATACGGAAAAAGCGGACGGCCGAGCTTCGATTTTTGGTCCCCTAAATGTAAATTTAAGTTGGCGGGGTTGAGCTTCAGCCGCCATTTTGGAAAACACGTTTTATCAAATATCTCGTAAACCGTGCATTGTACGACGAAAACAGTAGGGATCGTTTTCGTAGATAATAAAATTCTCTACAATTTTTATCCGTAACTTTTTTCTGTACAGTGCATAGGTTTTTATTTATAGCGCGCCAAACTTACTATTGGAATGTAAGGCAGCTGTTCCATACGATCTAACATATATAGGCGCATGATTTAGCATACAGCGTTATAATCTCGTGGGTATTGTGCATCAACTCGGCATTTACAGCATTACAGCTCTTAAAGTATCAATTTTATGGGGAAAAACTTCAAATGAAGTTTATTGGAAATGTTACGTTCTACAAATTTGGTTATTACCATTTTTAATGTTTCATCAACCGTTAACTATATATTTAGCAAAAACCATGTTAAAAGAAAGTTTGACGCCCTACAAATAAAAATCTATGCACTGTACAGAAAAAAGTTTCGAATAAAAGTTGTAGAGAATTTTGTTATCTACGAAAACAATTCCTACTGTTTTTGTCGTATGATGCACGGTTGACGAGATATTTGATAAAACGTGTTTTCCAAGATGGCGGCTGGAGCTCAAGTCCCCCCGTCCCGCAAATTTAAATTTACATTCAGCGGACACAGCCAAACATTTTCCAACAAGAAAATCAATTCTCTAGAAGATTGCATTATGAACCTAATTTTTTTGCTCTCGCTCTTTTGGACTATAAGAGTCATCATTTGCAAAGAGAAATACCGCCCCTTCTAATCGGTCATCAACTATGACTGAATATAAGTAACAATGAGTAGACGCGTGTGACTCATACCTAAGGTGACCGTGCCGTGGCGGCTCCGTGTCAATGGACTGTTTCGTTCATAACCACACGCGCACGCACGCACGCACGCGCGCACACACACACACACACACACACACACACACACACACACACACACACACACACACGCAAACGTATATTCTAATTTTTTATTCTCCAACTGCGAGGGTGTGGTGTACGTACTCGCATAACTTTTATTTAGAGTATAAAAATATAATCAAACCAAGGAGAAAAAACGCCATTTTGTTATCAATGAAAAACTTTTCCACCAGCGTCTCTCGGTGTGTATTCGTCGATGTCCGCAGTAAGTCGTGTGTGGCTCTCGTGTAAATTGGTGGTAAGGTCTTTCGGCTCTCGGTTGTGACGCTGTTGGCCCGGCTTATTATACTATACTATCCGGTCGAAATATTTCTCACTCTATCTCTACTCAAATATTATACATATGGGCCAATCCAGGCCAAATTCGACAAGGTCGTGACTCCGACAATTAAATTTTTTCAATTCTATTATGTATATTTTATAGGGCAAGAAAAACGAGACTAAATTAATTTACGCATTAAAAAAATCGATATGGGTATTATGAACGAAGTTGTCAATCTACACTGTCAGCCATTATTGATCTTCATGAAATGTTTACAGCAAATTCATTCGGAAAAAATCAATCGAGGATGCAACTGCTTTTAGTTTTGGTATAAAAAAAAAATAAACGTTTATTTTTTTACGTTTTTGAAATTATTATTATGTTGAGAAATCATTTTGGATGGTTAAAAAGATATTATTGACGTAAAAGAAATTATTGATCAAAAGAAATATCAGGATACAAAGGATATTCAATTAAATAATTGAATATTATTTTTAGTCTTGTAGCATTTTTGCTGTAATAATGTGTGGAGTCTTTTTAACGTTAGTCCCGCGACAACCTAAAGGAATAAAACTTTTAAAATCCTGAGCGTCACGTTCATTTGGTATGGAATGGCCGATATGGGCGTTATCCAACACAGTTGTCAAGTAACACTGTCAGCCTACTGTCTAACTACATTATCAACCATTATCCAAGCCATTATCAACCAAATAAACCGTAGGTGATTTGAGTATTGGGTTAAAAACAAATGGACTTTTTATTTTTCAATTTTCAATTAACAACTATTTTATTGGGCAATCATTTTCATTTTTCATTAATTGAATAGTCATTATTTTTTATTCAAAATAAAAATGAATATCCGATTAAAGGACAATTTTGAATTAAATAATGGAATATTGTCCTTTTTTTTTGTAACACTTATAGTCGAATCATGTGTGGAGCCTCCTCAATCTTGCCCCTATGATTTTTGCCCTATGATGCCCCTAAAGGATTTTTTTTTTAAATCATAGGGTCATGACCCTATTCATTTGATCTGGAAGGGCCCATATATGTATATACATGTATATTACTATTCTCCGTTGCTTCGCGAGCCTCCGAGTATCTTCCATACGGGTTGGTTTGGCTGGGTCTCGTTTCGCCCTCCATGTGTATTTGTGTGCGTGTACGTCAGTAACGATCTACATGTGTGTGAGTTACAAGAGAGCGCGCGTGGCCACGATTTTCCGGATATCTACGCACTTTTCAGAAAACATAGATAGACGATTGTGGGGGCTACGAAGCGGGGCGTGTCTTCGCGAGTTCCCTGCTGAAAGTCTACGTGGCCGAAACGAAATCTCCGTTTGGCTTCTCTTATCTTTCTCTTTCTTTTTTTTTTTCTTTCCTGTCCTCACTTTTCGCGCCCGCTCCCCATGATGCTTAAAAAGTTTGCGCATGCGCCTCTTTGATTCGAAAGATCGAAAGGACTCTGGTCATAGACGCACATGCGTGCCTACTCGTCGAAAGAAATTCGGCGGCAAAATTGCACAATCCATTATGCGTACACGTGACCATTAATTAGGACTCACACATGCCGGTATTTCCAGTTTTTAGAGAGTCGATCTAGAGATCTCTCTTCTTTACTAGCTTTTGCCTGTTTTGGATCCGCTCGCGTTCCGCCCCATGCACTGGCTCCCCTGATCGCTCTCATTCTCCCTCCCCCAACTATACTTTGTGGGTTTCTTGCTAAATCGTGCTCTACTGTCCTTTTAAAAGAAAAATCGCATTTTCTCAGCTTCTACTTGACTCATCTAAGTGTAATAAAGTGCAGGGAAATTCTGGGAGTTCTTGTATTGTTGTATGTTGTAGATATACTAAAGTCTCAGGAAAAAAGCTTCAGTCGTTTTCACTCCAACTTCGATCAAACAGGCAGACAAAATTTCAAAAATTAACCGATGCTATCTCAGCATCGTATTCTTACCCGACCAACTTAAATTCCTTTAATGGCCTTTAATTTCATTGATATGTTTTCGAAGTTTGTATATGAATTTCTGTTTTTTCATCACTGGCATACTTTTCACTCGATTTTACCGATGGGACTACCTTAAGAGTAATAAAAAAACGATTTTTTAATTATAATAATATTTTTCCGATGATCAACAAAACGCGCTTTGAAATGGTGCCAACTAATTCTAAGTTTTTAAGTTTGGGCCTCGAAAATTATTTATTATTTTATAATCTTTTTTTAAAGCATTCTTCTTTCTTCGTCATTGTGTTTCTTTGGTAAAAAAAAAAATGGCAAATTTGTAAAAACGTAAAATATGCCCACGCACTGGTAGAATACAAGATTGGAATAATTTTTTTTTACAAATCGCGAGGTTGTAAATAGTGAATTCTCGAATCCCGGGCTCCGGGACGATGACGCAAATCTCGCTCTCTCGCGTTATCTCCAAAAATTAGCGTTTAGCGAAACTCACGCTGGCTTTTTTCTGTTCGTTTTTTTTTTTTTTTTCATTTTTTTTTATTTACTAATGCTGCATCAGCGTGGTATGTGTCATGCCTTTTTTTGCTTATGGTCATGCGTGATATCTGTGAGTCCAGAGGACGCGTATAATCGAGAGTGCCGCCAATGCTTGTTGAGCGTGTTACCAATGAATCATATACTGAATTTAGTACCAGTTACGTATATTCGATACAGTCTTGTCCATTATTGCCGATCATGATGTAAGAAATTCAAGATTTTACAAAGATGGGCAAATTAACTGTGCTTAATTGCAATTGTATAATAATTGTCATTGAGTGTTTTTTGATTTAAATAAAATCAATTCGATATATTTGGAGACGGACTGGATGGCAAATCTAATAAATTTACGTCCAGTACATGTCGCAAGATGTAAATAATTATTTTTGCTGATTGAAATAAGATCGATGTAAATTCAACAAGAATCATTTTTCTCAACGTTGATTAACATTAAGAGCATTCCCAAGAATTTAGTCTTTTTAGATTAAAAAATAGCGTCGCTACATCCGAAAAGCCAACCCAAGCCCACAAAGGGCTTCTGTATGGGTTTCGATGATGCCTTGGTGACTCATCGGATTTTTCAGTTTTACTTATTTCTTTAAACTAAATTTATATCGTTCTTTATCAGGCTGTTTATGAAAAATTGTCAGGAAGAAGCTGATAAAATTGAAAATCCAACTACGTATGGCAAAGGGCATCACGAATTTTCTTCCAAAACTTCAAAACTCCCTGAGCCCTTAGCCATCAGGTGATTGTAAGAAAAATACGATGATTATCGACCATCCGGGATTTAAAAAAATACATAACTAGGAAACTATTGACTCTATCGAAAAGTGAATAATTTTTTCATCCCTGAATTGGCCAAATATTAAAAAAAAAAAGTACGTGATCTCTAAACAGTAATATATTGATAATTTTTCATCCCTGAACTGGCCAAATATTAAAAAAAAGAAAATACGTAATCTCTAAACAGGAATATATTGATAATTTTTTAACGCAATGAATAAATAGAGAAAACCTGGAGGTTTTTTGGCCAGGTACCTCAGGTTTTTACAGTTTAGAGGTCACAACGAATGTAATAAAACAAACTTACCGTGGCGACATGGAAATCGAAACAGCGTCCCGGCTCTGTGCTGCCTGGACTAGCGGGGTCATTTGAGAACTTGTTGACGAATTTTTCTGCCATGTGCGTGTGTGCGCGTGCGTCCTATATGTACGTGTGTGTGCCCGAGGTCGCGATCGTTTACGCAACAATATTCCATTCTCGTGAGGTCGCGGCTCGTGTCAGAAGGGAAGAGAAAGGAAACTGCTATTAACGCCAGCGTTAGAGAGCAATCTCAAAAATGAGAAGACAAAAATATACAAAGAGAAAATTAAACGTCTTATATCTCCAGTGAGCTGGGAATCCCGATAGAAGCACCAATATCACTCGCAATCTTTTTTCCCCCGCAAAAATTCCTTCTCATTTAGTTCTCTAGATACTCTCGTAGAGTGCCGAAGCTTTTCGTTACGAAACTACCACGTGTTTTCTGCTGGCCCTCACGAGTCGCGTGTCCGTTTTGTTACGTGCGTGGCTCTATCTTCTGGCTATTCCGTGAATTACGCCCACGCAGTGTCGGTAACATTACGATCTGTATATCGATCACATCGTAGATTTCTTTCCCCCTCGCTCTTTTATTCACTGTCATTTCAACATATATATGGGAGCCAAAATTAATATTTTTCGATACGAAAAAAAAAATGTCACAATCTTTAAGAATCTTTTTTTTAAAAAGCTAAAAATATATATATATATAAAGCGATTCCAATTACAAGGCGTTTCAGTGATAAAACATTCCAGACAGAAAAAATGCTTTCACAAATTTTTGGCGAAATCTAGCACCTATAATTCTGGTATAATATCTATTTATAGATCTATAAAAAGTCAAAAATATTTACAGAAGGGCACTTGTCTTTGTCTCAATTCCGCAAGAAAACGATGCAACTAAATGTGCTCGATAAAAATATTTTTGTTCGCAAATGATACATAAAGAGGATTTACACAGCATCAATTTTACACAAAACCGGTTTGATATAATATTTCGCCAAATAATGATAAACTAAATGTATCACAGCGACAATAACGTTTTACCAAAATCGTGGTAGGTACAACCCTCGAATAATTAATCCATAAAATCTTACGAAATTCGAGTTTCTTAGCAAAATCGAAATGTTTGATGACATCAGGTCGCGAAAAGAGGATTGATATAATATTTCGCCAAATAATGATAAACCAAATGTATCACAGCGACAATAACGTTTTACCAAAATCGTGGTAGGTAGAACCCTCGAATAATTAATCCATAAAATCTTACGAAATTCGAGTTTGTTAGCAAAATCGAAATGTTTGATGACCATCAGGTCGCGAAAAGAGGATTGATATAATATTTCGTCAAATAATGATAAACCAAATGTATCACAGCGACAATAACGTTTTACCAAAATCGTGGTAGGTAGAACCCTCGAATAATTAATCCATAAAATCTTACGAAATTCGAGTTTGTTAGCAAAATCGAAATGTTTGATGACATCAGGTCGTGAAAAGAGGATTGATATAATATTTCGCCAAATAATGATAAACTAAATGTATCACAGCGACAATAACGTTTCACCAAAATCGTGGTAGGTAAAACCCTCGAATAATTAATCCATAAAATCTTACGAAATTCGAGTTTGTTAGCAAAATCGAAATGTTTGATGACCATCAGGTCGCGAAAAGAGGCTAAACCCCGAGGCTAAACATCAGATATATTCTATTATGGTTGTCGAGTCGTGAAGACGGTCGGTGAATATTCGGAGGGGCCTCTTTATGCAGGAAAACTTTGGGGTAAAGCAGGTAACATGCAAACAGAACGAAACCTTCCCCAGTATATATATATATATATATAGATATTATCTTTTCGTTCCGTGAAAGACCCCGCAGATCGTCCATTTGCCTGACCTTACGCAGGTACAAAATGGACTTCCCGAAAACGTAAAGAGAATCGATGAAGAATGAGCCTCAGAGGTAGGACAGAGGGAAGGAGAGAGAGTGAGAGAGGGATGACCTTTCGTTGCTCAACTTCGTAATTCTCTTTCTAGCTATTAATGCCTCGAGGTATCTCTTCATCCATCTTGTCCCCTGACTACCTTCCATTCTGGGTCTTTAGGCATTTCAGAAAATGGCCGATATATAGTTCCTTCGACTTTGACCAATTTCCAAGAAGGGACTGACCCCACCAATCGCCCAGGTCAACGTTTACCTTGTTCCATCCAATACTAAACTCTATATAATACTTTACTCAACATAATACGATTTTTATAAATGTACGTCGACGTACTACATAAGATTATGTAGTACCTCGACGTACATTTATAAAAATCTTTGTACATAGGTAAATATAATATATAGGTAAAACATATATATATATATATATATATATATATATGCATGATGTCCGTATATAGGAGAATGGCGTTTGCTTAAAAAATATATATAATTCCACGTAAATTTAACTTTGAACTAATTTTTTTTTTTTTCATCCAGACGCCATCGTCTAGCTTCATGAATTATTATGAGATAAAAAAAAATGACGATAAAATGATTTTATAAAATTCTTTATAAAAATACTTACGTGGAGGAGAACTCGAGGATGAAGAAATTTATTTTTGGATGTTATTTTAAACTTCTAACCATCTTCATTTAGATCACATATGGTAATTTTACCAGGATAAAAAATCCAATGCCGCGCTAATTTTATAATTGGGCTCACGAAGCAATAAATTAATAATTGCATAATATGTGCAGAGTGCAGAGGCGAAACTAATACAATTTTATTTTATTAACTAAACAAATATGATTTTTTTTAACCCCAAAGACTTTTTTTTTGTTTATTAGCTATGGAAATACCGATAAAATAAAAAAATTGACTACTAATTCTATATACATGCCGTACTAAAAAATCCATTGCGATATTATTATTAAAAAAAAAAAAAAATGGAAAATGATAGGCATGATAGGAGTATTCTGTCTGAATAGTCTTGGTCGAAAAATATCTCAATAGGGCCAATAGGATATATATACATATACATAAATTATATATATATATATATATATATATATATATATATATATAATATAATATAATATAATATAATATATATATATAATATATACATATAGATAAATAATACCATGAGTGTATTTTATATACTCTTCTGACTACCTGCTGGCTGGGGTTCTTTGAGATAAAAAAAATAATCGAACGAGAAAGATGCGAATGAAATGGCACGCGTGAGAAAAAAGATTAAATAAAAAAAATTCTACAAGGAATTACGAGATCCGGAAGAGCCGCGAGAACCTTTCGCATGCTGCCAGCATCCACGCAACAAAATTTATATACCTGATAATTCTATGGGTTTTGTATACATTTGTATAGCCCATTTTTGGATATTATATGTGTGGTTGAGTGTATAGGTGAGAAAAAAAAAGCTTAAAATTGAGCTCAAAATGCATTTGACATAAATTTTGAGCGTCCAACTGCTTTGGAGGCGATTTGGAGGATGTAGGGAAAAATATTTAAACTGGACAAAATTAATATTAAAATTGAAAAGGAATTTTTATGTTGGGAATAATTGTCATGCGGTATCGAGCAATATTTCGAAAGCGTTAAAATGGCGTCTGTGGGGTTTTGGAACCGGCGCCATATTCGAAACTGGCTTGTATATATGGCCGCGTATAGCGGGACGCATACTTTGAACCAAAATCATTTTAAGCAAAGCTCGTATAAATCATTTTTGAACGACACGTACAATTTAGAATTCAATTTTATTTCCATTTAATTTAATAGAAATATATTTTTCTTATTTAAAATATATTATTTTTATTTAAAATATTTTTTTCTTATTTAAAATATATTATTTTTATTTAAAATATATTTTTGTTATTTAAAATATATTTTTTTTACTTAAAATATATTTTTTTTATTTAAAATATATATTTTTTTTATTAAACAAACTGCAATAGGCTGTTCACCAAAAGACAAAACGATTAGTTTCATTTTTGTATTATTTTTGTTCGTCTATATACAACAAGTAAATTGTATCGAAGCTTTTAAATGTATTTAATGATTGAATTTAGGTCAAAATTATAATGAGAGTCAGGGTAGAAGCTGCTGCGTTTGATTTATACTCGTAATTAAAGTAATTTTTCAATAATTTATTCAACTGGCACGATTAAGAAAATTATCACTTCGAATATCATATGAAGCAAGATCATTTTCGAACGACACGTACAATTTAGAATTCAATTTTATTTCCATTTAATTTAATAGAAATATATTATTTTTGTTTAAAATATATTTTTTTTCATTTAAAATATATTTTATTTATTTAAAATATATATTTTTTTTCATTTAAAATATATTTTTGTTATTTTAAATATATTTTTTTTACTTAAAATATATATTTTTTATTTCGAATATATTTTTGTTATTTTAAATATATTTTTTTTACTTAAAATATATATTTTTTATTTCGAATATATTTTTTTGATTTAAAATATATTATTTTTTTTATTAAACAAACTGCAATAGGCTGTTCACCAAAAGACTAAACGATTAGTTTCATTTTTGTATTATTTTCGTTCGTCTATATGCAACAAGTAAATTGTATCGAAGCTTTTAAATGTATTTAATGATTGAATTTAGGTCAAAATTATAATGAGAGTCAGGGTAGAAGCTGCTGCGTTTGATTTATACTCGCAATTAAAGTAATTTTTCAATAACTTATTCAACTGGCACGATTAAGAAAATTATCACTTCGAATATCATTCACGCATATAGTAATTATTTTTTCAACACAAATTAAATTTATTTAAATCAAATGTATTTTTCGCGGTGTGATTTTTGTCAGAATTGCTGTTCTCCCTCAGTACATTGACCCGCATTTGTCATCTCATATATATATTATATATAGTACGGTGTATCATGCATCTCGTATACTCGTATCCAGCGCGTTGCTCCATAAGAAAATGCAACGATCGCGATCTCAATAGAGATTAAAAAAAGAAAGAAAGAAAGAAAACGTGTGTAGCTCGTAGTATGCATGCAACTCTTATTGCGATAATGAAAGAATTCTCAGATCTCATGTATAATCAGTCTCTGACTCGTCTCATATCTACATAATGATTCGTTCCTCTCGTGTATCCGCAATAGTTCGCTTTGCGCTTCACACACCGTTTTGCCATAATTCTTTCGACTCCGCTCCCGAGCCATCCGTTTCTTCTTCTTCGACTTTCCTGACGCCGCAGCCTCTGATTCGAGAATAATTCACGCGCTCAGCATCTCTTCACCGCAGCTAAAAGAATAATGCTCTCATCCATGGATGGCCATTGGCCTTTTTTTCTCAAAACGTATCTTGCTCATTCTCTGCTCTGCAATATCCTCGTGATCCTTTCTTGGAAAGACATTCTGCCTCTTCTAGTATATGTTTCATACACGTGTCTCACATTAGAGCTTTTAGCGTACTTACGCGGATTCACAGACGAATATTATTAAAATAAAAAAGATGAGGAATCTAATTATCTACAAAAAACGTCTGTATGTTTTTAATCCTAAAGTCAGCGGTTTTCGAGATATGATATAAAACGCGTTATTCAACATGGCGACTAACGCCGGAGGGGGGGCGGCGCAGACTATTGAAGTTAAGCTCCTTATCTCTCAATACAACGATTCCAACAATAAAAAAACTTATCCGAATTTTTGCATTACGAATTGTGGTCTGTGTGGACTGGACTAATATGGGAAAATTACTGTGCGCAGAACAAGTTTTTACGGTAATTTTTCCAACACGACACTCTGCATAATAATGAGGTTAAGTCAGCTCTCAAAATCTGTCACAAACATTACGATGTTCATTCTAGACAGATTATGAATTATCTGAATTGAAAAAAGTGCTATAATACAATATCGGTTAATGCGCAGCTTCTACCGTTTCAAACAAATTCACGCACGCGGTGAAAAAGTGAGGTTAGGAGTTTATTGTTTACCTCGTCCCTTCGCACTCACGGAGTCTCGCATATATCTGTCATATTCTTCCGTTAAAACTGCTAGGTACTATGGTAAAATTTATTCTCCATGAGGTAAAATGTATCATTAATGCAGTAGAATTTATGATAGAAAATTTACCATATTACATTGTAAAAATTCTCAGTTTTCATGGTAATATTTCTCCAGATGTCACATGACATCCCATCTACCGTTACGTAATTTTTATCAAGTTAGCTGGTAGATTCTACCGGACCCTTCTCTACGTGTAGCCTTCTGGAAGAATTCTTCCGCGCTGGCATTCAAAATTATTTGAAAAAAAAAATCGGGTATCAGGAGAATACTCTCAGGAAGAACCTCTATAAATTTGAAAATGATTGACCGCGTACTTTTTGAAATATCATTACAAGACGAGAAATTTATGCATCATGTCCCATGCTTGTTTGTGCGCACTTAAATCTGCGCATGACGGGAGCATTGTCCGCGCATAGTTTACCCCCGCGCCGAACACCCATTCGCCTATCCCCACTGTGCCCTTGGCTATGGACTGCCTAAGGCGCAGGCGCATACTCTTTCCGTACTAGTGGCGTATATAACGAAAATGCTAACCTCAATTTTTACCAGGAATACGCGCTCTTATACAACAGTAGATAAACACAGTTATAAAACAATGCATTACGGGTTTGCCAAATATTTTCTCAATTGAACGCTCTACAAGTCATTGTATGAATCGCCGTACGGCTTGATTAAAAAATAATAACATTACAACGATCGGATATTAATTATGTACGTTTGATAGCTCTACTGAGGTTTAAGTAAATCAAGTAACTGTTTTGTCCATTTAGTAAATTTTTGATGCTTTTTCATGTAAGCATCGACGCATACTCTGGCAACCATCACTGAGCCTGGTATCGTTTCGCCCACACACCTTCCCAGAGTATTGATCACTTTTGGTTGCTCCGATGTGGTAGTAAGTAAAGGAGAGTGTACGAGGAAGATGAAGAGAGGCAAGAAGAACAAACATAGTCCCTCTCTTCCCCTCTACCTCGTTTTCCTCCCTTTTCTGTGTGTGTGTAAGGTAAAATTGGGAAATACGGCCCACCAAAATAATATCGCCTATAACTCTTAACACGTTGTGGAGTCTAAATCACATGCCAACGGTTTAGATTTTTTTTTTTAAAAAAGCTCGTGTGCTGCCTCTTATCATCTTAGCGTACTATTTCCATATTTTTCCACAGGTGGTAATATGAACCACCTGTGGGTGGGAAAATCATTCAAATAACTTGGAATAAGGATTAGAGCTACCGCTGAGCCGAGAAGGCATATCAAGAAAAACTAATTTAAGATATTTTAGGATAAACGGGTAACAGAGGACTAAGTTAGGGAAAAATGTAGTTCATTTTTATGATGGTCTGGGCGACCCTCTATAAGTAAATTAAGGTAACCGAGTAGCTTATTTACTCGCTAGTTAATTAGTTTGTGCACAAAAAAGTACTAGTCCATATATTATAATAGAGGCGATGAAATGCAAATACTTTGCGATTATACTCGGATTGTACTTCAGTATTTTATAGAGAAACATATGCTCGCTTCATGATGGGATCAGTAAGAATGTCGATCGAACGTTTAATAGTCGAAGAAGTCTATGAATCCGGCGACTATACTATCATACAAGTGCCAAAGAGACTGATTGATGGCTATATTTTAAATAATATCTCCCAGTCGCCATAACCTACTATTTCTTGTAAAAAAATATTCTGATATAATATTTTAGCCGGTACTTTCACTCTAAAAAGGCTTTCCCTTAAAAAAAAACATACCCTTAAGATTGCTGGATCGATAATTTCCATACCATAATTCCGAGTACGACGAAAATATTCAAGGAACTTTTCGTACTTCTTTTCGTTTCTCTAAATGGGGATTGAAAAAATTCAATCTAATTTAAAGGCATATAATGAAGGATTTGGATTTAACTGATTTAATACTTTGATTAGAAATTTTTTAGATTTGAGTTCGTAATTTTTCAACCTAGGCCATATTCCCCAACTTTACCCTATAGAGACGAGATATGTAATACTTATCATGAGAGACACGACAGCGGAGATAAACTCACGTAGCTTCCGTATATTGGGCAGAGAGAAGCAGAGAGTATAGCAGGAAGGAAGTTGGTGGCTGCGGAGTGCAGAGGAAATGCAAGAGAGAGAGTTGCCTGCATGAGGGTGAACGGGCTTGGCGTGTATTGGCTTTAACTTGGTCCTCCCTTCCGCATGCTCATTGTATTTGACGAATTTTCAATAAATTCTATTTGATTGCACAAAAAAATATTCCATTTCGAGCGCAATAAAAATAACAAATCCTTTAATAAAATAATTATTTCAAATGATTACTATTTAATGGAACATAAATAATTATTAACTATATCAATCATAATTATTTTATCACAGTAATAATTATTTCTTTCAATTCGTTCAATAGCTTTTTTTTTTTTTATTTTCGTCTATTTTATTTATTTTTTCATATACTAATTACCGAAGGTACACGAGAGCATCTTGAAACCTTCTTCATACTCGATTCAAATTGACCAGCGTTTATAACTTTGTCGAGACTGGTACGTAAGATCGATAACGCTATCACCTGCTTTTCGCGAATTCCTCGAATCCCTTTTCAATGTACAATTACAACATGCGCGTTCAATTGATGTTGAAACGAGATTTAAAAAAAAAAAAAATCCAAATTTAGTTGACCACGATTTCGATTTTGATCGAAAAAAAATTATCTCGGTCAACGACCAGCGATAATTAATTGAAAAAAGAAAACAGAGATTAAAAATTGTAACTAAATATATGAAAGATTGTGTCGATGTAAGGACGAGAATCATAACATCCTTATAACTGTGCAACTCTTCACTTTTTAACTTCATATAATATTTAACTTCTCATTCCTCCCTACTTGTCTCGCTATTGTGCTTTCGTCGTTTTATTACAAAATGCTCGTTCTACAAAACAAGCCGTGAAAAAGAGCGAGATGGTGGAGAAGAAACGAAAGAAAGATGCGTGTGAGTGTGTGTGTGAGAGAGAGAGAGAGAGAGAGAGAGAGAGAGAGAGAGAGAGAGAGTGAGGGAGGGGAAGAGAAGTAACAACGTGGCGCGGGTGCGTTGCGAAACCAAGGACGTAAATCGGCGTCGCGGTCGATCGCTCGGAGCCCTCATCTCAAACGGTTGAGACCGAGACTCTTAATTTCGCATCGCCATAAATAATTTGACCGCAGACCCATGGATTTCCTGGAAGCTGGGTGCTCTCTATCCCTCTCTTTCTTCCTCGTTCAGTGTTCCACTCGCCAACTCTCTCGTTTTAGCGCACGTTCTATCCTCATCTGCAGTTTCTTTGTTCCAGTATATATATACACATCAAGTGTATATATATATATGTGTGTGTGTGTGTGCATGCGTGCGTGCGCGTGTGTGTCTGTGGATAGTAATGGTATGTATGCTCTCTACGAAAAGAGAACGATATACGTGTATACTTTTTTCCTTCTCTCATTCCCTCTGTCTCTTCCTTTTTTTTATTCTTTGTGTGTTTCTCATGAGCAGCCATTTTGTGGCACACATCCTTAGCAGGTCTCTTTATGTTCTTGGTCCGACAAGAGCCAATAAATTTCATACCGTAGGTTAACATATCCGTTGATTTTGGGTAGTAAAGAAATGCCTCGGTATCTCTATGTATCTTGAAAGATAGATAATGTCTGAGAATTTCATTGAAAAACGTTCAATTCCTTTGCATTCTAGTATGTTCTCGTTTAGTACTCATGCTCACATCAGAGGCAGCCATTCATTTTGATGCACAAAAATTTGAAAACATTTTTAGCCGATATGGAACGATAAAAAGCTTGTAGCTTCGAGACCCCAAAAAAACATATAGTGACTGACACAACTTATGAATGAAAAGAACAATTACAATATTCATCTCATTTGATCTATTTTAAACCGACCTACGATGTCCGACAGATCAAATAATCATTTCAAAAATATTCCAGTAAACTGACATTTGGACCATTGAATTTTGGATACTTCGTAGAGGAGAGTTGTTCGAGGATACAATTAATAAACAATCTGAGCTTTGTTAGTTGAGATAAAATCTGAGTATGTTGTGCCTTTGCCTGACGTATCACTACATAAATTTGGTGAGTGACAATAAGGCGTGTTATCATTATCTCGGTAACATAATGAGGAAGTCCATGAGCCGAGAAATTAGGGTTCAGTCGGAATAGCAGGTCTGATTTAACATTGTTTTGTACAACTTTCATTTGAGCGTTTCATTCAACATCGCAAGAAGTTTTTTTTACGCTAATGGCGCACCTCAACGCAGGTAGGGCTCGCTGGAGTTGGATATACAACAAAGCATTGGCCAGATACAGGGTGCTGACCGTTGCTTTCTTATCTTGAGCGACGTCTGGCAAGCGTATTGGGCAACACCACCGGGCGTCGGGCTCAACGAAGCTTCAAGTCAGATCATGGTAACGGTGCTGGGCCAACGCAACACCGCGACTGCTTGAAATGCCCTTTCCCACATAGTACATAAGATGATACAGCGCGCATGCGCCAAGAACATAACCTCTCGGGGTTATACGCTTCCCAGAGTCGCTACGTCAAAAATGTCAAACCCTACCGGAGAATCTTCATTGTCTTTGTCCGGCCTCAGCTGCAGTGTTTGGGCCATTGTCAGTTTGGGGTTTAATCCAACACAAAGATTCTAAATTACACCGAACAAAGTTGAATTTACAATACGATTATCAAACACAATCTTGACATTATCCCCGGAATGAACACCCAAATGTTCTTATCACAATTCGAAGGAACCAGCGAATTCAAAGGAGTGTCTGATGTATTATCCCAAAGCCTCTGAGCTTCGTCCCATAAATTACACTAGTATAATGTTAGGCTATAATGACGGAAATGATCTGGATCTTCTTTCAGTTGGTAAGAAATTCTTCGATATGTACCAGTTTTAATATAGCCGTATAATTGTTAAACATGTTAAATTAGTCAGAGTTTGATGTACCTGATTCACTCTGCAACTGATGGTGTCTCAATTTAACCTCTGGTTTCCATGTGTTTAATTGTTGGCCGGTCATAATGAATCGATCGACTCAGATCAAACTGCCAATATGCATATCGGGCTTACTGAAACTATAATGAACCAACTGAAACTATAACGAACCAACTGAAACTATAATGAACCAACATCTCAACGTGTACAAGTTGCACAAACCTATAGTTGTCAATTTTTCGGCTGGACAAAGTTCGGGTGTTTCCGATTCGGCTCGTACGTACGTGTAAGACAGAGACGGTGCAAGCCGACGAGCCACACTCTCGACCGTTGCGGCTCTATCCCCTCCACGCGGCCGGCCCCCTCATTTCCTGTAGCCACCGTCCCACTACGCACCGCGCGCACCGCCACTTTCGATCAAAATCGCAGAACTTTATGAATTATTTTCGAAGTGTTCGCAACGGAATTTTCGTCTGTCGTTAAACAAGTGATCTAGGGAGACACGATACTTCATAAAAATAAAATTGCCAGACCTGCTGATATCACTTGATAATAGATATTTTTTTAATGATTATAATCCAGTCTGGCACCATCTTATCAACAAGCTACCAGTCTGGCTGTTTAACATAATATTGTGACATAATAGTAGATCAGATCTGAGTTCGAATTGACTGTGCTGAAATGACTTGAGAAACGTTTTTTTTTACCTGGATCAGGTGTTCAAAGACAAGGGGGCTATGCTGCCAGACTCACGGTTTCCCCGTCGTCTCCCAAATTTGTGGCCATGCTGAAAACGCTTAGTGGAATCTGTCACTGGCTCTTAGACTAACGGGAGATGTGTTAAGCTTCGAATGTTAGAGCATGCATGTCATTTTAAATGAATTCTTTCATTGAAAAAATGAAAAAAAAATGTTTCTTCTTTTTTGTTTCAGGTAAAGAGAACAAACGTGATCGATCATTCTTGAGACGCAGGCTAACATATGAAAGTGTTCGATTAATATACTATTTTAGAAATCTCGCACAAATTACATAAGCTATATCGACCACGCTGGATCGGTGAGTCGTTACCAGACAACGTATAAAATCCACCCCTATTATGTTCCTTCTAAAATTTTCGAACTCCCTATTTTTTGCCGGACGGATTACGCGTTATGGTAGACTTAAAGATTAATGAATAACGGAACGTTTTCCATACCAAACGCCCAAACGATGAGAAACAAAATGGCTGATATAGGGAACTGGTGAACAGAAAAAAACCAATATTAAAAAATTCTTTATTCTTTTAGTAGAATAATCGAATGATGAATTCTCAAACTAATCGACGATTCGCAATAATCGTCAAGGTTACTGGCTCACATCCCATCTGTCAGGTTGGCCCGATTTGGCCAGCCTTTTGGGTTTACCCTTAGGATAATAATAATGCCCGAGTCTTTCTTATCCATACACGCGTTTGCCATTGTTGCGACACATTCATCGAAGATCCAATCGGTAATTGCCACCTTTCGTTACCTTGAAATGTTACTAGTTCTCTATTTATTCCATCGTAGCTCCAACAACAATTAATCAACAACAATAAAAAATATAAAATTAATTACTTAGGATTCCTAAGTTTTATCAGAATGGTAAGATACTTTTTCAGAAAAATTCACACAACAAAAAAATTTAATAAGGAACGGATCTAACGAACGAGAGTAATTGCCATACTTTTATTCGTATGATTCCCATCAAATTTTGTAGGAACGTTTTTTTTTTTTTTTCAATACTAAAAAGCTTGAGTGTTTGACACGATATTCCGTGTAGACTTTAGTTTTGTTAAACAATCAATGAAATAATACGGTTGATGAATAAACGAAAAATATTCTCAATAAATAAATAAAATAAAAATTAGCCATTTCACATTGATTCGACGTAACCATATATGGTTTAAATGAATCTATCAAGGATTTTGCTATGACAATTGTCAGCTCAAGTACGAAAAAGACCTGTACTTGAGGGATAAGAGGCTGAGTTAAGGGTTACGTGGAGGGCAACAAGAAAAACAACAATGAGAACTCCAATTACTCGAAACTTTTGAAACACAACTGTGACTGTGATGTATATATATAAATATGCACTGCATACACCAAACTGTGGGGTACAGTCATGTCCTCGATCTTTTCAACTCTCTAGTTGGGTTCAATGTAAATAGAGAGAGAGAGAGGGAACGCGAAATCTCTGAATTCCAAAACGTGTACAACGCCAATGGAGTTGCCACCGCCTTTGTATTTTCATTGTACGGGGGGAATATGGAAGCTGCTAAAGCGAGGTCACGTGAGCTTCCTCGTTGAATGGCCCTTGTAACGAGCTTTTTCTGCTTGGCCTTGAAATTTTTTCACCCTTTCATTTCTCAAGCTCTTTTTGCTGTTGCCTCCAACTGGCTATGGAGATTTGCCGAGATTTACAGTTCTGGCATCACTTCCTTCTTTCTCGGGCCAAGGCTAAGCAATGCTCATACAAGGCAACTGCTGTCAGGTCTGAGCATCAAGAGATATGAGCTATGGGAAGGAGCAAGAATTAATGGACCGTACGAAATCGGCTGAAAAAAATTGACCCACTTGGGAGATAAATAAAACCCTAGAAAAATGAATTTATTCGAACAAGTTTCCTTTGCGATAACTCTCATAAAGACCGCGGGTTCATTTGGGAATTTTTTAAATTCTAATTTGAATATTATCATTTTCACAAATGTCATTGTAATCCAATAAATTGGGTTATTTTTTCACTCGTTAAAAAAAATAATATCGAACAAATGAACAATGATTGTTGATAGTCCTCTATGGGATTATATACGCATAAGAGGGAAAAACTCGAGTTCGTGGAAAAATAAGAGCGATGATCAAAGAAAAATAGGGAATGTGGCTGAAAAAAAGAACGGCGGAAACTAAAAGTGAGAGAGACACACGGGATTGAGTAAAGCGAGAGGTGAGTGCTGGGGTTGCGATAAAAACGACGAAAAGGGGTCGAAGCGCCGCGCCGCTACGTCGTACACAGTGCAAAAGGACGAACGGCGGAGAGTAGTCGGGCGAGGGTTGCTTCAGGGATGAAAGTCACGGTTGATGGGGGGGTGGGGGAGAGAGGAGAAAAGGGTTGGCCGTGGTCTGAGCCACCTCCAGCAAAGAGCTATATAGTGAGCGGGGGGTAAAATACGAGAGGATGTGGGAGGACAAGAGGGGCCACGTGCTCTCGGAGGGTCGTTCATCCTCGGGTCAAGGTTACCTTTTCCTACGACCCTGGGCGCGCCCTTGCTCTTGCTCTGGCAATTTTTGTGTACCGTCAGATATCCGACATTCGCCGCAAATTTTATGTTTCGCGATGTATTAAAAAAAAAAAAATCCTCACGGTGTGACTTACGCACGCTTGTCAAATATTTTATTAAAACCACCTCACTCGTGTCTCGGAGAAAGAAACGGGCCCGTATGGGTCAAAGGTAAGACGCCCAAATTTATTTAGCGGGAATTTACGGTTAATACGGTTGGCGGTTCCGGAGATCAATCGCGAAAATTCGGCGCAGTGACCACTTATTGTTAGATCGGTGACCTCTTGACCCGGCGCTGGCTGTCGCATCGAATCGCTGGACAGGAGCTTATCTTTCCAAACTTTGGTGATTTTCTGCACGAGCCCCCGACTCTGCCGAATGAACCGACTACACTGGCACAGGTTTTCCGTAGTTTTTCGGTCACTTCATGCAAATGCGATGTAGTCCGGATCCATTGGAAGGGGGCGAGGGATCGCCGTGAAGCGCATGAAAGTAAATTAGGAGAAACAGGGAAAAGTGGTAAAAACCTATAAGCCTGTAAGTTGGAATAACATAAATAATATATCCAAATACCTGCATGAAGTGTAAATAGATAAACAATTCCACATGAAATATACTTTGATGATTTTTACATCACATGTCGACTTTCTCTTCGTAGGCTTGAGACTTGCCCCATAAAACGTGTGTCTTTCCTCATTCATATAATATTCACCCTCATCGACATACGAGCTATGTTTAGTTGCTAGTAAGTATTTTGTGCCTCGACATAACAACTAGACAGAGCTTAGGAGAAACAGGGAAAAGTGGTAAAAACCTATAAGCCTATAAGTTGGAATAACACAAATAATATATCCAAATACCTGCATGAAGTGTAAATAGATAAACAATTCCACATGAAATATACTTTGATGATTTGTACATCACATGTCGACTTTATCTTCGTAGGCTTGAGACTTGCCCCATAAAACGTGTGTCTTTCCTCATTCGTATAATATTCATCCTCATCGATATACGCGCTACGTTTAGTTGCTAGTAAGTATTTTGTGCCTCGACATAACAACTAGACAGAGCTTAGGAGAAACAGGGAAAAGTGGTAAAAACCTATAAGCCTGTAAGTTGGAATAACACAAATAATATATCCAAATACCTGCATGAAGTGTAAATAGATAAACAATTCCAAATGAAATATACTTTGATGATTTGTACATCACATGTCGACTTTCCCTTCGTAGGCTTGAGACTTGCCCCATAAAACGTGTCTTTCCTCATTCGTATAATATTCACCCTCATCGATATACGAGCTACGTTTAGTTGCTAGTAAGTATTTTGTGCTTCGACATAACAAGTCGACAGAGCTTGACGGAGAAAGCTCTTTTACCAAAAGTCCGCGATCGATTCGTGTACGCCGGCTGCCGCGATGTCTGTGGCCTCCTATCGTACATGCTATATAACTCGACCTCTGATTGCACAGCGAGTGTCAACTCTGCACGACAGACCGCCGACATTTCCGGTTCGAACTATATACCTATATCCATTTTTTTCTCCTCATAGGGCTTTAAGCGCCACGCGATCGAGTTTGCTGGTATTTACAACTCGCGTTGTGTCGAAACCAGCAATAACGAATTCCTTATTTTGCACATTTTTCAGCTACTAGATGTTTCAGAGGGCAAAGGTTCATCACTCAAACTCGCCTTTTAATCACTGTACACTCTCTCGGTCTCCCAACCATCTTCATTTCTTCATTGTATTCCCGGAAACATTTTGTTTTCTTAGAAAAAATCACATTACAACATACATACATACGAATTCTTCCATTGTGTTTCGTACGTCTTTGGTGCATAATTTCGGCTATATTTAAATCTATACTACTTATTGACTAATGGAATTCAATACTACCCCATAACATCTCTTCGATATTGAAGCTTTACCATATACATATGTTACAACTCTATACTACACTTACAGCTTTACCATATATATCACATCTATCCCAAATGCTAAATTGTACCAACATGCATATACCAATGCACGACTCCGGAAAGCTGTATTATGGTAAAGTTGGATTTCGGTAGACTCGTTCAATTGGTGGCAAGTGGTAATCAATTAAATTTCTTTTTACGTCATTTTTTGACGATGTTACCAAAGATGACTCGAATTTTCTGACTAAAAGGTGACCGTGTATTCGGAACTAACCAACCGACTGACTTTAGCATAGTCATATTTGTATTATTCTACGGATATACTGGATACCATGAATAGACTTTGGACGTTTATCTGACAGTCACACCGTGCACCCACACATGTATATGTAAAACGTAATCATTGACATTACAAAATATTCGTCCACTTTGTGACTCGGTGACGTCGCATGTGTCTTCACTAATCCAATTTGCGACAATTTTCATTCGGAAAGACCCCTCATATATATACATATCAAATAAAATGACGCACTCGGAGCTTCTGAGAATGAGATAGAGTGGTAAAAGGGTTGTTCAGTCGATCAGTACTTACATTTCAGTCCTAATACATTGCAGCTATACTCTAGATGTATATATGCATATCTCGTATATTGCGAGGAGCTCGTGAATGTTTGACGAGTGCATCGATAAGAGAGAGCTAAAATCGTTATCTCACGTGTATTAAAACCTGGATGGAGACGCGTGTTATCGTATCGTGCAAGCATCCGTCTGTCTATATAATGCCACACTGTATAACATAACCGATTTACGCGTCTTGATGTGTGTTTGGCACTCAAACTTTTCTCTCTTACTATACATATACTCTACACATTCTCTCTTACTATATATATATATATATTTGTATTTTTTATTCATTCATTTTATTTTTATGCAATGAAAAGTCTCCGAAGCATCTCGTCGAGTATTACGTTTATTTTGTTATTCGCAAATACATAAGTTGACCGAGGCGAGACAAACGAGATGCTTACGATCGAATACGAGACCGACAGTCATAACAAACGCTTTGATTACACCTCGAAGCGTCGCGTAGCTTTTCTTGGACCACCCACTGAGCATTATACATGCGTCTATTTGCGAGCTATTGCGGCTCATATCAGGCGTTTCGCTCCCTTAGTGTCTGAGCGTTATGTGCAAGTGTTTGTGAATGTCTGATGAGAGTAACCGTGAGTGTCTGTCTCGGTGTGATTATTCGTTAGTGTGTCCACTAAGTCTATTTTATTAGTACACGTGTAGGTTTAGCCATATGTAATTAAAATTTTCGTGTTACGTCCTTATCAGCATACAATTTTTTTTTAACTCATTCTGACTGACTCGTCTCTCTTTTGGGTTTGGGTTCATTTTTTTATTGCGAGCTATTGCGGCTCATATCAGGCCTTTCGCTCCCTTAGTGTCTGAGCGTTATGTGCAAGTGTTTGTGAATGTCTGATGAGAGTAACCGTGAGTGTCTGTCTGGGTGTGATTATTCGTTAGTGTGTCCACTCAGTCTATTTTATTAGTACACGTAGGTTTAGCCATATGTAATTAAAATTTTCGTGTTACGTCCTTATGAGCATACCATTTTTTTTTAACTCATTCTGACTGACTCGCCTCTCTTTTGGGTTTGGGTTCATTTTTTCAATATACTTAAATTTATCTTATTTGTTTTTTTTTGTAATCAGATATTTGAAAGCTCTCTCATTTGCTTACGGCAGGTTATTAAAAAAAATATATATATATATATCAAATTTAAATCCATCACAGTTTTATCAAGTGAGAGAAAACCCAGTGGGAAAAAAAAACATAAAAGCTATCATTTTGCAAATGAATAAAAAATTCTCCTTCAACCGACAATTTTCATAGGTAGACAACGAAATATTTTCATTTTCAACCTAAGAGTTGAAGAAAATATTTAAATTAAAAGAGAAAAAAAAGTGCATCGACGAATCAAAGATAATTGGTAATTTAATATTTTCGTATCACATTTATATTCGATAGATTACGAGTGATTTTTTGTCATTGAGAATGTCTGTTAAAATTTTCTAGTTTTCATTGCAGCTATTTCTCTGATCGTTGCCCCTTGATATCTCACGAGGCCGTAATACGTCCAAAATTTGCATTTGACATGCATAATTCGAAGATCTCGACTGTCTCCCATGTGAAAAGGGGTGACTCTCTTCCTTCCTCCCGCGCGAGTGCATACATTGCAAATTGTACTGGTAATTCTCCAGTTTCAACCCCCCTCCTGCTTTCTCTTATTCTCCACACGACAAAGTTAAAAGCACCGCGCGCGCGCGCGACTGTACCAGAGACGAAGCTCGGTTAGAAAATTCTCTCGTTCGTCTGGATGTGCGGTTGGGGATGTATTTTTTCTCCTGGTATGCATATATCCGAATTCTCTCCAGTTCACTCTCTTCCCAGTGGTTGTTATGCAAGGGGTGACGACTCAACCTCGCGCAACAAAGAAGCGACCGAAAATGCGAGACCGAATTCTCGGTGCTTTTTCGTGGTTCGCGAAGCCTCGCGACGTTATTTATTTTATCATATATAAATATTTATTTATTTACTTGATCTTTATTAACCGTCATCTGCTAGGTCTACTTGGCATTGAATGAATTTTGAAAAGGAGAAAAAAATATTTTTTTCATTCGAGATTAATTTCTCTTTAAAATTCTTATGTCCCAAAGAGACACGCAGTCTAAAAAAAATATGAGAGAGAGATGTGCGTGCGCGCGCACGCCCCCGCTCATTGCCTTAAATTGCTAATTGGACTCCAGAAGCAGCAACTCGCAGTTCTCTTCGTAGATTATGCCCTGCGAACGGCTCCTTCTCCTTTTTTTCCTTTATTTTTCGACGAGAGCGCGCGCCGCTCGCTTCAAGGATCCCCCCCACTCTTATCACCCCCACCCCCCCCCCCCCCCCGTTTCCCACCCCACCGGAGAATATTCTCTCCCATTTCACTGAGCGCGCGCCCTCTATTTCCGTACGTGGCGCTACTTCTTTGCTTCTTGGCGAGAGAAGCTTGGGAGCCGCCAACGAAAGCGAAACCCGAATGAACGGAGAAATCGAGATCTAACAGTTACATGTAAAGTGTAAGATTGTGAATGAGAGCCAGGACTAACGCACGTTTGCCTATCTTTTCGACAAATTTCATACCATTGTCTGCGACACTATATTCAACTCGAAGCTCGAAGATATCGCCATTTTACCTTCATTCGAAGGTTCATGCGGAAATGAAATAAAAAAATTATCATTGGTTCGACTGTGATCACGAAGACTTGAATAATTTTTTTAACGTCTCAATCGCGATGTCAAAAAAATATTAAAAGGATGTAAAAAAAATTTAGGTTATTCGTCATTAAGTTAAAACAAAAATAAGTTTTTTTTAAATATAAATATCGATAATTAGGGCCAATACGTAAATTCATTTGGGAATTTTTTGTTTGTTTCTTTTTTTATCCTAAATCAAATATAACTAATGAGAGCTTTCATTCGTTTCTATATCGAATTTTACTATGGCAGTTCTGTCAATTGATACGAATTCAGAAGACAAAAATGAACCGAGAAATTTGTGGACCCAAACGTTTTGTCATTCGGCCATAACTGTCGATATTTACGGAAATATTTATGGAAATGAATAATATTTAGTCGGGGATATAATAGGAGAGATATTCGATAATATATATATATATAGTCGAATGAACGGCTTCTCACGTAATGCCTGTTTTTGTAGATAGGAATTTTACCGGTTCTATACATATACATATGTAGCTAGAACTTTTTCAATCCACTGGTCGCACGTGGAGAAAATTCTCATGTCAGATAGTTGTCCCGATAACTCTAGGACAGGTATACATTCTGTCATCGTATCGTTTATACACACACACACACACACACATATATATATATATATATATATCGTTCGTTTATATGCATATGTGAATTCATGTAGACTGTATGCTCGTATAGATAGCTTACATTGTCATCATGTGGCAGTTGCTTGCACAGCTGTTATACACAGCAGATAGCACGAAAGATTCTTAATATTCATGTCCTCTTGATTCACACGTGCTCTACATTTTTCTTAAAATTTTATCGTCGATAGGTCGGATGCCTCAGATGCGTATTAAATACTCGGACATTTCCCTAAACTTCCGGTCTAGCTAGCCTCGACTGATACATTATAATTTGAAACTTTTTTTTTTCTTTCCTTCTGATGTCGCATTATCATCGTGTGATAATGTCACGAAGCTACAGATAACGCTATCAGCGTTTTTTTATCTTGAGTTGTAGTTTTTGTTTATTCCCTTCGATACTGTAGAAAGTCAAGGCTTGGGGAAAAATGGATTTATTCAAATATGCTTCCCTTTAAGTAAAGAGAAAATTATTAATCGAGCGAGATGTATTTGGGTGACAATTGCACACTAAGCAACATTAACTTTATTCAAATTGAATTAAAAATATTCTTTGAATGTAATAACACATTTTTATCGAAGTAAATTTTATTGGAATTGAATAATATTTTTTTAAGTAATTTGACAATTAGTTATTTGACCGGACAGATATTATTCACATAAAATAAACACATTTGATCGAACTCAAATTAAACGCTTTTTGCAACGAGTACAATTTATCTGAATAAATTAAAACTTATTCGGGCAACAGTTGAAAAATATATGAAACCATTAAATATATTTTATTTAAATTAAATAAACCCATTCGTCTCAGTATTTCTGATACCTTTAAAAAAAATTAAAAAATTTCATTCGCTTACGTTTCTGAATCATTTTTCTTCTTTTTTTTTTAGAAAAACTAAAATCTCTGAAACTGTCCAGAATTCAGAATTGAGTAGAATATTCATTAATCTCTCGCCCATACGGTGTACATTATTTTTGTATTTATTGTTATCTCTCGCTGTACTTTCGCTACCTTTGTTCACGATCTCTTGTGTATTTTCGTCCGTCAACATGTATGTTGGATGCTGGAGGGTTGGTTCGAGTATTGATTAATTAGAAAAAAAATAATCGGCCAAGAACAACGTAGGAAGGTTAAAAAAAATTTGGGAAGTTCGCGGGAGGGTGCACGTGGGCTGTGTACGAGGCCCAAGCCGCTCCGGTACATAAACTGCGGCTCTACGTTTGGGGAGAGAAGAGAAGCGAACGGCTGAGCACAATGAAAACAATGAAAGTATAATACTTCCTGCGTCGAGTCTAGCGTCGCCGACGTTTTTATCCTCTTCCCTCTCCACTCGATATTTCAGCTTGTTTATTATATGATATGTAACATAAAGCATGCCCGTGGAAAAGAGATGAAAAAAAATGACGAACAAGATGGAAATTTGTTTAAACGAATTCATGAATAATTAAATTGTCATTTAACATTGTGAGCCTTGTCGAGGTAAATGTATCCTGATTGTCAAAAGGTCGACGAAAGATTACAATAGGCATACCGATCATTCGTGGCGTGGTGATAACATATATATATACTAGCTATATATTAGCTAGATACTATGTACACAAACGCAATCGAGTCTGACTTGGACTCTCAACAGCTCTAGACGTCTCTGCCCGAATCCTCTGATCCCCAAGGTGACAAAAAGCTCACTTGATCATCGACTTGATCGAGCATCTAATGCTAGATGAATCACGCTAGTAGGAATCGCTCATAACCGGGTACGTTGCTTGTGTTGATAGGTCAAAAATGACTTAAAAAATAATTTTGTTCTCCAAGTCATTTGTGTTTCGCATAAAAACAAATTTATATCCGAAATTTTTGGTTTACGTCAAATATAAGAATTTAGACTATGACAGATCTGTATATTGTTACTACAGATGGATAATAATGTCTGTAAAGTCGTTAAATTATCGCAAAAATACCCTAATTATTTATTTAAATCAGTCACGAAATTAAATTTCATAAAATAAATCGTTCATATCAGGATGTTGGGTTTATAACCATCCTAATAACCATATCGAAGCGAAGATCTTACCAAAATTATTTCACGCTCTCGCGTCTATGATGACACTTTACGCAATTATAATAAAGCATTATATTACATTATATACAGTACTAATAAACCATATGCTGTAATGAGTTACTGCAAATACACAACACACACACACATGGATATAAATATAAAAGCGCCCAAAGCAAAGAGGTTACAAACCACCATATATACAGAGTCTGCCGCGCTTGTGGGCAGAGTGCGATTGTGCTGCCGCGTGAACTAGCCACGCGCGCGCTTTTGCCGATATACCTACTCTCGACGACTTTTGCATTCGCATCAGTACGCCGCAGGACGTTCAGCCCACGCGAGGTTATTACGTGTGTTCTGCGAGCATATGTCCATTAATATAAAATCGTCAGATTTTTTCTTTGCATCAATATGTAGATTATAATTAATAATTGTATACATATATGTATACTATATTAATATAGCGCACGGTATATCATATAGTGTAATGTGAACAGTCTAACTAGTTCCCCGTTGCTACCTTCGCTGCATATATACAATATATTCATTTTCCATATAAACTTTTCATGTGATATCGAACGTCGCGACAGCGATTATCGAAATAATTTTTTCGGCAGTCATAAAAAAAATGGAAAAATTGCCCAACTGTGCACAGCTTAGTTATAATCAAATTTTAATCGTGTGAAGTAAAACTTGTTATGATTATTATGAAATGTTATTTAGCTCAATTTTTTTCACTTAAATATTATTTGTGTAACCTAAAATTTTGTGAGAATAAATAATTCATTTCACGATAATCGAGAAAAATTTTATTCAACATTACATAAACTAGGAAACTACTTTCTCAGTGTACATGATAGATAGCGCTCGGGACTTTGCGCGGCCACGTGGGTTCATAGCTAGGCTGCTGACCACTTGCATATATATATATCTACACTCTTATGCACATGGGGCATTCCTGGCCAATTAAATTCGAGTCTTCATTTTTTTTCTATACGGTATTTCGTGATAAAAAAATAAAAAATAAATACTCGCTAACGAATTATCCGATTTTTTTAGAACCTTCTGAATATGCTGATGAGGCATAGGTGCCCCAAAAAAATGGCCATTTACTTTTGAATAATTTTTTCAAAATTTGCTCTACTTTACATGCAAGATTTACATTCTAGAAGAAAAGTGGGTCCGTATAATGGTTTGCGCGGCCACGTGGGTTCATAGCTAGGCTACTGACCACTTGCATATATATATCTACACTCTTATGCACATGGGGCATTCCTGGCCAATTAAATTCGAGTCTTCATTTTTTTTCTTTACGGTATTTCGTGATAAAAAAATAAAAAATAAATACTCGCTAACGAATTTTCCGATTTTTTTAGAACCTTCTGAATATGCGGATGCGGCATAGGTGACCCAAAAAAATTGCCATTTACTTTTGAATAATTTTTTAAAAATTTGCTCTACTTTACATGCAACATTTACATTCTAAAAGAAAAGTGGGTCCGTATGATGGATACAATTAAACTAAAGAACCACGTAAAAATTTTAACGATTATATTTTGCTAAAAAAAATCATTTCTAATAATTTTGTAAAAAAATAAAACAGTTTTTTTGCCACCTTGCTATATTTAGGTAAAATTTATATATTGGGTAAAATTTCAAAAAATTAATCGATAACGGCTTGAACTGTTTATTTAAAAATTCGCGAAAAAAATACAGTTGGAAATGATTGTAATTTTTTTTAATTGGCGTACAACATAGAAGGGAAAAAAATTAAATATGGTGAGAAATCCGGCAATTTAAGGACGAGCGCCCAGTATTAGCACAAGTAGCTCAAATATTGCTATAATCGCCCTTACAGCGCTCGGAAATATGACGTGCATTTGTAGTGGTGAAAAGAAAAAACGAGCGCTTGATGCAGTCGGCGTATACATGCCGGGAGAGCTCTAAAGCGTTGAGTGGAAAAGCCGAAGCAGCAGTGGCACAGTCGCTGTTAGTCGTTCGCGAAGTCTTGAAGCGTTCCGTTGACCGTCGCGTTGCGTTCTTCTATGTATATCTACATACCACTGTATTCTCGCATCGATGAAACTTTTCTTCATCCAGTTTTGCGAATTGTATACATTTTGCATGAACAATGTAAAGTGAGATGCTGAGTGGAATGGTCCGCGGCGTATTTTGTGGGCAAATTCTACCGTCTTTGTAAATATTTTCATCGTTATCGCGTCATCAGCCTGACAAGAAATATGCAGATAACAATATAGACCCACGCAAACGCTCAACTTGTGATCTGCGAAAGGTTCAGTTTGTTTTGCGTCTACAAGATTTTTCGGCGACTCGCGAAATGTGATGAAAAAAAAAAAAAGAAAAACGAAATTCAAGTAAATAACATCCAGAATGAAAAGGAGTGAAGAAAATAGAGATAAATAAATAAGGAACAAAATTGGGAAAATGAGGGACAGTTTGTGAGTTTAAAAGCGGATGATAGACAAAGAGAGAGAGAGAGAAACAGTTGAGCTGAAGATTTTCATGAACTCGCCACTCTACTTATCACTCATCCAAACGCCCGCTGCAGACGTTTGCGCTCGTACGCCGTACATCTCAGCTTACACATGCATATATGTGAGTGTAAGTATGACCGCTGGTAAATAAGTGAGGCTTGTAATGTTAATGAGAGACACTTTGAGTCTGTGCCGCGTCAGTTTTTATATACTGAGGTATATAAAGAAATTGTGATATTCAAGAACTCTCCCGTTCCACAGTGGAAAAGGAAGTATCCGATCGGACACCTTTTTCTTCATCGTTGTTTTTTCTTGGAAAATTCCTCGTGCATTCTCGAGAGTTTGGATAATTTATACATTCTACTGGATCTACAAAACTCGTGGCCAATGTGACGATAGCATTTTTTTTATTATATATATATATGTGTTTTTATAGTATTTTTGTTTTTATAATTGATATTGAATCGTATTTTCTCATGTCAGTGCAGAGTTGCGATGTAGCTGCCAAGATTCCGCGAATTCGAAAAGCGAGACTATAATAATGGGTGCAACTTTCTTTTAATTCTTATACGACACAATCGTCGATGAGATGATCCCATTAGAAACCAATGTATATGGTATGTCTTGCAATAATAAAGCCTTTCGCAGCGCCTACACATGACGGGCAATCTTGGTCGTTTTTTTCGATGAGAATTTCTCAAGTATTTTCATTTTTTAAATAAAAGTGGTGATAGCCGAGATGAATTAAACAAAATTCTTTATGTCAAAATGCGCTGTTTTCGATACTATATCGGTTTAAATTAGCCAAAAAGGAGCAAAGTTATGGCCACTTGAAATTTTCACATTTTCCGTCCGAGTCTAAATTTTTCTAATTTCGTGTGAATACACGAAATATATATATATATATATATATATATATATATATATATATATTTTGATATCTGAAATTGCAACAGCTCAACCATAATCTGATACAGTACATTAGTTAGCTCGCTATAGTATATTTATATGTACAAAGCTCGATATGACATTTGAAAAATTGTCAATGTACCAATGGAAGTTACTGACCCCTTTTTTACAATAAGCATTCCAATTCTCTCGGGTATAATTCGAGGCTATGGCAGTTTAAGCGGCGGGAAGTACACATAAAGTGCGGGAATAGCTAGGCGATTACGACTTCCCACGAAGTTATCGTGTTAGCGAGCTGCGAAACGATGTCGGCAAAACCGCCGCGACCGGTGGGAGACGCGCGCGGTGTGACTTCGACCACGTTTATCCAGTTACCACATTATATATTTGAAATGATAACAACGCGCCAACTTGCGTTACCGGTGCGAGTGATGGAAATGTTTCATTCATATCGCTCCGGTTTTTTTGTCTCAGACTCATCATTAACGTGTTATTTTTTTCTTACACTGATTTCTCCCTCATCTTACACTGATTTCCTCGACTATTCGGGGGGGGGGGGGGGGGGCTATTAGCCCTTAATTTTTAATTTCCTTTTATTTGAATAAATTTATGGAAATAAATTATTCAAATAAAAGGAAATTGGATCATTACGGTTGGGTCATAGGATAATTGTAAACCCAAATTTTCTCTGGTCGGTTAAAATGGGACATCCGGTATGTGGAAGGCTGTGTCTGGTTTGGTAAAAATGGAACACCCGGTATATAATGGTTGTACACAGTAGCGCCAAGTTCCCTGCCTACCCCCTTAAGACTTGACTTATGGGAGGTTCAGCATTTTCTTTATGGGCATCAGGGACCCTGGACTTAACTTATGAGGGGTTGCTCCATTCTTCTGCACGAACAAACGAAACCCAAACCCCCTTAGCAACGCCCCTAGCAACGCCTCTAGTAACGCCAATTCTTGTACACGTCGGCGGCCGCGGCGATATATTTTTATAATATAAAGAGATATAATTCAAATAAAATTTAATTCACCTCATTTGGCTGCTTTGCGAATTATCCTGCCATTTTTAAATGTAAGAAAATCATTTTCACACTGTTTGGCTTTACGAGAACGAAAAACAGACACGAGAAAGCAAAGCGTAAGATTTCAAAGTACATATTGCAGAGCGTCGAGAAGCGAGAACGTACAAGAAAGTAAATTAAGAACGGATAAATCTCGGGTGTTTTGACTCTAGGGCCAATAATAGCACGCGAGGGTGGCGCGTTCTCGGGTTAATACATGCACTCTTAGTCCAGTCGAGATAGTTCTAAAAATCGGTTCATCTGGAATTAATTAGCGGGAGTGATTTTCTTAGTGTAAATCTTGATTTTTGGGAAAATCCCCTCATGGCGTCTGCCGCCATCTTGATTTAAAGGGGGATTTTTTGTTTTTCGAATAACTCGCTTATTTTCAACTTTAGAGTGAAAATGATAATATCCAAAGTAGTTGAAAATGTAATTCCCCACAAGCTTGCTATTTATAATTTTTACTCTAGGATCGATATTTATAGAGTTAGACTGCAAATAGGAGTAAAAACCGGTTTTTTAAATTTCGAGTCGAGTTCATCGTAAAAATGGTAATGAATAATCATGCAGGGAATTTTATTTCCTTAACCACCCTCCCCCTAAATATAAAAAAGAAAATCACTCCCCCTAATCAATTCCAGGAGAAATCCTATTTCGACTGGACCATCTAAATTTGACGCCTCCACCATTAATGAGTGCAACTTCATTACATCCTTTACTCTCTTCTGGTATTCGAAAAATATTCATCGAGGTGCTATTATTATTTTGCTGATTCAAACAATTTCAATTCAACGTCCGTTCAATGTTGCACATAATAAAATATACCGTACAAGTGACGTATTTATATTCGATGAAAATCGATCCAATCTTGCCACGAAATTTTATAGTTTTCTCCGCACTTTTTTATAGATGCGATTATCACGGTTTTCTCACATGGATATTTTTTGAGAACAAGATTGTAATATTTTATTTAAAGATTGATCAGTCTCCACTACGTATTATAAGTGAAAGAGAACTGAACATGTAAAGACGAGGCGAGTATTTTAGCACGTCAGAGAGTTTTTGCTTGTGTTTTCGCGACAAGACTCACTGTGACTTTGTGTATATCATCTACGGGCTCTCAATCGGTTCGATCTACTGCGGGGTCAACGTCACGGGTCATATTCATATATTAGTTGTATATAGTACATAATATATTTACTACATACTTTCCGAGAACCTTTCCCTTCGGCTGCTGACAAATATAAAAATAATAAATACATCGCATATTTCTTGCAATTTACACCGAGGAATCAAGCAATTTTTAGTTCGTTTATCTTTCTCACATATATTTTAAAAACATCAAAATTTTATGAATAAATAGTATTTTGTCGTAAAACCGATTTTTCCTTATTAAACTAAAAGTCGATTTTCATTTCTTTCATCCAATTTTTGTTTTTTTTTTAAACTGAATTTTGTAGCATACAAATCGGATGAGATATATTTTATTAAACTGCAGTAATATTATCGGGAATTTTAGTTCAATTGTTACATGAAAAAAATCCCTTAGTTGTGTAATATCTACGAATAACATTCTTATTTTTTTGAATACTAGTTTTTCATTCAATTCTTTCGGCATTACAAAATTCATATTTTGATAGCGTGATTAGGACATCAGACATTTTTATTGGCAAAAAATAAATAAAATTAAAAATAACTGGACGTTACAGAAAGTGATGATGGTTACAAATAATAATTATTTTATGACAATGCTTTTTGACCTCATTATTTTCTCGAAGAAATCTCATTTGATTTAAGAGATTTCGTTCATGACGAAAAAAATTAAATTTTTTTTTTTTCGAAGATCGAAGACAAAACATCCATCGCTCTGATGAATTTTTGTGCAATTTCTATGAAGATCCACATGATTTATTTGCTCCTCTCTCTTCTTTCTTATTTTGCGCGGTGAATGAATTTATATTGGGTATTTACGTCACGAAATTACGACGGTTCGCGCCTCGTATGTGCATATAATTCTGTCGCTGACAATGAGTCACTTGCACCGAAGGCCCCCACGCTCCGTTCGTAAGAAGAGAGCGTCGAACGAAAGGGAATTCAAAGATAACTTTATGACTTGCGCACATTTAATGCTTAAATCTTTCATGGTTTTCATTGGCAGCAGATATTAGTATTGAATTATGCCATGAAAAATTTTCCGCGTCTCTTGACATTTATATACCAAAAAATCTACATATAGAGCATTATGTGCTAAGCTGACAGTGAAAAAAAAATGTGATGATCAATTTTCCAATCATTCCTTTTTCTCATGATGGCACCCATTTCCATTTAAAATACTATCAGTTCAAGACTGATGGGAATACTTTGGTACAATAAGAATAAATTACTTTTATTGATTCAATTAAATTAGACGATTTTTCGAATTCATATGATCGAATCCACCAAACAATTTTGTTTTTTTTTTTTTTTAATAAAGTTTTGATTTTAGTGCAATTTAATTAAGGTCCATCTGAAAATTAGATGGAAAAGATGATAGGATTGAAGATTCGTCTGAACGAAAAATCATTATGATCGATATGAGCAATTTGGGTTTGCCTACTCAATTCATCCATTTATTTTAATTTACGGTAAAGAAATTATTATTTTTTCACCAATAACCGTCCAATATCGTGAATTTAAAATCATACTCAGTTCAGAACTTACCGCCGCCAGAGGATGGTTTATTTCGCTTCGTATATGTCGTGTACATTCAGATAGGCATATCTGTGTCAATCCGGATAGCACTGAGACCAGCTTTTTCTCTTGCTAAGCTGATATCGAAGCCCGTTTCTTGATGGTTTCCGGGTGATGAGTGCGAGCTCACTGTGAACTCAAAAAGGCGTGAGCGCTTGAGTTTTATCTCAGTTTAGAGATAAGAGGCTGCCCAATGTTCGAGCGTAAAGGGAGAAAAATAAAAAGAGGCTTGTTCATTATTGGTATCATTAATGGATTTATCCTCGTAATTCTCGCAAAAAATATCATTATGATTATTATTTCCATTTGCGATAATAAATATTAGGTAACAATGCCTAATAAAAATAATAATAATAAATTTGATAATACTAATAAATTTATTCAATAATTATTTTATTATTAAATTGTCTTGAATTCATTATTCTTGAATATTTTTTTTATTGAAAAAAAAACTTGCAGTCATCATCACAATAAAGAAAGGCAATCATAATTGCTTGTAAATAAAAAAATTGTTTTACCCAATTATGAAATGGCAATTATGCCATCCTCAATGTCCCTACACAACGTGCAGTTCTCATAATGGTTTCCGGGTGAGTGCGAGCTCACTGTGAACTCAAAAATGCGTGAGCGCCTGAGTTTTATCTCACTTTGGAGATAAGAGGCTGCCCAATGTTCGAGCGTAAAGGGAGAAAAATAAAAAGAGGCTTGTTCGTTGTTGGTATCATTAATGGATTTTTCCTCGTAATTCTGGCAAAAAATATCATTATGATTATTATTTCCATTTGCGATAATATTAGTTAATAATGCCTAATAAAAATAATAATAATAAATTTGATAATACTAATAAATTTATTCAATAATTATTTTATTATTAAAATGTCTTGAATTAATTATTCTTGAATATTTTTTTTATTGAAAAAAAAAAAAAAAACTTGCAGTCATCATCACAATAAAGAAAGGCAATCATAATTGCTAAAAGCTACTAATCACTCGGACTTAAGCCCAAAAAAATCACTAAGGTGACTGGCCTATACAACGTGAGAACTTCATCAGGGTGCTTAAATATATGCTCGTGTGTACACACGAGCTTATCCACACGTTTCAGTGCTTTTACCACCCACACATGCACCTACATAGCACGTACATAGGTAGGCCTGACGATAGCGTCAGAGTGCGCTTATACGGAAGAACGAGACAGCAATGTGTAATATATGTGTGTGTGTGTATACTTATACAATAAGACCCCCGAAAGCTGAGACTCGCCTAGGGTAGCAGACTAAGGGATGCAACGACTCATGTCTCGGGAGGGAGGGAGCTGGAGGTGGAGGTTTAAACACGCGGGGAAATCCTGGCACCGGCGCCTTCATTCGATCCAGGCTCTTTCTCAGTATAGTACATATATATATATTATGAATATACAACGTGTACATATATATATATATATATATATATATATATATATATATATATATATATATATTTAAGTATAGTTTGTGCTGGCACACATGCTGCCACTTTCCCTTTTCAAAATCGATTTTGGCGGGGGCGAGGCGGAAAACGTGGGCCGACGACGTCGGCGTTTCAACCCTCAGGGCCGTGCCAAGGCCCTGGCCTCGCTTTCTCCCTCACACTTTCCAACCCTCTATTTTTATTTATTTTTACGCGATCCCTTTCAGCATCATATTCACCAAACGGGCGATCCCCTCCAACTTGTAGTTGCTTACCGCAGCTTATATCGGCTAAACCCAAACATATATATATATATATATATATATATATATATATATATATATATATGCAGAGTATAAAACAAATGTTGAAAATGAAAATTGCAAACATTTTTATGTGTACAAAAAAATATTCAGTGGATCATTTAAATTATGTCGTTGAAGGTGAAAGGGCGAATTTACGCGAGGCAATTTGTCAATGTTCGACCTTGCCCCCTGACCGTTAAAAAATGAGGCGTGTTTGCTAAGAAATTATTCGGGTTTTTTAGAATTTGTGGTTGAAATTGTTGATTTTTTGAGAAAATTGCTAGTGGTTTTGGGATTAGTGAGAAAAGTGTGGAGAAGTTTGAGATCAGTGAGAAAAATAGGGGTGGATTTGAGAATGAATTTACATAAAACAAATATTTTTTTATATTTTTATTGACAATAAATGCATGTACCGTTCTGCATGATACCGATGTGTTATATTTGGACTCGTGCCATTTAGCAATTGGTGTATATACTCCGAATACATCCAATGGAAACATTTGATAGCTTAACTAAAATGGCAGTTTTGGCTTTTCCAAATTCAAATATGACCTTAGTCCGATTTAAAAAAAAATGATTTTGTGCAGTTCTGGCGACGGGTTGATCCCAATTCCACTAAAGCTATTAATCAATCCCCACTGAATCTATCAAGTACCTAATTTAGCTGGTAAGCTCAACTATGCTTATCGATAAAACGACATTTTATTTTATTCAAATAATTTAAACAAAATTATATCCTAGTGAATATAATACGGTAAATAAATGTTTGCATTAAAAAAGATCGGAAAGTCAATATGAAAGAGATTATTGGAAAAAATTAACATTGATTTACTGAAAAGAATAAGGGCAATGAGAGTTTCAAGTCTGATACATATGACGAACCGGTCGAAGGGGACCCGGTTCCGATGAATAGCGGAAACATGCACCCTATATATCCGTTCCATATATAGGACAACGAAGAATGAGGGGGTGCAGTATATGAGGCGTCCTTCAAACTCTACCGCTGCATACTGACTTGTTGCACTCTCTTGAGTCGAGAATCTCGGGCAAGAGTTGGAATATAGCACGGGAGAGATCGAGTCTCATTCGGCTTTTTGCCACGAAACGGGGCCAAAAGTATGCGCACAATAATTGCAACGACTTGGTCGTCGACAACGACGACGCCATCGTGACTAGACCACCCAACCGTTTCTCGTTGGGTATCGAGTTTCCCCTACTTATCCTTTCACTTTCCTCGACTTCTCGTCTCGTATCTGTACACCGGCGTCTCGATATATATATATATACACAGAATATAACAAAAATGGGAAAAAAAACTATCCCGAATCGAGGTTTATAAGTTAGGGGACAAGTTGGGTTATGAAAATTGAGGTTGTCTTGATGAAGTATGCAAAATTCAAATTAAATTAATATACGTCGCCTATATGGAGGTTCTGCAAGCCATACATGAATCTCGTATCCCCAAATATATAAAAAATGATACATACAAAAATGGTACATAAACAAATTTGACATATATGCATTATGGATTCATATATAACCCAAATCAGTCTACGCCTACTCGTCGATCCTGCTTTTATTCGCATTGCTTCACTAAAAGTTTAATAACTCGGTGAAAAAAAATCGTGCGACAAATTTCTAGGAACCATTTTGAAGAAGAGATTTCAGGCTACAAAATGGCTGTCTCGAAAGTTCTCTATGATTTTTTGAACGCTCCGTAGAGAACTTTGAAAAAATTGTTTTTTTCTGGGGTTTCGCAACCCGGCACTCAACGTACGCCACGAGGTCAAAAATGGCCGTGGGAAGAATCTTCAAAAACCATCTTGAACATTAAGTTTCAACCTTCAAAATGCTCTCTCAAATGATTTTATTTCCGTTCATTTTGTTGCTGAAACTTGTATTTGTACGCAGGCATACATTAATGTAAATCTATTAAGTTCAAATTTTATTTCAAACTGACACCCTGGGTCTAATTGTAACCTAAAATCAATGTTTAATTTCAACCTAAATAATAATTTAAAGTTTCATTTAAACGCAACCCTGAAGTTCAATTGTAACCTCAAGTTACAATTAAAATTTAAACCTAATCGTCAGTTTGCATTTACATCGACGCTTACAGTTCAACTTATACTTAGAATTAAGCCTCGACCTGAACTTTTTTTCAAAATAAAACGTATGCCGAGTTGAGTATCGTTTTATGCCAACGCACTTGTTGTCATGGATCGCTTACGCCAGCCAGACTTCTCGGCTCTTCGTATGTCCGATGCATGAATGTTTTCTTCGTTTCACGACGAACCTTTTATTGCATCGGACGCGCGTACACATACTCGTACTCTGCTGCGACGTCTATTTTGACGTCCCTGTGTGATACACGCGTCATATCGCGTCGGTGCTTCACTCGTTATCACACGCTTAGCTAGATTAAAACCATAAACATACTATATGCGTAGAGCCAGGCATGCGATCCAAGCATTTTTTTCTTCTTACTCTACTTAATTTTTCTGCCGCTGCTACTTTTAGGCAAGATCGATAGTGTAACAACAATATGTCAATGACTTCGATTTTCTTGAGTTACATAAATACTGCACTTCGTGTATATATATATATATATATATATCTATTGGATTAGAAACTCCCATTTTAGATACTTAAGTACATTTTTCAAGTAGATTAATATAATTTTATATATTTTGTATAAAAATCGACCTTTTCTTTATATCACGATTTGTTGTATGAATGAATAATTTGATATACATTTCGGTATGCTGATTTCTTCTTACTCTACTTCATTTTTCTGTCGCTGCTACTTTTAGGCAAGATCGATACTGTAACAACAATATGTCACTGACTCCGATTTTCTTGAGTTACATAAATACTGCACTTCGTATATATATATATATATATATATATACATATATATATATCTATTGGATTAGAAACTCCTATTTTAGATACTTAAGTACATTTTTCAAGTAGATTAATATAATTTTATATATTTTGTATAAAAATCATATTTCTTTCGAACAAATATCACAAATAATGTACAATTCTTTGGACAACAATTTTTTATTCCTCTACACGAGAAAAAATAATAATGTGGCAAAAAAAAATTGCGCGTTGGAAATATTTAGTCATTTAAACCGGCTGTATATGAAAATATAAAAATTAATATTTCTCCAATAATTCTGTGTATATGCATCTATGCATATTGTTATGACGATTTTTATGAAGAAGCAAAATTGTGAATAGAAAGAGACGAGAGATTTGAAAAACCAGTTAAATGTGCTCGGCTGGGCTCTCGTTAAACTTGCTCTCAAGGTGTATCCACCGAAAGATATACGAGGTTGAGGAGAGGGTGGCGAAAAAGCTCCGTCAGTCACTGGGTTTTGTTGGGTCGAAAAATCAATACCTGCGAAAGCGAAAGTACGTGGGAGCCGGCGACGGTTTCCACAGCCTCCTTTGCGTTTTTTTTTTTAACTCAGGCTCTCCCTCCCTCTCCCATTTCCTCGCCGACCCTCCCCCGCCCGCGCTTCTCTTTTATATACGAGCAAGTCCTCTCCCATTTTTTTCAGCCCCTTTGCATCCCTTCTCATATGCAGGTACGCTCTACCTCTATACATGCCCGTCTTTTTCCAATTGTAACTCAGCTTTTTCACTCGTTCATTCATAAAAAGAGCCACCCTACACCATCCTAAACTCGTTGAGCGTGCCTAAAACTTGTTTCTCTCCGAATTTCGCGGTCTTTTTCTTCTCCGCATTTCTTCTTTTTTTTTTTCATTATTATAGTATTTGTTTATTTTTTAAAATTCATTTTGCCATGTTTAGCATTTTTCTTAAAGTTTTGAATATTTAAAAAAATTATTTACTGAATTTAAAGGCAATTCAGAGATATTTTTATTTCTATTTGGACGTTGTGAAAAATTTAATGTCACAATAATGAGAGTTAAATAGAGGTTGGACATTTTATATTTAGTCCAAACGGCGCTTAAAAAATTTGTACTATTCGTAGCAACCCCAAAAACAATCTCTCTCAATATCGATTCGTTATTAAAATAACGAGAGAGTATCATTTCAAATAATTGCCAACTTTTATCAGAAACGTCACGGTACAATTTAGAAAAAAAATGAAAGAAATTTTTTTATATTTTTTTTGACGTTGATCACACTCATTTGCACGATATAGTAACAGAAGTTTTACTAAAAGATTCGATATGAATCGAGATTGAAAAGGTTCATTATTATAGTATTTGTTTATTTTTTAAAATTCATTTTGCCATGTTTAGCATTTTTCTTAAAGTTTTGAATATTTAAAAAAATTATTTACTGAATTTAAAGGCAATTCAGAGATATTTTTATTTCTATTTGGACGTTGTGAAAAATTTAATGTCACAATAATGAGAGTTAAATAGAGGTTGGACATTTTATATTTAGTCCAAACGGCGCTTAAAAAATTTGTACTATTCGTAGCAACCCCAAAAACAATCTCTCTCAATATCGATTCGTTATTAAAATAACGAGAGAGTATCATTTCAAATAATTGCCAACTTTTATCAGAAACGTCACGGTACAATTTAGAAAAAAAATGAAAGAAATTTTTTTATATTTTTTTTGACGTTGATCACACTCATTTGCACGATATAGTAACAGAAGTTTTACTAAAAGATTCGATATGAATCGAGATTGAAAAGGTTCATTATTATAGTATTTGTTTATTTTTTAAAATTCATTTTGCCATGTTTAGCATTTTTCTTAAAGTTTTGAATATTTAAAAAAATTATTTACTGAATTTAAAGGCAATTCAGAGATTTTTTTTTTTCTATTTGGACGTTGTGAAAATTTTAATGTCGCAATAAGGAGGGTTAAATAGAAGTTGAACATTTTATATTTAGCCCAAACGACGCTTTAAAAATTTGTGCTATTCGTAGCAACCCCAAAAACAATCTCTCTCAACATCGTTTCGTTATTAAAATAACGAGAGAGTATCATTTCAAGTAATTGCCAACTTTTATCAAAAACGGTAGGGTACAATTTAGAAAAAAAATTGAAATTAAATCGTACAGCTCAATTCCGACAGAACCGAATGATTACGCAATTGTTTTCATTACTACGCGATGAGTTTATCCTCAGAACTTATTTTGTTAGTAAGGTGTCGTTTAAAAGAAAATGGATCTCGGGAAATTATTTTAAGCAACAGCTGAGGGACAATGCTGCTTTGAATAAACGATACGCAGACGAGAAGCTCTGTAGGTTTCGTAATCGCGTTTGTTACGTCCAAAAGTCCGAGAGATTTGCTCAAGACATTTTGACCAAGGACTCGATACGCTGCTCAATTGTCATGTTAAATCGATTAACTCTGTATTATCGCTTGGATGATTATCTCTGGAAAACAATTATATGATCGTTGAACCGTTTTGCAAATTGGAATTTGTGCGCTCGACCCTAAAATTCGTCCGTCTGTACATAATCCAAAAGAAATTTCCTTTCTGGTTTCGTAATCGAGACGTAACGTTGATACGATAGATATAATTTATATTAGCTTGGAAACAAAAATAAAATACTAATTTTAAAAAACTCCTGACTGTCCAATATTGAATGAAAAAAATCAATGACAAAATTCCAGTCAAAAAGAGTTAAATAATTCATAGTATATCAAAAACAATGACCCATTAATTATTACTATCATTTATTCATAATTCTCACTACAGTCGGAAGACTTTTGATTGTAGCGCAGAAAAAAGATATGCATTTTTTTTTTTATCATTTCGCTGTATTTTATTCAGCATCTTTTCTCTTGTATCCTTGTATCAAATGGAGATTTGTTTATATCTACTTATGTCTCGTTACACCTATTTATAATATTTTATGGTTTATTTTATTTCGTTTTTTCTTCACGATCTGATTTTTTTTCCACTGACGTGATTTTTAAATCGTTGATTCATCCTCGTACTGCTCAAAGATACACAACTTGGGGTTAATTGAAAATACGTAATCTTAGTAAAAAGAAAAAAAAAGCTTCCTTGATTACGAAGCAAAATTAAATTGAAAAATAATTTTTCAATTAAAATTATATAGGTGACAAAAAAATGTGTTTATTGTAAAAAAAAAAAGGAAATAATGTTACATATATAATATTTAATAAATTTCCAATTACTCATGATGTTTTTTTATTTATCGTTACAGCAGCGGCTCAGGAGGAAAAGTCCTCGTGAGCAATCTGCCGATCCACGCGCGATTCGAGGACATCGAGCCCCTGTTTTCGGCATACGGACAGGTGCAAAACGTCGAGAAAATATCATCCCGTGATCCCACCACCCAAACTGTCCTCATCAGTTATGAATCGCAGGATCAGGCACAGCAGTGAGTAAAAAAATAATAATTTCGTTACGTCAACAAGTTACAATCATCCTCTCAATTTGTATTTATTTTTTTTTATTCTGGACAAATAATTATTTTCATCAATGATGTTAATCATTTTAATTTTTAGTCGAGAAGAATAAAAAAAATAATCACAATTTTCCTTTGGAGACGCAGCCCTGGAAAGTTTAAACGAAAAAACCTGTTCACCGCTTAGAACCAATTTACGATATGATTTTTCAATCAATAAATTTTTAACGGACTGACTATAACGGCATCAATCACCGAAATTATTTGCGCTCATTGTTTGACCCATTAAATGATCCATACCCTTGTAATCAACAAGTTAGACAAATATTTTCTCACTGTAACTTCTCGATAAACCTTTGTAACGAAAAAGAAAACAAAAAAGTATTTTTCATAACGATTTCAATGAAATGATATTATTATTGTTAATCAATTAGTATTTAAATAAGCAATGTAAAGTTTTAAAAAATCTCGAATATTATCTTATATATATATATATTCGAGATTTTTAAAAACTTTACATTGCTTACTTAAATACTAATTGATTAACAATAATAATATCATTTGACTGAAATCGTAATCTTTCTCTCATAAAAAATATATCATCATATATATTTTTTTTATGAGAGAAAGATAATTTGTATGTAAAAAAAATTGACGATGACTTACTAAATAAATTGTACTTAATAATTTATGGTTGTTTTTTTTTTTGGTAAATTTTTCAGGGTTGTGAACCAGCTTGATGGATACCAGTACGAAGATATCCCGTTGAAAGTCGAAATGTCGAGTGCTGACAGTCGACGGAGGGCACGTAGCCAACGGGGTGGCGTTGCTTTCTCCGGTCTGCCGGGTTCCGGTCGTCAGACAGACTTCCCATTGCGTATACTCGTACAGTCGGACATGGTAGGTGCGATAATCGGACGTCAGGGCTCAACCATACGTCAGATAACACAAATGACACGAGCAAGAGTAGACGTTCATCGTAAGGACAATGTTGGCTCGGTCGAGAAGGCCATCACGATTTATGGTAATCCCGATAATTGCACTAACGCATGTAAAAAAATATTGGAAGTGATGCAGCAGGAAGCGAACAACACGAATAAAGGGTAAATAATTTTTCTTACATATTCGTAAAAAATACTGAACTTTAATTATATTTTGTAAACTTTAATTTGAATTTTCCATTCGCAATATGGTACTGTATTTTTATTTAATTTTTGTTCATTCGGATAAACTCATTTGTCATTTTTTAAAAAATATTCTATATCAATAAGTGAATCGAAGATAATATATATGAATAATTTAGCGGTTGTCAAATGTTATTTAATTTCCATGATACACGTTGCAGTGAAATTACATTGAAGATTCTCGCGCACAATAATCTGATCGGCCGTATAATCGGCAAGGGTGGCAATACAATCAAGAGAATCATGCAAGATACCGATACAAAAATCACCGTCAGCAGCATAAACGACATAAATAGCTTCAATCTTGAGCGCATTATAACGGTCAAGGGTACGATCGAGAACATGAGCAAAGCAGAATCGATGATCTCAAGTAAATTGCGTCAGAGCTACGAAAACGATCTTCAGGCAATGGCGGTGAGTACTTTTGTTGTCGATCGAATTTTTTTAACGAAGACTCGCTTATATCCACTTAAAATTCATACTGTAGTGCACATACTAAACTCTATTTAAAATTCAATATTTAATTTAATTGACGACTTTTGTTCGAAAAATTAATCATGTCGGAGAAAAATGGATTACAGTTTTTCATACCTACTGAGTAGTAGCACATCACCTTAAAACTAACGTGATTCGGTCAAACAACCGGAATGTACAACAGATCGATTGAAGCATTTCATGATTTATAAATGAAAATAATTTATTTGTTTTTTGATTTGCAGCCTCAAAGCATGATGTTTCCGGGACTTCATCCAATGGCGATGATGTCGACAGCTGGTATGGGCTATAGTTCGCGTGGTCCCGGACTTTATGGTTCTGGGCCAGCTCCTTACGCTTATCAGGGAAGTTTACCGGCACAGCAGCACGCGACAGTACCGGCGGACACGCAGGAAACCACGTTTTTGTACATTCCCAATAACAGCGTTGGCGCTATTATCGGGACCAAAGGATCTCACATAAGAAATATCATAAGATTCTCGGGTGCCAGTGTGAAGATAGCACCGCTCGAACAGGACAAACCGGCTGACCAGCAAACCGAGAGAAAGGTCACCATAGTCGGTTCTCCAGAGTCACAGTGGAAGGTTAGTATCATCGGCTATTTTTATTTTTTACGTCGAATGACCACGTGATACACGATACGTGATCTATATATATACACATAGTTTATCTCATTTCTACCTGTACACATGATGAAATTGTGTCTGCACCGCTTCGTCGGTGGTCGCGACCGTAGCGTGCGAGTTTCGTAACTGGCGGGCCCGGGTTCGATTCTACCTGCATGGATAAATTGGAAATATGGTTTTTTTCTGAAAAAAAAAAAACGACAGTCCAAAAAACATCTTTAAGGAATTGTAGGCATTAAGATAAAAAAAATAGGTTTAATAATAATTGCTCTAATTAATTAATAAATATCATTTAAATGGATGGATACCTGCTCATTTGGGGTGATGGCGTATAACATAGGCATCACCTTGATAAAGGCAGGCAAATTAAAGAAGGGGCTCCTGTGGTTGGATTACACACACACACATGCAATCAAACCCCCGTACCCCTACTACAAAATAATTTATTTTTAACAACCTGATGCATGCTGGGATTTTGTTGAATATGCTAGAATCACAATCATTTTTCTTCGGAGATATCGACACTTTCTACACTTTTCATTGGCCCCTATTTCAACAATATCAAACTTGCGAGATAATATTGCAATGGATTTTTTAATAGGGGATGATTGAATGTGAGACAAAAGTCGTCTCACCATAAGATTCTGATATTTTTTTTTACATATTGTATAGATGAATTCCGCGCTTTTAAAATTATTTGAATCATACCTCTTGGCAAAAGGTTCTCATCCCCATTTCCCTAACGTTAAACCCAATATCTATCGTATCGAAAATAATTTTTTCGAGAATCTTAGTTAAGGAGAAATCTTGAATAACGTAATGGTCTTTGTTTACTTCCAGGCTCAGTATTTGATCTTTGAGAAGATGCGCGAGGAAGGCTTTGTCGCCGGTACAGAAGACGTGAGGTTGACGGTCGAGATATTGGTGCCAAGTGCCCAGGTTGGCCGTATAATCGGTAAGGGAGGGCAAAATGTCAGGGAGCTTCAACGCGTCACCGGAAGTGTAATCAAGCTTTCGGAACAGCAAGCAACACCACCTCCCGCCGACGAGGAAACAACCGTTCATATTATCGGGCCTTTCTTCTCCGTTCAGGTAACGAAACTTCCGTTCGAATTTATTCGAACTGTATTTTCAGATCAATCTGTTCAGATACTAATAATTCTGGTTCATGACAATTCATTCTGTGAAATTTTTACCGCAAAGACTATGCGCTATTTCCTCCATCCGTACAAAATGGCCTCTATGTGTATTCATCAAGAACCCCATTGATGCTATCGCGACAAAATAAAAGCTCGAAAGTATTAGTAAACGAGCTTCGTCTTTTCCATCGTAATTCAGCGCGATTTGATTTAAAAAAAAAACAACTAAGTATCGAAGCTACAATAATAATTTTAAGCTACAAGCCATTTCGAATGAGGCTAAAGACGAGCCAACTTTCCATCGTTCATACTAAATGAATATTTTCTTAATCCGCGAGATTGTTCCACGCTAAAAAAAAATCTACTTTTTCTCTACTAATGAAATATTTTGTTGTCATATTTTTTTTAATTCGCAGTCAGCACAGCGAAGAATTCGTGCTACGGTGATGCAATCAGGTGCTCCCGGAAGCGGAACGACCGGTGGTCCTGGATCTCGCGCTGGACGCGGCAGTAGCCAGGAGGGTGGTTCCCGCTCTCGACGAGACGGAAGTGCAGCATCCCAGCAGGGTAGCACGCAATCGCAGACGCAAAGCTCGCAACAACCATCGAGCTCGTCACCACCGCATCAACAACAGCAACAACAGAGCCAACAATCGCCCCAGCAGCAGCAGCAGCAGCCGCAGCAACAACCCCAACAATCACAAGCAGCCCAACAACAGAATCAGTAACGGTTATGAAGAGCTCTACATGACACGCCAACGAAACAACCTTCCGAAAATCCGTTGTAATCGGCCGGTGTGAAATCTCGCAGTTGCGGATATATTTTTTGTTTTATTTTCTTTCGTTTCTTTTTCTTCTCTTTCTCTCTCTCCAAGAATCTGTTGCATTAATTCACCTGGATATGCGAACAAAAAAAAAAGGAATCTGTGAGTCCTCACGATCGGGAAATCTTCCGAGAATGTGATGAGGACAAAAACAAAGAATGAAAAGAGATACGGAGAGGAAGAAAAAGAAGACACATGAGGGCGACTCGCAGAAAGAGCTGCACGAGGTTATATATTCGAGGGTCTTTGCCTTACGATGTAGTTTATTCGTCGGCGAAGACCCTTGTCGTCCAAAAATCAGATGACTTCATGGTTCACGATAAAGTGTATATAATATATGCAATATTATATACATATACATATGACGTATACCACGAGATTACCTGTCGCGAGCTTCGCACACCTTTCGGAACAATTATTCAAAGTACTTCTTATTGTTGTCGGGAGCTCGCGAATCTTTCGTGTGTTTTGTTCCTCTCGTGTCGACATTATTCTCGACAACTGGCGGACTCTGGAAGTCACGCAAAGGGGAGAGAAAGATGAAAAGAAAAAAACACTTGTCTCTAGTATCATGAACCGTGTGTGCGTTTAACTCGTTGTTAAAAGTCGTCGATCCATTATGAAGAAGACAACACGAAAAGACATTGCTCAAGACTCGTATCGATTCGCGATCAGACAATCGATCGAATAAGCCGAATTTGTTTGGAACATCGAGAGGTCAGCATTGAATATGAGATCCAACCATTCGATGAGAAAACAGTTGAAAATGAGGAGACAAACAGTGACCACTTTATTCGAATGATCTTGACGGAGATTCAGACTGGATTCACGATAACAAAAATCACCTGGCCGAAAAAAACGTGAGACATGGAGAGAGCTGATGCGTGAAAAAAAAAAGTAGACAAAAGTTAACAGCAGCAGCAGCAGCAACAACAACAACAACAACAACAACAACAACAACAACAACAACAACAACAAAAACAACAACAACAGCAACAACAATAATAACAACAACTATCGACGGAACACACACAACCTTATTACCTCATTCATTACGATTAAAGATATAAAAATATGATAAAGGAAAGTGAAATGAGAAAATGATGATAAACCAACTAATCTAAAAAGTCTACCTAATATTAAAGTTATAATGATATACAGAGAAGATAAGTAACGATTACATATTACGTTATCACCTGTTACTACTACTGCTACTATACTATTATTACCACTATTATTATTATTATTATTATTATTATTATTATTATTATTATTATTATTATTATTATTATTATTAATACTTAAATACCAACCAATTCTTCTACCATTGCTGAAGACGAATATGGTTTCTTTTTTGTTTCTTTCTTCTTTTACTTAATTTTTTTAAATCAAAGTAGATGCAGTTTTCTTTCTTTTTTTACTCGTGAAAAAAAATAACAAAAAGCAAGACAACACTGAAAACCATTGCGAGAGTATCGATCGTTATCGAGTTGTGAGCGTAGATAAAAACTCGACTTTGTCACCGAGATAATAACAAAAATGAAAAGCGATCGTAGATGAGCTTCACGAAACGGTTCTCTATCCCATGCGCCGTTAATACCAAAGAAACGATTATGATTTTTTTCGTATTAAAAAATAAGTGAAGTGACAAGTATACAGGGCGTGAATTGATAATGATTTCGTGCCACGCGGTATATAACGCTTGAATCAATCTCGTTGCGATGTTTAAGTTCTTTACAAGAGCCATTCGCGAGAGTGTCGGTGAATAACGAAGCGTGCTGAAACAACGTCAAATGGTCGCGAATGCAGCAAACACGCTTGAGTTCGCGAAAAGAACCAAGAGGAGGAGAATAAATACTCTGGCCGTGGAAAAATATCGTAAGAAGCGCGTTTCGAGTTACGAAAAAGGAATAAAAGCTGCTGGTGCTACGCAAAATGATGAAAGAGAACGTGAAGGTTTTGGAGGCGTAGTAAAAGAAAAGAAAGAAAAAATAAAAGAAAAGCGTGGAAGAGTAAAAATAATTTTTTAAAAGACGATTGATATACGAGCCACACAACTTTTTTCAGGGATTATTACTTTAACCATGGATGTAATAGTGTGTGTGTGTGTGTGTGTGTGAGTGAGTGTGCGTGTGTGTTGACTGATAACTATTAATTGATAAGTAATTTGATAAATTACGTTAAGGATGGCATTTTGGCGCGTATTATGAAAAAAAAAAAAAAAAACAAAACAAAAAAAACAAAGAGAACGCAACTCTTCGAAAATCTCAGGTCTGTCGAGAAGACAATCTGGAATTTTCCGATGGAAGTTGAAGCGAAAAGAATTAAGTAACGGAAATGCGATGCGATGATAACACGTGATCGACGCTTACGCGCGAACCGTTCATGGTTCGTTCGTGCTGCATCGAATTTTTGGACGTACCAAAAATAACCAAATATGGGACTAACGAGATACTAAACAAAAATGGCGCCGCTACAGACGGACGGGGTGACGGACGCCAATTAATATTTTTCACGAGAGCTCCCGGAATTGACGGGCAGGCAAGGCTCTCCCGGACGATATCGATGAGAACTTCAAACTCCTCGGTTGCGTGATATCGCAAAAAAAAAAAAAAAAAAAAAAAAAAAAAGACATAACCTATATTCGAGTAGGCGCGGTAGGAATTTTTTCTCTCGACCTGTGCGAGACCGTGACATTGCCATCCGGTAATGTACGTAGTGTTTCTCGAAATATAATATGCGATACGTGCTGTTTAGTACAAAGATAAACACAAGTTTAAGAATTTAACGAGACGGAGACGAAATTAAATTTAAAAAAAGAGGAGAAAGCCAAAAGTGAAATATGAGAAGCTTTGGGAAATGCGTGCGATGTGCTAAAATTGGCGTTGTCGGGCGGACGCCGAAAGACACAAGCTGATAATGGAGGGTGGAAAAAAGCTTGGAGGAGCAAAGGGGAAAAATGAAGAAAAAAAAGAGGCAAAGAGAAAGAAAATTCTTGTCGAAAAAGAGAGTGAGAGGTAATTGCAAATTGTGGGGATAAAATGATTGTTGCATTGAGGGTGGGATTAAAAAAAAAAAGACGGAAGAAAAAAAAAATAAGAGTATAAGTTTATTTTTGATACATTGTTGGGGAGATCTAAGTAATTGTTTCTTTCCTTTTTTCATTTTTTTGTTACATGTTTTAATAACCTAATGAATTTTAAAGATATTAAGGAGTGTCGAGAAGTCAAGAGGGCGGCATGGCGATAAATGGGGAGGTGAAATTTTTAATATAAATAAAGAAATGGCAACAGGGAAGAGAGGACGAGAAAAAAACGGATGGAACCACGCGATGAGAAGAATAGAGGAAGAGAGCGAGATAAAGTTATTTCATGAGACATTTAAGGTGAGATTAAACGAAAAAAAAAAAAAAAATATTGCCCTAAGGAGGGAAATGGACGCGCAGTTTTTTGCGCTGCGACGTCGTGCGAATAAAGGAGATTTTTAGTCGGATAAAAATTGAATATAATATATAATATATTTCGAGATACGGCGGTGGTGCAAAGTGGCGTTATGTGAGGATGGTGCGTAGAAAAAAAAAAAAAAAAAAAGAAAAAAAATTTACGTCGACACGAGACTATTCGCGACATCGCGCGATCGGGCTTGCAGTTTTATGTGACTCGAAATCGATATGTCGAGGCTTTTATCGTGTCGTACGATTCGCGATTTCTCTCCTTACCTCGCTTTGACCCATTTCCGAATTATTTATCACACGTAAATATTTAAAAGAGAAAAATGAAAACACAGATCTAACAAAAGTGCCAAGGAATTCATACAGAACTCGCCATAGATAGTTGCGTGGGGACGAGAGAAGAAAATGTATTTAAAAAAAAAAAAAAGATATGAAAAAAAAATAATAATCTCGAGTTACTACGAAATTTTTGATGACCGCACGAGTAATCTATGGCATTCGAAGCATAACAGAAAAAAATTAAAAATGGAAAGAAAAATACGCGAAAACTGTACACCATCAAGGAAAAAAAAACAAACAAACGAACAAAACATTTACGTTACTTAGGTCACTTAGAGACTTTACTCTCCTTTTTCTAACAAATAACCGTCGGTATATATACTTTCGCTCTTTCGATCGATCGTTCGAAATTTTCAAAGACGAACAACCAAAATCAGAGGAAAAAATTACTCAAAAAAAGGACAATAAATTCAAAACCGACCGCTCTTTTACATTCGTTAGTCGCATGGAAAAAAAATCGTTATAATTTTCTCAGCCCACTCACCATTTGACGAGCCCACACCCCCCCACTTTCGACATTTTTTTTTCAACCGAGAAGATCGAAAGAATAAATTGAAATGGAAAAAACAAAAACAAAAACAAAAAAAAAATCGATCATGAAAATGCAAGAAAAAACCAAATCCCGAACGATTACAATGTCGAATTCATCGCAATCTCACACTGTTTCGAATACATTGGAACGCTTTTTTTGCACAATGTACACGCGTATATATATATATATATATATGTATATATATATACCTTTCGCCTTTGTTGCTCGCTGACAGTTCTCAAGGCTACAATCATAAGCGAAAGAAAGCGAGACGATAATGGAACACAAAGACATGGACCAAATACCCATTGTCGCGCGAACCAGAAGAGATAAGAAAAAAAGACACGCGGAGAATTTAAAAAAAAAAAAACAAAAAAAATATTTTAAAAAAACGAAAAAAGCAAAAAGCAAACATAATGATAAGAAAAAGTGAAGAAAAAAAAAAATTCCAAAGGAATTCTCCGAGTAATTTTTTCCGGCCATTTTCACACCTGGTAAAATAGTATTTCAGCCCATTACATGCGCGAAGGCTATAGAGAGAGGTAGTGACTGCTGGAGCGGCCTTGGCGAGAGGGATGTTGAAAAAAAAAAAAAAACAAATTACGCGACAACTTGGTCATGATCCAAAAAATCGAAAGAACAAAGAAAATCCTCGACCTTCGCACCCATTGAGAAGAATGTATAAATCAACCGCAGTAAGAGTGAAAGAGAGAGAGAGAGAGAGAGGGGTTGATGAGAGAAATGAAGAGACGGAGTAAGAAAGAAAAAAAAAATCAGAGAAATTATTAATATAATAATGATAACTTAAAGATTTTAAAGTTATTAAATTATTAAGTCGCGGGAGGAAGTGTAGTAAAAAAAAAGAGGAAGAGAAGGAAGAAAAAAAAAAAACTTTGAGTAGTAACGGTAAGAATACCACAGACAAATGTACAAAATCGAGAAATCGCTAAATCTTAAATGTTAGTATCTTAAAGTATTTAATTGTCGCGCGAGAAAGTTTTTTCTTCGCCCCGGAGAGAGAGAATGTGTTTGCGAAATTCGCTGAAGAGGAAAACTAAAGAGAATAAGATTTTTCGAACGCTGAACAAAACTGATATACATATTAGACATGCTTTTTGATATCAATCAGATGAATTGAAAAAATGGTGGCGACGAGAGAATTAGCTAACAGATTGAAAATAAAATCGATTATAAGCCACGTTATCCGATCGGGGACTCAACAGTCGAGCGTCTAACGCGTAACCGCTGCGTGACTCGTTAAAAAATATATCAATTTGTGACCACTAAATATAACTACATTGACGCATACGATATACGATATATGATATATGATATATGATATATGATATATGATATATGATATATGATATATGATATATGATATATGATATATGATATATGATATATGATATATGATATATGATATATGATATATGATATATGATATATGATATATGATATATGATATATGATATATGATATATGATATATGATATATGATATATGATATATGATATATGATATATGATATATGATATATATAATGTATGATATGTGATATATATGTTATGTGTCAATTGGGCCAGCCAAGACGAAAAATTTGTTTCCATTCCGTTCAGGATATGAGGGTTAAAAAATCCTTCTACCAATAAATCCTGTTGGCAAAAAAAATCCATCACAAGTAAAACAGTGCAATACGCCGAAGCGTATGGAAAACGCATATCAGAGCATAAACGTCGCGTATCCCAAGCCCTCGAACGGTCGTGTGAGAGTTCATCGTAGATAATTACGATATTTATTCTTCATGTGGGCTTGTGTGACACGTGACCTTCCGATGACACAATATATATAGCCAGGCCAGCAAAAGGTCATGAAAAAAAAAAAAAAAAATACATTTAGCTATATATGCATACAAAGCCCGTCATTGCGAACGATCAGAATATCAAACTGACAGAGAAAAGAAAATAAAAAAATGCCTCGAGAAAAGCAACATTTGGGCAGGCGGAATAAAAGCCAATATTCTGCTGTAAGACCGTCACTACAATTACATATTACATTATGTGTGTGTATGTATGTATATATATATATATATGTATACAGACACACACTTGAGCAAACACACGCACCAATTAAATGTTAAATATCAATGCATGGAAAACCACGTATGACATAATGAAAGAGAGAAACCTAAGTGGAAGCAAAAGAGAGATAATAGTGTTAAGGGTACACACACACGTGGCGCGATCACCGTCAACTTCCGTTCTATATCCGGGACAACGGTCGTAAAAGATAGTTATTAATGAGATATAGCGAGTAATAATTAATAGTGATAAAATACATGAAGCATTTGAGACGAAATGATAATTGATCGTCGTGTACGTGGATGATTTTGTTTTCCTCGAAATAACGATAACGATTATCCATTATTGTTGTTGTTGAACAATTCAGTGTGACGTTCGAAACGTGCTGCAAGTAGCGGATGACAAAAAAAAAAAAAAAAAAAAAAAACAAAAAAAAAACATAATAGACAAGAATCGATGAAACATTTTGGGCTTTAGTATTAGCACACGTTCCCGAGATATAAGGCAGCAACGGGAGAGTCCGCGGCTGACACGGCTGTCACCAATAATTGAGTAAAAAGAAAAAAAAGAAAAAATCTAATTTTGATGGAAAAATAATTTTTAAACTTCATACCGAGCAAAAAGTATTTTTTTTTGTAACTTCGTGGACGCTGGGAGTTTTGAACGTTGCTTGCTAAGATTTTTGAAAATAAGATTATATGATTTTCAATAGAAGAAGAAAAAAAAACGTATGAACGAAAAATTGTGAACGCGGCGACAAGAATGAAGAAAAACGTGGGCCTTATTGTACACAGTTGGGCATTGTTGTTATGTGAACGGTTTCAAGTGATATATCGCTAAACAGATAATATATCAGATATGTGGAGTCAGACTATATACGATACGACGACTAATAAAAAATTAGTTAGGCGTCTCTCACGTGATTCGTCAGATTAACCCAAGAGAGTGATAGAGACCGAAGGAGAGAGGGCGATAAGAGAAAGTTGCTGTTATTTAAAGTGATAAGAGAAGAGGAAGACGAAGAAAGAGAAAAATATGAGAATTGCGTGAGATTGATATAGTTAGATGAGCGACGATGGCAAGAGACAAATAGATAGATGATAATCGAAAGAGACGCCTTGCCGGAAGTCTTAATATATTGTCTATTATTATCTTATTGTTGCCAATGATGGGCATTATGAAAAAACCGTGCGGGTATGTAACTTATTATCTACACTACGACAAACGTCCCTTTCCCACTCCTGAACCTCTGTTGAGCCTCTCCACACCCTGATGTACATATATAAACTATAAATACCTATTAATTAAATAATTAATGAGCTGCCATATATATGTATGCATATATGTATATATATGTATATATATATATATATATATATATATATATATATATATATATAATGAACTACAAAACACTCCGTATTGCCCTCTAGTAGTGGCAAATGTTCGCTCTATTTCGTTCTACAAGAAAAAAAAACAAAAGATACGGCAAGTCGTACCGAAATTATTTACAAAAAACATAAATTATTCCAATTTCTTTTACATGATTAATACTAAAACCCAAAATAATTCGCGATTCGTGCCGGTTAAAATAATGAAAAAAAATAAAAAATAAACATTTGACAGATAAATCACCACGCCGTCGAACTGGAAGCCTGTAACAAGCAAGTTGCGTGACAAAAAAATATACACATGCGAAACGAGAACCCGATGCAAAAGCCGGAAATGAGCATCGGGAAAAAAAAAAAAAAAGAAAAAAAATCGTCCACTAATCTCAGGGAGTTCTTTAATTTCCTACGCTATTGAGCGTTGTTTTTCTTCTTAATGGAAATAATTGATTGTGCGAATTATGAGAAAAAAAATGGCCCAAAAGAAAAATTGCAACTTGACAGTTGAGGAGAAATTAAATTGCTTATATTCCATCATCAACGAGCACTTATTTTCTTTCATCGTCATCGTAGTTCGTCTTGTAGTTTCTTGTACAAGAAACGGGAATATTTTAAATCACGAGTTTGGCTCGATTTTTTTTTTTTTTTTTTCCGTTTTTTTGCACTCATTTCGTAAATTTTATCATTATCCGTTTCCATTATTTCAAAAAAAAAAGCCAACAATTCTGAATGAGTAGAAAAACAAGTTTGATGACCGTATATGTACCAAAGCAAGCGAGTGATTTAAAGAGAACGAAAAAAAAATCATGCTCAACAGAATACAAGCGGGAGAAAATATGCAACGAGCTACGAAAAGGGCTCGGCGACTTGGATCTATCTGGGTTGACGGAAATGAATTATACAATCACAAAAAAAAAATGGAAGCAAAATAGAAAAAAAAAAAAGAAAAACGAATAACGATGGCTTGATTGAATTGTATTATGATTTGCAAATGAAAAATAATGATTAATAATAATAATGATGAATAAAGAATGCTTGAAAGGCGAGCGATACGACCCAGCACAGCGCTCGGGCGAACGCAGATCATTAAATGTTAATCTGTATAACGATGGTTGCATGCATACGAAATAAAAATAAAATAATGAGTAAAAAAAAACGTAAATAAAAATAAAGATAAATAATGAAAACAGGCTAACCTTGGCAACAACGCCGAGGTCAACCCCAATTTTAGTCGTCTATCGATACATATTGAATGCTTACAATTTTTTTTTTTTTTTTTTTTTTCTTTTAATTGTTCTCCGTTTATAGAAGTTACGTATTAGCGATGGAGACGACCTCCTCATTTTTTGAATAGCGGGTTCTATGTTATTTTTCTTCATATTCATTTGTTTTGCTTTGAGATCCGAAGGATCCTGGCAAGTTTTGTCGGACATTATTCGTTAATTTTCGAATTTCTTTAGATCATCATGTGATCGATCCATGCAAAAAACAAAATAAAATAAATAAACAATCAAACGTCATTATTGACACGTTTAATAATCGCGCACCAATGATCGTCGCGTAAAATTATTAAAAAATGATTGAAAATTGGAAGCACATTAACAGAGACGAATATGTTATTATATCAAGATCGACGATAGGCCGACGACCTTCGCCAGTTTCATGCTCCGCATTTGTCTTCACATAAATTAATTCATTTTGTTTTTTTTTTTGCCTACTTAAGTTTACTTTAATTGTTACTATTTCTACTGTAACTTGATACTATATAAACTACTACTATGATTTTTTTTTGTGTATTCGATTATCGATCATTTGCTATTTTTTCACGAATTCAATTATTCATATATCTATAGTTGGGTTGAGCTAATTTCAAAAGTATCAGCGCATCTGATAATTTATCCCTTCTTTTAGATCAATGATCGATTATTTGTATCCTTGGGAGGGTGAGATTTAATTTTTTTCCGATCAAAACAAAAATAAGGAAAAATAAAAGGTAAAAATACTTTGCAAGGGTCATTAAAAAAAATGTTACTTCTCGCTTGATTATTATTCTTTAACTTAATTCCCCCCTCTCTTTCTCTCTATCTTTAATTTTGATTACACATCGGACATAGAACTTTCGACTGGAAAAATCATGAAATTACGGCGTTTTTTTTAGCGAATAATTATTAAAGATTACTACTACATATATGGATAATCATTAAGTACACACTGCATAGAAATTAAAAAAAAAAAAAAAAATATAGACATTAAGGCAGAAAACGTATAGTCGGTGGTTTCGCTCCAGATATGAAATTTTGATCGATAAAAAAAAAACGATTATAATTAAACAGGTGATCCCAATTTTCCTTCAGAAAAATAAAAATTGGAAGAGAATAAAAATTGTTAGTTCTGTAGAGAAAGCACCGACTGGAAACACAAATGCAAAAAAAAACATATTTCGGGTTTTTTAAAAAATTACGCTAAAGTGAGGAATTGTCGTCGTAAGAAGCAAAATTGTGTAGCATTCGGCGAGAAGATGGAGAAAAAAAACGGTCTCGGAGACGTGAAAAAAAAAAAAAAAAAAACGAAAGAATTACTTCAAAATTCAAAATTTCGAAATCAACTACATTTTCATTTCCTATTTCAATAAATACCATAATGTCATTGAAACGTTAAATTAAATATTATACATCTATGCATATATGTGCACCCGTTTGCTTCATATATATACATTTTTATTGTCAAGCAAACGCGAAGCATATATATATATATATATATATATATATATATATATATATATATGTATAAATAACGATACAGCCCACATTCTATCTTTTCTACACCGACGAAATAGTTATATCATAGTTACATATGCCGCGCAGTGATAAATACATTTGTTTAATCACAAGTGCAATAGTTACCCAATTTTAAATAGATTGAAAAGGCAATTATAGATTCTGCTTCATCACCACAAATTTGTTTTTTGTGTTTTTTAAAATCGGTGCGAAAAAAAAAAACAATGACAGAACTGACGGATAGAATTTCTGGTGATGAAGAATACAGCATTGTTTTCCCGTTCATGAAACTACCTCGCAAATTTTCTCACCTGTTACAAAACGTACATTGAAAATTTCACGCATTGAAAAAATAAATAAAAATTGGAAAAAAATAAGCTGTCAGATATTAAAAGGGAATTAATTTTCGTTGGTCATTATTTTTCTCTGTTACCCATCGAGAAAGGAATATTTTTTAAGTAGTTTTTTTTTTACGAATCCATTACGAAGGAAAAACTTATATAGAGGTATGTACGATAGCCATGAGGCAATAGAGCCTGAAACCTGCCTATGCATAAACAAATACATTATATATCAGTCACACGAGCATAAGGGATGAAATTGTAAAAAAAAAAAAAAAAAAAACAAAAAAAACTATAACAAGAATATTTGTATATCGTGCTCGATTGATTTACATATATGATTCACGATACACGATCTTAAACAATAATACTGCCAATTTTAAATATGTCGTTTTTTTCATATATTTTTATAACGCAGAAATAATCAGTCGATATTTATACACACAAACAGCACGGAAATAATTTAAAAAAAGAATATTAATACAGTATTGATAATAATCATTAAATCGACGTTGAGAAAAAATGATCGCAGCCACGATATATAATTCCCGTGTCTCCTTGACGACCGTGAATAAAACAAAAAACGTTATATGATGGTAAACCGATTTAAAAAAAAGCGCCAACTATGACAAATAATCTTCCTTACAAAAATTGATCCTTCCCTCATTGAATCCTTTAAAGAATTTTCTTATCACTGATAATGGATGAAACAATAAACGTCAATAAAACAAAAAAACGTTATATGATGGTAAAACGATTAAAAAAAAACGCCAACTATGAGTATACAAATAATTTTCCTTTCAAAAATTGATCCTTCCCTCATTGAATCCTTTAAAGAATTTTCTTATCACTGATAATGGATGAAACAATAAACGTCAATAAAACAAAAAACATATGATGATAAACCGATAAAAAAAAAAGCGCCAACTATGAATATACAAATAATCTTCCTTACAAAAATTTATCCTTCCCTCATTGAATCCTTTAAAGAATTTTCTTATCACTGACAACGGATGAAAAATTAGTCGAATCGTAATGATAGCGATTGTAAAATAAATGAGAGAGAGCTCTATCGAAGGTCCAATCTTTCTCATGTTCGATAAACTAGAACCCCCCCCAATTCTCAATCGTGTCAGACTTATATTATGTGTAATATATAATCTCTTTTTTTTTTAGGTAAAATTTCACGAAAGTAGAAAATTATCGGGTCTTCTGCGTCTTTCCTTTCTCAAGGAACGAAACAAATACATACAAAAATATATTTATAAAATGTATAAAACTCCACCGTAAAAATAATGAAAACTGCTTTTAAATTTTACATATTTTTCATACATTAAAAATTATTCATACGGGGTGGGGGGGCGGGGGGGGGGGGCTCGGAAACTTACGGCCAAAAAAACGGTTGTAGCGACGATCGGAAAATTTCTCATGAGAAAAACGCGCGTGTGTACAAAAACATACATCGTTGGCCTGAACATCTTTTAGTATATATATATATATATATATATATATATATATATATATATATATATTGTGAATTTGACGATCGAGACAAAAAAATCCGTAGTGAAAACTCGGAATTAGGGCAAATATTTTTCTTTTCTTTTGAATATATAAAAAAAAAGGAATTCGAGCGTTAATTTCTCACCGATCTTAGGATTTTTATGTCATCGCTAATGTTACAGCAAACAGCAAATCGTCTTATCGACGATTTTCTTATAGTGCCGAAAAAAATAACACGAAAACCAACAAAAAACAAAAAAAAATCTGTTACTTTTTGTCCTTACATATTAGCGTTAAATAGTGAATGGAATAGTAGTAATCGGCCGTTGTTTTACACTAACTTGGAGCTTTTTGTGATGAGTGCAACAGACAAAAGTGAAGGAAAAAAAAAAAGAGAGAATAAAAATGTTTTGTGGATTGGAAAAAATTCAGTCCTCGCGAATTACCGTTTATTTTCTGATACCGCCGTCTGTCCTTTTTTATGTTTTGTAACGCCCCTGAGTAAATAAGATCGTGATCGAGAGTCTCCTAAAGTTTTTTCTAACGTCCACTTTTGGCCATTATCGGCGAGATATCGACGAAAAAAAAAAATCTCGAGTGAATTGTATGCTTTTAATATGAAACTTGTGTGGAATTAATATGGAGCGGAAACGAACTTGAGAAATTTCGATTACGACGAAAATTCAGGGTGAGCGAAAAAGGGCATTGTAAAACTTTATGCGAGTTTAATACAAATATATATATATATATATATATATATATATATATATATATATTATATATGAATATATAAAATGCGTTGTACACTCGACAAGAACGGAAAACAATTCCTCACCGAAGCGAACATTTTTCCTATGCCCTGAGACGGTTTGATTAAAAAACAAAGAAAAAAATTAACAAATTATTGAACCGTGTAATCTTTTAATAAATTCTATGGAACGTAAATGAGTTAAACTATTAAGAGAAATGATAAAAAGAAGAAAAAAAAAAGGAAGAAAAAATTTAAAAAATGTACGCTGCCATGGATACCCATTATCGGATAAGCAAAAAGCAAGCAAACACTTTTCCCTATTGTAAGTTTTGAGGAGAATGAAGAAGAAAAACAATCGATTTTTTTTCCATAAGAATTAAAGAAACAAAACTGTACGTGTTTAGATGGTAAAAAAAAATTTAAACGAGACAAAGAGGGAAAAATGAAATAATAATTATCAACCCCCATGAGGAACTGCAAGATTTTTTTTTTTTTCGTATCCGGAAGAAACCGGAAAATTGTATGTGTAGTTAAGCGTAAGATTGTTGAGACAGAATGAGAAATGAAAAAGCTAAAGAAAATTAAGAAGGAAAAAAATATATTTGCACACTATAAATTTTTTTTCTTGTCACGATTTGCCGAATCGAATAACAAAGAATCGAAAAATAATAATTGGCTACTCTACTTTTAGCTTCTTTTGTGTAATTCGGCACTGCTTGCTGTATTGATTTTTTGTATTTTTTTTTTTTTTTAATCTCTTATCATCGACGAATTGTTGTATACGGAAAAAACCTTACCGAGGATTGGCAGATGTAAAAGCGTTCTGAATTAATTAATGATTCAATTTTTTTTCGAGGAGAAATTTCGGTTACGAGATAAACGAGAGCGAAAAAAAAAAAATCAATGGATTAATTCTGCTCGCTTCAGACAACCCGATCGTCTGTATTATTTTTCATCTGATTGCCTTTCTCCCTCGGCAACCGCATTAAAAAAAATAATAATAATAATATTACATATAAAAATGGTAAACTCGTCAACTAAAAATAGCGCATGAATTTTTCGGAATACTTAAATTACAAAAAACAGAAAGAAAAACGACGAAAAAAAAAATTAAACAAACGGAACACATTCACGATGACGGTGGAAAATCACTTTATAATGAATTTATGTGTAACGTTCAATTGAGGATTGTATGTAATTGTATATATCTGAGTACAATGCAGTTCATGAGTTAAGATACATTCTCCTTTTTCTACGATGAAGAAAAAAAAACACGAATAAATTATTCTAGTTAATAAAAAAAAAAAAAAATTGTCCGTCTTTTGATGATTAAAGAAACCATCATTTTATCCTCTTATTCTTTTTACTCCTTTCGCTAACAATATTTGATAATTGGAAAATTAGATACAAGGTAAATGTCAACATTTATGGGGCAATGAAGAGCTTTCGACAAAATTGGCAAATCTGACGCGCGCACAGACGAGCACCGATTTTTTTTTTTATGAATATAATTTGTCGACTATTTGGAATATTTTAAGTAGTTTGGCATGAAAATGTAAAAAAAAAAAAAATCACGAAGCTTCCACTATGAGGAAGGAAAAATACTAAAAAATATTTCGAAATCGCAGCGAAGTAATTGATGCCGTAACGGTACTTGACCGAAACACCCCGAGCTGCCTGAAATTATGTCTCACCACAATGTATCTTCGGAAAAAGCGTACGTTTTTTTTTTATTCGGCAAATGACGGTGAAAAAAAATTGTTTTCATTTTGACGAGACAAAAATAAATAATAATAAACGAATTAAATTACCCCAAAAATTTTACGCTCTATTGTAGATAATTTTTGAGTACTGTGTCCAAATTTGAAGGCAATCGGTTCAGTAGTTTTCGAGATCGAGTTATAGCCAAGTTGACAAATATTATGAAAAATTCAGAAAAAAGTATTCGGTTTAAATTCTTACCGGTTTGATAATTATTGTACAAAATATTGTTCAAAACATGAACTATCACGTGGCGAAAAATAAAAAAAATCGATTCATACTTTCGAATTTATTGATTTGTTTAAATAAGTCAATTTTTCGGGCGTTCAGCGTTCAGGGTCACCTTGATGGCGATGCAAGTGATAGTTGCAGTTTGCCTGGCCTTGAACGGTAAAATTTTCAAGAAACTCGTAATTAGCAGATATTCGTTTCATTTGATAAATGCTCGTTCGATGCTATGGAAAATTTTTAATACGAAATATCATCGGTTAAAAGGATAGAGGAGCTTTTTTCTAATATGCCTGGTAACAGAGACTGAAAACAGAACTTGACGGGCGATCATCTTTTTGCTGTCCTCAGTCGTGACCTCGTGACGCCTTTTTTTTTTACCTTCACCATCTACGGAACACGACACATTATTTTTGCTATTATCAATGTCATTTGCGTTCATCAGTTTTTACGACATGACGCATTTTATAGCGTATATAGTGGTCAGGAGAGAGAAACTATTCATTAGTAGGTTGATTAACTTATCTTTGAATTAAAAGTCATTTTAAGACATCTATATATATATATATATATATATTCATTCATTTTAATTGCCTTTAAAAAAAAACAATTAACTTTTGTTACATTTCTTGTTTGCAGTGACTAGGACAGCTCCGGAGGTACATGAATTTCTTATATGATATATCGCACAACTCAGTCATTCTCTTAATTCGATACTCCGAAACACAATTATTTACATGGCCTCAAATTAATGTTTTTTCTTATGATATTGCGATAAAAATTCGTTCCGATCTAAAGATATTAGTATTTTTTACAAATTGCTAAATCTTCGCCCCTTTATAACAAAATAATGAAAGTATTACATAAATTATGTCGCTCTTCGTGACGAGTATAATTATCTTTTTGATCGACTTTGTAATGTTCGGCACATTATGGTTTTCTTTCATTACAATTTTGCTCGATCAATTTCCACTTCATTAGGTAGAATAAAAAAAATTAGAAGTTTAACCGATTTTATTAACTTTCAAAATACTGCAAACTTATTATGATCTGTCAACGACGAGTATTTTTTTTTTTCATTCTTTTATCGGTACCAATAATGTACTATGGACTAAAACTTCTTCACTTTAATTTAATGTGCTACATGTTTTCGGTGTGTCTCTCTCGCTCCTCCATGGCTGTCAATCGCGCTGTCTCTCTCGCACCCGCGTAAGCTCCAGCCTGTAGCACAACGCGTTAAGGTAATGTGCTGCTCCTCTGTTGGCAAAACAATTTCTGCTTGAGCCATTGTGAGTGCAGAATTCTCCTAAACGGTTGATCTTTTGGACAAACTAAGAGAACCACGAATTGCAGAATCGTTATACGCAGTTCGTTGTTCTCTTCGTTTCCCCGAAAAATCAAACGTTTAGGAGTATTTTGATACGCAGTTTTGGTTATCGGCTGAGTAGTAGCCATGTGTTACTATTCAGTCGGTAAGAAAAACTGTAATCCATCGTTCTCCGACACGATTGATCTGTCAAAACAAAGTGAAGAAAATGGCTTACCCAGAAACTACTTGCCGATAGAGGCGAAGAACATCACGTTAAATGATAACACATTTTTCTGAACGACATTTCATGTATTTACACCATTGCGAAGTATTATTTTCTTTAATAATTGGACTAAATGTCGGCAAAAACATTTTTTTTCAGCAGAAAAAGTTGTTACGCCGGTCTTGTGGCTCTGACCATATCGCCCAATAATCTCTCAACGTTCACATTGCCGACTGTTGGTTTGAACAATAGTTCCTGCAGTGTACCGCGACAAAGAGCACGCGCTGGTGGTAAAAGGAGAAGCAAACGTCCTACCCTGCCGGCGCCTCTTTCACCGAGTACCGCTACAGTCTGTTCCTGTATTGCTGACACCCTGCTGACATCTAGCAAGCCCCGCGATTCTGTAAAATCGTTGGTAAAATAGAGAGGCAGCTTACGTTAAGGCTCTCTCGCGCTCACAATAGCTTATGCAAAAAGTACACACTGAGTACTCTGATGTACTTAGATTTTTTAGAATTTTCATCACGGATTGTCTTTACCACCTGATAGTAATTCGAAATATGAACCATTTGTAAATAGCATTGGGCTCACACTCATCTACCTTTTTTTAACTCAAAGTACTTTCGTAATAATTTATCGATTGGCCTCTATCGGAAAATATAGGAAAATAAAATAAAATAAAGATAGTAATTTATTTTTTGTTTGAATTTTTGACCATAACTCACCTCCTTTGAAGAGTACTATAGCCTTGAGACAAGCATATTCAGAATGATCGACCCTTAGTATGGCAAATCTTGTCAACAGTTCACGAAGTCTTCTCGCTTCATCTGTAAGAATCTGCTTTCTCTCGGTTGGTAATGCAACAGACACGAGATTGCTCTCATCCACTGGAAAATTCCATTGAGCTGCTGTCAGGACGAAAAGTTCGCTCCATGATTCTTCCAGAAGAATTGCCTGATCTCTGAACGACAACTGAAATATTTTATAAATAAGTTTCGAATTATATTTATTTTCTAATTTCCATGGTCATCATTTTTTTCAATTTATCGCCTAAATTAAATAACTCATTTTCTCTCATTCAAGTTCTCATTCAATTACATTGCCTTGAATTTTATATTATTAACTTACCTCTAAAAATGAAGGAATACTTCTGGCCCATTTGACCGCCAGAAACAGAAGCTTTGCTGCTGACTCGTAAACATTTTCTGTCGGTAGAAGTGAGATTGCATATTCAGATAATGTCTGACTGATGGCAGGAGCTGCGGGGCGAACACCAGCCAAATCTGTAGGCAAATATTCCGTTAATTCAGTTCATAAATGACGAATCATAATTGCATGATTTTTTTATTAATAATAATAATAATAATAATAATAATAATAATAATAATAATAATAATAATAATAATAATAATAATAATAATAATAATAATAATAATAATAATAATAATAATAATAATAATAATAATAATAATAATAATAATAATAATAATAATAATAATAATAATAATAATAATAATAATAATAATAATAAATGGATAATTATTATTTAATTGAAATAAGGGAAAAATCAACAATTGTATATTACCTTTATGTTCGTTTTGATGGCTGACAGTCCGTGCTTCTTCGGAACTCGTAACTTCATCTTCATTTCCATTGCTCGCCGGTAAAGGTTCAACCGTAGGACGTGGCAAAAAATGAGCTACAGAAAAAAAAAAAAAATGATGAAAATTAAATTAATTGACTCATAATTTAATACGTAAATAAAATCACATAAAAAAATTAATTGACGCTGATATCGGAAAATTTGTTTCACTTGACGCATGAACGATACAAAATTGTACAAACATTTGGATGAGGCCAATTTTGTCAGAGAGAATAAAAAGTATGTAAATAACGCTCAGTAAATATATGGAAAAATAAAATAATAACAATAACCTGATATAAGATAAATATAATAAAATGAGAGTAATTCAAGAATAAAAAAATGTATGGGGATGAAAATGTTGGTAAACGGATAAATAAATAAATTTTCAGTTATAAGTTAATTAATTTTCATAAATTAAAAAATGTATTCCCATTGATATACCAATATCCGATATGACTCAAGAACATCGCCATGGGGTAAAAGCACTCACCGACACTTGGTGTAAACGCCGGAACGCTCGGCTTGAATGGAAAGAGGGCCGGATACAAGAGGGGATGGTAAGGACTGCTGGAAGTGTGGTAGACGTGAGATATTCCCGGATAAATTCCCGCAGGACCTCTTCTCGTAGTGGAAACCAAAGATGATGTACTTCTCGGTGCTCTCTCGTGTTGAACAGCTGAAAATGACACTTTCTTTTTTATATTTTCGTAAGAATTTTATTTCTCACCATCTAGATCACTCATGCCCGGTTTGACTATTTTTCGTGCAGTATATAGTTCGTTTATGACTTCGTTTTTTTTTCTTTCGTCGAACGAAATCCTATAAGGTGTACTCGAAGAGTACGTGGCGAGTGTACACGCTTTTACTCGCAAGTCAATCTATTTTACCAGTTTCAAAAAATCACTTTTTCCTTGCAAGTTTATCTTTTCCTTTTTTATATTTTCGTAAGAATTTTATTTCTCACCATCTAGATCACTCATGCCCGGTTTGACTATTTTTCGTGCAGTATATAGTTCGTTTATGACTTCGTTTTTTTTTTCTTTCGTCGAACGAAATCCTATAAGGTGTACTCGAAGAGAACGTGGCGAGTGTACACGCTTTTACTCGCAAGTCAATCTATTTTACCAGTTTCAAAAAATCACTTTTTCCTTGCAAGTTTATCTTTTCCTTTTTTATATTTTCGTAAGAATTTTATTTCTCACCATCTAGATCACTCATGCCCGGTTTGACTATTTTTCGTGCAGTATATAGTTCGTTTATGACTTCGTTTTTTTTTCTTTCGTCGAACGAAATCCTATAAGGTGTACTCGAAGAGAACGTGGCGAGTGTACACGCTTTTACTCGCAAGTCAGTCTATTTTACTAGTTTCAAAAAATCACTTTTCCCTTGCAAGTTTATCTTTTCCTTATTTATATTTTCGTAAGAATTTTATTTGTCACCATCTAGATCACTCATGCCCGGTTTGACTATTTTTCGTGCAGTATATAGTTCGTTTATGATTTCGTTTTTTTTTTTTCTTTAGTCGAACGAAATCCCATAAGGTGTACTCGAAGAGTACGTGGCGAGTGTACACGCTTTTACTCGCAAGTCAGTCCATTTTACTAGTTGCAAAAAATCACTTTTCCCTTGCAAGTTTATCTCTTCAGAAACCTTCTGGTTTTCCAGAGAATAAAATCAACACGAGACGAGAAAATATGTATCTTTAAATACATTTTACAAAATATACAATGTGTTTTCAAAAAATCTTCCGTTCCCTCACGTGGTTTTTGGTTGTTGTTTTTATTCTTATGGGTTTTCAAATTACATGGATCGTTCAGGTTTTTTCTTTAATGCACTCAGTTCAATCAGTCAAATTGCACAGTATTTTAGAGAAGTAAAAAATTAATTCCGACGCTTTTCCATCATATGTAAAACAATTGTCATACTGTGTAGCCCTTTTTCTTAGAATTAGTAATTTATCGCTAACCACACGAACAACGTGTTCCATCCCCAAAGTGTATTCAGCACACGTGCCCCTTCTTGGCCCGCACACACATGGACTTGTTCGGTTTCTTAGCATGGGAGCTCCAATAAAGTTTTTCAGTCATAGCTCCAAATTTTTCATCGAGAAAACTATTTCGAGAAAATTATTTCTCCAATGATATTTAAATTACAGGCTATAATATTTTATTTTTACCGCTGCTCTGAAAACATTCAGATTCCAAAAACTGCCCGAAAAACATGGAGCACATCCATGCCTAAATTTGTAAAAGAAGATCCTCCAGCAAAAACATTTTTTTTTTTGTATAAACATTCCGATTTTCTAATTTTTTTTTCTAATTTTGGCTTTTTCATTAAGAAAGCTTTACGAATGAACAAAAATCACGAGGAAGCACTGTGCAATTTCCGGTTAACATATTTTTCACTCTCATCTTCAACAAGATAGTCGAACGTTGGGATGAGCTTGAACATTATTTCGGTTCGGATTTGTTTGGGTACCAAAATCCTTCCCATTTCCAAACCAACCCCTACACAAAAACGAAAGCTAATTTTCGTTCGACACATTTTTTGTAGAACTGTTATTAGAATTATGCCCCCATTTTCATAACGGCCTCAAAACAAAAAGTTCATTGTAGACTCTAAGTAAGTTTCTGGATTTCAAGTCGATTACGGTTAAGATTTTTTATTAAACATTATCGTTAAAAAAACAAATCATTTTTTTTAAATCTGACAATTTGCTCGGAGTATTTTTTCGTATTACCCTATAACGTTAATTGGAAAGAAAAATGTAATAAGTGTGAATTCACCCTCAAATGCCCCATATATATATGTATATATATTTTTTCATCCCTTCCTAGAATGTACTGTGCACTTAATGCTCGTTTGTTGGGTTCTGCTAATTGATATCTCGACGCAATCAAGTGTTTGGATTATCGCTCTCGTAGCAAACGCTCATCGGGGTGGAGGGTTGGAAAAAGAGCGGACTCGGCCAGTGTTTACAAAAGCTGTGAACGTAAGCCTGCTTCTGACACACCGCACATCCTATGTATATATATATATATACATATATATATATATATAAACGAGGCCAGATGATAACTAAAGCACGCTCAGGGCCTCGAGAACTCATCGAATTTCATGCAATGCGTTTCATTTTTTTCCTCTCTCCCCATCATACCGGACAGAAAAGTGCGATGTGGGTTCATGCATTGTAATATATTGCGAGGATAGTTCAGATGGATGCGACACTCATAGCAGTAGCACGCCCAAGTTTTGTTTGCTCTGCATTGGGTGAAGTGCTTGGCAGAAGTGGATCGATTACGATGGATATCTTATGTATATGTATGTATATGTATGTATATGTATGTATATGTATGTATACGTATATATATGTATGTATATGTATGTATATATATATGTATATGTATGTATATATATGTATATGTATGTATATATATGTATATATACGTATGTGAGAGGTTTTTTTTAAAGAGGTGACAGAAACTCTGGTGGAGGATCAAGTCATGAAGAAATAAGGAGACCCGAAATGCATTATGAATAGTACATACTGACGAACTCACACACACACTCGAGAGAGAGAGAGAGACCAAAATCCTAATTATATCGATTTTCGTAACACCGTAAAATAAATCGTAAATATACCAAACAGTGATTAACTACTGGATGGAGGAATCCCTTCCTCCGTCCAGTAGTTATTAGTTATGGTATGGTGTTTTGTCGAAAGCTCGGAATTGCTCAAGTGGTGTGTAAAAGCTAAGGCTAAGGCTAAGGTTATAGTCATGGAAATTTTGATATGTTTCGGTTTTTTAGAGTTAAGGGTGATAATTAAAAATATGTTTTTGTTTATTTTTGTATGTTTTAAGGGCGTATTCTGGTGGAATTTTTCGCTGATTACGAACCATACCATGGTATGGTGTTTTGTCGAAAGCTCGGAATTGCTCAAGTGGTGTGTAAAAGCTAAGGCTAAGGCTAAGGTTATAGTCATGGAAATTTTGATATGTTTCGGTTTTTTAGAGTTAAGGGTGATAATTAAAAATATGTTTTTGTTTATTTTTGTATGTTTTAAGGGCGTATTCTGGTAGAATTTTTCGCTGATTACGAACCATACCATGGTATGGTGTTTTGTCGAAAGCTCGGAATTGCTCAAGTGGTGTGTAAAAGCTAAGGCTAAGGCTAAGGTTATAGTCATGGAAATTTTGATATGTTTCGGTTTTTTAGAGTTAAGGGTGATAATTAAAAATATGTTTTTGTTTATTTTTGTATGTTTTAAGGGCGTATTCTGGTAGAATTTTTCGCTGATTACGAACCATACCATGGTATGGTGTTTTGTCGAAAGCTCGGAATTGCTCAAGTGGTTTGTAAAAGCTAAGGCTAAGGCTAAGGTTATAGTCATGGAAATTTTGATATGTTTCGGTTTCTTAGAGTTAAGGGTGATAATCAAAAATATGTTTTTGTTTATTTTTGTATGTTTTAAGGGCGCATTCTGGTGGAATTTTTCGCTGATTACGAACCATACCATGGTATGGTGTTTTGTCGAAAGCTCGGAATTGCTCAAGTGGTGTGTAAAATTGGGCAAAAAAAAAGGGGAAACGTTACGACTGTAGCCATCGCCTCGTCTCCTCTATTCCGTCTCCACTTTTCAAAGCCATCAGTTTTAAAAATATATTTATTTATAGATGAAAAGCTCACCGTCTCGTTTCATGTTAACCTGAAGACACTTCGTGAATCTGCAAGCTTGGCACTGGTTTCTTCGTGAAACATCTACAACACACCGTCCATTTTCCTTGCAAACGTAGTCCAGATTTCTGCAAATGTAGAACGAAGCAAATTTTTTTTTTTTCATTCCAGAATTATTTTGCATATTAGGTTTCGAGTTTGGGGCAGTGATTATAATGATTCGGGCCATAGGCAGTCTCACAACAGAATATTCATATCATCCAGAGATATAAAATTGTCTCGATGCAACACCAAAAATAATTATAAATAAAGTTAACCCATTCGAGACCGATTGCACACCGTGTGTACAATTGATTTTCGAGGCTATAAGACCGATTGCACCCCGTGTGTGCAATAATTAAATATGAACACCATAAAAAAAAAAAAAATTCACTATACTGAACACTATAAAGAAAAAAAAAATCACTATTCTGAACACTATAAAGAAAAAAAAATGCATTACTCTGAACACTATAAAGAAGAAAAAAAATCACTATACTGAACACCATAAAGAAAAAAAAAATTCACTATACTGAACACTTTAAAGAAAAAAAAAAATTGCTCCTGGGGACCGGGTTCGAAAAAAATCGCCATCTCGAATGGGTTAAAAGAATCTCGATCCTCTCCACCCTGGCCTGACCTTGTGAGTTGGAACGCTGTTGACCTCTTATACACGCTAATATGTTCTCTCTGTGCTATGAGTCTGTGTGAGTGACACTGAGTATCTCTCTTAAGTATTTTCTAATTGTGTGTAAAAAGCGTAAGTGGATGTTATACAAAAAAAACGTCAATAATCGATCGTCATTATTACCTTGCGTACCTGCGGATCGATCGCTTGAAGAAACCACGACATCCGTCGCAACTTGGCACACCATAGTGCTTTCCAGACGCTTTGTCACCGCATACTTTACACAAACTTTCACCCCGTCCGTTCTCCTCCATTATTATTTTTCAATATCTGTGAACAGACATTATCATAATTTTTTCCCTTTTTATTCTTCTCCGGAAACAATTGAAAATTGGCTTGATATATTTATTTCAGACGAAAAGTAACGAGAGTGAATTATGTATACATATCACTTCTGGTACTTCGGGCATTTTTCATTGCAATACATTTTGTACTATTTGGGCAAAATTTCAATGTCTCAGGCGGTAGATAATTATTTATTTAACAATTCTATCCGCTGTATGTAAAGATTACGAAGACTTCTTCTAGTACTTCGGGCATTTTTCATTGCAATACATTTTGTACTATTTGGGCAAAATTTCAATGTCTCAGGCGGTAGATAATTATTTATTTAACAATTCTATCCGCTGTGTGTAAAGATTACAAAAAATTCTTCTGGTACTTCAGGCATTTTTCATTGCAATACATTTTGTACTATTTGGGCAAAACTTCAATGTCTCAGGCGGTAGATAATTATTTATTTAACAATTCTATCCGCTGTATGTAAAGATTACAAAAAATTCTTCTGGTACTTCAGGCATTTTTCATTGCAATACATTTTGTACTATTTGGGCAAAATTTCAATGTCTCAGGCGGTAGATAATTATTTATTTAACAATTCTATCCGCTGTGTGTAAAGATTACAAAAAATTCTTCTGGTACTTCAGGCATTTTTCATTGCAATACATTTTGTACTATTTGGGCAAAATTTCAATGTCTCAGGCGGTAGATAATTATTTATTTAACAATTCTATCCGCTGTATGTAAAGATTACGAAGACTTCTTCTAGTACTTCGGGGATTTTTCATTGTAATCCATTTTGTACTATTTGGGCAAAATTTCAATGTCTCAGGCGGTAGATAATTATTTATTTAACAATTCTATCCGCTGTATGTAAAGATTACGAAGACTTCTTCTAGTACTTCGGGGATTTTTCATTGTAATCCATTTTGTACTATTTGGGCAAAATTTCAATGTCTCAGGCGGTAGATAATTATTTATTTAACAATTCTATCCGCTGTATGCAAAGATTACGAAGAGTACTAGTACTTCTAGTACTTCAGGGATTTTTCACGATATTGAAATGATATTGAATTCACGATAAGATATACATTCGATAATTTCACAATTTACTAATATTCACTACCACGTACAAACAAAGCTAATCACATGACGAATTATTATAGCGTCGCGCTGGTGGTCGAGATGGCATCATGAATTTATGTTTTGGTAGAGTTACAATAGATGGAAACAGTTATGCCATTTCCCATTCTCCGGCATACAGAAAACACCCTCCGTCCACAGTCTCAGATCTCAATCAACCTTTCTTTTTCCTAGTATTATGCGTTATCGTATATACTCTATATATATATATATATATATATATATATATATACACACACACACACACACATATATATATACATGTGCCGTGCACATGTAGTCTACGAAGTGACTTTTACCAGACTTTTCCCATTTCTTTTTTTTCACCCTCTCCGACGGCAATCCTCCCCCGTGCTCGTCCTCTCTGGCGGTCGCTGTTCGCGAGCCTCAGGGCGTTTTTGTGTGGCACGAGGGATCCTTTTTGCCGCTAATAGGAGGCTAGCCCCATGGCTTGCCATAACTGTGAACCAGGCCACCTGTAGGTTTCCCAGGCTCAATAATGCAAGGACGATACACGGGGCGACGGACCAGCAGCCTCGATGGATCCAACACACACGAAGCGCTATTTTCCACGTTTAGTTCGCGGCTATCTCCGTCTCTTTCTTATTCCTCCTCTCCGTCCGCTTTGCCGCTGTGTATACTATACTATACATATACATATATATATATATATATATTTATATATATATACATGAATATATACACATATATATAAAAACCATTGTGTACAATAACTCGTAAAAGTCTCGTTGTATGCGTATGAAGGGCTGATACGGATCCTTCACGTTGCCGCACCCCTTTCACGAACTGACCGCGAGTCCGGGAAACCCGAGACTGCGACGAGGCCACCATAACGATATGTATATGGTTACAGATAACAATATGTTGTAGCTAAACTGAAATCTTTAATTTCTATCAATTAAACCGTTCGATCAATGTAAACCGTATTAATTTACTTTATTAAACAATTGTGTAGTTCCGGGATTGGAATATTTAATTTAATTAATCGAAGAATTTGGTGGACTAGACACTATTCTAGCTAACTGAATGGACGGGTCAAAACATCATTTTTTTTTTAAACGTCTATGCCAATTTTCAACTACTTCGCAATTTTTTTTGTCTATTTTGGACAATTTGCCTGTACGACAGATCGAACGATCAAATGATCGAACCAAATCATCGTGTATATCACTATCTCTTGTTTATAATTACTATCGCTATTGCTATAATTATTAAAAAAAACATAAAAAAGTAACGTTTACTTGATAAGGGGGTTTGCCCCCCCTGCCCCGGGGGGGCTCCGCCCCTCGACATCGCTTGGGGGCAGCGCCCCATAAGCCTTCCTGAATGCGCGCGACACGGCCGGCGCGTGCAACCCTTACTTGCGCCTGCGACACTCTCAGCTTCGCTTGGAAATCATTTCGCGTTACCGTCCGTTTTACACTAAATTATTAATCATCGTGTACTTTTGTACGTTTGTTTACAAGGGTGCGCGGAAAACGCCCCCAATTGGCAACCACTGTGTGGACGTTTTGTATATATCTGAAAAAAAAAACCAAACATATTCTTAATCTGTATGAGTGTTGTGATAGTTGATACCAGATTTAGCACAAACAAAATTTACAAAATGGCGGCATGCTAATCTTCGATTATCAATTTTTCAAATCAACGTTTAGCATGCCGCCATTGTCTTTTTTTTTCTGTCAAAGCTGGTACCAACTGCTCTTACTATTGATACTACTGGTACTAACACTCATACAGGTTAAGAATATATTTTTTATATATTTTTTAGACGTATACAACGACCACAAAACTGGTTGCCAATTGGGGGGTGTTTTCCGCGCCCCGTTACATAACACCAAGCAAAAGTACATGATAATCAATTTTTTTTTCTTCCAAATTTGTACACATTCTTGAAAGATCAATAAACATGTTTACAAAATTTCAGAAAGCAAATTCAAACACTTAAAATTTTATTCCATCCTCAAAATCACCCCCAAAACAGCCCACTAGACAATAATACTGCCTTAACCCATTCGAGACCGGTTGCACCCCGTGTGTGCAATAATTAATTATGAATAAAGAAAGAAAAAAAAAAATCGCTCCTGGTGTTCGAAAAAAATCGGCATCTCGAATGGGTTAATAAAGATAAGTTTTTAATAATTTCTTCAATGTTTGGAACTCAATATGAGGCTTCATCTTTCGTAGGGATTTTCTCCCTTTTTATTTTTTGTTTATTTTTATTTTTATAGCCACCGCAATAGATGTATAAATTTATGGCCAAGTGCGAAGAGTCAAAAGAAAAGCTTATACTCGACAGTGCAGCACCTGTGTGTGCATAGTATATACGTACGGTACACAAATACGCGTGTTCAACCTCCCCGGGAGGCAAAGGGTTGTCGTTCACTCGAGCACATATGTATTTATCTATTTATTTTCATATGTATGTATGTGTTTATTTTTGTATGTATGGATGTATCTCGAGCCCTGTGTTGAAACTGCAGTATGCGTTTCTACTGGTCTGCAATTACGTCAGGGGGTGGAAGGGGCCATATTATTTAACTTCCACATTATTTCTGACTGCCCGTCCACATTTATATACGAAGAGCGTAACCCACGCAACAAGACCCCGAGTACGGTAACATATGCTATGAAGTCACGTCAAAAAGTCTAGATGTCGATGAGTGGGTGAAGAAAAAAAATGGCGTAAACCATGACGATCGCGAGGGAGAGCTGCAGCATCGAGTAAAAAACTGGATCACAATTTTTTATCCAAAAACTTGATCTGATTTTGAATAATATTCTTGACGTTAAATGCTGATGAATGTTCAACAATTCTTTTATATAAAGTTAACGAAAAAACTGCGAATATAATGGATATAATGTAATGATGAGTATTAGGTTTAAATTTGATCTAAAAAATATTAGGGAGGAATCTAAAATTACCACCGTAGAAGGGGTAGAGACACTCAAAGATAGATTGAGTACTTTATTATCGATGGAGACAATTTTAGTTTCAAACAGAATATCTGTCATAAATAATCACAGGATTTCAATATGGTGGTGCAAAAATAAAGTTTAATCCCCATCTAATAATAATATTTTCGCGAATAATTTTAGTCTTGTAAGACTAATTACGTTCAAATACTAGATTATTTTTGAGATAAATATTTCAAAGGTTGCATCGAAGGGTTGACTCATAGATCTCTTACTGTATCCAATATTAAAAATACCTCGTCCCAGGCATCATCAGTACTACAAAAATAGTTGTAGTACTGATGATAAATATAAATAATCACAGTATTCCAATATGGCGGTGCAAAAATGAAGTTGAATCCCCATCTAATAATAATATTTTCGCGAATAATTTTAGTCTTGTAAAACTAATTACGTCCAAATACTAGATTATTTTTGAGATAAATATTTCAAAGGTTGTATCGAAGGGTTGGTCTTACTGCATCCAATATCAAAAATACCTTGTCTCAGGCATCAGTACCACAAAAATAGTTGGTTCGTTTTCATTTTGAAATTGTTTAATGACGCGACCCTTTTTCAGCATTCATTCCCTGGACTATAAATAATAAAGTTTCCTCTATGAAGAAGCAAAATTAAGAACGCTACTGTCTCATAGAGGAAAACTTACGAATGCTCGAAAATTATGAGAAAGTATTGTGCAAATTTCAATTGGCACCTTTTGTTTCCTCATGGAGGAAACTTTTTTCCTTGATTTTTTTTTTCGAGTTTTTGTTGCCAGAAAAAATCAAATGTTCAAAAAAGTCGAAAAATCATATTTAAAAAAAATGTCCGTATGTATGGGGGTGTCTGTGTGTGTGCCCTTATCTGTCACTAAAGATTATTTAAAAATTATATATAAATCCATACACATATGTGTCGAGTTCTCTGTAAGATTTTAATAAAGCAAAGCTCATCGATCACTGTGAGACTTCGAGAAAAAATTTTTTAGCACTCTGGGCGGTATATATATTAGTAGTTATGTGGTAACATCGAGAGGCTTATGCCTAATGTCGTTTCGATGACTTTCCGATAGTTTGAGTCTCGTGCAAGGTGTCGCGTGGGTTCTTTATAAAAAGGGGTTGGAGAAAGACAGAGAATAAAGAATCGAAAAATAGTGGCCTTATACGACACAGTGGATAACGCGTTGACGTTTCTATGCTAATTTTTTTCATCGTCACGTAACACATGCGTTATTTCGCATAAAAAATGCTGATCGACTATGGCCAAATGGGACGTGAAGGGCCAGTGAAATTTCCACCTCGAATCTACCCCGTGATGACACTCGATTATTCGACCAATTCTCGCGTTAATTTTATATTATACGTGAATATTTCGACGCATTGTATCGATGAAAATATGCAAGATAAATCTACATATTTATTCGAACAATCGTAAGGGTGCTCTGACTTTACACACGGAATATTGTTGGCAGCATGTTCGATCTTATTGATATATTTTATTATCGTTGTTTTAGGGATCCATTACAATTTTTATAATTATTAGAATATTAGCAAATTATCTGTGCTAAATATAATAAAAATAATTGGCATTAGGCAATATCACCTATCCAGCGTTAAATAACTAAAATTTCTAAACATAAAATAACGTGTGTGAACAATGAGGAAAATGATTTCAAATTATTTTACAGAGGGTCTCGCTAATTGCCTGTAGAGAAAATCATTCCATTTCCCAAAACGTGCAATATTTATTCATACAGAATAAATATTATTCGTCATAGTAAATGCTATTTGCCCGAGCTGAAAGATTAAGTCTGGGGAAGAATTCGACGGATTCTCGCGTTAATTTTATATTATACGTGAATATTTCGACGCATTGTATCGATGAAAATATGCAAGATAAATCTACATATTTATTCGAACAATCGTAAGGGTGCTCCGACTTTACACACGGAATATTGTTGGCAGCATGTTCGATATTATTGATGTATTTTATTATCGTTGTTTTAGGGATCCATTACAATTTTTATAATTATTAGAATATTAGCAAATTATCTGTGCTAAATATAATTAAAAAAATTGACGTTAGGCAATATCACCTATTCAGCGTTAAACAACTAAAATTTCTAAACATAAAATAACGTGTGTGAACAATGAGGAAAATGATTTGATGAAATGATGAAAAAGATTCTCCCAGACTCTTTTTAACAATAAGATTCTTTCCGAGGCTCCAAGACTCTTTCCAAAACTTCATTTTTCTACGGGGGTCATTTAACTAATAACGAAATAAATATTCATTTAGACGAATTTATTTGAAGGTGAAATTGAATTTCATTGTTTCTGTCTATTGATCGCAGCATCTAGTATACGTATATCACCTCATCCGTTCAATGAAGTGACGAAATTAGAAGAAAGAAGTTATCGATAAACAAAAAAACAAAAAAAAAGTTAAGTATAAAATTCGCTCATTCTCGCGTCGCGATGTCGTCTTCTTCTATATTTCGAGTTATCTCTTACAATGGATCATTTATCAGCATTCCGATGGTAATCGTTGACGGTTTTTCGGTAATTTCAGCTGTCATTACAGCTGTCATTACAGCTGTCATTACAGCGGGAGACTGCAAATAACGATCGGGAAACCGTCGTCGAGAAAAACTAAGACCTCTGTTGGCTATGATTTGATTCCTCATTTTAATTTTACTTCCATCGGGGCCGCCCACTGTCCGACTACCCGCAAACACGTGCTGATTTCACACGAGTGTCGCAGTGATTGCGTGACTCGGTGACTTCGTTATGCATGCTGTGACTCCGATCGCCCCTCTGGTGGCCATCGGGCACATGTACATACGTACTCTCTCTCTCTCTCTCTCTATATATATATATATAAATGATCGAGTTACAGAGCGAGACCAGTACCGCGACGGTCTATATAACCCCCTGTAGACATTGATACCCGGGACAAAAGCTATTCTAAATCGACTAAAAATCGACTAAAATTTTGATTTCCATAGAAGCTCTCAACGGATTTCAGTGAAACTTGAAAACTGAAATCCATTGAGAGCTTCTATGGAAATGAAACCCAAACTTTTGGGGGCTGATTCACCGATTAAATGGTGATCTTGACAGATAAAAAAGATACGTGACCCTTAGATTTTTAATTTCAACAACATATAGGGGAAAGGTGGGTAGCCTCGGCCGGCGGGTATTTAAAAATGAAAAGGAGAAATTTTGACGTTTTCTTTTTTTAATTTATTTGTGCCTAAGTGCCCAAAACGTAAGGTGGCCGGCGGTACCCGCCGGATGTGGCTTCCCCTATAAGAATTACTAAAATCGGCAATGGACACTTGGGATTGTTTCCTTGTAAGTTGGGTCAAGCAGATCCATATGGATTTGTCAATGGTCCAACTGTAACGTTTTTCTAATTGCAATCTATTTCATCTTATTTTAATCATACGAAGCAAAAATTTATAAACAACTTAAAACTTTTGCTTGGTATGATTAGAATAGGTAAGGTGGCCGGCGGTACTCGCCGGGTGTGGCTACCCACCTTTCCCCTATAAAAATTACTAAAATCGGCAATGGACACTTGGGATTGTTTCCTTGTAAGTTGGGTCAAGCAGGTCCATATGGATTTGTTTTTCTAATTGCAATCTATTTAAACTTATTTTAATCATACGAAGCAAAAGTTTTAAGCTGCTTATAAACTTTAAAACGTATGAAAAATTTATAAGCAACTTAAAACTTTTGCTTCGTATGATTAGAAGAGGTAAGGTGGCCGGCGGTACTCGCCGGGTGTGGCTACCCACCTTCCCCTATAAAAATTACTAAAATCGGCGCTGGACACTTGGGATTGTTTCCTTGTAACTTGGGTCAAGCAGGTCCATATGGATTTGTCAATGGTCCAACTGTAACGTTTTTCTAATTGCAATCTATTTAAGCTTATTTTAATCATACGAAGCAAAAGTTTTAAGTTGCTTATAAATTTTTCATACGTTTTAAAGTTTAACAAATTTATAAGCAACTTAAAACTTTTGCTTCGTAAGATTAGAAGAGGTAAGGTGGCCAGCGGTACTTGCCGGGTGTGGCTACCCACCTTTCCCCTATAAGAATTAGAATTACTAAAATCGGCATTGGACACTCGCGATTGTTTCCTTGTAACTTGGGTCAAGCAGGTCCATATGGATTTGTCAATGATCCAACTGTAACGTTTTTCTAATTGCAATCTATTTAAGCTTATTTTAATCATACGAAGCAAAAGTTTTAAGTTGCTTATAAATTTTTCATACGTTTTAAAGTTTGACTAATCCAGCAATTGGTTTCTAAAGGGAGAAGTTATTACGATTGATTTCGTAAAATAGATTTTTTACTGATTGATTTTTTTTTCACACGCGTATGCTTATGATCGAACAAGGAAAATGCTTGACGAAATAATTGCCAAAACTTACCTAGTCTCTACTGCGTTCGTTGCAAAATTTATCACTTTCAATTTTTTATATTTTCAGGCTACGTAATTTCAGCAACCAAGTTATCCCTCTATTTATTTTTTTACGTGTCTTATACGTGTTATTTGTCGTTACATTCTGCTAAAAGTCGCTCGAGCCATTTGCTGGTTGGACAAAAATATTTGAGAACAGCGACATATTGGCTTACCTAGATAGACAGTCGGTCGTAACATATGCGCCTATAATGAGCCTTTGACGTATGCTCGGCCACCGACTCTGATATTACGAGAATGGGCTTTATCCTGAACAACCGGCAATTACGCGCTGCGACACCGGAAAACGTATTTTACAGGTGCGTTAAGTCACGAGGTAAGTAAACGCGGGTAGGGCTCTGGTGAACAGCGCGTGTCTCTACCCCACAGACAAAAATCTCCACTCAAATGCATGCTGTGTCAATTTTATTTTTCTCTATATTATTAAAGAAAAAGTGGCGAATGTGAATTTGTATTGTATATTTTTTATATTTTCATGAAAGAAAAAACAACGAAAAGAGAATAAAGAGTAAAAAAAAAATATATATAAAAAATTTCATGCTACGTTAGACGAGCAATATTTCCACCAATTCTTAACGACCACAAAAACGATCTATGAATTCTTGAGCGCAAATGATATTTAAATGATATAATGAAATACACTTTCTTGATTCAAATTCTGCATAGAAATCTTCAACATTTCTAACCACGACTACTTAAGGTAACATTTGCGAAGGGATTATTGAGACAAAAACTCGAAAATGAATCGTTAATTCAATCATTTAACATTTCATTCCAATGATAATAAATTATAGATAAAAAAATTGAATCACTTACACACTTGCAAGCTCTTGGATTGTGGCCTCTAACGAGAGCTTAATTATTGAGACAAAAACTCGAAAATGAATCGTTAATTCAATCAGTTAACATTTCATTCCAATGATAATAAATTATAGATAAAAAGATTGAATCACTTACATACTTGCAAGCTCTTGGATTGTGGCCTCTAACGAGAGCTTAATTATTGAGACAAAAACTCGAAAATGAATCGTTAATTCAATCATTTAACATTTCATTCCAACAATAATAAATTATAGATAAAAAAATTGAATCACTTACACACTTGCAAGCTCTTGGATTGTGGCCTCTAACGAGAGCTTAATTATTGAGACAAAAACTCGAAAATGAATCGTTAATTCAATCATTTAACATTTCATTCCAATGATAATAAATTATAGATAAAAAAATTGAATCACTTACACACTTGCAAGCTCTTGGATTGTGGCCTCTAATGAGAGCTTAATTATTGAGACAAAAACTCGAAAATGAATCGTTAATTCAATCAGTTAACATTTCATTCCAATGATAATAAAATATAGATGAAAAAATTGAATCACTTACACACTTGCAAGCTCTTGGATTGTGGCCTAACGAGAGCTCTACCGATGATTGTTCTGTAGAATGTAGTTGTTGAATTTACGCAAATGTTGAATAACTTTTTCTGAACTCTACCGTAACAGATTTCCCCTCTTGAACAGAAAATTTTAAATACACCGTAAATTGAGCTTGATAAAATTCTAAATTTATTTAGATTTGTTTTTTTTAACTTTTTTTACATAGGCAGTTATAAATTTTGAGAACTTGGGGACCGGACATGTTAACTAAGTGTAAGCACTCGTCAATAGAAAGCCCGATGAAACTGTACGATTGATCGGTCACTGTGCAGGTCGATCGGGTTATACGGTCGCGATTGATCACAACGGACTTGCTCTTTCTCTCTTTCTCGAGGGGTCACTGTGTGATCTATGATTCGTAATTTTTTGGCTTCCAGCTGGAGCTTGGAAATCAGTCCGATTTCACCTCCAGGACTTTTGCTGGAGGATGGAGGGGACGATCCAGCGATCATCTTCAAGCCACGAGTTGTTTTCAGGTCACGCCCAAAAGCCTGCGCAAAGTAGCGAGCTTTCGAGAATTCATGCCGATGATTGGTCGATGGGAGGTGCTTGGAAAGAACCCTTGAGACATGCTCGCAATTGGTTAAGGTCTAGATGTGTGTTATATGCATGTAAGGTGACTCGCACCCCTACGAACGACACGGATAAGGGCTGTTTGACTGGCAAAAGTGCTTAGGGCAGACTAAAAAACGTCGAGGAAATCGTGAAATGGGAGAAAAAGTGAGGTAACTCGGAAGGTCACGGAAGTCAACTCGATATATCCTCGGAGTGTCTTGTCGTTTTCACACCCTCAATTGTACTGGCTTATAGCTAAGTGCATATGCTTGTACACAATTATTTTTTAGACCCCCTTTATCTCCTCGAATATTTCGTTTATTTTATAGACTGTCAATACAAATATTGTACGCTACTTAGAGGAGCTTTTATGCCTGTCTACCCATACCTTTATTTAGTTATTAATTAGTTATATTTAGTTTATTTTATAGACTCTATATATAAATATTGTATGCAGCTTAGAGGAGCTTTTATGCCTGTCTACCCATACCTTTATTTAGTTATTAATTAGTTATATTTAGTTTATTTTATAGACACTATATATAAATATTGTACGCTACTTAGAGGAGCTTTTATACGTGTCTACCCATACCTTTATTTAGTTATTAATCAGTTATATTTAGTTTATTTTATAGACTCTATATATAGATATTGTACGCTACTTACGGGAGCTTTTATTCCTGTCTACCCATACCTTTATTTAGTTATTAATTAGTTATATTTAGTTTATTTTATAGACTCTATATATAGATATTGTACGCTACTTACGGGAGCTTTTATTCCTGTCTACCCATACCTTTATTTAGTTATTAATTAGTTATATTTAGTTTATTTTATAGACACTATATATAAATATTGTACGCTACTCAGAGGAGCTTTTATACGTGTCTACCCATACCTTTATTTAGTTATTAATCATTTATATTTAGTTTATTTTATAGACTCTATATATAGATATTGTACGCTACTTACGGGAGCTTTTATTCCTGTCTACCCATACCTTTATTTAGTTATTAAATAGTTATATTTAGTTTATTTTATAGACACTATATATAAATATTGTACGCTACTTAGAGGAGCTTTTATACGTGTCTACCCATACCTTTATTTAGTTATTAATTAGTTATATTTAGTTTATTTTATAGACACTATATATAAATATTGTACGCTACTTAGAGGAGCTTTTATACGTGTCTACCCATACCTTTATTTAGTTATTAATCAGTTATATTTAGTTTATTTTATAGACTCTATATATAGATATTGTACGCTACTTACGGGAGCTTTTATTCCTGTCTACCCATACCTTTTTTACCAATCTCGAAAATACTTTTCAGATTATTTTTACTTGAAATCACTGCAAGTCTCAAAGCATTTTATTAATTATTTCATGAATAATTCTTCAAACAGTCATTTGTTTGCTGGCTGTCGGTGCAATGAGTTCAAATATGGAGGAACGACTACTTTATTGAAATCGAATTTGTGTAGATCTAATTACAATGATTATCTTATCTTTCCAAATCCAAAAAGTCATATTCGATTCTGTTTTTTTTAAGTATTATCGTCGAGTGTATATGGGTCGATATAAATTGGGGTACGTTACAATTTTTAAAGTTTATTTTTTTAAATGGCTGTTAAATGTGCTTGTTATTAATCAGGGCACTGATTGCCTCTCATCAGGGCCTCTCATCATGTAGTGCGTCCCATCAGGGCCAGTGCCCAGTTTACATATAAATCAGTATTTATATGCAAAATATATGGAAAGTATATTCAATATTAAAACGGAAAAAAATGATACGTATACCGGAAATCTTTAACATAATAACATACATATTTTAGGGTAAAATCTTATACATTCTATAACATTCCCTCTAGCTAAGTCCATATGCTTGTACACAATTATTTTTCAGACCACTTTTATCTGCTCATATATTTCGTTTATTTTATAGACTCTATATATAGATATTGTACGCTACTTAGAGGAGCTTTTATGTCTCTCTACCCATACCTTTTTCACCAATCTCGCAAATACTTTTCAAATCATTTTTACTTAACATAACTGCAAGTCTCAAAGCATTTTGTTAATCATTTCATGAATAATTTAGCGTACATGCTTAGCAATCCGACAGTCCCAGGTTCGAATCCCGGCCGGCGCACTTTTTTTTTTCTCCGGTCGTCTCTGAACCGTTTCCTACCCGACCGATCAATCGCTTGTCCTTCACATCTTCATATTTTTCCAATACGATTCACCATTGTTGGGATATATGTATTTAAAGAAAAAATAACCAACTCCGTGTACTCCCCAACGAATAAAGCATTATGTCGATCTTAATACTCGGTAAAATTATTTTACTTAGATGTCCCAATATGTAAAAAAGTTTTAAGTATAGTCATTTTTTGGGTGGCTGATCTGGCGTGGAATATGTTTCAATTATAACTCGCATGCATTTAACTTTTATTTTCCCATTTGGGATAAATTCTGCATACATAATTTTATGGCTGTATAAATCCTCCACAATTTTTAACACTTATTACATTAATTTTCCTGTCTTTACTTTTGTTAGAGATATTTGAATCATTTTTTTTCATAAAATGACGGTTCGCTTCTTACGCCGATCAAAGCGCATAAACTGTGTAGGGTTACCTATAGATGGTATCACTTTTCTATCACTACGCTTGCATCGTTTAACAGCCAATTAAAAGTGGGCACACTTTATCTTCGACACGTGCCTCGCGATCGCTCCCCCCTGTGATGATCGCGGTCCATGTATTTTCTACGCCAATTTTTGTTTATTATTAGAAAAAGTACAGAATGTACAAAATAGGATGGAGAGACATTGTCCCATCAAGCCTTCCTATGTCCATATACCGTTGTGACACGCCACGCCATCTATGTGCGATGCGATGTAGCGTACATTTTCTACTTCCAGCCGCCGGTAGAGACAAGAGAATAATGCGTTTCACTAGACGTCCCTTCATTTTTGTATTTTCGTTTTCCACTATCGTTGATAATACTATTGAGAGTTTTAGGTTTAGTTCTAGGCGAGTAATGCTATTTTTTCTGCTTTCTACGCCAACACTAGGGGCCAGTTGACCCTCACACGTTTTCTGACTGCAGAATTTTTTCTCTTCTTTATTACGAGATTCAAGTATACATGAATCTCTTCGTTTTTGAAAGAGGAAGAAAATGATGTGAATGAAGAGACATTAACTGAAGCTAAAATTAGTTAAAACATGATAGAGCGTCGACTCAATAGGGTCGCCTGCTAGCTTACCGTTTGAGTTTAAATTTTAGTCGGGGTGCACATTTGTCCCCCAGTTTACATGTGTAGAGTTTCGTTTTACGCTGGGGCGTGTTTTGCAGTAGCTTGACTACAGAGTCGTGCAATGTTGCAGTGTATCAGTACACTAGCAGGTCAGCAAAATGCAACCCTGAATCCCTTGCAAAAGTTCACTTTATTGCTGATGATTCATATCATTCGGTGATCGAACTTATTTTTCTTCCCAATAGTATGCAGCCCAAGAATACGTAGCCTCTTTTATAACTTGTTTCTCGAGATGACAAGTACTCAAATTCTTGATTTGGAGATGAAGTGTACTGCTTCTCCCATCATGCATCATGCCTAAAAACTCCATTTTATTGTTAGTTATTTAATTTTTCATTCTGGTGGTCGGTAACCGAGTTCGAAACTTGCCAATATGAAAGGCAATATTCACCGTGCAATGTATCTTGTAGAAAAGGCAATTATTTCTAAAGACTATTAGCACGTGAAAGAAATACCATACATTGAGACAGTGACTCTTTCTAATACGATTTTCATCCATATTCGGAAGTTATGAAAATTGATTATTATTCACATGAGAAAACGCAGCTAAGAGTGTGTTCCAATATATTGATTCGAGGCGCTAAAAGACGCCATTATGTGGAGTATGAGTATCGGCTGAATTCGTTGGGATCAGTTATACTCATATGATCGTGTGTTCGCCGTGGCTGCTACTCACTCATGCTCATCATCTCGCTTATTTCTACCGCACGGTACGTGTCAGTGCTTACATCTTTTCGCGAGTTTTAGGTTATGTTGTCTCTCATAATTCCCCAGCAACAGTAAAAGTTACACGTGAACTTCAAAAAAGGAACGAGGATGTGTATTTTGTGTGTAGTATTATTGACTTTTAAATATGAACGATTGGTGATTACAATTGTTGGAAATTACAAGAACCGATAGATCAGGTTAGTTTTACTCTTTTCTTTTTGTTTTGTTTGCACTAGTTTCTCCGGATGGAAAAAACTTTAAAAAGTATGGAAAATAAGAATTATTTTTTTTGTACTCCCGGTAGCAAAACATTAAGTCACAAAACTGGATGGTTTTGGAGACAAAACTCGACTGTACAGTCGAGAGATATTCCTAGAACAAAAAAATTTCCTTTATGGAAAGTTATTAAACTTTATATAAATTTATTCGATTATTGTATAATACAAAACTATGTCCTCGTACAGTTTGGCTAACTTGGTGTCCGTCAAGTATCAAGGCGTCTTTTAACTATAGCGAAAATAATGAATAAATTTTTATAGTAATTAATAAATAATTATTCATGATATACTATGAATTAATTAACTGTTTTTTAATTGCATTTTGTTATTCAGTTTTGTGATTCAATGGTTTGCTTCCGATTTTTTTTTTTTTTTTATGTCCAGCGAGTGCTGCGGTGAATAACGTGGCAAAAAAAAACACAAATTCTCCACCAAATCCTCATAAGGCATTTTCTTGATTACTCACGACTGGTTTGAAAAATTATAGGAATTATTTCTCAAACTCTCTGGTTATTTTGCACCTGATGCAAAATAATGCTGGGGATAGAAAGCCCCATAAAAATGAAGTATAAGCTACGAGGCAAGCTATAAAATTCGTGGCACAAAACGACGACACCTGCATAGTTTCCAAGGTTTCTCATCATAGTGCTCCTTTTTTCAATAACATCAATCGATTATACAAAAAATATAATAAGTAAAAGTGAAAATAATCATTCAACATAATATTTTTCGATTTACTCTCGAACTTATCTCGGAATATTTTTTGAAAAAAAAACTGCTCTATATCGTGGCAATAACGAAATCTTGTGCATAGGGAAAAAAAAAAACGTCCGATTTGTGGTATAAAAATCTCTTCAGTGTGGATCGAATGAAATCGTATAGAAAATTCCCCCTGACGATACGCCGGGAGCAGAGAATCGCACTGAAGCGACAGCAGTCGGGCTAATGGTTCAGAGACGCTATTTTGTTAAACAAGGAAACCTTTTATCCCTCTTCACTCGCACTTTCGGCCGTCGTAGACACTCTAGTAGTACAGAAACGCGCCACTCAATCCCGAAGGAGAAAAAGATTTCACGCTCAGACTGCGACAAAAGTGTTTTGTCGGTGCAACAACCCGTAGCATTTGACTGTATATGTATACGTATGTGTATGTATTGTCTGTCGATACCATAACAGCCTTTATAGAAATATCATCTGATGGAATAAATAAAGATATAAATTTATCTTATGTTGTTAAAAATTCAGCAATACAAATAAATATGATCTGACAATCGAGTTGATGAGTTGAATCGAATCGGCTATACAGATAGCATTTTTACTCTTATAACAAAACTTTTATAATAACGCCTATAAAATTATAGAGACATCAATTTAGCTATCAAGAAAAATTCATAAATTAATAATTAAAACAAAATGAGTTTCAGTATGAAGTTTCGCAATAATTTTCATATTTTTTTCCACATATCTGCGATTAGGAAATCAGTGACGAAAAAGAAATACTTGGGATATACGTATACAGTATGCATATTATATGAAATAGAAGAATTTTGGGCTTAGAATTTCTATCGATATTGAATTATTCGAAAATCCGAACAATTAACTATAATCTCCATTATAGTGGTTTTTGGGCTTTCTAATACCCAACGTAAAATATCTGCGAGTTTAGTGGGAAGTCCCTGAATGCATATCAAGCATAAAAACAAAACAAAATCCAAAGAATTTTATGGATACTTTACTGCAATATATATATATATATATATATATATATATATATATATATATATATAGGTAGAATGTAAAAATTGTACAAGGTGAAAAAAAATGTGCGTTTGTCTGGAGTGAATACTTGTATGCGACCGGTTAAAGTCGCTCGTTATTTTCATTGAACGAAAGAATAGTGTGAGCGAAAGAGGAGGAGAGATTGACGTGCATGAAGACATTAAAAATAAAACTCTTAATAGCACAAATAACACAAACATATATACACAATACACAATATAATTCACTGATCTGCATGTGTGTATATTTAACAGACAGAAAATAGAATATTTATTCCAAAATCAGCATGCTGCATGAAAGTGACCTCTACAGAGTGAGGGTCATACGACGCGCACCCGCGCTGCTGCTCTCCGGTTATATACTAACGCGCGTATAGCTCTCACTATATATATATGTCCCGGCGTTAACAATTTTAGAAAAATCTAAAATAAATTCTGTTTCATGTTTCGATTTAAAAAAGAGTTTTTTGACCGTTTATGGAAAATCGGTCAAAGAAATTGTAGATACAGGTTCAGAATAAGCAGCCGCAGCTCAGTAATTCAGGATGCAGTGCGCGAGAAGTTGTTGCTTAATTTATTCCTTGTTTCATAACTAATTAACTCAATAAATAATTTATGTACTACTATGAAACTTGAAGAAATTCCAAGTGATCTGAAATAAATATCGAAGTTTGGTGGTTAAGGCTTGACATGGGTAGAAAGTTAAAAATCCACCATAGATGGAACCCTTGATGGAAAGCAAAAGTTATCATCTTGCATTCTGATCTTGCATTCTGATGACTCGAGAAGCGTCTAAAAATTTCGTCAATTCATGAGAATTTAAGTGACGGAAGATTGTCCATGAAGAGGGGAATCTTGAAATAAAAAAATTGGATGATATTTCTGGAATTAAATAGATCCCTCAAGGGGAGAACTCTTGAGCGAGGCCACTCGGTTCTATTGTCAGAGTTATATACATTGTCGCGAATCGCCGACCGCACCGCGAGACAAGCCAGCCAGTTGTCGTTTTTCTCACGATTCACCCACGCAAACAGGCTCTTCCATTTCTCGCGGATTCTTGCACTCTCAAAGCTCGGATCTTTTCACACTTTAACGGGAGGACCGGATCGATATAAGACGGTTGAATATACATCTCAACACTTCTTGGGCTGCTCTGGCTCTCCAAAATCGAATTTCTTTGTAAACCCGTACAGTATCGGAAGTTATCGTCACGTCAGCATTAAACCCAAAAATTCTGTGCAATGTATAGCTCTAAAAAGAAAAAAAAAAATATTTCGCGATTATATCGTATTGAATTCTATCAAATAAATTATATAAAGAAAACAAAAGAAAGAGTAAAACGAGAGAAGGAGAGAAAAGTGTTTTCAAGCTTTAAGTAATACAGTTTTCATGTTTTTAATATTTATAGTTCCATATGGCGCTCAACAATGGAGCACGATATAATTAAGAGAGTAAACAAAAAATAATAATAATAACTCGAGAATTGATATTGTGGACCCGAATGTTTAAACAAATTCTATAATAAATTTGTCTCTTTCCTCTTTCTCTTCTCGAGTCTATGGCTGATGAAGATCGAACATACACAACCAGATCTGGTCGCAAATCGAAACAAATAGGGTAAGTGTGGCTATTACTGCGGTTTAAAATGCGAGGCTGGCTTGACGACTATATTTTAAAAAATCATTCAAAGTTATCGAAGTATTTTTCTTTCCAATTCAATATTTAACTTATTTTGAACTTACGCGTCTTACGATCGCGTCAACCAGTCATATCGACTGCTTTGTTTCTGTAAACGTGGCTGAAAAAGAGTAGATAGGTACAAATCTTTGTATATACTTTCTATTGATTTTTATTATTTTTCATTTTCCATGGTTTACAAATGAAATAATTGGTATTGTTCGTAATAATAATATTCTTCGAATAAATGTTTGAAGCAAAATGATTTTTTACATCAATTTCTTACTACTGCTACATTTGTATACACTTCAACTTAGCATTACCATTTTATTTTATACAACCAGTTTGATCCAAGCATATTGAAATACATTTTGGTACCTTGGAGTCTGGTCTCTACAATCTGTACAAGGGATCATAGTTTTATTATAATAGTTTTCTCAAGTAAAAATTCGCCTCCTAATCCATTAAATATTTTACATAATTTTTCCTGCTGTGCCGTTCTATAATCATTGTAATAATCCTTTTATCAATACGAGCAGCTTGGCTAACAAACTTCGGGGCAATGTCCACCCTATTAATTTATTAGAACGCTTTCTTCAGCAACGTTTGGAAAAAAAACTTCCTGCGTACGAAAGTATACAGGAAGATTTTTTGAAGTTAAAGTGACAGGAAGTTGAAGTGAAAACTTCAAAGTATGGCAACTTCCATACTTTGAAGTATCCTGTAAATAAACCTGCATTAAAAACATTGGATTGCACATTAAACTCATTCTCGCATTCTTACCGTGGAAACAGAATATTTCCATATAGCTGATGTTAGTTTGCAAGATTTCCAAACACATACAAAGACATTGAGTGGCCTAAACATAGTTTTTACTACTGTATAGGTCCCAATCATCCCGTTTGCTCGTTAAAAATAATTAAAAGAGGTGAAATCAATTTGCTATCTGCTCATATTGTTAGTTGAATCGTGTTACTGTGTGTTGTCGAAGAAACAGATTCTACTTGTTTTGTACCTTCGTCCGTTAATATTAGTCCTGAATATATTTCTAATTTAAAACCACTTTGTTCCATCCTATATACTTGGGATGTTTCCCTGTAAGCAGTTCACTTGCAGTCTAACGTGTGAGAAATTCGTTTAATTCTTGATAATTTATTGCTGTTTTTTTAATTTATAATAGATGAAAAAAGTTATAAGCGGCACACAACACGACCGGGTAAAGACCGGCGAAAACGCAAGAGACCTTTGAATTGTTTTGAAATTGAAGGTATACCCACATTCCGAAGGACTTCTGGGAACAAATTACAAGATGAAGATGATTCAGTGCGGTGTAATCCTAAGATAGAATATAAAATATTGAACTTCTTTACAGTACATCTTACGATCCGTGAATATGTGAAGTGGAGTGCAATGAAGAATTGACATTTGAAGAAGCAAGTACGAAAGGGGTTAATCTCAAGTTAGTTGTGGTATGTAAAAAATGTAAACCGAAGAACATTAATTCTTGTCCATTTATTTCGAATGCATACGAAATTAATAGACGTTCATAACTTGCAATGCGAATGTTCGTAATTGGCCATTCCGAAATGGCATCGAGAAGTTTTATGGCACGACGGTTTTGCCACGAATAATATTCAGAGTTTCTACGATACTATTGTCAGTCAAATTCTTTCTGCAGCTGAAGCCATCTGTGAGTTGTTTCTAAAAAGAGCTATCCGACAAGAGTTAGCTGACGTCAGAGTCTAACTTAAAACTTCAATTAAGTTTACGAAACGATAAGCTTCTGTTTTGCTTCCATACACAGGTGCCTGCGGCCATAGCGAAATGGTGATGTACTTCAAATTGTGTTACATGATTCGTGCTAACATTTGTACGATTTCAGCAAAAAATTATGTAGTAAAGTCGATTAAACAAACTCCAACGGGAATATTCCCAAAAAAATAGCTCGGAGCGCATCGCTCGTATTCACTCATACAATCAATATCGTATTAGAATAAAATATTCTTAAATTAAGAAAATAAACAAAATTCAAGTTTATGGGGCTGATGCACTGAAGGGTTTCCGAACTATATGACTTATCGAAATCTAGATATAATTACGATTTATCATTTCTTTTTCCCCGACTCTAGAATCTAGTACTTCAAGCGCTCAATTTTTTTTAGTGATTTTTAAGGTTTAAGAACTAAAAGATTGGAAAAATAAAATTATTCATTTATAGGTGCTAATTCATGGGCCTGTTGTCCGTCCAGATCAGGATTTTCATCGAACAGAGCAAGGGGAGATTGACGCCATTTGCCGTTCTCACCATTAAGATTCTTGTCCTCGCATATGCACAAGAACAACGTATCAATTACAGTCTGGAATTGAAACGAATTGAATGCCATATATATCTGAACATGAAATTCAACGACGCTAACTTTTTCGACATCGCACAACGTGAAAAAATATTTAAAAAAAAAGTTGAAAGATCTGATCTAATTGGATACAAAATGTTAAACAAGTTGGTAACACATGTTAAATTTACCTCGTAGAGTGAGATTACGCTATGAGCTATGAAGAATGAAAATATGCATGTGACGAATATAGGAGCTGCGTAAAAGTGTAATCGAGGATCCCGTGTCATATACAGCAAACCAATACTGCCGGTTGTGGCCATTACGAAGCATTTTCCCAAAAAAAGAACGAAATCTCCGACACCATTGATAACGGCTATTTGCAGGGCGTTACTGATGAGTGTCGTAAATGCCTGAAATTTGATATAAAATATAGACATGATCAACTTTATAAATGTCAAAGTAACTTTTATATATACGTATAGATTAGGGTATTTTATTTAAGATTTTTTTTTCTTCGATCCCCACCATAAAAAAGAATGGATTTATAGTTTAAAAACTTCCTCATGACAGTCGAGCGCTGGCAAAAAATCATAAGGGGTCTCGAATTTGTCATTTATACCTAAAAATGCGGAACCTCTTAGGAGCAATTGTCGGAGATCCCCTTTTCCGAGGTCATTCGTTGTATCCAGAATATTTGAAATATCGAGGATAAGGAATTATGGGGATATTTGCCAATGAGAATAAAACTCAGACCCATAAAACACAAAGTAATGGTTAATTTATTCATAGATGATAAAGCTGCATAAATTATGCGCTCCCCCGCCTTTCTACACTTTTCATTGGCCCTCATTTTGGCTTCAATAGAATATCGAAGTTGCGAGATAATATCGCAATGGATTTTTTAATAGGGGAATTTCAGGGTACACCAATTCTTCGAGGTCAAAACTTGATTTTACAGGGGGTGGGAGCTCAATTTATTCGAATATATTATGCTCTGCTTTGTCAAATTACTAGTCTTATCATGATTTAATTTTTTAAAGTTTTTTAATGACAATATATTGGAAGAATTTGTAGTTATAAATGACGAATGCGGAGACTCCTTGCGATTTTTTGCCAGCTTTACCTTTAATGATGATATATTTAAAGTATAAATCTATATTTTTTTATGATAAGAATCGAAAAAGAATTTCTGAAATAAAGCACCCTGTGTGTGTGTGTGTGTGAGAGAGAGAGGGGGGAGGGAGGTTACTCACAATTCTCGCTGCATTACAAAAGTGTGTTCCTTCGATCGCGATTACCGTGTACGCATTGTGATTCATGTAGCGGATGAATTTTTCTAAACATAAGAAACAACACATGCAGCATTTCATACCACATTGAGCGAATGGAGATGTTTCCTTCGACCGATCGAATCTGAAATCAAAATGGTTCATACGACATTACATGGCTGCGAGAGTAGAACACATACCCTCGTTCCAGTGTTTCGACAATTCCGAATTCCAGGACATACAAAGACCATTGTCCATTTTTGCCAAATCGAGTTGGAAACCTCGGCAAATATTTTAATACGAGTGGAGAAAGTTTTATATACTTCCTTTAAAATAAGTTCGAGTTACAGGGATGGAGTAGATATTACAAAAAATTAAAATTGCATTAAATATGTCTCTTCGGTCGGTTTTGATCAGCACTCAGAAGAAATGGCTTTTATCACGTGCGATTCAACGCAAATATAATATATTGTAAAGGGACACGCGCAACGAGTTACCATCTGTGCTGCGCGCGGCACCGTTAGATGGCACTATACGCCATCGGCGATTCGACAGACAGACCCACGTCGTGCGAGACGTGTGAAAGCGGCTCAGTCGCTTTGCCCCGTCAAACGAGCGCGGTTGACAACGGTCACCGAGAATGTGTAATTTCAGTGACGAAAATGACTCGTTCGAGTCAATTTATTATAGGCATGCTTTGACGAGCTCGCATGAATGCAGCTCGATGAGATTTTGATCGAATGAATAAGATTGTCGAGTCGAATTCATTCAGATAAATTAAAAATCTCATCGTATGATGCTGCACGAGCATAGTCAGTAGAGTTTGACTTTCGTCACCGAGAACCATGAAGTCTTGGCGACGAATGACTCTCTCGAGTTATTTCATTACACGACAGCTATGTAAAACTCAACGAGCTCATGTCTCAAGTCAGTTTTTTGCTGCATGTAATTCAGTGAGCTCGTACAAATTGAGCTCCGTGACGTCATTGAAATAAATCAACGACCTCATCGGGTGATGGTGTACGAGCATCGACACCGAGAACATGCAATCTCGGTGACTCGTTATTTTGGGTATGATGCACTGGTTCGTTGTAGTTTATTTTGTCTATTTATGCAATAAAATCTCTTGATAAAAATAATAGTTCTCGAACAATTCGTATGCTGTAATAATATAACTATAGAACTTCACGGTGGAACGCGACGTCTTACGATCGCGTCAACCAGCCATATAGACTGATTTCTTTTTGTTTGAGAAATTGCTTATTTGAGTTAGGTGGAAAATTTAGTAGACTGTATAATGCTGTTGAAAATGAGGATAGCGAATCACGGATGGAAAATGATGGGCACGAACTCCACGTGTATTATTTTCAGTTTTTCTCTTTATTTCACTACACTAATGAGAGTTCACAATTATTACTATGGTTACACAATTGAGTTCACAAGGGTGAGTTTTACTTTGAGTCGCACAATGTTGAGTGACCCGATAGAATTATATTAATTCTATCGCGGTTGATTCTCTGATTAGCCCGTTGAGATTTTCCATTACACGAGGCTTGGCTTGACCGCGTGGTGAGATGAGAAAGCAATGATGATGTACCGAAACTTATGCCAATTGTCGCCCGTGCGACAATTGCTAACTGAGTGTTACCGTGAGTTCAATTCATGAGTTAAATAATAACGAACGAGTAAGACAATGAGTTTGGAAAATGAATATCGCGAGAGAGCTTGTGAACGTGGTACCACTTGTTGCACAAAGACTTTTTTTTACACTTTTTAGTGTTTTTACAATTTTAATGTCACGTGATTTCGACATGAGAAATATTAATTAAATTTCATTATTGACAATTTTTCTCAACAATTAAATTTGAATTCTATCCCCTTTCATAAATTTATCCACAATACGCTCCCGCCCATCCTGAGCTTTTTTCCGCATGGTTAGGCTCGAAACAGGGCAACACTCTGACGAACGCGCTTTCTCCGAGAACGTGTAAAGGGAGAGCTTGCTCTTCTTGACCGAGATGGAAAAGTAGCAAATCAGGACGTAACAATACTAATCTTTGATATAGTGTTACCAATTATTCACACAAAAAGTCTCTCAGTGTATATCTACCATACACTATCATAAACACTGTTAGGTACTATGGTTAAATTTTCCCTCCCAATACGGTAAAACGTATCATTAACAGTCTAGAATTTATGATGATGAAAATTTACCAAATTACATGGTAATATTCCTCAAGATATCGCGTGAGATCCCAACTACCCTGAAAAATTCTTTCCTTTCCTTCAATGCTTTGGACTGTACAGATACACACGCGCGCGCGTACGCGGACACGCACACGCGCACCCATACATACACATAACTATGAGAGTACAAATTGGGTTCACTTAATTTTTTTGTTCATGCTACTAAAAATTTTCCAGAGGGAGGATATTTTGTTGACAGATATATATTTTTTATTATGTACGCTGGATGGAAACCAGACTACTACATAAATATTCTTGAAATTGTATAAAGGGATGGTCTTCATGAGATAGGTTTTTCAATTTTCACTTTGATTTTTCACAAATATAATGCAAATAATCTTCGTCCCCCCCCCCCCCCCCCCCACGAGAATGTAGACACCTCACCGCTTACTCGCAATTTCATTGAATCTCGTGATGGATTGTAACGTGTGTTAAATAGATCCATAATGCACGGAATTTTGAAAAGAATACTAATAAATCTTACTTCTGATGAAAGTAGGTGAGAATCAATCGTGGCAGTTTGAAGATAGTGATGAGGAATGATCCACAAGCCACTGATCCCAGATGATAACTCACCAAATTTCCCATCGCTAAACAGACCGGTGATGCGCTGGCATTTTTTCCTCTGCAATAACAATTGTCATTAGTTCTTTGACAAAAGACACGAAAAGAATCAATGAATAAATTAAAAAAAAAAAAGGAAAAAAACATTCGCATCTCACCTGAAATACCAGTGAGCTACAGCACCAGCGATTACCATGTCCTGACACGATATGATAAATTCGGAAATCCAAATGAGCCCAATTATATAAACCCACCACATGTATTTGACCCAAGTTGAATCGACGAACTCGACAAAGGTAAAGGCTAAAAATTTTACAATGTAATGTTTTCTCATTCTTAGTACGTTCAATTTCTGATTGAATATTTATCCTAAAATATCTCACTCTTGGGACTCTTTATCGGTAGATCCAATCGCCTCGTCTCGATGAACGCGCTCGATTGATTAGTTGCACGCAAAAGCTGAACGTTTCCAGATGCATTCAGCATTTGTACAGATTTTGTGCCAGGATAGTCTACGACGTATTTCATTGTTATATACGAAAGAATACACGTCAATACATATTAAGAAGAGGATGGAATGGACACTAAGCTGGTCCTCAATTGACGAAAGTCAATTGAGTGCGTTTCTAGGTCAAAACTAATTTTTGGGGATCATGTTTGGAGATGATGTTTACGTGGACATGAGCTGGAGAATCAGCTGGCCAAGTAGCAAAACATAATTTTTATACACCTTGTACAAGAAATTCAGAAAAAATTCATTAGTCAAATAAACACCGGCGTAATGGGTACTCACTGGCTGTGGCAAGGCAAAGTATGATAATGATCCAGAATCCGAAGAAAACTATAAGTGTGGTGACCGTTAGAAGTGGCTGTAAAAATAAACCTGGAAGTTCTGCCAAACACTTGGCGCTTTCCTTGAATAGTGCAGCCATGAAAGTTATACGTTTCCTTATTACGCACAGAAGAAAGATTAAAATGACCTGAGAAATAAATAGAAATTGATTCGTGCAATTGACATGGCGCTGGAAATGAAAAATACTTCAACCAGATGATTCGTAAAACTGACTGTGGTGAACGTTGCAATAATGGCAAATGTCAAAAAAGCTTTTTCATTCCTGACCGATTCTTCCAAAAGTTGACTTGAGTCGGTAGCGTCCAGCGTCCTTTTAATACCGATGTAAGTCCACCACAAAAGACCAGTGCCACCTAAAAGAATTCGCGATTTTTTTTAATTTTCCTTGTAGACATGCTTTATCAAATTTGAATGTATAACATTGCGGCCATTATTTATGCTTTACGCACCAATGCAAGCGACACTAACGAGAACCATCACGATCCACGTAACGATGCTGGCCAGCATGTGAAAAATCGCAATCATGAACAGTGACAGGACTGTGGAGTGAAAAGAAATATTTATAATAACGATGGACTAACATATTATTCAATGCTAGACGATGAGTTATGAATCAACAGTAAAAACCGGTTATGTATCCAGCATAATATACGAAAAAGTATAATATAATATCTCGAAGTTAATTTACGTCATTCCCCCCTTCTGAACCTTTTTTTGAATCTCTCCCAAACATTTCACATACAGTGAGGGGCAATTAAAGTGGGACATAGTGTTTTTTGGCGATTTCAGCGAAACTTGAACCAATTTCGAAAAACTAAAAAAGTACTTTCGGGGTAATTTAATTATCGTCCGAATGAAACCAGTTTTATTAAGATCGGATGTGAATTGACCTGGTGCAAAGGTATGGCACGAGATCATGTGTAAATCGAGGCTATGTGACCACGCGATACTACCCTCAGAATTGATATTGCAGTCGTTGAAACTCCCTTAACGATGGGTATCAGTCAAAAGGGTAGCTCGTGGCGATCAAAAATCACTCCTAAAAAATTTCGGTTGGCCTAATACGATTAAAATGAGTATTGATTCAATACCGGAAACTATCTTTTATACGCCAAGGAAATCGTTAAAAAGTTAGTAAAAAATCGCGATATCTCGAAAATTCGTTCCCGGGATGCGCGGCTGTGTTTGCATGCTTTGCTCCAGGGCCAGACCTGGGAGGAGGTCCCTACCAGCAGCATGTGCATGTGTTGTAGAAAAATTAGTTTAGGATTCTTGATTATGAAAGGTATTTCTATAAACAACATATTAGATTTATAAATTCGTACAAAAAGCTAGAAACGAAAGTCCCAAAATTTCTCTCCATGTTTTATAGAGATCGCCCAAGATCTGTTCAATTATGTCCCAAGAGTTGAGCACGCCGTACAGATTGGATACAAGAGTGGCGGTCGCGTCCTTTATAGCTTTGGGTATGCATCTATTGAGAATAGGTACGCTCTCATAGACCGGGAACCTTGGACAGTATCCAGTCTTATTTTTGCTACTATCATTGCACGCAGAGAAATCGCCCGCCGGATGGCATAACTGAGAGCCGGTTTCCTTGTAAAATTGACAAACGTCCGCAATGGAATCCATCGTCCTGTCGGGACATTTTTTCACGCATATCTTCAACGAATGTTTGACGTCCTTCATATCGAGGAAGAACAGGTATCTGAAAGATCAATTGTATTCTTTTTATTGCTTCCTCATGGAGAAAGTTTTGTTTTCGTGATTTTTTTTTTTCGAGATTTCGATGTCAGCGTACTTAAAATGTTCCAAAAAGTCGAAAAATTATATTCAGTAAAAATATCCGTATGAATGTGATGAGCTTATAAAAAATGGAAATGGTTATATCTCGAGAACCGCTCTACCGATCTTGCCGAATCTTTGGACGCAAGTTGAACCGCGAACCACCTCAATTTTCTGCAATTTTTGCTTAGATCTCTAACGGGTGTCTCATTTTATCTGCATATGTATGTATACATTTCCGCGTATCCAGAGGATACATTCTCTTGGATACCGGTTGAAAAATTGACTTTACGAGGGCCGGTTGAAAAATCTACCTTACGATGGCCGGTTGAAAAATTTACCTTACGAGGACCGGTTGAAAAATCTACCTTACGAGGGCCGGTTGAAAAATCTACCTTACGAGGGCCGGTTGAAAAATCTACCTTACAAGGGCCGGTTGAAAAACCTACCTTACGAGGGCCTCTTGAAAAATTGACTTTACGAGGGCCGGTTGAAAAATTGACTTTACGAGGGCCGGTTGAAAAATCTACCTTACGAGGGCCGGTTGAAAAATCTACCTTACGAGGGCCGGTTGAAAAATTTACTTAACGAGGGCCGGTTGAAAAATTGACTCCACGAGGGCCGGTTGAAAAATCTACCTTACGAAGGGCGGTTGAAGAATCTACCTTACGAGGGCCGGTTGAAAAATTGATTTTACGAGGGCCGGTTGAAAAATCTACCTTACGAGGGCCGGTTGAAAAATCTACCTTACAAGGGCCGGTTGAAAAACCTACCTTACGAGGGCCTGTTGAAAAATTGACTTTACGAGGGCCGGTTGAAAAATTGACTTTACGAGGGCCGGTTGAAAAATCTACCTTACGAGGGCCGGTTGAAAAATCTACCTTACGAGGGCCGGTTGAAAAATTTACTTAACGAGGGCCGGTTGAAAAATTGAGTCCACGAGGGCCGGTTGAAAAATCTACCTTACGAAGGGCGGTTGAAGAATCTACCTTACGAGGGCCGGTTGAAAAATTGATTTTACGAGGGCCGGTTGAAAAATCTACCTTACGAGGGCCAGTTGAAAAATTGACTTTACGAGGGCCGGTTGAAAAATTGACTTTACGAGGGCCGGTTGAAAAATCTACCTTACGAGGGCCGGTTGAAAAATCTACCTTACGAGGGCCGGTTGAAAAATTGACTTTACGAGGGCCGGTTGAAAAATCTACCTTACGAGGGCCGGTTGAAAAATTTACCTTTTACGAGGGCCGGTTGAAAAATCTACCTAACGAAGGCCGGTTGAAAAATTGACATTGCGAGGGCCGGTTGAAAAGTAGACTTTACGAGGGCCGGTTGAAAAATCTACCTTACGAGGGCCGGTTGAAAAATTGACTTTACGAGGGCCGGTTGAAAAATCTACTTTACGAGGGCCGGTTGAAAAATTGACATTGCGAGGGCCGGTTGAAAAATTGACTTTACGAGGGCCGGTTGAAAAAGCTACTTTACGGGGGCCGGTTGAAAAATTGTCTTTATGAGGGCCGGTTGAAAAATCGACCTTACGAGGGCCGGTTGAAAAATTTACTGAACGAGGGCCGGTTGAAAAATTGACTTCACGAGGGCCGGTTGAAAAATCTACCTTACCAGGGCCGGTTGAAAAATTGACTTTACGAGGGCCGGTTGAAAAATCTACCTTACGAGGGCCGGTTGAAAAATTGACATTGCGAGGGCCGGTTGAAAAGTAGACTTTACGAGGGCCGGTTGAAAAATCTACCTTACGAGGGCCGGTTGAAAAATTGACTTTACGAGGGCCGGTTGAAAAATCTACCTTACGAGGGCCGGTTGAAAAATCTACCTTACGAAGGCCGGTTGAAAAATTGACATTGCGAGGGCCGGTTGAAAAATTGACTTTACGAGGGCCGGTTAAAAAATCTACCTTACGAGGGCCGGTTGAAAAATTTACCTCACGAAGGCCGGTTGAAAAATCTACCTTACGAGGGCCGATTGAAAAATTGACATTGCGAGGGCCGGTTGAAAAATTGACTACGAGGGCCGGTTGTAAAATTGACTTTACGAGGGCCGGTTGAAAAATTGACTTTACGAGGACCGGTTGAAAAATCTACCTTACGAGGGCCGGTTGAAAAATCTACCTTACGAGGGCCGGTTGAAAAATTGACATTGCGAGGGCCGGTTGAAATATTGACTTTACGAGGGCCGGTTGAAAAATCTACCTTACGAGGGCCGGTTGACAAATTGACTTTACGAGGGCCGGTTGAAAAATCTTCCTTACAAGGGCCGGTTGAAAAACCTACCTTACGAGGGCCGGTTGAAAAATTTACCTTACGAGGGGCGGTTGAAGAATCTACTTTACGAGGGCCGGTTGAAAAATTAACTTTACGAGGGCCGGTTGAAAAATTGACTTTACGAGGGCCGGTTGAAAAATCTACCTTACGAGGGCCGGTTGACAAATTGACTTTACGAGGGCCGGTTGAAAAATCTTCCTTACAAGGGCCGGTTAAAAACCTACCTTACGAGGGCCTGTTGAAAAATTGACTTTACGAGGGCCGGTTGAAAAATCTACCTTACGAGGGCCGGTTGAAAAATTTACATTACGAGGGCCGGTTGAAAAATTGACTTTACGAGGGCCGGTTGAAAAATTTACTTTACGAGGGCCGGTTGAAAAATCTACCTTACGAGGGCCGGTTGAAAAACCTACCTTACGAGGGCCTATTGAAAAATTGACTTTACGAGGGCCAGTTGAAAAATCTACCTTACGAGGGCCGATTGATAAATCTACCTTACGAGGGGCGGTTGACAAATTGACTTTACGAGGGCCGGTTGAAAAATCTACCTTACGAGGGCCGGTTGACAAATTGACTTTACGAGGGCCGGTTGAAAAATCTTCCTTACAAGGGCCGGTTGAAAAACCTACCTTACGAGGGCCGGTTGAAAAATTTACCTTACGAGGGGCGGTTGAAGAATCTACTTTACGAGGGCCGGTTGAAAAATTAACTTTACGAGGGCCGGTTGAAAAATTGACTTTACGAGGGCCGGTTGAAAAATCTACCTTACGAGGGCCGGTTGACAAATTGACTTTACGAGGGCCGGTTGAAAAATCTTCCTTACAAGGGCCGGTTAAAAACCTACCTTACGAGGGCCTGTTGAAAAATTGACTTTACGAGGGCCGGTTGAAAAATCTACCTTACGAGGGCCGGTTGAAAAATTTACATTACGAGGGCCGGTTGAAAAATTGACTTTACGAGGGCCGGTTGAAAAATTTACTTTACGAGGGCCGGTTGAAAAATCTACCTTACGAGGGCCGGTTGAAAAACCTACCTTACGAGGGCCTATTGAAAAATTGACTTTACGAGGGCCAGTTGAAAAATCTACCTTACGAGGGCCGATTGATAAATCTACCTTACGAGGGGCGGTTGACAAATTGACTTTACGAGGGCCGGTTGAAAAATCTTCCTTACAAGGGCCGGTTGAAAAACCTACCTTACGAGGGCCTGTTGAAAAATTGACTTTACGAGGGCCGGTTGAAAAATCTACCTTACGAGGGCCGGTTGAAAAATTTACATTACGAGGGCCGGTTGAAAAACCTACCTTACGAGGGCCGGTTGAAAATTGACTTTACGAGGGCCGGTTGAAAAATCTACCTTACGAGGGCCGGTTGAAAAATCTACCTTACGAGGGCCGGTTTAAAAATCTACCTTACGAGGGCCGGTTGAAAAAGTTACCTTACGAGCGCCGGTTGAAAAATTTACCTTACGAGGGCCGGTTGAAAAATTGACTACGAAGGCCGGTTGAAAGATCTACCTTACGAGGGCCGGTTGAAAAATCTACCTTACGAGGGCCGGTTGAAAAATCTACCTTACGAGGGCCGGTTGAAAAATCTACCTTACGAGGGCCGGTTGAAAAATCTACCTTACAAGGGCCGGTTGAAAAACCTACCTTACGAGGGCCTCTTGAAAAATTGACTTTACGAGGGCCGGTTGAAAAATTGACTTTACGAGGGCCGGTTGAAAAATCTACCTTACGAGGGCCGGTTGAAAAATCTACCTTACGAGGGCCGGTTGAAAAATTTACTTAACGAGGGCCGGTTGAAAAATTGACTCCACGAGGGCCGGTTGAAAAATCTACCTTACGAAGGGCGGTTGAAGAATCTACCTTACGAGGGCCGGTTGAAAAATTGATTTTACGAGGGCCGGTTGAAAAATCTACCTTACGAGGGCCGGTTGAAAAATCTACCTTACAAGGGCCGGTTGAAAAACCTACCTTACGAGGGCCTGTTGAAAAATTGACTTTACGAGGGCCGGTTGAAAAATTGACTTTACGAGGGCCGGTTGAAAAATCTACCTTACGAGGGCCGGTTGAAAAATCTACCTTACGAGGGCCGGTTGAAAAATTTACTTAACGAGGGCCGGTTGAAAAATTGAGTCCACGAGGGCCGGTTGAAAAATCTACCTTACGAAGGGCGGTTGAAGAATCTACCTTACGAGGGCCGGTTGAAAAATTGATTTTACGAGGGCCGGTTGAAAAATCTACCTTACGAGGGCCAGTTGAAAAATTGACTTTACGAGGGCCGGTTGAAAAATTGACTTTACGAGGGCCGGTTGAAAAATCTACCTTACGAGGGCCGGTTGAAAAATCTACCTTACGAGGGCCGGTTGAAAAATTGACTTTACGAGGGCCGGTTGAAAAATCTACCTTACGAGGGCCGGTTGAAAAATTTACCTTTTACGAGGGCCGGTTGAAAAATCTACCTAACGAAGGCCGGTTGAAAAATTGACATTGCGAGGGCCGGTTGAAAAGTAGACTTTACGAGGGCCGGTTGAAAAATCTACCTTACGAGGGCCGGTTGAAAAATTGACTTTACGAGGGCCGGTTGAAAAATCTACTTTACGAGGGCCGGTTGAAAAATTGACATTGCGAGGGCCGGTTGAAAAATTGACTTTACGAGGGCCGGTTGAAAAAGCTACTTTACGGGGGCCGGTTGAAAAATTGTCTTTATGAGGGCCGGTTGAAAAATCGACCTTACGAGGGCCGGTTGAAAAATCTACCTTACGAGGGCCGGTTGACAAATTGACTTTACGAGGGCCGGTTGAAAAATCTACTTTACGAGGGCCGGTTGAAAAATCTACCTTACGAGGGCCGGTTGACAAATTGACTTTACGAGGGCCGGTTGAAAAATCTTCCTTACAAGGGCCGGTTGAAAAATCTACCTTACGAGGGCCGGTTGAAAAATTGACTTTACGAGGGCCGGTTGAAAAATCTACTTTACGAGGGCCGGTTGAAAAATCTACCTTACGAGGGCCGGTTGACAAATTGACTTTACGAGGGCCGGTTGAAAAATCTTCCTTACAAGGGCCGGTTAAAAACCTACCTTACGAGGGCCTGTTGAAAAATTGACTTTACGAGGGCCGGTTGAAAAATCTACCTTACGAGGGCCGGTTGAAAAATTTACATTACGAGGGCCGGTTGAAAAATTGACTTTACGAGGGCCGGTTGAAAATTGACTTTACGAGGGCCGGTTGAAAAATCTACCTTACGAGGGCCGGTTGAAAAATCTACCTTACGAGGGCCGGTTTAAAAATCTACCTTACGAGGGCCGGTTGAAAAAGTTACCTTACGAGCGCCGGTTGAAAAATTTACCTTACGAGGGCCGGTTGAAAAATTGACTACGAAGGCCGGTTGAAAGATCTACCTTACGAGGGCCGGTTGAAAAATCTACCTTACGAGGGCCGGTTGAAAAATCTACCTTACGAGGGCCGGTTGAAAAATCTACCTTACGAGGGCCGGTTGAAAAATCTACCTTACAAGGGCCGGTTGAAAAACCTACCTTACGAGGGCCTCTTGAAAAATTGACTTTACGAGGGCCGGTTGAAAAATTGACTTTACGAGGGCCGGTTGAAAAATCTACCTTACGAGGGCCGGTTGAAAAATCTACCTTACGAGGGCCGGTTGAAAAATTTACTTAACGAGGGCCGGTTGAAAAATTGACTCCACGAGGGCCGGTTGAAAAATCTACCTTACGAAGGGCGGTTGAAGAATCTACCTTACGAGGGCCGGTTGAAAAATTGATTTTACGAGGGCCGGTTGAAAAATCTACCTTACGAGGGCCGGTTGAAAAATCTACCTTACAAGGGCCGGTTGAAAAACCTACCTTACGAGGGCCTGTTGAAAAATTGACTTTACGAGGGCCGGTTGAAAAATTGACTTTACGAGGGCCGGTTGAAAAATCTACCTTACGAGGGCCGGTTGAAAAATCTACCTTACGAGGGCCGGTTGAAAAATTTACTTAACGAGGGCCGGTTGAAAAATTGAGTCCACGAGGGCCGGTTGAAAAATCTACCTTACGAAGGGCGGTTGAAGAATCTACCTTACGAGGGCCGGTTGAAAAATTGATTTTACGAGGGCCGGTTGAAAAATCTACCTTACGAGGGCCAGTTGAAAAATTGACTTTACGAGGGCCGGTTGAAAAATTGACTTTACGAGGGCCGGTTGAAAAATCTACCTTACGAGGGCCGGTTGAAAAATCTACCTTACGAGGGCCGGTTGAAAAATTGACTTTACGAGGGCCGGTTGAAAAATCTACCTTACGAGGGCCGGTTGAAAAATTTACCTTTTACGAGGGCCGGTTGAAAAATCTACCTAACGAAGGCCGGTTGAAAAATTGACATTGCGAGGGCCGGTTGAAAAGTAGACTTTACGAGGGCCGGTTGAAAAATCTACCTTACGAGGGCCGGTTGAAAAATTGACTTTACGAGGGCCGGTTGAAAAATCTACTTTACGAGGGCCGGTTGAAAAATTGACATTGCGAGGGCCGGTTGAAAAATTGACTTTACGAGGGCCGGTTGAAAAAGCTACTTTACGGGGGCCGGTTGAAAAATTGTCTTTATGAGGGCCGGTTGAAAAATCGACCTTACGAGGGCCGGTTGAAAAATCTACCTTACGAGGGCCGGTTGACAAATTGACTTTACGAGGGCCGGTTGAAAAATCTACTTTACGAGGGCCGGTTGAAAAATCTACCTTACGAGGGCCGGTTGACAAATTGACTTTACGAGGGCCGGTTGAAAAATCTTCCTTACAAGGGCCGGTTGAAAAATCTACCTTACGAGGGCCGGTTGAAAAATTGACTTTACGAGGGCCGGTTGAAAAATCTACTTTACGAGGGCCGGTTGAAAAATCTACCTTACGAGGGCCGGTTGACAAATTGACTTTACGAGGGCCGGTTGAAAAATCTTCCTTACAAGGGCCGGTTAAAAACCTACCTTACGAGGGCCTGTTGAAAAATTGACTTTACGAGGGCCGGTTGAAAAATCTACCTTACGAGGGCCGGTTGAAAAATTTACATTACGAGGGCCGGTTGAAAAATTGACTTTACGAGGGCCGGTTGAAAAATTTACTTTACGAGGGCCGGTTGAAAAATCTACCTTACGAGGGCCGGTTGAAAAACCTACCTTACGAGGGCCTATTGAAAAATTGACTTTACGAGGGCCAGTTGAAAAATCTACCTTACGAGGGCCGATTGATAAATCTACCTTACGAGGGGCGGTTGACAAATTGACTTTACGAGGGCCGGTTGAAAAATCTACCTTACGAGGGCCGGTTGACAAATTGACTTTACGAGGGCCGGTTGAAAAATCTTCCTTACAAGGGCCGGTTGAAAAACCTACCTTACGAGGGCCGGTTGAAAAATTTACCTTACGAGGGGCGGTTGAAGAATCTACTTTACGAGGGCCGGTTGAAAAATTAACTTTACGAGGGCCGGTTGAAAAATTGACTTTACGAGGGCCGGTTGAAAAATCTACCTTACGAGGGCCGGTTGACAAATTGACTTTACGAGGGCCGGTTGAAAAATCTTCCTTACAAGGGCCGGTTAAAAACCTACCTTACGAGGGCCTGTTGAAAAATTGACTTTACGAGGGCCGGTTGAAAAATCTACCTTACGAGGGCCGGTTGAAAAATTTACATTACGAGGGCCGGTTGAAAAATTGACTTTACGAGGGCCGGTTGAAAAATTTACTTTACGAGGGCCGGTTGAAAAATCTACCTTACGAGGGCCGGTTGAAAAACCTACCTTACGAGGGCCTATTGAAAAATTGACTTTACGAGGGCCAGTTGAAAAATCTACCTTACGAGGGCCGATTGATAAATCTACCTTACGAGGGGCGGTTGACAAATTGACTTTACGAGGGCCGGTTGAAAAATCTTCCTTACAAGGGCCGGTTGAAAAACCTACCTTACGAGGGCCTGTTGAAAAATTGACTTTACGAGGGCCGGTTGAAAAATCTACCTTACGAGGGCCGGTTGAAAAATTTACATTACGAGGGCCGGTTGAAAAACCTACCTTACGAGGGCCGGTTGAAAATTGACTTTACGAGGGCCGGTTGAAAAATCTACCTTACGAGGGCCGGTTGAAAAATCTACCTTACGAGGGCCGGTTTAAAAATCTACCTTACGAGGGCCGGTTGAAAAAGTTACCTTACGAGCGCCGGTTGAAAAATTTACCTTACGAGGGCCGGTTGAAAAATTGACTACGAAGGCCGGTTGAAAGATCTACCTTACGAGGGCCGGTTGAAAAATCTACCTTACGAGGGCCGGTTGAAAAATCTACCTTACGAGGGCCGGTTGAAAAATCTACCTTACGAGGGCCGGTTGAAAAATCTACCTTACAAGGGCCGGTTGAAAAACCTACCTTACGAGGGCCTCTTGAAAAATTGACTTTACGAGGGCCGGTTGAAAAATTGACTTTACGAGGGCCGGTTGAAAAATCTACCTTACGAGGGCCGGTTGAAAAATCTACCTTACGAGGGCCGGTTGAAAAATTTACTTAACGAGGGCCGGTTGAAAAATTGACTCCACGAGGGCCGGTTGAAAAATCTACCTTACGAAGGGCGGTTGAAGAATCTACCTTACGAGGGCCGGTTGAAAAATTGATTTTACGAGGGCCGGTTGAAAAATCTACCTTACGAGGGCCGGTTGAAAAATCTACCTTACAAGGGCCGGTTGAAAAACCTACCTTACGAGGGCCTGTTGAAAAATTGACTTTACGAGGGCCGGTTGAAAAATTGACTTTACGAGGGCCGGTTGAAAAATCTACCTTACGAGGGCCGGTTGAAAAATCTACCTTACGAGGGCCGGTTGAAAAATTTACTTAACGAGGGCCGGTTGAAAAATTGAGTCCACGAGGGCCGGTTGAAAAATCTACCTTACGAAGGGCGGTTGAAGAATCTACCTTACGAGGGCCGGTTGAAAAATTGATTTTACGAGGGCCGGTTGAAAAATCTACCTTACGAGGGCCAGTTGAAAAATTGACTTTACGAGGGCCGGTTGAAAAATTTACTTTACGAGGGCCGGTTGAAAAATCTACCTTACGAGGGCCGGTTGAAAAATCTACCTTACGAGGGCCGGTTGAAAAATTGACTTTACGAGGGCCGGTTGAAAAATCTACCTTACGAGGGCCGGTTGAAAAATTTACCTTTTACGAGGGCCGGTTGAAAAATCTACCTAACGAAGGCCGGTTGAAAAATTGACATTGCGAGGGCCGGTTGAAAAGTAGACTTTACGAGGGCCGGTTGAAAAATCTACCTTACGAGGGCCGGTTGAAAAATTGACTTTACGAGGGCCGGTTGAAAAATCTACTTTACGAGGGCCGGTTGAAAAATTGACATTGCGAGGGCCGGTTGAAAAATTGACTTCACGAGGGCCGGTTGAAAAATCTACCTTACCAGGGCCGGTTGAAAAATTGACTTTACGAGGGCCGGTTGAAAAATCTACCTTACGAGGGCCGGTTGAAAAATTGACATTGCGAGGGCCGGTTGAAAAGTAGACTTTACGAGGGCCGGTTGAAAAATCTACCTTACGAGGGCCGGTTGAAAAATTGACTTTACGAGGGCCGGTTGAAAAATCTACCTTACGAGGGCCGGTTGAAAAATCTACCTTACGAAGGCCGGTTGAAAAATTGACATTGCGAGGGCCGATTGAAAAATTGACATTGCGAGGGCCGGTTGAAAAATTGACTACGAGGGCCGGTTGTAAAATTGACTTTACGAGGGCCGGTTGAAAAATTGACTTTACGAGGACCGGTTGAAAAATCTACCTTACGAGGGCCGGTTGAAAAATCTTCCTTACAAGGGCCGGTTGAAAAACCTACCTTACGAGGGCCGGTTGCAAAATTGACTTTACGAGGGACGGTTGAAAAATTTACCTTACGCGGACCGGTTGAAAAATCTACCTTACGAGGGCCGGTTGTAAAATCTACCTCACGAGGGCCGGTTGAAAAATCTTCCTTACAAGGGCCGGTTGAAAAACCTACCTTACTAGGGCCTGTTGAAAAATCTTCCTTACAAGGGCCGGTTGAAAAACCTACCTTACGAGGGCCGGTTGAAAAATTGACTACGAGGGCCGGTTGTAAAATTGACTTTACGAGGGCCGGTTGAAAAATTGACTTTACGAGGGCCGGTTGAAAAATCTCCCGTACGAAGGCTGGTTGAAAAATCTACCTTACGAGGGCCGGTTGAAAAATTTACCTTACGAGGGGCGGTTGAAGAATCTACCTTACAAGGGCCGGTTGAAAAACCTACCTTACGAGGGCCTGTTGAAAAATTGACTTTACGAGGGCCGGTTGAAAAATTGACTTTACGAGGGCCGGTTAAAAAATCTACCTTACGAGGGCCGGTTGAAAAATCTACCTTACGAGGGCCGGTTGAAAATTGACTTTACGAGGGCCGGTTGAAAAATTGACTTTACGAGGGCCGGTTGAAAAATCTACCTTACGAGGGCCGGTTGAAAAATTTACCTTACGAGGGCCGGTTGAAAAATCTACCTTACGCGGACCGGTTGAAAAATCTACCTTACGAGGGCCGGTTGAAAAATCTACCTTACGAGGGCCGGTTGAAAAAGTTACCTTACGAAGGCCGGTTGAAAAATTTACCTTACGAGGGCCGGTTGAAAAATTGACTACAAAGGCCGGTTGAAAGATCTACCTTACGAGGGCCGGTTGAAAAATCTACCTTACGAGGGCCGGTTGAAAAATTGACTTTACGAGGGCCGGATGAAAAATTTACCTTACGCGGACCGGTTGAAAAATCTACCTTACGAGGGCCGGTTGAAAAATCTACCTTACGAGGGCCGGTTGAAAAATCTTCCTTACAAGGGCCGGTTGAAAAACCTACCTTACGAGGGCCGGTTGAAAAATTGACTTTACGAGGGCCGGTTGAAAAATCTACCTTACGAGGGCCGGTTGAAAAATTTACCTTACGAGGACCGGTTGAAAAATCTACCTTACGAGGGCCTGTTGAAAAATTGACTTTACGAGGGCCGGTTGAAAAATCTACCTTACGAGGGCCGGTTGAAAAATCTACCTTACGAGGGCCGGTTGAAAAATCTACCTTACGAGGGCCGGTTGAAAAAGTTACCTTACGAAGGCCGGTTGAAAAATTTACCTTACGAGGGCCGGTTGAAAAATTGACTACAAAGGCCGGTTGAAAGATCTACCTTACGAGGGCCGGTTGAAAAATCTACCTTACGAGGGCCGGTTGAAAAATTGACTTTACGAGGGCCGGATGAAAAATTTACCTTACGCGGACCGGTTGAAAAATCTACCTTACGAGGGCCGGTTGAAAAATCTACCTTACGAAGGCCGGTTGAAAAATCTTCCTTACAAGGGCCGGTTGCAAAACCTACCTTACGAGGGCCTGTTGAAAAATTGACTTTACGAGGGCCGGTTGAAAAATCTACCTTACAAGGGCCGGTTGAAAAATTGACTTTACGAGGGCCGGTTGAAAAATCTACTTTACGAGGGCCGGTAGAAAAATTGACTTTACGAGGGCCGGTTGAAAAATCTACCTTGCGAGGGCCGGTTGAAAAATTTACCTTACGAGGGCCGGTTGAAAAATTGACTACGAAGGCCGGTTGAAAGATCTACCTTACAAGGGCCGGTTGAAAAATCTACCTTACGAGGGCCGGTTGAAAAATCTACCTTACGAGGGCCGGTTGAAAAATCTACCTTACGAGGGCCGGTTGAAAAATTGACTTTACGAGGGCCGGTTGAAAAATTGACTTCACGAGGGCCGGTTGAAAAATTGACTTTACGAGGGCCGGTTGAAAAATCTACCTTACGAGGGCCGGTTGAAAAATCTACCCTACGAGGGCCGGTTGAAAAATCTCCCTTACGAGGGCCGGTTGAAAAGATGACTACGAAGGCCGGTTGAAAAATTGACTTTACGAGGGCCGGTTGAAAAATCTACCTTACGAGGGCCGGTTGAAAAATTGACTTTACGAGGGCCGGTTGAAAAATCTACTTTACGAGGGCCGGTAAAAAAATTGACTTTACGAGGGCCCATTGAAAAATTGACTTTACGAGAGCCGGTTGAAAAATTGACTTTACGAGGGCCGGTTGAAAAATCTACCTTACGAAGGCCGGTTGAAAAATCCACCTTACGAGGGCCGGTTGGAAAATTTACTTAACGAGGGCCGGTTGAAAAATTGACTTCACGAGGGCCGGTTGAAAAATCTACCTTATGAGGGCCGGTTGAAAAATCTACCTTACGCGGACCGGTTGAAAAATCTACCTTACGAGGGCTGGTTGAAAAATCTACCTTACGAGGGCCGGTTGAAAAATCTTCCTTACAAGGGCCGGTTGAAAAACCTACCTTACGAGGGCCTGTTGAAAAATTGACTTTACGAGGGCCGGTTGAAAAAGTTACCTTACGAAGGCCGGTTGAAAAATTTACCTTACGAGGGCCGGTTGAAAAATTGACTACAAAGGCCGGTTGAAAGATCTACCTTACGAAGGCCGGTTGAAAAATCTTCCTTACAAGGGCCGGTTGCAAAACCTACCTTACGAGGGCCTGTTGAAAAATTGACTTTACGAGGGCCGGTTGAAAAATCTACCTTACAAGGGCCGGTTGAAAAACCTACCTTACGAGGGCCTGTTGAAAAATTGACTTTACGATGGCCGGTTGAAAAGATGACTACGAAGGCCGGTTGAAAAATTGACTTTACGAGGGCCGGTTGAAAAATCTACCTTACGAGGGCCTGTTGAAAAATTGACTTTACGAGGGCCGGTTGAAAAATCTACCTTACGAGGGCCGGTTGAAAAGATGACTACGAAGGCCGGTTGAAAAATTGACTTTACGAGGGCCGGTTGAAAAATCTACCTTACGAAGGCCGGTTGAAAAATCCACCTTACGAGGGCCGGTTGGAAAATTTACTTAACGAGGGCCGGTTGAAAAATTGACTTCACGAGGGCCGGTTGAAAAATCTACCTTATGAGGGCCGGTTGAAAAATCTACCTTACGCGGACCGGTTGAAAAATCTACCTTACGAGGGCTGGTTGAAAAATCTACCTTACGAGGGCCGGTTGAAAAATCTTCCTTACAAGGGCCGGTTGAAAAACCTACCTTACGAGGGCCTGTTGAAAAATTGACTTTACGAGGGCCGGTTGAAAAATTGACTTTACGAGGGCCGGGTGAAAAATCTACCTTACGAGGGCCGGTTGAAAAATTTACTTAACGAGGGCCGGTTGAAAAATTGACTCCACGAGGGCCGGTTGAAAAATCTACCTTACGAAGGCCGGTTGAAAAATCTACCTTACGAGGGCCGGTTGAAAAGATGACTACGAAGGCCGGTTGAAAAATTGACTTTACGAGGGCCGGTTGAAAAATCTACCTTACGAGGGCCGGTTGAAAAATTGACTTTACGAGGGCCGGTTGAAAAATCTACCTTACGAGGGCCGGTTGAAAAATTGACTTTACGAGGGCCGGTTGAAAAATTGACTTTACGAGGGCCGGTTGAAAAATCTACCTTACGAGGGCCGGTTGAAAAATCTACCTTACGAGGGCCGGTTGAAAAATTGACTTTACGAGGGCCGGTTGAAAAATCTACCTTACGAGGGCCGGTTGAAAAATTTACCTTACGAGGGCCGGTTGAAAAATTGACTTTACGAGGGCCGGTTGAAAAATTGACTTTAAGAGGGCCGGTTGAAAAATCTACCTTACGAAGGCCGGTTGATAAATCTACCTTACGAGGGCCGGTTGGAAAATTTACTTAACGAGGGCCGGTTGAAAAATTGACTTCACGAGGGCCGGTTGAAAAATCTACCTTACGAGGGCCGGTTGAAAAACCTACCTTACGAGGGCCGGTTGAAAAATTGACTTTACGAGGGCCGGTTGAAAAATTTACCTTACGAGGGCCGGTTGAAAAATCTAACTTACGAGGGCCGGTTGAAAAATCTACTTTACGAGGGCCGGTTGAAAAATTGACTTTACGAGGGCCGGTTGAAAAATCTACCTTACGAAGGCCGGTTGATAAATCCACCTTACGAGGGCCGGTTGGAAAATTTACTTAACGAGGGCCGGTTGAAAAATTGACTTCACGAGGGCCGGTTGAAAAATCTACCTTACGAGGGCCGGTTTAAAAATCTACCGTACGAGGGCCAGTGGAAAAATTTACCTTACAAGGGCCGGTTGAAAAATCAACCTTACGAGGGCCGGTTGAAAAATTGACTACGAAGGCCGGTTGAAAAATTGACTTTACGAGGGCCGGTTGAAAGATCTACCTTACGAGGGCCGGTTGAAAAATCTACCTTACGAGGGCCGGTTGAAAAATCTACCTTACGAGGGGCGGTTGAAAAACCTACCTTACGAGGGCCGGTTGAAAAATTGACTTTACGAGGGCCGGTTGAAAAATTTACCTTACGAGGGCCGGTTGAAAAATCTAACTTACGAGGGCCGGTTGAAAAATCTACTTTACGAGGGCCGGTTGAAAAATTGACTTTACGAGGGCCGGTTGAAAAATCTACCTTACGAAGGCCGGTTGATAAATCCACCTTACGAGGGCCGGTTGGAAAATTTACTTAACGAGGGCCGGTTGAAAAATTGACTTCACGAGGGCCGGTTGAAAAATCTACCTTACGAGGGCCGGTTTAAAAATCTACCGTACGAGGGCCAGTGGAAAAATTTACCTTACAAGGGCCGGTTGAAAAATCAACCTTACGAGGGCCGGTTGAAAAATTGACTACGAAGGCCGGTTGAAAAATTGACTTTACGAGGGCCGGTTGAAAGATCTACCTTACGAGGGCCGGTTGAAAAATCTACCTTACGAGGGCCGGTTGAAAAATCTACCTTACGAGGGGCGGTTGAAAAACCTACCTTACGAGGGCCGGTTGAAAAATTGACTTTACGAGGGCCGGTTGAAAAATTTACCTTACGAGGGCCGGTTGAAAAATTGACTTTACGAGGGCCGGTTGAAAAATTTACCTTACGAGGGCCGGTTGAAAAATCTAACTTACGAGGGCCGGTTGAAAAATTTACTTAACGAGGGCCGGTTGAAAAATTGACTCCACGAGGGCCGGTTGAAAAATCTACCTTACGAGGGGCGGTTGAAGAATCTACCTTACGAGGGCCGGTTGAAAAATTGACTTTACGAGGGCCGGTTGAAAAATCTACCTTACGAGGGCCGGTTGAAAAATTGACTTTACGAGGGCCGGTTGAAAAATCGACTTTACGAGGGCCGGTTGAAAAATCTACCTTACGAGGGCCGGTTGAAAAATCTACCTTACGAGGGCCGGTTGAAAAATTGACTTTACGAGGGCCGGTTGAAAAATCTACCTTACGAGGGCCGGTTGAAAAATTTACCTTACGAGGGCCGGTTGAAAAATTGACTTTACGAGGGCCGGTTGAAAAATTGACTTTAAGAGGGCCGGTTGAAAAATCTACCTTACGAAGGCCGGTTGATAAATCTACCTTACGAGGGCCGGTTGGAAAATTTACTTAACGAGGGCCGGTTGAAAAATTGACTTCACGAGGGCCGGTTGAAAAATCTACCTTACGAGGGCCGGTTGAAAAATCTACCTTACGAGGGCCGGTTTAAAAATGTACCGTACGAGGGCCGGTTGAAAAATCTACCTTACGAGGGCCGGTTGGAAAATTTACTTAACGAGGGCCGGTTGAAAAATTGACTTCACGAGGGCCGGTTGAAAAATCTACCTTACGAGGGCCGGTTGAAAAATCTACCTTACGAGGGCCGGTTGAAAAATCTTCCTTACAAGGACCGGTTGAAAAACCTACCTTACGAGGGCCTGTTGAAAAATTGACTTTACGAGGGTCGGTTGAAAAATTGACTTTACGAGGGCCGGTTGAAAAATCTACCTTACGAGGGCCGGTTGAAAAATTTACTTAACGAGGGCCGGTTGAAAAATCTACCTTACGAGGGCCGGTTGAAAAATTTACTTAACGAGGGCCGGTTGAAAAATTGACTCCACGAGGGCCGGTTGAAAAATCTACCTTACGAGGGGCGGTTGAAGAATCTACCTTACGAGGGCCGGTTGAAAAATTGACTTTACGAGGGCCGGTTGAAAAATCTACCTTACGAGGGCCGGTTGAAAAATTGACTTTACGAGGGCCGGTTGAAAAATTGACTTTACGAGGGCCGGTTGAAAAATCTACCTTACGAGGGCCGGTTGAAAAATCTACCTTACGAAGGCCGGTTGAAAAATTGACTTTACGAGGGCCGGTTGAAAAATCTACCTTACGAAGGCCGGTTGAAAAATCTACCTTACGAGGGCCGGTTTAAAAATCTACCGTACGAGGGCCAGTGGAAAAATTTACCTTACAAGGGCCGGTTGAAAAATCAACCTTACGAGGGCCGGTTGAAAAATTGACTACGAAGGCCGGTTGAAAAATTGACTTTACGAGGGCCGGTTGAAAGATCTACCTTACGAGGGCCGGTTGAAAAATCTACCTTACGAGGGCCGGTTGAAAAATCTACCTTACGAGGGGCGGTTGAAAAACCTACCTTACGAGGGCCGGTTGAAAAATTGACTTTACGAGGGCCGGTTGAAAAATTTACCTTACGAGGGCCGGTTGAAAAATCTAACTTACGAGGGCCGGTTGAAAAATCTACTTTACGAGGGCCGGTTGAAAAATTGACTTTACGAGGGCCGGTTGAAAAATCTACCTTACGAAGGCCGGTTGATAAATCCACCTAACGAGGGCCGGTTGGAAAATTTACTTAACGAGGGCCGGTTGAAAAATTGACTTCACGAGGGCCGGTTGAAAAATCTACCTTACGAGGGCCGGTTTAAAAATCTACCGTACGAGGGCCAGTGGAAAAATTTACCTTACAAGGGCCGGTTGAAAAATCAACCTTACGAGGGCCGGTTGAAAAATTGACTACGAAGGCCGGTTGAAAAATTGACTTTACGAGGGCCGGTTGAAAGATCTACCTTACGAGGGCCGGTTGAAAAATCTACCTTACGAGGGCCGGTTGAAAAATCTACCTTACGAGGGCCGGTTGAAAAATCTTCCTTACAAGGACCGGTTGAAAAACCTACCTTACGAGGGCCTGTTGAAAAATTGACTTTACGAGGGTCGGTTGAAAAATTGACTTTACGAGGGCCGGTTGAAAAATCTACCTTACGAGGGCCGGTTGAAAAATTTACTTAACGAGGGCCGGTTGAAAAATCTACCTTACGAGGGCCGGTTGAAAAATCTACCTTACGAGGGCCGGTTGAAAAATCTTCCTTACAAGGACCGGTTGAAAAACCTACCTTACGAGGGCCTGTTGAAAAATTGACTTTACGAGGGCCGGTTGAAAAATCTACCTTACGAAGGCCGGTTGATAAATCCACCTTACGAGGGCCGGTTGGAAAATTTACTTAACGAGGGCCGGTTGAAAAATTGACTTCACGAGGGCCGGTTGAAAAATCTACCTTACGAGGGCCGGTTTAAAAATCTACCGTACGAGGGCCAGTGGAAAAATTTACCTTACAAGGGCCGGTTGAAAAATCAACCTTACGAGGGCCGCTTGAAAAATTGACTACGAAGGCCGGTTGAAAAATTGACTTTACGAGGGCCGGTTGAAAGATCTACCTTACGAGGGCCGGTTGAAAAATCTACCTTACGAGGGCCGGTTGAAAAATCTACCTTACGAGGGGCGGTTGAAAAACCTACCTTACGAGGGCCGGTTGAAAAATTGACTTTACGAGGGCCGGTTGAAAAATTTACCTTACGAGGGCCGGTTGAAAAATCTAACTTACGAGGGCCGGTTGAAAAATCTACTTTACGAGGGCCGGTTGAAAAATTGACTTTACGAGGGCCGGTTGAAAAATCTACCTTACGAAGGCCGGTTGATAAATCCACCTTACGAGGGCCGGTTGGAAAATTTACTTAACGAGGGCCGGTTGAAAAATTGACTTCACGAGGGCCGGTTGAAAAATCTACCTTACGAGGGCCGGTTTAAAAATCTACCGTACGAGGGCCAGTGGAAAAATTTACCTTACAAGGGCCGGTTGAAAAATCAACCTTACGAGGGCCGGTTGAAAAATTGACTACGAAGGCCGGTTGAAAAATTGACTTTACGAGGGCCGGTTGAAAGATCTACCTTACGAGGGCCGGTTGAAAAATCTACCTTACGAGGGCCGGTTGAAAAATCTACCTTACGAGGGGCGGTTGAAAAACCTACCTTACGAGGGCCGGTTGAAAAATTGACTTTACGAGGGCCGGTTGAAAAATTTACCTTACGAGGGCCGGTTGAAAAATCTAACTTACGAGGGCCGGTTGAAAAATCTACTTTACGAGGGCCGGTTGAAAAATTGACTTTACGAGGGCCGGTTGAAAAATCTACCTTACGAGGGCCGGTTGAAAAATCTAACTTACGAGGGCCGGTTGAAAAATTTACTTAACGAGGGCCGGTTGAAAAATTGACTCCACGAGGGCCGGTTGAAAAATCTACCTTACGAGGGGCGGTTGAAGAATCTACCTTACGAGGGCCGGTTGAAAAATTGACTTTACGAGGGCCGGTTGAAAAATCTACCTTACGAGGGCCGGTTGAAAAATTGACTTTACGAGGGCCGGTTGAAAAATTGACTTTACGAGGGCCGGTTGAAAAATCTACCTTACGAGGGCCGGTTGAAAAATCTACCTTACGAGGGCCGGTTGAAAAATTGACTTTACGAGGGCCGGTTGAAAAATCTACCTTACGAGGGCCGGTTGAAAAATTTACCTTACGAGGGCCGGTTGAAAAATTGACTTTACGAGGGCCGGTTGAAAAATTGACTTTAAGAGGGCCGGTTGAAAAATCTACCTTACGAAGGCCGGTTGATAAATCTACCTTACGAGGGCCGGTTGGAAAATTTACTTAACGAGGGCCGGTTGAAAAATTGACTTCACGAGGGCCGGTTGAAAAATCTACCTTACGAGGGCCGGTTGAAAAATCTACCTTACGAGGGCCGGTTTAAAAATGTACCGTACGAGGGCCGGTTGAAAAATCTACCTTACGAGGGCCGGTTGGAAAATTTACTTAACGAGGGCCGGTTGAAAAATTGACTTCACGAGGGCCGGTTGAAAAATCTACCTTACGAGGGCCGGTTAAAAAATCTACCTTACGAGGGCCGGTTGAAAAATCTTCCTTACAAGGGCCGGTTGAAAAACCTACCTTACGAGGGCCTGTTGAAAAATTGACTTTACGAGGGCCGGTTGAAAAATCTACCTTACGAGGGCCGGTTGAAAAATTTACCTTACGAGGGCCGGTTGAAAAATTGACTTTACGAGGGCCGGTTGAAAAATTGACTTTAAGAGGGCCGGTTGAAAAATCTACCTTACGAAGGCCGGTTGATAAATCTACCTTACGAGGGCCGGTTGGAAAATTTACTTAACGAGGGCCGGTTGAAAAATTGACTTCACGAGGGCCGGTTGAAAAATCTACCTTACGAGGGCCGGTTGAAAAATCTACCTTACGAGGGCCGGTTTAAAAATGTACCGTACGAGGGCCGGTTGAAAAATCTACCTTACGAGGGCCGGTTGGAAAATTTACTTAACGAGGGCCGGTTGAAAAATTGACTTCACGAGGGCCGGTTGAAAAATCTACCTTACGAGGGCCGGTTGAAAAATCTACCTTACGAGGGCCGGTTGAAAAATCTTCCTTACAAGGACCGGTTGAAAAACCTACCTTACGAGGGCCTGTTGAAAAATTGACTTTACGAGGGTCGGTTGAAAAATTGACTTTACGAGGGCCGGTTGAAAAATCTACCTTACGAGGGCCGGTTGAAAAATTTACTTAACGAGGGCCGGTTGAAAAATCTACCTTACGAGGGCCGGTTGAAAAATTTACTTAACGAGGGCCGGTTGAAAAATTGACTCCACGAGGGCCGGTTGAAAAATCTACCTTACGAGGGGCGGTTGAAGAATCTACCTTACGAGGGCCGGTTGAAAAATTGACTTTACGAGGGCCGGTTGAAAAATCTACCTTACGAGGGCCGGTTGAAAAATTGACTTTACGAGGGCCGGTTGAAAAATTGACTTTACGAGGGCCGGTTGAAAAATCTACCTTACGAGGGCCGGTTGAAAAATCTACCTTACGAAGGCCGGTTGAAAAATTGACTTTACGAGGGCCGGTTGAAAAATCTACCTTACGAAGGCCGGTTGATAAATCCACCTTACGAGGGCCGGTTGGAAAATTCACTTAACGAGGGCCGGTTGAAAAATTGACTTCACGAGGGCCGGTTGAAAAATCTACCTTACGAGGGCCGGTTTAAAAATCTACCGTACGAGGGCCAGTGGAAAAATTTACCTTACAAGGGCCGGTTGAAAAATCAACCTTACGAGGGCCGGTTGAAAAATTGACTACGAAGGCCGGTTGAAAAATTGACTTTACGAGGGCCGGTTGAAAGATCTACCTTACGAGGGCCGGTTGAAAAATCTACCTTACGAGGGCCGGTTGAAAAATCTACCTTACGAGGGGCGGTTGAAAAACCTACCTTACGAGGGCCGGTTGAAAAATTGACTTTACGAGGGCCGGTTGAAAAATTTACCTTACGAGGGCCGGTTGAAAAATCTAACTTACGAGGGCCGGTTGAAAAATCTACTTTACGAGGGCCGGTTGAAAAATTGACTTTACGAGGGCCGGTTGAAAAATCTACCTTACGAGGGCCGGTTGAAAAATCTAACTTACGAGGGCCGGTTGAAAAATTTACTTAACGAGGGCCGGTTGAAAAATTGACTCCACGAGGGCCGGTTGAAAAATCTACCTTACGAGGGGCGGTTGAAGAATCTACCTTACGAGGGCCGGTTGAAAAATTGACTTTACGAGGGCCGGTTGAAAAATCAACCTTACGAGGGCCGGTTGAAAAATTGACTACGAAGGCCGGTTGAAAAATTGACTTTACGAGGGCCGGTTGAAAGATCTACCTTACGAGGGCCGGTTGAAAAATCTACCTTACGAGGGCCGGTTGAAAAATCTACCTTACGAGGGGCGGTTGAAAAACCTACCTTACGAGGGCCGGTTGAAAAATTGACTTTACGAGGGCCGGTTGAAAAATTTACCTTACGAGGGCCGGTTGAAAAATTGACTTTACGAGGGCCGGTTGAAAAATTTACCTTACGAGGGCCGGTTGAAAAATCTAACTTACGAGGGCCGGTTGAAAAATCTACTTTACGAGGGCCGGTTGAAAAATCTACCTTACGAGGGCCGGTTGAAAAATTGACTTTACGAGGGCCGGTTGAAAAATCTACCTTACGAGGGCCGGTTGAAAAATTGACTTTACGAGGGCCGGTTGAAAAATTGACTTTACGAGGGCCGGTTGAAAAATCTACCTTACGAGGGCCGGTTGAAAAATCTACCTTACGAAGGCCGGTTGAAAAATTGACTTTACGAGGGCCGGTTGAAAAATCTACCTTACGAAGGCCGGTTGATAAATCCACCTTACGAGGGCCGGTTGGAAAATTTACTTAACGAGGGCCGGTTGAAAAATTGACTTCACGAGGGCCGGTTGAAAAATCTACCTTACGAGGGCCGGTTTAAAAATCTACCGTACGAGGGCCAGTGGAAAAATTTACCTTACAAGGGCCGGTTGAAAAATCAACCTTACGAGGGCCGCTTGAAAAATTGACTACGAAGGCCGGTTGAAAAATTGACTTTACGAGGGCCGGTTGAAAGATCTACCTTACGAGGGCCGGTTGAAAAATCCACCTTACGAGGGCCGGTTGGAAAATTTACTTAACGAGGGCCGGTTGAAAAATTGACTTCACGAGGGCCGGTTGAAAAATCTACCTTACGAGGGCCGGTTGAAAAATCTACCTTACGAAGGCCGGTTGAAAAATTGACTTTACGAGGGCCGGTTGAAAAATCTACCTTACGAAGGCCGGTTGATAAATCCACCTTACGAGGGCCGGTTGGAAAATTTACTTAACGAGGGCCGGTTGAAAAATTGACTTCACGAGGGCCGGTTGAAAAATCTACCTTACGAGGGCCGGTTTAAAAATCTACCGTACGAGGGCCAGTGGAAAAATTTACCTTACAAGGGCCGGTTGAAAAATCAACCTTACGAGGGCCGCTTGAAAAATTGACTACGAAGGCCGGTTGAAAAATTGACTTTACGAGGGCCGGTTGAAAGATCTACCTTACGAGGGCCGGTTGAAAAATCTACCTTACGAGGGCCGGTTGAAAAATCTACCTTACGAGGGGCGGTTGAAAAACCTACCTTACGAGGGCCGGTTGAAAAATTGACTTTACGAGGGCCGGTTGAAAAATTTACCTTACGAGGGCCGGTTGAAAAATCTAACTTACGAGGGCCGGTTGAAAAATCTACTTTACGAGGGCCGGTTGAAAAATTGACTTTACGAGGGCCGGTTGAAAAATCTACCTTACGAAGGCCGGTTGATAAATCCACCTTACGAGGGCCGGTTGGAAAATTTACTTAACGAGGGCCGGTTGAAAAATTGACTTCACGAGGGCCGGTTGAAAAATCTACCTTACGAGGGCCGGTTTAAAAATCTACCGTACGAGGGCCAGTGGAAAAATTTACCTTACAAGGGCCGGTTGAAAAATCAACCTTACGAGGGCCGGTTGAAAAATTGACTACGAAGGCCGGTTGAAAAATTGACTTTACGAGGGCCGGTTGAAAGATCTACCTTACGAGGGCCGGTTGAAAAATCTACCTTACGAGGGCCGGTTGAAAAATCTACCTTACGAGGGGCGGTTGAAAAACCTACCTTACGAGGGCCGGTTGAAAAATTGACTTTACGAGGGCCGGTTGAAAAATTTACCTTACGAGGGCCGGTTGAAAAATTGACTTTACGAGGGCCGGTTGAAAAATTTACCTTACGAGGGCCGGTTGAAAAATCTAACTTACGAGGGCCGGTTGAAAAATCTACTTTACGAGGGCCGGTTGAAAAATTGACTTTACGAGGGCCGGTTGAAAAATCTACCTTACGAGGGCCGGTTGAAAAATCTAACTTACGAGGGCCGGTTGAAAAATTTACTTAACGAGGGCCGGTTGAAAAATTGACTCCACGAGGGCCGGTTGAAAAATCTACCTTACGAGGGGCGGTTGAAGAATCTACCTTACGAGGGCCGGTTGAAAAATTGACTTTACGAGGGCCGGTTGAAAAATCTACCTTACGAGGGCCGGTTGAAAAATTGACTTTACGAGGGCCGGTTGAAAAATTGACTTTACGAGGGCCGGTTGAAAAATCTACCTTACGAGGGCCGGTTGAAAAATCTACCTTACGAGGGCCGGTTGAAAAATTGACTTTACGAGGGCCGGTTGAAAAATCTACCTTACGAGGGCCGGTTGAAAAATTTACCTTACGAGGGCCGGTTGAAAAATTGACTTTACGAGGGCCGGTTGAAAAATTGACTTTAAGAGGGCCGGTTGAAAAATCTACCTTACGAAGGCCGGTTGATAAATCTACCTTACGAGGGCCGGTTGGAAAATTTACTTAACGAGGGCCGGTTGAAAAATTGACTTCACGAGGGCCGGTTGAAAAATCTACCTTACGAGGGCCGGTTAAAAAATCTACCTTACGAGGGCCGGTTGAAAAATCTTCCTTACAAGGGCCGGTTGAAAAACCTACCTTACGAGGGCCTGTTGAAAAATTGACTTTACGAGGGCCGGTTGAAAAATCTACCTTACGAGGGCCGGTTGAAAAATTTACCTTACGAGGGCCGGTTGAAAAATTGACTTTACGAGGGCCGGTTGAAAAATTGACTTTAAGAGGGCCGGTTGAAAAATCTACCTTACGAAGGCCGGTTGATAAATCTACCTTACGAGGGCCGGTTGGAAAATTTACTTAACGAGGGCCGGTTGAAAAATTGACTTCACGAGGGCCGGTTGAAAAATCTACCTTACGAGGGCCGGTTGAAAAATCTACCTTACGAGGGCCGGTTTAAAAATGTACCGTACGAGGGCCGGTTGAAAAATCTACCTTACGAGGGCCGGTTGGAAAATTTACTTAACGAGGGCCGGTTGAAAAATTGACTTCACGAGGGCCGGTTGAAAAATCTACCTTACGAGGGCCGGTTAAAAAATCTACCTTACGAGGGCCGGTTGAAAAATCTTCCTTACAAGGGCCGGTTGAAAAACCTACCTTACGAGGGCCTGTTGAAAAATTGACTTTACGAGGGCCGGTTGAAAAATCTACCTTACGAGGGCCGGTTGAAAAATTTACCTTACGAGGGCCGGTTGAAAAATTGACTTTACGAGGGCCGGTTGAAAAATTGACTTTAAGAGGGCCGGTTGAAAAATCTACCTTACGAAGGCCGGTAGATAAATCTACCTTACGAGGGCCGGTTGAAAAATTGACTTTACGAGGGCCGGTTGAAAAATCTTCCTTACAAGGGCCGGTTGAAAAACCTACCTTACGAGGGCCTGTTGAAAAATTGACTTTACGAGGGCCGGTTGAAAAATCTACCTTACGAGGGCCGGTTGAAAAATTTACCTTACGAGGGCCGGTTGAAAAATTGACTTAACGAGGGCCGGTTGAAAAATTGACTTCACGAGGGCCAGTTGAAAAATCTACCTTACGAGGGCCGGTTGAAAAATCTACCTTACGAGGGCCGGTTTAAAAATGTACCGTACGAGGGCCGGTTGAAAAATCTACCTTACGAGGGCCGGTTGGAAAATTTACTTAACGAGGGCCGGTTGAAAAATTGACTTCACGAGGGCCGGTTGAAAAATCTACCTTACGAGGGCCGGTTGAAAAATCTACCTTACGAGGGCCGGTTGAAAAATTTACTTAACGAGGGCCGGTTGAAAAATCTACCTTACGAGGGCCGGTTGAAAAATTTACTTAACGAGGGCCGGTTGAAAAATTGACTCCACGAGGGCCGGTTGAAAAATCTACCTTACGAGGGGCGGTTGAAGAATCTACCTTACGAGGGCCGGTTGAAAAATTGACTTTACGAGGGCCGGTTGAAAAATCTACCTTACGAGGGCCGGTTGAAAAATTGACTTTACGAGGGCCGGTTGAAAAATTGACTTTACGAGGGCCGGTTGAAAAATCTACCTTACGAGGGCCGGTTGAAAAATCTACCTTACGAAGGCCGGTTGAAAAATTGACTTTACGAGGGCCGGTTGAAAAATCTACCTTACGAAGGCCGGTTGATAAATCCACCTTACGAGGGCCGGTTGGAAAATTTACTTAACGAGGGCCGGTTGAAAAATTGACTTCACGAGGGCCGGTTGAAAAATCTACCTTACGAGGGCCGGTTTAAAAATCTACCGTACGAGGGCCAGTGGAAAAATTTACCTTACAAGGGCCGGTTGAAAAATCAACCTTACGAGGGCCGCTTGAAAAATTGACTACGAAGGCCGGTTGAAAAATTGACTTTACGAGGGCCGGTTGAAAGATCTACCTTACGAGGGCCGGTTGAAAAATCTACCTTACGAGGGCCGGTTGAAAAATCTACCTTACGAGGGGCGGTTGAAAAACCTACCTTACGAGGGCCGGTTGAAAAATTGACTTTACGAGGGCCGGTTGAAAAATTTACCTTACGAGGGCCGGTTGAAAAATCTAACTTACGAGGGCCGGTTGAAAAATCTACTTTACGAGGGCCGGTTGAAAAATTGACTTTACGAGGGCCGGTTGAAAAATCTACCTTACGAAGGCCGGTTGATAAATCCACCTTACGAGGGCCGGTTGGAAAATTTACTTAACGAGGGCCGGTTGAAAAATTGACTTCACGAGGGCCGGTTGAAAAATCTACCTTACGAGGGCCGGTTTAAAAATCTACCGTACGAGGGCCAGTGGAAAAATTTACCTTACAAGGGCCGGTTGAAAAATCAACCTTACGAGGGCCGGTTGAAAAATTGACTACGAAGGCCGGTTGAAAAATTGACTTTACGAGGGCCGGTTGAAAGATCTACCTTACGAGGGCCGGTTGAAAAATCTACCTTACGAGGGCCGGTTGAAAAATCTACCTTACGAGGGGCGGTTGAAAAACCTACCTTACGAGGGCCGGTTGAAAAATTGACTTTACGAGGGCCGGTTGAAAAATTTACCTTACGAGGGCCGGTTGAAAAATTGACTTTACGAGGGCCGGTTGAAAAATTTACCTTACGAGGGCCGGTTGAAAAATCTAACTTACGAGGGCCGGTTGAAAAATCTACTTTACGAGGGCCGGTTGAAAAATCTACCTTACGAGGGCCGGTTGAAAAATTGACTTTACGAGGGCCGGTTGAAAAATCTACCTTACGAGGGCCGGTTGAAAAATTGACTTTACGAGGGCCGGTTGAAAAATTGACTTTACGAGGGCCGGTTGAAAAATCTACCTTACGAGGGCCGGTTGAAAAATCTACCTTACGAAGGCCGGTTGAAAAATTGACTTTACGAGGGCCGGTTGAAAAATCTACCTTACGAAGGCCGGTTGATAAATCCACCTTACGAGGGCCGGTTGGAAAATTTACTTAACGAGGGCCGGTTGAAAAATTGACTCCACGAGGGCCGGTTGAAAAATCTACCTTACGAGGGGCGGTTGAAGAATCTACCTTACGAGGGCCGGTTGAAAAATTGACTTTACGAGGGCCGGTTGAAAAATCTACCTTACGAGGGCCGGTTGAAAAATTGACTTTACGAGGGCCGGTTGAAAAATTGACTTTACGAGGGCCGGTTGAAAAATCTACCTTACGAGGGCCGGTTGAAAAATCTACCTTACGAAGGCCGGTTGAAAAATTGACTTTACGAGGGCCGGTTGAAAAATCTACCTTACGAAGGCCGGTTGATAAATCCACCTTACGAGGGCCGGTTGGAAAATTTACTTAACGAGGGCCGGTTGAAAAATTGACTTCACGAGGGCCGGTTGAAAAATCTACCTTACGAGGGCCGGTTTAAAAATCTACCGTACGAGGGCCAGTGGAAAAATTTACCTTACAAGGGCCGGTTGAAAAATCAACCTTACGAGGGCCGCTTGAAAAATTGACTACGAAGGCCGGTTGAAAAATTGACTTTACGAGGGCCGGTTGAAAGATCTACCTTACGAGGGCCGGTTGAAAAATCCACCTTACGAGGGCCGGTTGGAAAATTTACTTAACGAGGGCCGGTTGAAAAATTGACTTCACGAGGGCCGGTTGAAAAATCTACCTTACGAGGGCCGGTTGAAAAATCTACCTTACGAAGGCCGGTTGAAAAATTGACTTTACGAGGGCCGGTTGAAAAATCTACCTTACGAAGGCCGGTTGATAAATCCACCTTACGAGGGCCGGTTGGAAAATTTACTTAACGAGGGCCGGTTGAAAAATTGACTTCACGAGGGCCGGTTGAAAAATCTACCTTACGAGGGCCGGTTTAAAAATCTACCGTACGAGGGCCAGTGGAAAAATTTACCTTACAAGGGCCGGTTGAAAAATCAACCTTACGAGGGCCGCTTGAAAAATTGACTACGAAGGCCGGTTGAAAAATTGACTTTACGAGGGCCGGTTGAAAGATCTACCTTACGAGGGCCGGTTGAAAAATCTACCTTACGAGGGCCGGTTGAAAAATCTACCTTACGAGGGGCGGTTGAAAAACCTACCTTACGAGGGCCGGTTGAAAAATTGACTTTACGAGGGCCGGTTGAAAAATTTACCTTACGAGGGCCGGTTGAAAAATCTAACTTACGAGGGCCGGTTGAAAAATCTACTTTACGAGGGCCGGTTGAAAAATTGACTTTACGAGGGCCGGTTGAAAAATCTACCTTACGAAGGCCGGTTGATAAATCCACCTTACGAGGGCCGGTTGGAAAATTTACTTAACGAGGGCCGGTTGAAAAATTGACTTCACGAGGGCCGGTTGAAAAATCTACCTTACGAGGGCCGGTTTAAAAATCTACCGTACGAGGGCCAGTGGAAAAATTTACCTTACAAGGGCCGGTTGAAAAATCAACCTTACGAGGGCCGGTTGAAAAATTGACTACGAAGGCCGGTTGAAAAATTGACTTTACGAGGGCCGGTTGAAAGATCTACCTTACGAGGGCCGGTTGAAAAATCTACCTTACGAGGGCCGGTTGAAAAATCTACCTTACGAGGGGCGGTTGAAAAACCTACCTTACGAGGGCCGGTTGAAAAATTGACTTTACGAGGGCCGGTTGAAAAATTTACCTTACGAGGGCCGGTTGAAAAATTGACTTTACGAGGGCCGGTTGAAAAATTTACCTTACGAGGGCCGGTTGAAAAATCTAACTTACGAGGGCCGGTTGAAAAATCTACTTTACGAGGGCCGGTTGAAAAATTGACTTTACGAGGGCCGGTTGAAAAATCTACCTTACGAGGGCCGGTTGAAAAATCTAACTTACGAGGGCCGGTTGAAAAATTTACTTAACGAGGGCCGGTTGAAAAATTGACTCCACGAGGGCCGGTTGAAAAATCTACCTTACGAGGGGCGGTTGAAGAATCTACCTTACGAGGGCCGGTTGAAAAATTGACTTTACGAGGGCCGGTTGAAAAATCTACCTTACGAGGGCCGGTTGAAAAATTGACTTTACGAGGGCCGGTTGAAAAATTGACTTTACGAGGGCCGGTTGAAAAATCTACCTTACGAGGGCCGGTTGAAAAATCTACCTTACGAGGGCCGGTTGAAAAATTGACTTTACGAGGGCCGGTTGAAAAATCTACCTTACGAGGGCCGGTTGAAAAATTTACCTTACGAGGGCCGGTTGAAAAATTGACTTTACGAGGGCCGGTTGAAAAATTGACTTTAAGAGGGCCGGTTGAAAAATCTACCTTACGAAGGCCGGTTGATAAATCTACCTTACGAGGGCCGGTTGGAAAATTTACTTAACGAGGGCCGGTTGAAAAATTGACTTCACGAGGGCCGGTTGAAAAATCTACCTTACGAGGGCCGGTTAAAAAATCTACCTTACGAGGGCCGGTTGAAAAATCTTCCTTACAAGGGCCGGTTGAAAAACCTACCTTACGAGGGCCTGTTGAAAAATTGACTTTACGAGGGCCGGTTGAAAAATCTACCTTACGAGGGCCGGTTGAAAAATTTACCTTACGAGGGCCGGTTGAAAAATTGACTTTACGAGGGCCGGTTGAAAAATTGACTTTAAGAGGGCCGGTTGAAAAATCTACCTTACGAAGGCCGGTTGATAAATCTACCTTACGAGGGCCGGTTGGAAAATTTACTTAACGAGGGCCGGTTGAAAAATTGACTTCACGAGGGCCGGTTGAAAAATCTACCTTACGAGGGCCGGTTGAAAAATCTACCTTACGAGGGCCGGTTTAAAAATGTACCGTACGAGGGCCGGTTGAAAAATCTACCTTACGAGGGCCGGTTGGAAAATTTACTTAACGAGGGCCGGTTGAAAAATTGACTTCACGAGGGCCGGTTGAAAAATCTACCTTACGAGGGCCGGTTAAAAAATCTACCTTACGAGGGCCGGTTGAAAAATCTTCCTTACAAGGGCCGGTTGAAAAACCTACCTTACGAGGGCCTGTTGAAAAATTGACTTTACGAGGGCCGGTTGAAAAATCTACCTTACGAGGGCCGGTTGAAAAATTTACCTTACGAGGGCCGGTTGAAAAATTGACTTTACGAGGGCCGGTTGAAAAATTGACTTTAAGAGGGCCGGTTGAAAAATCTACCTTACGAAGGCCGGTAGATAAATCTACCTTACGAGGGCCGGTTGAAAAATTGACTTTACGAGGGCCGGTTGAAAAATCTTCCTTACAAGGGCCGGTTGAAAAACCTACCTTACGAGGGCCTGTTGAAAAATTGACTTTACGAGGGCCGGTTGAAAAATCTACCTTACGAGGGCCGGTTGAAAAATTTACCTTACGAGGGCCGGTTGAAAAATTGACTTAACGAGGGCCGGTTGAAAAATTGACTTCACGAGGGCCAGTTGAAAAATCTACCTTACGAGGGCCGGTTGAAAAATCTACCTTACGAGGGCCGGTTTAAAAATGTACCGTACGAGGGCCGGTTGAAAAATCTACCTTACGAGGGCCGGTTGGAAAATTTACTTAACGAGGGCCGGTTGAAAAATTGACTTCACGAGGGCCGGTTGAAAAATCTACCTTACGAGGGCCGGTTGAAAAATCTACCTTACGAGGGCCGGTTGAAAAATTTACTTAACGAGGGCCGGTTGAAAAATCTACCTTACGAGGGCCGGTTGAAAAATTTACTTAACGAGGGCCGGTTGAAAAATTGACTCCACGAGGGCCGGTTGAAAAATCTACCTTACGAGGGGCGGTTGAAGAATCTACCTTACGAGGGCCGGTTGAAAAATTGACTTTACGAGGGCCGGTTGAAAAATCTACCTTACGAGGGCCGGTTGAAAAATTGACTTTACGAGGGCCGGTTGAAAAATTGACTTTACGAGGGCCGGTTGAAAAATCTACCTTACGAGGGCCGGTTGAAAAATCTACCTTACGAAGGCCGGTTGAAAAATTGACTTTACGAGGGCCGGTTGAAAAATCTACCTTACGAAGGCCGGTTGATAAATCCACCTTACGAGGGCCGGTTGGAAAATTTACTTAACGAGGGCCGGTTGAAAAATTGACTTCACGAGGGCCAGTTGAAAAATCTACCTTACGAGGGCCGGTTGAAAAATCTACCTTACGAGGGCCGGTTTAAAAATGTACCGTACGAGGGCCGGTTGAAAAATCTACCTTACGAGGGCCGGTTGGAAAATTTACTTAACGAGGGCCGGTTGAAAAATTGACTTCACGAGGGCCGGTTGAAAAATCTACCTTACGAGGGCCGGTTGAAAAATCTACCTTACGAGGGCCGGTTGAAAAATTTACTTAACGAGGGCCGGTTGAAAAATCTACCTTACGAGGGCCGGTTGAAAAATTTACTTAACGAGGGCCGGTTGAAAAATTGACTCCACGAGGGCCGGTTGAAAAATCTACCTTACGAGGGGCGGTTGAAGAATCTACCTTACGAGGGCCGGTTGAAAAATTGACTTTACGAGGGCCGGTTGAAAAATCAACCTTACGAGGGCCGGTTGAAAAATTGACTACGAAGGCCGGTTGAAAAATTGACTTTACGAGGGCCGGTTGAAAAATCTACCTTACGAAGGCCGGTTGATAAATCCACCTTACGAGGGCCGGTTGGAAAATTTACTTAACGAGGGCCGGTTGAAAAATTGACTCCACGAGGGCCGGTTGAAAAATCTACCTTACGAGGGGCGGTTGAAGAATCTACCTTACGAGGGCCGGTTGAAAAATTGACTTTACGAGGGCCGGTTGAAAAATCTACCTTACGAGGGCCGGTTGAAAAATTGACTTTACGAGGGCCGGTTGAAAAATTGACTTTACGAGGGCCGGTTGAAAAATCTACCTTACGAGGGCCGGTTGAAAAATCTACCTTACGAAGGCCGGTTGAAAAATTGACTTTACGAGGGCCGGTTGAAAAATCTACCTTACGAAGGCCGGTTGATAAATCCACCTTACGAGGGCCGGTTGGAAAATTTACTTAACGAGGGCCGGTTGAAAAATTGACTTCACGAGGGCCGGTTGAAAAATCTACCTTACGAGGGCCGGTTTAAAAATCTACCGTACGAGGGCCAGTGGAAAAATTTACCTTACAAGGGCCGGTTGAAAAATCAACCTTACGAGGGCCGCTTGAAAAATTGACTACGAAGGCCGGTTGAAAAATTGACTTTACGAGGGCCGGTTGAAAGATCTACCTTACGAGGGCCGGTTGAAAAATCTACCTTACGAGGGCCGGTTGAAAAATCTACCTTACGAGGGGCGGTTGAAAAACCTACCTTACGAGGGCCGGTTGAAAAATTGACTTTACGAGGGCCGGTTGAAAAATTTACCTTACGAGGGCCGGTTGAAAAATCTAACTTACGAGGGCCGGTTGAAAAATCTACTTTACGAGGGCCGGTTGAAAAATTGACTTTACGAGGGCCGGTTGAAAAATCTACCTTACGAAGGCCGGTTGATAAATCCACCTTACGAGGGCCGGTTGGAAAATTTACTTAACGAGGGCCGGTTGAAAAATTGACTTCACGAGGGCCGGTTGAAAAATCTACCTTACGAGGGCCGGTTTAAAAATCTACCGTACGAGGGCCAGTGGAAAAATTTACCTTACAAGGGCCGGTTGAAAAATCAACCTTACGAGGGCCGGTTGAAAAATTGACTACGAAGGCCGGTTGAAAAATCTACCTTACGAAGGCCGGTTGAAAAATTGACTTTACGAGGGCCGGTTGAAAAATCTACCTTACGAAGGCCGGTTGATAAATCCACCTTACGAGGGCCGGTTGGAAAATTTACTTAACGAGGGCCGGTTGAAAAATTGACTCCACGAGGGCCGGTTGAAAAATCTACCTTACGAGGGGCGGTTGAAGAATCTACCTTACGAGGGCCGGTTGAAAAATTGACTTTACGAGGGCCGGTTGAAAAATCTACCTTACGAGGGCCGGTTGAAAAATTGACTTTACGAGGGCCGGTTGAAAAATTGACTTTACGAGGGCCGGTTGAAAAATCTACCTTACGAGGGCCGGTTGAAAAATCTACCTTACGAGGGCCGGTTGAAAAATTGACTTTACGAGGGCCGGTTGAAAAATCTACCTTACGAGGGCCGGTTGAAAAATTTACCTTACGAGGGCCGGTTGAAAAATTGACTTTACGAGGGCCGGTTGAAAAATTGACTTTAAGAGGGCCGGTTGAAAAATCTACCTTACGAAGGCCGGTTGATAAATCTACCTTACGAGGGCCGGTTGGAAAATTTACTTAACGAGGGCCGGTTGAAAAATTGACTTCACGAGGGCCGGTTGAAAAATCTACCTTACGAGGGCCGGTTGAAAAATCTACCTTACGAGGGCCGGTTTAAAAATGTACCGTACGAGGGCCGGTTGAAAAATCTACCTTACGAGGGCCGGTTGGAAAATTTACTTAACGAGGGCCGGTTGAAAAATTGACTTCACGAGGGCCGGTTGAAAAATCTACCTTACGAGGGCCGGTTAAAAAATCTACCTTACGAGGGCCGGTTGAAAAATCTTCCTTACAAGGGCCGGTTGAAAAACCTACCTTACGAGGGCCTGTTGAAAAATTGACTTTACGAGGGCCGGTTGAAAAATCTACCTTACGAGGGCCGGTTGAAAAATTTACCTTACGAGGGCCGGTTGAAAAATTGACTTTACGAGGGCCGGTTGAAAAATTGACTTTAAGAGGGCCGGTTGAAAAATCTACCTTACGAAGGCCGGTTGATAAATCTACCTTACGAGGGCCGGTTGGAAAATTTACTTAACGAGGGCCGGTTGAAAAATTGACTTCACGAGGGCCGGTTGAAAAATCTACCTTACGAGGGCCGGTTGAAAAATCTACCTTACGAGGGCCGGTTTAAAAATGTACCGTACGAGGGCCGGTTGAAAAATCTACCTTACGAGGGCCGGTTGGAAAATTTACTTAACGAGGGCCGGTTGAAAAATTGACTTCACGAGGGCCGGTTGAAAAATCTACCTTACGAGGGCCGGTTAAAAAATCTACCTTACGAGGGCCGGTTGAAAAATCTTCCTTACAAGGGCCGGTTGAAAAACCTACCTTACGAGGGCCTGTTGAAAAATTGACTTTACGAGGGCCGGTTGAAAAATCTACCTTACGAGGGCCGGTTGAAAAATTTACCTTACGAGGGCCGGTTGAAAAATTGACTTTACGAGGGCCGGTTGAAAAATTGACTTTAAGAGGGCCGGTTGAAAAATCTACCTTACGAAGGCCGGTAGATAAATCTACCTTACGAGGGCCGGTTGAAAAATTGACTTTACGAGGGCCGGTTGAAAAATCTTCCTTACAAGGGCCGGTTGAAAAACCTACCTTACGAGGGCCTGTTGAAAAATTGACTTTACGAGGGCCGGTTGAAAAATCTACCTTACGAGGGCCGGTTGAAAAATTTACCTTACGAGGGCCGGTTGAAAAATTGACTTAACGAGGGCCGGTTGAAAAATTGACTTCACGAGGGCCAGTTGAAAAATCTACCTTACGAGGGCCGGTTGAAAAATCTACCTTACGAGGGCCGGTTTAAAAATGTACCGTACGAGGGCCGGTTGAAAAATCTACCTTACGAGGGCCGGTTGGAAAATTTACTTAACGAGGGCCGGTTGAAAAATTGACTTCACGAGGGCCGGTTGAAAAATCTACCTTACGAGGGCCGGTTGAAAAATCTACCTTACGAGGGCCGGTTGAAAAATTTACTTAACGAGGGCCGGTTGAAAAATCTACCTTACGAGGGCCGGTTGAAAAATTTACTTAACGAGGGCCGGTTGAAAAATTGACTCCACGAGGGCCGGTTGAAAAATCTACCTTACGAGGGGCGGTTGAAGAATCTACCTTACGAGGGCCGGTTGAAAAATTGACTTTACGAGGGCCGGTTGAAAAATCTACCTTACGAGGGCCGGTTGAAAAATTGACTTTACGAGGGCCGGTTGAAAAATTGACTTTACGAGGGCCGGTTGAAAAATCTACCTTACGAGGGCCGGTTGAAAAATCTACCTTACGAAGGCCGGTTGAAAAATTGACTTTACGAGGGCCGGTTGAAAAATCTACCTTACGAAGGCCGGTTGATAAATCCACCTTACGAGGGCCGGTTGGAAAATTTACTTAACGAGGGCCGGTTGAAAAATTGACTTCACGAGGGCCGGTTGAAAAATCTACCTTACGAGGGCCGGTTTAAAAATCTACCGTACGAGGGCCAGTGGAAAAATTTACCTTACAAGGGCCGGTTGAAAAATCAACCTTACGAGGGCCGCTTGAAAAATTGACTACGAAGGCCGGTTGAAAAATTGACTTTACGAGGGCCGGTTGAAAGATCTACCTTACGAGGGCCGGTTGAAAAATCTACCTTACGAGGGCCGGTTGAAAAATCTACCTTACGAGGGGCGGTTGAAAAACCTACCTTACGAGGGCCGGTTGAAAAATTGACTTTACGAGGGCCGGTTGAAAAATTTACCTTACGAGGGCCGGTTGAAAAATCTAACTTACGAGGGCCGGTTGAAAAATCTACTTTACGAGGGCCGGTTGAAAAATTGACTTTACGAGGGCCGGTTGAAAAATCTACCTTACGAAGGCCGGTTGATAAATCCACCTTACGAGGGCCGGTTGGAAAATTTACTTAACGAGGGCCGGTTGAAAAATTGACTTCACGAGGGCCGGTTGAAAAATCTACCTTACGAGGGCCGGTTTAAAAATCTACCGTACGAGGGCCAGTGGAAAAATTTACCTTACAAGGGCCGGTTGAAAAATCAACCTTACGAGGGCCGGTTGAAAAATTGACTACGAAGGCCGGTTGAAAAATTGACTTTACGAGGGCCGGTTGAAAGATCTACCTTACGAGGGCCGGTTGAAAAATCTACCTTACGAGGGCCGGTTGAAAAATCTACCTTACGAGGGGCGGTTGAAAAACCTACCTTACGAGGGCCGGTTGAAAAATTGACTTTACGAGGGCCGGTTGAAAAATTTACCTTACGAGGGCCGGTTGAAAAATTGACTTTACGAGGGCCGGTTGAAAAATTTACCTTACGAGGGCCGGTTGAAAAATCTAACTTACGAGGGCCGGTTGAAAAATCTACTTTACGAGGGCCGGTTGAAAAATCTACCTTACGAGGGCCGGTTGAAAAATTGACTTTACGAGGGCCGGTTGAAAAATCTACCTTACGAGGGCCGGTTGAAAAATTGACTTTACGAGGGCCGGTTGAAAAATTGACTTTACGAGGGCCGGTTGAAAAATCTACCTTACGAGGGCCGGTTGAAAAATCTACCTTACGAAGGCCGGTTGAAAAATTGACTTTACGAGGGCCGGTTGAAAAATCTACCTTACGAAGGCCGGTTGATAAATCCACCTTACGAGGGCCGGTTGGAAAATTTACTTAACGAGGGCCGGTTGAAAAATTGACTTCACGAGGGCCGGTTGAAAAATCTACCTTACGAGGGCCGGTTTAAAAATCTACCGTACGAGGGCCAGTGGAAAAATTTACCTTACAAGGGCCGGTTGAAAAATCAACCTTACGAGGGCCGCTTGAAAAATTGACTACGAAGGCCGGTTGAAAAATTGACTTTACGAGGGCCGGTTGAAAGATCTACCTTACGAGGGCCGGTTGAAAAATCTACCTTACGAGGGCCGGTTGAAAAATCTACCTTACGAGGGGCGGTTGAAAAACCTACCTTACGAGGGCCGGTTGAAAAATTGACTTTACGAGGGCCGGTTGAAAAATTTACCTTACGAGGGCCGGTTGAAAAATCTAACTTACGAGGGCCGGTTGAAAAATCTACTTTACGAGGGCCGGTTGAAAAATTGACTTTACGAGGGCCGGTTGAAAAATCTACCTTACGAAGGCCGGTTGATAAATCCACCTTACGAGGGCCGGTTGGAAAATTTACTTAACGAGGGCCGGTTGAAAAATTGACTTCACGAGGGCCGGTTGAAAAATCTACCTTACGAGGGCCGGTTTAAAAATCTACCGTACGAGGGCCAGTGGAAAAATTTACCTTACAAGGGCCGGTTGAAAAATCAACCTTACGAGGGCCGGTTGAAAAATTGACTACGAAGGCCGGTTGAAAAATTGACTTTACGAGGGCCGGTTGAAAGATCTACCTTACGAGGGCCGGTTGAAAAATCTACCTTACGAGGGCCGGTTGAAAAATCTACCTTACGAGGGGCGGTTGAAAAACCTACCTTACGAGGGCCGGTTGAAAAATTGACTTTACGAGGGCCGGTTGAAAAATTTACCTTACGAGGGCCGGTTGAAAAATTGACTTTACGAGGGCCGGTTGAAAAATTTACCTTACGAGGGCCGGTTGAAAAATCTAACTTACGAGGGCCGGTTGAAAAATCTACTTTACGAGGGCCGGTTGAAAAATTGACTTTACGAGGGCCGGTTGAAAAATCTACCTTACGAGGGCCGGTTGAAAAATCTAACTTACGAGGGCCGGTTGAAAAATTTACTTAACGAGGGCCGGTTGAAAAATTGACTCCACGAGGGCCGGTTGAAAAATCTACCTTACGAGGGGCGGTTGAAGAATCTACCTTACGAGGGCCGGTTGAAAAATTGACTTTACGAGGGCCGGTTGAAAAATCTACCTTACGAGGGCCGGTTGAAAAATTGACTTTACGAGGGCCGGTTGAAAAATTGACTTTACGAGGGCCGGTTGAAAAATCTACCTTACGAGGGCCGGTTGAAAAATCTACCTTACGAGGGCCGGTTGAAAAATTGACTTTACGAGGGCCGGTTGAAAAATCTACCTTACGAGGGCCGGTTGAAAAATTTACCTTACGAGGGCCGGTTGAAAAATTGACTTTACGAGGGCCGGTTGAAAAATTGACTTTAAGAGGGCCGGTTGAAAAATCTACCTTACGAAGGCCGGTTGATAAATCTACCTTACGAGGGCCGGTTGAAAAATCTACCTTACGAAGGCCGGTTGATAAATCCACCTTACGAGGGCCGGTTGGAAAATTTACTTAACGAGGGCCGGTTGAAAAATTGACTTCACGAGGGCCGGTTGAAAAATCTACCTTACGAGGGCCGGTTAAAAAATCTACCGTACGAGGGCCAGTGGAAAAATTTACCTTACAAGGGCCGGTTGAAAAATCAACCTTACGAGGGCCGGTTGAAAAATTGACTACGAAGGCCGGTTGAAAAATTGACTTTACGAGGGCCGGTTGAAAGATCTACCTTACGAGGGCCGGTTGAAAAATCTACCTTACGAGGGCCGGTTGAAAAATCTACCTTACGAGGGGCGGTTGAAAAACCTACCTTACGAGGGCCGGTTGAAAAATTGACTTTACGAGGGCCGGTTGAAAAATTTACCTTACGAGGGCCGGTTGAAAAATTGACTTTACGAGGGCCGGTTGAAAAATTTACCTTACGAGGGCCGGTTGAAAAATCTAACTTACGAGGGCCGGTTGAAAAATCTACTTTACGAGGGCCGGTTGAAAAATTGACTTTACGAGGGCCGGTTGAAAAATCTACCTTACGAGGGCCGGTTGAAAAATCTAACTTACGAGGGCCGGTTGAAAAATTTACTTAACGAGGGCCGGTTGAAAAATTGACTCCACGAGGGCCGGTTGAAAAATCTACCTTACGAGGGGCGGTTGAAGAATCTACCTTACGAGGGCCGGTTGAAAAATTGACTTTACGAGGGCCGGTTGAAAAATCTACCTTACGAGGGCCGGTTGAAAAATTGACTTTACGAGGGCCGGTTGAAAAATTGACTTTACGAGGGCCGGTTGAAAAATCTACCTTACGAGGGCCGGTTGAAAAATCTACCTTACGAGGGCCGGTTGAAAAATTGACTTTACGAGGGCCGGTTGAAAAATCTACCTTACGAGGGCCGGTTGAAAAATTTACCTTACGAGGGCCGGTTGAAAAATTGACTTTACGAGGGCCGGTTGAAAAATTGACTTTAAGAGGGCCGGTTGAAAAATCTACCTTACGAAGGCCGGTTGATAAATCTACCTTACGAGGGCCGGTTGGAAAATTTACTTAACGAGGGCCGGTTGAAAAATTGACTTCACGAGGGCCGGTTGAAAAATCTACCTTACGAGGGCCGGTTGAAAAATCTACCTTACGAGGGCCGGTTTAAAAATGTACCGTACGAGGGCCGGTTGAAAAATCTACCTTACGAGGGCCGGTTGGAAAATTTACTTAACGAGGGCCGGTTGAAAAATTGACTTCACGAGGGCCGGTTGAAAAATCTACCTTACGAGGGCCGGTTAAAAAATCTACCTTACGAGGGCCGGTTGAAAAATCTTCCTTACAAGGGCCGGTTGAAAAACCTACCTTACGAGGGCCTGTTGAAAAATTGACTTTACGAGGGCCGGTTGAAAAATCTACCTTACGAGGGCCGGTTGAAAAATTTACCTTACGAGGGCCGGTTGAAAAATTGACTTTACGAGGGCCGGTTGAAAAATTGACTTTAAGAGGGCCGGTTGAAAAATCTACCTTACGAAGGCCGGTAGATAAATCTACCTTACGAGGGCCGGTTGAAAAATTGACTTTACGAGGGCCGGTTGAAAAATCTTCCTTACAAGGGCCGGTTGAAAAACCTACCTTACGAGGGCCTGTTGAAAAATTGACTTTACGAGGGCCGGTTGAAAAATCTACCTTACGAGGGCCGGTTGAAAAATTTACCTTACGAGGGCCGGTTGAAAAATTGACTTAACGAGGGCCGGTTGAAAAATTGACTTCACGAGGGCCAGTTGAAAAATCTACCTTACGAGGGCCGGTTGAAAAATCTACCTTACGAGGGCCGGTTTAAAAATGTACCGTACGAGGGCCGGTTGAAAAATCTACCTTACGAGGGCCGGTTGGAAAATTTACTTAACGAGGGCCGGTTGAAAAATTGACTTCACGAGGGCCGGTTGAAAAATCTACCTTACGAGGGCCGGTTGAAAAATCTACCTTACGAGGGCCGGTTGAAAAATCTTCCTTACAAGGACCGGTTGAAAAACCTACCTTACGAGGGCCTGTTGAAAAATTGACTTTACGAGGGTCGGTTGAAAAATTGACTTTACGAGGGCCGGTTGAAAAATCTACCTTACGAGGGCCGGTTGAAAAATTTACTTAACGAGGGCCGGTTGAAAAATCTACCTTACGAGGGCCGGTTGAAAAATTTACTTAACGAGGGCCGGTTGAAAAATTGACTCCACGAGGGCCGGTTGAAAAATCTACCTTACGAGGGGCGGTTGAAGAATCTACCTTACGAGGGCCGGTTGAAAAATTGACTTTACGAGGGCCGGTTGAAAAATCTACCTTACGAGGGCCGGTTGAAAAATTGACTTTACGAGGGCCGGTTGAAAAATTGACTTTACGAGGGCCGGTTGAAAAATCTACCTTACGAGGGCCGGTTGAAAAATCTACCTTACGAAGGCCGGTTGAAAAATTGACTTTACGAGGGCCGGTTGAAAAATCTACCTTACGAAGGCCGGTTGATAAATCCACCTTACGAGGGCCGGTTGGAAAATTTACTTAACGAGGGCCGGTTGAAAAATTGACTTCACGAGGGCCGGTTGAAAAATCTACCTTACGAGGGCCGGTTTAAAAATCTACCGTACGAGGGCCAGTGGAAAAATTTACCTTACAAGGGCCGGTTGAAAAATCAACCTTACGAGGGCCGGTTGAAAAATTGACTACGAAGGCCGGTTGAAAAATTGACTTTACGAGGGCCGGTTGAAAGATCTACCTTACGAGGGCCGGTTGAAAAATCTACCTTACGAGGGCCGGTTGAAAAATCTACCTTACGAGGGGCGGTTGAAAAACCTACCTTACGAGGGCCGGTTGAAAAATTGACTTTACGAGGGCCGGTTGAAAAATTTACCTTACGAGGGCCGGTTGAAAAATCTAACTTACGAGGGCCGGTTGAAAAATCTACTTTACGAGGGCCGGTTGAAAAATTGACTTTACGAGGGCCGGTTGAAAAATCTACCTTACGAAGGCCGGTAGATAAATCTACCTTACGAGGGCCGGTTGAAAAATTGACTTTACGAGGGCCGGTTGAAAAATCTTCCTTACAAGGGCCGGTTGAAAAACCTACCTTACGAGGGCCTGTTGAAAAATTGACTTTACGAGGGCCGGTTGAAAAATCTACCTTACGAGGGCCGGTTGAAAAATTTACCTTACGAGGGCCGGTTGAAAAATTGACTTAACGAGGGCCGGTTGAAAAATTGACTTCACGAGGGCCAGTTGAAAAATCTACCTTGCGAGGGCCGGTTGAAAAATCTACCTTACGAGGGCCGGTTTAAAAATGTACCGTACGAGGGCCGGTTGAAAAATCTACCTTACGAGGGCCGGTTGGAAAATTTACTTAACGAGGGCCGGTTGAAAAATTGACTTCACGAGGGCCGGTTGAAAAATCTACCTTACGAGGGCCGGTTGAAAAATCTACCTTACGAGGGCCGGTTGAAAAATCTTCCTTACAAGGACCGGTTGAAAAACCTACCTTACGAGGGCCTGTTGAAAAATTGACTTTACGAGGGTCGGTTGAAAAATTGACTTTACGAGGGCCGGTTGAAAAATCTACCTTACGAGGGCCGGTTGAAAAATTTACTTAACGAGGGCCGGTTGAAAAATCTACCTTACGAGGGCCGGTTGAAAAATTTACTTAACGAGGGCCGGTTGAAAAATTGACTCCACGAGGGCCGGTTGAAAAATCTACCTTACGAGGGGCGGTTGAAGAATCTACCTTACGAGGGCCGGTTGAAAAATTGACTTTACGAGGGCCGGTTGAAAAATCTACCTTACGAGGGCCGGTTGAAAAATTGACTTCACGAGGGCCGGTTGAAAAATCTACCTTACAAGGGCCGGTTTAAAAATCTACCGTACGAGGGCCAGTGGAAAAATTTACCTTACAAGGGCCGGTTGAAAAATCAACCTTACGAGGGCCGGTTGAAAAATTGACTACGAAGGCCGGTTGAAAATTTGACTTTACGAGGGCCGGTTGAAAGATCTACCTTACGAGGGCCGGTTGAAAAATCTACCTTACGAGGGCCGGTTGAAAAATCTACCTTACGAGGGGCGGTTGAAAAACCTACCTTACGAGGGCCGGTTGAAAAATTGACTTTACGAGGGCCGGTTGAAAAATTTACCTTACGAGGGCCGGTTGAAAAATTGACTTTACGAGGGCCGGTTGAAAAATTTACCTTACGAGGGCCGGTTGAAAAATCTAACTTACGAGGGCCGGTTGAAAAATCTACTTTACGAGGGCCGGTTGAAAAATTGACTTTACGAGGGCCGGTTGAAAAATCTACCTTACGAGGGCCGGTTGAAAAATTTACCTTACGAGGGCCGGTTGAAAAATTGACGTTACAAGGGCCTGTTGAGAAATTGATTTTACGAGGGCCGGTTGAAAAAACTACCTTACGAGGGCCGGTTTAAAAATCTACCTTATGAGGGCCGGTTAAAAAATCTACCGTACGAGGTTTGGTTGAAAAATCTACCGTACCAGGCCCGGTTGAAAAATCTACCTTACGAGGGCCGGTTGAAAAATATCTACTTAAAGAGGGCCGGTTGAAAAATCTACTGTACGACGGCCGGTTGAAAAATCTACTTCATGAAGGCCGGGTAAATCTACTTTACGAGGGGCGGTTGAAAAATTTACTTTACGAGGGCAGGTTGGAAAAATACCCAATTCGAAAAATCTTGAAAAAATATTTTTTAAAATGCCAGCTCAACGTATCCAGCGGCATTTTAAAGCTTGAACTCTTGGGATTAAAAAAAATAGAAAAAATCCGCTATCTCTTAAGGGGGCATATTCCCCCCCTATATATATATTTATTTCTGGGAAGTGAAAAACATTGTAAAGAAAGACAAAAGTCGAAGATCGCTAATGGTTTGTCTGTCAAATTGCCGATTTATAAATATATATCTTATATTTTTATTTACAATATATATTTCTGGGAAGTCAGAAACATTGTAAAGAAAGATAAAAGTCGAAGATCGCTAATGGTTTGTCTGTCGAATCGCCGATGGCGTATAGTGCCATCTAACGGTGGCGCGCACCGTACGGATGGTAATTCGTTGCGCGTGCCCCGTTCACTACTATGCCGACGCCATCGGAGTTCACCAAAACCTTTCACATCTTCTTAAATTATTCAAGCCATCTATGCTCTAGTGATAATGCATGATTCTGTTTTCCTATAGAGTAGGAAGGAACCATCCTCAACTCTGAATAGAGATATAGATATATATATATATTTCATACTTCTACTTTACTCACGGCTGTTCACTGGTATCCTGACCAGATAACTCCATTTTTCCAAACTTTTCGTTGTTCATGCCACAAGTATTTCCAAAACTGTCATATCCACTGATCAGTCTCATTGGATTGCCATATACAAGTGCGAATGCTGCTATGAGAATCTAATAAGACAAATAAAACAATTAGTCCCAGTACGCTGAGACCAGGAGCTTCACATATCCAGTCGACAAAAAATGATTTTTCGTTGAAAAACATACTATCTGACATATAAAAAATTAAGACCGATAAATTGACTGCGCATTTGAGGCTAGAGAAAGTGTAACAGTGTACGTTTTGACAAAGTTTTTTTAAACTTGAGTCAATTTGTCCAATTAGTTCAATTTTCATAAAAAGAAAGTCTACTATTTCACTAATAAAGATTTTTCACGCTGTTTCGTTCGTTACAAACACACCTATGTACTTATGTTAAAGAGGTTATGGTCGACACTGCAAATCAAAACGCCTATCTGACTGAGAATGTTTGATGAAAATGTAATTTTTCATCTGTATGGTATTATTTAAACTAATTGAATAAGTTATCATCGATTGTAATTGGACAGAAGGTATGTTTCAAATTTGGAACAATGGATGTTGGGGTGTAACTTTTTGGACACTTGCTTACAATTAGAGTACCATGTAATCAACTATAACACTCCTTTTTTTTTACATGCCCGGACAGTTATTGAAGCAAAAGAAAGCAAAAAAGGTTGACAGAACATAAAAATCATAAGGTCTTTTTTTTGTTTTTCGAAACACTGAATTTATTCATAATAGACGTTAACAGTTTGTAGGTTACTCGTTGAGTAACCTACAAATTTATGAATAATACACATAGTCGCGAAGGGTACGTACCATAAGACACCAGAAAGTTATGAAAAGGCATAGCCAAAATATGTCCGTGCATCCTCGAACTCTCGTAGGATCGGGGTGTTGATCTTCTTGTTCTTCTTCTCCACAACACGACATTTTCACTTAACTAATCGTATATTATTTCAAACCCAGATATGGCTCACTTCGTCTTATAAAGCTGTGTTTAACCACTCTTTTCTGTGTCTGTATATATTTCTCCACAATGTCTAAAAAGTAGCATGGAAAAGTTTTCTATTGAGATGCAAAGAACAAGCCCCAGCCGACTCATGATAAACTGTGGCCATGATCATCATCATTACCATCATCAATATTATTATTATTAGTATTGTAGTTGTAATCGTTATTATTATTATTATCATGAAAGACGACGTGTACACGGTGCTCGTTAATCTGGTTTTACTATCACCGACACAGTTAAGCCGAGTGTAAAGCCTGGCATTCACTATCTTGCATGCAGTCTGCCGCGCAGGCAGGTCACACTCCACGTACCATCCTGCAAGCCGGACGTTGGGTGGAGTTTCCCGGATCTGGCAGGATGCAGCGGGCGTCCTGCCGGCGATGCCAGATACGGTGCAGGCTGCAACTACATTATCGATCTGGCATTTGTTTTTTGCTTGACGGTCGGCACGGCAAACTGCATGCGGATTGTGAATGTCAGACACGGCATAACACACCCGAAGTCAGAGACGCGGCGAGAAAAGTATAATTACCGACTGTTGGTATACCGACGGCGTAGACGACGACTTACGACCACGATACGTTTTTTTTTCAGCCCCTTGCCGAAAAATATAATTTTTTTAAATTTATTCATTTGACAGAAAATATATTTAATGAGTTCATCAGGTGTATTTTTTTAAGTAAGCAAGTAAGTGTGCCAAAACTTAAGCATGCTGGCTGTACCCTCCAGCCGGGGCTGCCCATTATTCCCCTTCAAGACAATGATTTTGAGGAAATTATAAAAACCACTTTAGTAATGTTTTGTTTATTATTAATGTTGCATTATTAGTATCATTATTATTTTCATACATATTTGATATCTGCCATCAACAAATATGTTACAAGTTTTTTCATTATTTTTTTTTTTTTTTCAATCTCCCATTACTAATACCTGATCCGTTCGTTCGCAAGAAAATTGTTGCTATATCATATAATAAATACATAATAACTAATCGTTCATACCGAATAATTATCATCAGTATATTATAATCGTAATGTTATAACTGTACATCTCCGCAGCTATATATATATAAATATGTTACCGTAAAATATACATAGCCAACGCTTGATCATTATAATTAATATGGTGACGGATTACAAATGAACGAATGAGTATCCTTCTTTTTTTTTCTTCGTCTACACTTTTTTTTTTATTATAAAGAAAAAAGTAAACGAAGTTTTTATATATAAACTGTTTAACAAATCAATCGACATCGGGCCCGGATGATTCCGAGAATTTTCATCATACCTCTTTACTACTGGCAAATACTATACATATAAAAATTGTTATTACAAAGCGCTTTGACGTTCTATAACATTCTCCTAAGCGAGATTGTTATTTTTAATAATGCTATTTGTCCAATACACGAGTAACTGCTTTGTCGATTTTAACATAATCGTGCAATGAAACGATGGCATTTTTTTTTGTTTTTTTTTCGTTTGGATCACATTTTTCATACGCAATTATTATGACGTTTCTTGTTAGTCGAATCTGAGACGTCACGTGTTCGCGTATTTTTATTTACTCGTCGCTATGTCGTCTCTGTACTATTCAAGCATTCATCACGAATTCAACATGTCTCTTTGAAAATAATTCTTCACTATTTTCTTAATTTTTTTTTTCTTCAATCCTCGGGCTAAAATTTAGATCGCTAGATTATTATTATTATTATTATTATATTAGGGACGGGGACGGTGGCGAACTCACAAATGGCCTTATCATGTCCATTCAACACTACGTGGTGATTTGACCGGCAAATTTTACAAGTGAAAATAAAATGGAATTAAAAATACAATAAAACCGAACGAGTTTCAGAGTATAATTATTATTTTTTCAATCGTTAGAGTCACACGGAAATGTCAATTGAAACATTTTTCATGCTTCTACTTCTATTAATCTCTCTCTCTCTCTTTCTCTCTTTTTTCAATTGATTTTTTTTTTGTGGATTTTCTTCATGATCACTAATTATTTATTTCATCTAATTTGGGAGGACCTCCTGTACAACCACATTTTTTATTGTCAGTTGTCATGGACGTGTCACCAAATTTATGCTACTTGATTAACCCGCAGATGTACGCAGCTGCAATATAATTGATCTCATTATTATTTTTCTTTCTTCTTTAAATCAATTTATTTATTCTCGTGTCAAGTGCAAGAGCTCGTTTTTACGTCTTCGTATTTCGGTGGGTGTGTTTGTGTTTGTGGATGCTTCTCTCCTTTACTGAACTGGGAAAAAACGGATTTATTTTAAATTCAAAGGAAATTTATCGTAGAGAAAGAAATTTTTCATCGAATCAAGTAAAATGTCTGTGAGCTCCGCAAAAAAATATTCAACTACATAATCAATAATTTGATTATTAAATTAATTTTTATTAATATCTTATAATTTTTAAAATTAATTTCTCAATTAATAGCTATTCATCTTATTTATTGAATTAATTTTCATTCAATTTAAATATGTGTCGTTTGATCCGACCAAAATTTATTTGAATTTTAAAAAATCCGTTTTTACACAGTGTAGTCCTTCCTCCTCGAATTCCGCCTTAAAATCGGATTGTTCGTTGCTCGATCGTTATTTTCTTGTTTTTAATATTATACAAATTATCGCGAACTAGCCCATAAAACTTTACTAAAAATCACTATTGGGCTTACTCGTTTCGGGATTGGCCGAGAAATATTTTTCCATAAACGGACGATCAATTAAATTGTCGATTAAAAGCGCGCAAACGATTGCGAATGGCTAACCAAACTAAACACTATACTCAGCTGATCGAATTGATCGTTTATTATAATTTTTGCGAACAGCAAATATATAGGTGCACATATATATATATATATATGTGCACCTAAGCATGGATGCATTTTTTTAGTTCATGTACGAAATATATCGTGTGTGTGTATGTTGTGTGCTCTGCGGACTCATTTTCGTATATAAAATATATTGGTGATTCGGTGTTGGCAATTATAACGCTATACCGTAATCTTCTCCTTCTTTTTTGGTGTTTTGTTGCTTATGCACAATCGTCATTCATTTTGGGAAAATGCTCTATGACGAATTGTTAATTTTTATTAGCAGAAAGGCTAAAAGTATATCGTGAAAGGCAACCCGATACTTGTGTAATCACAGACATGTGTGAAACAGATACACACGTACATGATTACAGGTATAAGTGCATATATACACACGTATACCTCCACGAATTATACGCACATCAGGGAAGAGTACTTTGATTTTTTGCCTTGATACTCATGGTATTAGGTCCGGTTGTTCCAACTCTTCGAAGAAGAATGCAAAGAAGAAGAAGAAGAAGAAGAAGAAGAAGAAGAAGAAGAAGAAGAAGAAGAAGACGAAGAAGAAGAAGAAGAAGAAGAAGAAGAAGAAGAAGAAGAAGAAGAAGATGTGAAGGAAAAAAGAAGAAGAGTAAGCACTACAGTATTAATTTGAAGCTGATTGTGAGACTTGACCACTGATGGTTTTTAATTATTCTTCGCTCGATATATTAAATTCGTAGCTGACATAGATAAATAATTATAAATTACATAGTGATCGTTTAGTTTATGCCAATTGCTCAGATCGTACACATTAGTTTGGTTGTTTGAATAACAAAAATTCATCTTAATGCTCAGAGATTGTGTTTATTGAAAAATTGTTTATAATTTGAGCGAATGAGATGTTGGGTAATATTATTTGCACTGGGTAAAAAATGTTTACCTCAAAAATATTTTAATCGAATGGCTTTAATTTTTAACTCTTTTTTTTCGGTGTCATCTCGCGGATGTCTCCTAAGAGGGCACGTCCGAGTTCAAAGGGTTAAACAATGAGTATTAAATCTCTTTCAGTTAACCAAAAAGACTCTTTAAGGGTCTAGCACGAGTAATGAATCCTTAAAAAAATATAATTATAATTAATGTTTCATTTGAAAAATCGAACGAAAATTGAGCTTCTGGGCGATTGGGCAATGTTATGTTCGTTTTCAATCTTAACCGAATATTAATTCGATCGAACAGATTATTTTCAATGTTGCTTACTCAAAATAAAAGATTGAAAAAAAACATTTTTTTTTTAATGTAGTATTTTTTATAAGACCGTTCTCGCGACTACAGTAAATTGTTAATATTGTTGCAACACACACGCGCGTTCAATAAAATTGACGATGCACAATCATAGCGAAAATAAAAATCGTTACGTTACGTTACGTTACGTTACGTTACGTTACGTTAAAAAACTGAAGAAACAAATCGATGAGATATTTTTTATTTCTTCCCATTCGATTGATGGGCGAGATGGGTTCTTCTTGCCCATAAATTGCATGCATAAATTTCGAGCATGCTTCGCGAATTGATCCACCTTGCGGAATCTAAAATTTATTTAACTACAGCGAGCAACGAAAAGGCAAAGCACTCCGAGTAAAATTTTTTTGTCTAAATATACAATCGTATGGGCAATTTACTCGAGGTTTAATCTGGCAAAACGTGTAGATGTACCATGGAATGTGAAATGGTACCCCAGGTACCAGAACGTTTATAATAAATATTTGAACCTAATATTCAATAACAAAAAACTTTTCCAAGCCGTGCAATAATTTATTAATAATTACAATATTTGCTCAAGCTTGAAACGAAGAAAAATTATTCAATCGTTTTGCTTTTTTACCAGACCCATTATGTAACAAAATGTCCATCCATTCAGAATGTTACAAAATTTTACCAGCTGTGTCATATTTTTGTGAGACGAATGATTAATGGCAGAAACGACACGTCGAGTTTTATTTCGATACAATATACTTGCCGTTTCTGACAACGTTAACCCTACAACGGTATACATACTGAGTTTTTCCTGTTGACGGTACACCGGGGCAACGAGTTACCCCATGACTGTCAGTTCTAGGTATGATCAGCATCTTCAGCATCTTCAGTAAGTACATTTGGCTGAAGTATGCGAAAAATAATACTAAACTGATAAATTAATGGCGGTACTAAAAAGCTCTTAGTAGGAAAAATTTCTTGCTGATCTTTCCGATCTTTATGATTGAAAAATCTGGCATAAATTTTTTTTCAGTGGGACTTAAAGTATGGTAAGAAATTAGCCAAGATCATTAGCACGCTCTACCAGTTTCAATCGCTCTCGAGATCGTTTGCCCCCGACCAGTCATCACGATATTACACATATGTACACACGGTAATCCCCACTGGTTATTTTGTTTCTTCTCCAAACGGAAAGAAACGAAGCACCGCGAACTATATCGACAGAATTCTATTACAAGATAATTTTTGTTAAAATTATAAATTTGTCAGATCCACAGTGATAAATTTTTCAAACATCAAGCGCCAGTTTATATTACAAATAGTTTCCAAGTTTGCGAACGTTTTTTTTTTTTTTTTTCGGGTAAAATATGCGAGTACACACCTTGATATTTATTTTTAGTTTAATTTTTGTATTTTTCGTTTTTTTTTTGCAATTTTTCTCACGTTCGAATCGCAAGAGTACAAAGCTGCACACTGCGGATGCACCCAACACATTAAAACTGTAACGTTCTTTTTCCAAAATTTAAGCATGCACTGAACGAATATACGAGGAGAGAATCTTCTTCTATTTTCTCTCGTAATTCAATCGGCGCACTGTATAAAAATTATCTACTACACGCTAGAGCCTCGAAAGCCTTATCACTAAAATGTTCTAGAAGATATCAACGATTTACACGAGAACGCATAATCGGAGAATTTACATATCGCATGTAAATATATCGACACACATTCATCCTAGGACTGGATTGTAAAATATATGTATGGTATTTTTGAAAAAAATTCTTTGCTTGTCTGCATTTAGAGTGAGAATATTTTGTGAATTTTGAGGCAAAACGATATGGACATTACTACCCTCAGTGTTAATTCCCTTCTAAATTCTTCGTGCTCATAAGTTAATCGTACAGAGTACAAACTTTAATAAAAAATTAAACAAGAGGTCGATTAAAAAAAAACATCGTATTTTTGAAAAAAATTCTTTGCTTGTCTGCATTTAGAGTGAGAATATTTTGTGAATTGTCACTTTTCCAATAAGCAAAACGATATGGACATTACTAGCCTCAGTGTTACTTCCCTTCTAAATTCTTCGTGCTCATAAGTTAATCGTACAGAGTACAAACTTTAATAAAAAATTAAACAAGAGGTCGATTAAAAAAAAAACATCGTATTTTTGAAAAAAATTCTTTGCTTGTCTGCATTTAGAGTGAGAATATTTTGTGAATTGTCACTTTTCCAATAAGCAAAACGATATGGACATTACTAGCCTCAGTGTTAATTCCTTTCTAAATTCTTCGTGCTCATAAGTATTAACTTATGAGCACGAAGAATTTAGAAGGTTTGTACTCTGTACGATTACGTACAGAGTACAAACTTTAATACAAAATTAAACAAGAGGTCGATTAAAATAAAAATCGTATTTGCAAATAACGAGGAGATAAAGCGTTTTATGAGCCAAAGTAAATTGCGGTTGCCCCCTTAAAAGATTACAAATTTCCAATTATTTTCGGTTACTTCCGTTTGAAATTGTTTGTGCTCATCAGGCACTTGTGCACTGTAGTACGAGCATTAATAAACAATAATAAAAACAAATAAACGATCAATAAAAAAAAACCTTATTTAAAAATACTGAGAGGATAACACATTTTATATTCCAAAGTAAGTTGAGGTATTTAAGTCCCCTTGAAGGGCTGCTAATTTCCAATTAGTTTCGATTGATAGTGTCTTTTTTTAACAGCATTTTTTTCTTTCACTGAAAATATTTGTTCATCATTATTGTTTCAACAAGAGGAGTTCTGAGAGTGAAATCGACGATAATCGACACGAGCTAAAGTTTCACCTCAAGTTTAAACTCGCGTCTAAATTTAAGTGTATACTTTGTGCTGAGTTATGGGTGTAAATTTTTAAGTATATACTCAAAATTAAACTCAAGTTCATGTGTTCAGATTCAAACTGACCTTTTTTGATTTGAGATTGCGTCTTTGGTTCGAGGATAAGGCAAATTTGAATTCGGAATGAAGCTTGAACTTGGGGCGGGGGTTGCTTTCATTGATGGGGTGAAAAAGTAACGATTTTTTAGAAATACACAGTTAGTATCGTATCTAAAAATATTCATATTGAAAGTCTGCCAATATTTTGGTAGACTGACCAGAATAATTCTAGAAAGGACAATTGAATATTTGCAGCCATGAACGTTTTTGGATTTTTTTTTTTTTCACTTCTTCGCTTCCATTTCTACGACAAGTATAGCTTCGAATCGGAGAGCCCCATGGGAGCTCGGTCCTGTTGAACAAGGGCAAATTGGAAACTTTTTATTGCATACAACAAGATTGGTGAAAGAACCATTTTGGACAGAATCCATTCAATCCAGAACCATTTGGACTCAGAAACATGGGGCACATAAATTGGTACAAAATTGCATTGAGGACAGCAATATAGGACACGAACTTTGACATGATTGGGCACATATAAGCAGTTATATAAAATTGCATTGAATACAACAGTAGTGGACATGAACTTTGACAATGCCCCCTATCTCCCATGCACTATGAACCCACAATCTTGAGTCTCAACCCCCATGTTTTCAATACTCCCTGCGTCTTGTCATTACTGTAAAAAGAAGCGTTATAATGTGCCACTAACTATTAGCACTCGCCCCGCGTGCGTTTGCCGTATTGCTGCGTCCTATGAATCCTAGATTGGAGGTGGTGATTTCTGTGATCGTCTTTAATTTCATTTCTCTTATATTTTATGTCCAATATTGCTGTATTCAAATACTTATTCAATCTTGTTAATTTTTAATTAATTTTGTTCATCTAGTTTTGACATACGGTAACCAGAATTTAAACTCTCATTAACATCGGAGGAAAAGGGGTGTTAGGGCGTCTATGGTGATCGGAATTCAAATTTGTTGAATCCTAGACAGGAGGTGGTGATTTCTGTGATCGTCTTTAATTTCTTTTCTCTTATATGTTATGCCCAATATTGCTGTATTCAAATACTTATTCAATCTTGTTAATTTTTAATTATTTTTGTTCATCTAGTTTGGACATACGGTAACCAGAATTTAAACTCTCATTAACATCGGAGGAAAAGGTGGTGATTTCTGTGATCGTCTTTAATTTCTTATCTCTTATATGTTATGCCCAATATTGCTGTATTCAAATACTTATTCAATCTTGTTAATTTTTAATTAATTTTGTTCATCTAGTTTTGACATACGGTAACCAGAATTTAAACTCTCATTAAATTGTTAATTTTTAATTAATTTTGTTCATCTAGTTTTGACATACGGTAACCAGAGTTTAAACTCTCATTAACATCGGAGGAAAAGGGGTGTTAGGGCGACCATGATGATCGGAATTCAAATTTGTTGAATCCTAGATAGGAGGTGGTGATTTCTGTGATCGTCTTTAATTTCTTTTCTCTTATATGTTATGTCCAATATTGTTGTATTCAAATACTTATTCAACCTTGTTATTTGCAATAACAAATCGAGTCCAATCGATCCCGTCATAATTGGACTGGGCCCGAGTAAGCATTACTCACTTTAAACATGGTCGGAGATTTGTTTTTTAATCCAGTCTCCAGATTTTATAATTATTATAACTATTATTAGTATTATTATTATCGATATTATTATTATTATTATTATTATTATTATTGTTATTATTATTTGTTTCTTCTTTAATAGTGTCTTTGGTATTACCTAAATTCTTTCTCTGCTTCGTTTTATTTTATTTCTTTCGTTAATTAAATCATAATTACGCAAGTAGATAACTGAAATGTTACAATATCGCAAATCACATTTTTTTAAATATCTCGTTAAATCGTTCGATCATCAGTGGATTAGTCACGATTCGATGAATGTGTCACTTTTTTATGTTTGTTTAAATCATCGCACGCTCGCGTTGTTTATTATTTTTTCAGTTATCGCGCGGCTCATTTCGTATATCGCCTATGTCTGATTAATTTTTTTTTTTCGCGGATTAACACGCGATGATATTTGGTTGATTGGAAAATTGAGACAAGGACAATTTGAACGAAAGATCATTCGGAATAATTTTTTTCACAAAATAATTATGATAATTATTTTTGAGAGCATATTCATTCTCGTCATGACGGAATATTATTGCAAAAGCCCAAATCTTCTCAATTATTCAGAAAAAAAGGTATAATAATTATATCAATAATTGTTGTTAACCATTTAAAAAATGTCTCACTTTCATTTTTTCACGATAATCATTCACACAATTTATCTCACCGATTCATTTTAAATGGGTTCTCTTTAAATCTTTTTAATCGACAGGTTTCGCGGAAGAATTTTTGTTCTCAACATTCTAGCTTTTATACCTCGCATTGACGAAACGATTCATAGAGAAAAAAAAAAAATCATTTTCGTTGGGCAATAAATGTTTTTTTTTTTTTTTTTTTTTTCGTGGTGAGCGATAATTAATTTTCTTTACGAAGCTTCGTTCTCTCTCTCTCTCGTATTTCTTCATCTTGCCATAATTTCCGACACTATTTCGGTCCTCGCGCTTACTAAATTTGCCAGACTTTACGATGGCACATAGGAACGCGACTCCATCAGCGAATATCTACTAAGTGTGCTATCCTATATATACATAATAATTATAATATCAATGAAAATAAATAAATAAATAAATAAATAAATAATATCAATAATAATAATAATAATAATAATAATAATAATAACATAAGCAATGCTTTTCAAGTAATTCTTGTCTTCGTCCATTTACTTTCGCGCCTCATTTTTATTTTGCAATATTTTCATTCATAACTCCCGTGTCCATTTCTATTTCGTCATTTATCATTTTCTCAGAACGCCCAGAATTTTTCCGAGCTTTGATTTGAATTCGCAAATTTTTTTTTTCCATTCATTTGATTTTTCGATTAAATCAATTTTATAATAAATGAACTCTCAACCCATGGGCTCTTTGGCGATGAATTTTCATTTGCGATTCGTAGCAGTAAATTTCAATAATAGTATCGTTATTTTTTTGTCATTTTTTAAAATATTTTTTTCATCGACTTTTGACGATCGTACTTCGAATTTTTCGTGAGATATGTCTTGCTGAGAAAATATATATGTTAAGCTTAAATCTTATCAGTTAACACTAGCAGCGCGTAGAAAAATTTATTTCGTACGCGCTCGGGGTGTTTGCGTGGAACATTTTTCGTTCCTCGATCCTTTTTTTCAATTCATCCCTTTTCTCGTCTTCGTGGATTTCCATTTCTTCTTATCTCACTGTATTCACCGTTACGACTAATTAACGCGAATTTTCTATTGCACATAAAACTTTGCACCATAATTGTAATTTTAGTCGATTTAACGTCAAATGCACCGGAAATTTCATTTGTCCGTGCGACTTTTTTTTTTTTTCGAGCGCAGAAGCGATTTAAAATCGCATAACTTTGTATTTGCTTCGTTTTTTAAATTCATCAATACATTTTTCCTTTCATTCCAATGTTATGATTTTTTTTCTCACGAATTCCTTTTTTCCTCACTTTTTCCTAGTTTCGTCGAGCCCCCTTTATAGATTCTATCTTTACTTTTCTCTTTTCCCAAAATTTTTAAAATCTCTTTCAACCAACTTTTATCTCGTTGCCACTTCAATTATTTTATTTTTTATTTTTTAACCGTTTTTTCCCTTCTTGCCGACGAACTTTTGTGTCGTTATTATTTCGCACGCTCTTTCCCTTCTCTTGTCCCTCATTCGCCATTTATTCTCTTATTTTTCGACTAAATTTTGCCCAGTCTCCGATCAACTTTTTCCTCTTCGAAGATTTTTCATTTTTTCTCGACGTTTTTTTTTTCATTTTAATCACTTAAGTTTTTAGTCCTCTTTCAATATTTCTTTTTCTTTTTCGACTAATCTTCTTTCGTTACACATTTTCGATTATTACATGTCGAATATATATTACCTTCGAAATTTTTTCGTCTTCTTCGTCGTTATTGAATTTTTCACGACTTTTTCTCTCATCACCAGAATCGTTGAGCGCTTTCCCACATATTTTTGAGGCTCGATCGAAACTCGAAACGAAAGTTCTCATAGTATCACGCTATGTTGCTTCCGCTCATCGTTGTCACGCACTTTTTCTCCGGTGTATTCTGACTCTCGGAATTGCTGCGAACGGCAGCTTTGGGTGGACTTCCGGGTGTCGGTGTGACGTCACCGGGCACCGGATTATTATTGTTCGTTGAGGTTGAGCTTCGCCTTCCATTCTCTCGAGTGGGCAATTTTACATCAAACGCCGATGTCTCCGATTCGAGGTCCGACTCGATCTGTCATTAAAAAAAAAAAAAACAAAAAAAAAAAAACGAGAAAAGTAATTATTCAATTCCGGTACGTGAATATTTTTTTTAGACTGCAGGCATGAATTAATTGATTCTCGAACAGAGAAGATATTTTAGATTTTTGGTACTATAAGTAAATGAAAAGTGGAAAATATAAAATGGTGAATTGCAAATAGACGATGTGGTGCGAAAAAAAACGTATCTAGCATTTTATGTATCGAGCTATTTTATCCCATTCGCCAAGAACCTCATAAAAAAAAATCGTCAAGGACGAAATTTAGAAAAAAATGTTTCGACATAAAAAAAATCGCTACTTCTTAATTGTTATTTTTTTTAAGTAAAATTTGCAAGTGATACTATTAAGATGATATCTACTTTGAGATAAAAAATAGTCCGCTACTGGGAGCATAAGAAAAATCAGGGGTCATTATGACCCATGCGGTGACCAGGGAAGGTTAATGGCGCAATTTCTTCTCGCTTTAATTTTATTCAACGGCGATAATTATGGTGTAGAGATGATGATGTGATACCTTATTGAAACACACTACCTGTCGGGTAGCGGGATGTGGATTTAAAAATAGCCGCTCGCTCGTGTCGCTTCCACAGCTTGAACTTTCGCTCATTTCCGTCGTGAATTTCCGGGATGCGCGTGGACTCGACGGTGCTGCTCTGCTCTGATTGGCGAGCGCCAGACCGGCGTTCCTCGAGCACACCTGCGATTGGATGTGCTCGCAGACCCTTCGAAATCTTCTTATGTTTCCTGTTTGAGGAGAGGAAAAAAACGCCATTCGTGAGTCCATTTTTTTATTGAAAAAAATTAACCATTAATCGTTACGCTTCTCAACGTCACTCAACGTCACGTGTAAAAAAAATTGAATCCGCTGTCATTGCATCCTTTGAAAAGTATTGTCATATTTTGTAACTGCCCGCTGAGAAAAATAGGAGAGTTTTATGCTTCAATATTTTCGAAAAATTTTGCGTTCTTTATAATGTGAGTTTACCGACAAATGATCTGAGTTTAAAAAGGTCGAGCCTCGTGTGAACACAGGATTTCCTTGACCTCTGGTGATAAGTATAAGCTCAGATAAGACATAAAGCCAGACGGTACAGCTCGAAACATGCCCAGGTCACATTGATCTAGTTGCGCTTGGATGGGTGCCAAATACTAAATACCAATTCTGGCGGATCGATAAAACCGTTGTTGACGGCTTACATTCAAATTTTTACCAGCAACCTTTTTTTGCGAATTATTTGCAAATGTTAGTTGGGTTATAGATAAAAAATGATAAAATTCGCATAATATAATACATAATTTGACGATTTTAAAATGGAACGAGTCATTTTTTTCTACCGTTTTTTTTTCATGACGTTATTTATATAATATCGAGAATATAAAAAATAATTAAGGAGACTAAGACCAATGAAGAAGAGAAAGTAAAAAAAGAGACTTGAGAGAAAAGAGAGGAGTGGGTTGGTCAAAAAGTCATTGCTGTATTTTTCCTAATAGATAGACATACATGTCTTGAAATATAGCTCCATTTTAAACCGTTAATTCATTATATCATTTGACAAATCGAATAAAATCGACAATATATTGTTTAATAAAGTTTTTCCTTCTCATAAAAATTTCTCTTTCATTTACACGGAAAAAACGCAATGATTTTGCGTTACTAAAAATACTATTACACACAGCAGTAGTCGAAGATATAAAAACAGTATTTTAATTTCTCAATATTTGAAAAAAATCACCAGCTTGGCTCGAAAAATAATATATTGAAAACTTACCACTCAATAACGTGAAAGTTATAGCGAAAAGAGGTTCACTGGGCTGTTTCGAGATGGCACTGATGTCCACCTGAAACCGCACTTGACGCTGGAACATCGAGGGTGTCGTACTACCCCTCTTGTACTCGACTCTGAACGACATAGGTGACATTACGCTGTGCGACAATTCGGCTATCTGCAATCGGAAAATTCATCCCCAAATATATAATCAACATTGAGGTCCTAAAAAAAAATGTCTACGATCGAGCACAGGGGCCATCTTTAATGTGCCACCTACCCTCTTTATATTTTTCAACTGCAGTACAATATACGAAAAGGTGCGAATCATCCCTATAATATAACTATATCTACATCTACCCATCCGGGAAAATTTGTCTCTAACAAAATTTTATCAGCGTCTTTTGACGAGAACTATTACCGTATCCGGTAGAGTTATGAGTCTACAGCTCTGCCAAGATACTATTCTATGATATTCGTACTACAACTTACTCTATTACCAAGTACGAAAAGATGCTGACATCCCTATAATATAAGTAAATATATGAAAATTTAACCATCCGGGAATATCTGTAAGAAAATTTTATATCGACGACAAAGTGGCAACGAGAAAAATTAATTAACAAACATCTGCAAAGAAGATTTTAGTTTCTGAATGCATGCCTAGGATCAACCCTCCTCCCCTCTTACAAACACTAAAGATATATTTTTATTTACAAAGACGTGTGACGACACTCCATGGCTCGATAGTGTACAATAATTCATATGAAACTAAATTAATATTAAATAATTAAAAAACTAAATTAATATTAAATAATGTTAAAACTAGGGATGCCTATTTTAAAATAACGAAAGGGAGCTAAGTCTGATCGTGCAGTAGATCAAGTATCATTATCTGGGGTAGCAGATTGATGGTGGCTGTTGGCTTACCGATAAGAAAGCATGAATCAGGTCAGCTTTGACGGTGGCGAGAGCCTTGCCCTTGACCAGAACCGTAAAAGTTTCGTCTTTCTCGGTCGTCATTAAGCTACCGAACCAAGATTTCTTCGTGAGCTCCGGCGACGAATCGGGCGTTAGATGTACCTAAAAATTTAATACGACAAAAATATTTTTAAATATGTCACGAAAGCGATTTTTCCATTTTTTCTTTTCGTCCTTCGAGAAGGAAGAAAGGACAAACTTTGAGCCAATTAAATTTTCATACCTCCTCGGTGCTGGTGAGCAATTTGCGCCGATGGAATCTGGGACTACCGAGGAACGAATTTTTTATGTTGGTCAGTCTCGATCTCCAGTGATGAGCACCCGAACCAGCTCCTGTGTGTGGCGAGCCCGGTGGCGTTACACTTACTGCTAACACTTTCAAAATGAATGAAAAATTTACTGAAACGTCTCTAGTGAATTTTGTCTCGTTAGTAACTAGTCGATAATCAGTTATTTGATTCCAAAGGGAAAAATCTGTTTTTTTTTATCAACCAACTCACCTGGCTGTATTTCGCTCAGCTCGATGCCCACGTTTGAGGGTGGTGGCGGTGTTGGTGCTGGGGGACCCGCAGTTGGGCTTCCCCCGTTACCACCGCTCATGCTGACAGTTGAGAGTCTGTGAGGACTTCCGGTTTGGCTATGATGAGAACTCGGCGTCGCTCTCCTCGGGCTCAAAAGCCCGGCCACGTTTGGACCGTGAAGGGGTGAACTACCCGGTGTTGAGGCGAGCGAGTGAGAGGCGTGGGTGTGAGATCCTGTGCTCGGCGAACGACGCGCGTGATGTCTTGCACTGAGTGTCGTCGAGAGAAAATGGAAAAAAAAAATGTGCGATTAGGTAAAACTTTTTTGCAAAAAATTCAACAATAATCAAAATGGAATCGGAAACTGTGGCACTCATGACAACTCCATAAAAATAATTATTAATTTCAATCCGAATTATTTTTTAATCATTATACTTGTTACTAGTAATTTTCAGTGCCAAGAAAAAATTAAAAAATGCACAATTTACACGCAAGTCCATGGATGAAGCGATAATAATGACAAATTATTTTTAAACAAGGGTCCCTCGTATAAGCTTTGGATTCAGAGTGACGGCAATGTCAGCACAAGATTCAAGTTAACAGAAAATAATATTTAAAAAAATACGTATTTTAAGTGACAAAAACTTGTACCAGATATTACCACTAACTTGTACCAGATATTACCACTAATTTGCGGTAATATTTTATTTTATCCGAGCTTAAAAATATTTCAAAAATAATTTGTATTTAATTTTATTATTTACCGCGATTGTCTTCTCGGGGTCAAGGGTGATCCGTGGGATATCTGTCCAAGATTCAAGGTCGCGCTTCCATTAACTCTGCAAGTATCAACCCTTTTTCGGGGTGGATCAGCCTCGGATTGCCCGCTTGTACCCCGAATTCCACTTCTCATCACTTCGAGCTCATCCTCACATGCGGGTCTTCTTCGTTTTCTCTCGAGCAGCAGAAAATATATGACTTTTTCGGTATTGTGACTGGAAATAGAGCGATTGGTCGATCAGCAAGGGATGAAAAATTTATGAGTTATAATAGAGAATATTATATTTTCAATGTGTGCGTGAAACTGGACTTTTGGACTTTCTACCCATGTTAACATGGGTGCGATTTTAGCAGAAAATACATAAATCTTTTTTGGCAAACTCGAACATTTTGATTGAGCTGTTTTCATGTGAAATGGCCATAAAAGTCCAGAAACATTTTATCAATCGATGAATAGATTTTATGAATAGACAGAAAATAGATGACTTTTTCGGTTTTGTGACTGGAAATAGAGCGATTGGTCGATCAGCAAGGGATGAAAAATTTATGAGTTATAATCGAGAATATTATATTTTCATTGTGTGCGTGAAACTGGACTTTTGGACTTTCTACCCATGTTAACATGAGTGCGATTTTACCAGAAAATAATGGTAGTGGCGATTTCGTGCAAACTATTATTAGCGATCGAATGAAAAAAAAAAGACTGGTGAGCTTACTTTGGACTGAGTAATTCCTGAATGAGTTTCGTTCGTTCCTTGAAACATCCGAGGCTTGCAATCGCCTGCAGTACGTCCGGATCGATCGCATCGACGGACGGAATAACGTGAGTTTGAACGACGTCCATCATGGACAATTCGAGCTCAAGTTCACCCTTGCCGGCCGCTGTGACCCAGATATGCCTGTTGATCTCTGCCAGCTGTCATTAAGAATTTTGCAAAAAAAAAAGTAACAAAATAAGTCAATGCAATTCGTTAATTATAGAGTCTCGTTGAGTTATATCAAATTTTTGAATTTTCCCAGAGTCTTTCAGTCAATTAAACCCTTCAGGGACCAGTGACTTCTGGTCAAGTCGTGTAATTTTTCCAAATGCTGAACTTCAAATTGGTAATTCGATTATGAAATATTGAAAGCTTCTAGAGAAAAATTGGTGAGTAACTTTAAAGTGTATTTTTTTTAGTGGTATGATGGAGAATTTAGGCGATGAATACATATTTTTGGTTGAATTTATTTCAACCAAAAATCCCCTTTTGGGTTTCTGTAATTGCCGGAGGAATTTCTCAAAAAGCTTTCTTTCATCAATATAATCTTCTCAATATAAAGAAATGATTTTTTAACTTATTCTAAACTCACTGTAAGCCTTTTGTCAGGTTCGACCTCGATCATTCCACGCAGTAGATTTTGGCAATCGGGTGGTACAAAGGGAGGTATGTGAAAAACACCCCGTTTAACTTTCTCCAAAAGTTGACGAAGATTGTCGTCGTCGAAGGGCAAAGCACCGACGAGAAGAGCGTAGAGAATGACACCGCATGACCAGACGTCAGCTTTTCTCCCGTCATACTTCTCGCCCTGTTAGAGACAAACGAAATATATACATATATTTATGAACAATTGCAATCGACCTATCTATCTTCTATATATGTATATATATGTATATAAAGAAAAGTCCTGACTGACCCAATAACGCACTGAGAGAAATTATTTGTTGAAGCACCGAGAGTAAAGATTTGTTGAAGCAAACGAAATTCAATTGTCCTGACTAAACTCGGTCTAAATAATATGCTATTGAAAAATACTCTAGAAGGGTTGAGAAGTGACTCACAATTTTTGTAGATTTTTTGAAAACCTAAAACGTAAAATTACTTAAGGTAAACTTAAACGACCCAGATTGCTGACCGCGTCAGTAAAAATATGTTTGCTCATGGAGGGTTAATATTTACTGAACATAATGATCAGTAAAAGAAAGTGGTGGCTAAAAAAAGGACTTAAAATTTAACGTTGACTGTAATCAGAGTTAAACGTTAAGAGAAAAGATTTGTTGAAGCAAATGAAATTCAATTGTCCGGACTAAACTCGGATTAAATAATATGCTATTGAAAAATATTCTAGAAGGGTTGAGAAGTGACTCACAATTTTTGTAAATTTTTTGAAAACCTAAAACGTGAAATTACTTAAGGTAAACTTAAACGACCCAGATTGCTGACCGCGTCAGTAAAAATATGTTTGCTCATGGAGGGTTAATATTTACTGAACATAATGATCAGTAAAAGAAAGTGGTGGCTAAAAAAAGGACTTAAAGTTTAACGTTGACTGTAATCAGAGTTAAACGTTAAGAGAAAAGATTTGTTGAAGCAAATGAAATTCAATTGTCCGGACTAAACTCGGATTAAATAATATGCTATTGAAAAATACTCTAGAAGGGTTGAGAAGTGACTCACAATTTTTGTAAATTTTTTGAAAACCTAAAACGTGAAATTACTTAAGGTAAACTTAATCGACCCAGATTGCTGACCGCGTGAATAAAAATATGTTTGCTCATGGAGGGTTAATATTTACTGAACGTAATGATCAGTAAAAGAAACTGGTGGCTATTCCGTGCCCGACCTTAATATTATTTTAATCGCGTGCTCGTGTCGCATATTGGTCTGTCATACAATGCCATAATTTTTATTCATTCACGCGAGAAACGAGTCTCGTGGGCGTATATTGCTTGAAAGTTTTCGAGCCCTAACTAAAAGGAGGCATGAAAAAAGACAATGCATTTGTGGTCTTTCGACGCTCGGCGTTGTTCGTGTGTCTTTTACAATCAGTTGAGGTCATCGACCCCGAACTTGTCATGTTTTTTCACTTAATTTATCTTCATCGCGTTTGCTGACCTGACAGTTCATTGCACCCTCGTCGTGGATGTCACTTGTACCATTTCTTTCCTTTTTTCTCTTTGTTTTTTTGTTTTTTTTTTCGTTTCCTTACCCTAATGACTTCAGGACAGGCGTAGTGAGGAGAACCACAACTCGTTTCCAGCATGGAACCTGCTGGCTGCAACGACGCCATACCAAAATCCGCTATTTTTATATTGTTCTTCTCATCGAGTAACAAATTTTCAGGCTTCAGATCTCTGTGACTGTCAACATTCACGATAAAAAAAAAAGATGTCATTAGTACAATATTTATTCGTATTGAGATTGAGATGGGAGGGATGTAGAGACTTTTCGACTTTCTACCCATATTAACATGGGTGCGATTTTAGCAGAAAATATTTAAATATTTTTCGGCAAACTCGAACATTTTCATTGAGCTGTTTTCATGTGAAATCGCCATAAAAGTCCAGAGGCATTTTATCAATTAGTTTATAAATATTTAGGTAGGCAGTAAAAAATTGGACAAATTCAGAAAAAAAATACTCGGGAATTTTTTCAATGTATTAATCCTTAAATCTTGGACACCTCATTTGCGCACCTTCTATTAGCACACTGCTGCCAATTGGGATTTCGCTTGTTTTATCTCGCGTAGCTCCTATTGGGATTAATGGGATAGGCTTGGATTTTGTTTTTATACAAGCTCCCATTTTGTTTTTATACACGAAGTACAATCATTTATCATTTATATTTAATAAATGGTTCACATAATAATAATAATTCAGTGTATAAAATATCATCTATATCCTTGCACTATTTATCTTAAATACACTATTTGAGTCAAAAAAATCAGACCTGATTCAATGGGATCGTATTTTATTTAAACAGAACCAATTCAATTCACATCCATTTTGTTTATTCGAAATAGATCCACTTTTCTCAATGCAACGTATAAATAAATATATTGAAAGAGAATCCAAAATAATTTGTATAAGCTACAGAAAATAAACGATTATTAAAATTACTCGAGTTAACTGTACATGTGTATTCAAGAGTCGATCTCTTATCGTTTTTTTTTTTTAATCTTTTATTTATATCCGCGTAATACGGATATGATTTAACGAATTTATTTTTATGTAAATAAAAAAAACTCACCATATACTGTGACTGTGGCAAAAGTCTAATGCGGAAATGATTTGCCGAAAGAACCTTCTCGCTTCCTTGGGAGTTAGTCGTGCCTTCTTCACCAAGTAGTCAAAAAGTTCCCCACCCGAGACGTGCTCCAGTACGAGGTAGCTGTAAAAACAGAATGATAAAAAATTCTTCCACTAGTCCGTTGATCCATGAAGAAAAAAAAATGTAAAAGTGTGTCGTAGAAATATACATATATCGATCATCGTGTATGTACGTAGGATTTGTGGGGGCATGGAAGCCGCGCCTGACCATGCATGAGGTTTTACTACTGATTGCCGAGCAGATAGTGAATTTACTGCGCGTGCTTTGTCTGATCTCTTTTACACTGAATCTACTAAATTCTTGAAAGCCTCGTTCCAAGTACTCCCTTGTCTCGACAAAGATCCCCGGAAATTTTGTTTTCAAAGATTAAGTACGATTCGGCCATTAAACTGTCACATGTCTTAAATTAATTAGCCATGAGTTAAAAATAATAATCAGATAAAAAATTGAATAACATCAACCGTACGGAAAATATTCAAGCCATATAATAGGAGCATCAATCCTACTGGAAAAAGGTATGGTTACGAAATGTTCAGATTTTATTTATTTATGAAATGAAAACGCGCGTGCTTTGTCTGATATCTTTTACACTGAATCTACTAAATTCTTGAAATCCTCGGTCAATGTACTCCCTTGTGTCGACAAAGATCCTCGGAAATTTTGTTTTCAAGGATTAAGTACGATTCGGCCATTAAACTGTCACATGTCTCAAATTAATTAGCCATGAGTTAAAAATAATAATCAGATAAAAATTTGAATAACATCAACCGTACTGAAAATATTCAAGCCATATAATTCGAACATCAATCCTGCTTGAAAAAGGTATGGTTACGAAATGTTCAGATTTTATTTGCTTATGAAATGAAAACGTTAATATTTTCGAATGCCTTAATTTTTAATAAATAAATTAGTCGCAATTTCTATTAATAATTAAAGGAGTTCATGACTTTTTTCCATTATTATTGGGCTATTTAATAATGATTTAAAAAAATTATACGAATCTAAAAAAATAAAAAAATGAAACAGAATTTGGAAACTTGAAAAAGTCTCGAAAATTCTCTATTCGAGATCTATCTCTCTCATAGGAGAGAGGACCTGTGTCCCATCACCTTAAGGAATTTACACATTTCGTCAACTTCAACTCATTTTGGGTCTGTTTTTAACTTAGTAAAACTTGTCGGGCTGTACCGATGCAAACCTCTGATTTATCTTAATTATTAATGCAAATAATTAATAACATTTAGAAATTCAACTTACAGATATTTCTTGTTTTCGTAGACATCGGACAGTCCGAGCACGTGGGGATGATCGATGAGCTTCATGATGGCGATCTCACGCTCGACTTTCATCAACACGGACTCTGATAGTTTTTCACGGTTGATGATCTTGATGGCTACCTTTTTGCCCAGCACACAGTGCACCCCGAGCTTCACCAGACCTGCCAACATGAAAAGATAGAAATCATGAATAGTGTTTTAGGGAGAGTCCGAACTCAAGGGATCTACACCGGCGTTTACCGATCATGTTAAAAAAGAAAAATTAAAACTTTCGTTTCAGAGTTTAAGGGATGAATATGAGCAAGGGGGTGGACAAGGTCGAGAGCAAAACAGCAAAAAGAAGAATTATAGGCAAGTACAGAAAAACGAGAGATCTCGGGAAATTAAATTGTCAAGCGGAAAGCCAAGGAAAAAAATATTAAGGTGGTGCAAAGTATGTGTAAAGTATTATTATATATACCAGAAAAACGAACGAATTAATTATTCACTTTCAAGCTGATAAAAGTAGATGTTTTTTTGGCGTTATATGAACTTTCTTATTCTGGTAATGAAAAAAAAAAAGAATTTGTTTAAAGATATTAGTGGCCCATTTAGGCCAACTGGATATTCATTCGCTATTAACAAATGAGCTGCTCATTCAATCACAGATTTATTAACTATTGAAAAATCTTTATTTGCGACAATTAAATCGTTTAAAATAAATCACTTGTTAACTATTCAAAAATATTTATTTGACTACATCGAAATATATACCATTCGTTAACTAAACAAATATAAACATTTAAAAAAAAAATCGTTTTCTCGCAGTGAATATATAAGTGTGGGCGTCCGATGAAACATGGAGAACCGCGAGAGGGGTTGAGTGAGATGGAACGAGGAACGTATTTAGAGTATTTAAATTGTTAAAGTAGGTGATATGGTGACAAAATGGCAAATGGCGTTGCTGACTTAAGAAGACATTATTGGTAGCGCATTCTGTACGTAAGCTCGAAAAATTGCAACGATGCACGAAAAGGATTTAGCGAGCTTTCGATGCTGTTGGCGTGCCAAAAACGATATTTCGTCTTCATATTGTACTCATTATATATACGTATCGCAGCTATTAATGGAAAAGCTTCCTTTATTTATAGATACGGAAAAAAAAAGTTTAACGTTTGAATACTCGTGGCAGGTTCGTTTTTTATTCAACGTTTTTTTTTTTTTTGTGCATTTGATCCGATACTGTGGCAGCAAAATTGGGGGGTAGTTGGACAGAAATCGCACTTCTTTCAGAATTAGATTTTTTCAGATTAAAAATAATATGATCGGATGGAGGGCACTGATTTCAATCCAAAACGGATTTCCACGTATATAAAGTACTTGAAGATCATGGGATGGGACGCAGCTTTTAGAAGGGGTAGCGTGTGGCCCGTTATGGCGGAGGGTGAAATTGTGGTCGATCTCTAAACGAGCAATATCTGCCTCGACGACGAGGACGATGATGATCGTTTGCCTTCAATGGCCCTTATGGCACGCTTATATGTATTTATATACTTGTACATATATTTTATATACATACATATATATGTATATGTATATTGTAACACATCGATTTCTAGCCTGATCTCCCGGGAAAGATGATCAGGAATTAATGGAACACAAAGAACGTCCATCTTCTTGCTATTTTGCCAGAAGGGTGCCAGGCCTTTTACCACAAGAAAAACCAAAAACATGGAATGGACATGGAAATATTTGACTTGACACTGGAAAAACCGTTGGCATTCGCATTTTCCGTATAGTTAGTTTTCATTTTCATTTCATTTTCTGTAGAGTTAGTTGAAATAATTAAAAATGTGTTCATTCATTAATTACTTTTCAGTTGCATTGAATGCTAGCATTTTTTAACAAAGAGCTGTTGATTAGAAAAACCATTAGCGAATAGGTATAGATAAAAAGATTTTTTTTAGAACAATCCAATAATGGATTTTAGGAATAATTTCAAATTGGCAAGTTTTACAAATAATGGTACTTTGATGAGACAATAAAATCTTTCCTGAGTTTCAAGTGTCTCGAGAACGTTTCCTCGATGAATCCTGTTGGATAGCACGAGAAGACTCTTTAGTCCAATAACATCATTGAATCGAATTACAGTAATAAAGGAATAAGAAAAAAAAAAGCACAGAGAAAATTCACAGAGAATAAAGTAAAGAGGGTGAAAAAAAAAAAAATGAAAAGGAGAGGAAAAACGAATTCTCCAGAGTGAAAACGGATCTCGAGCGTTGATGGCTCCTAGAAAACTCGTGAAATTGGCTTAAACCGTCGACGAGGAGGTACACCGTACGGACGGTCGTTGTCTGAGCTGTGCCCAGGCGTCTTTATCCACTTAAAGAAAACCCTGACTCTTCTTAATTCTTCTTTCGTATTTGATGCACTATTGTAACCGAAAAAAAAATCATCCAAAATCATGTGTTCCAGAGCAAAATGATTTCAATGAAAATTCATTCCGAATAAGAAAGATATTTATTGTAAAATAATTATCATTAAAAATAATTTTTCGCTATTAATCCTAACGTGGATTAGACTTTCTCCAAAATGGCTCAACTTGACTTGTCCAGAAAATTAATCTTTTCGAAGCGCATCGAAGTGATATATTTTTTATTACAAGTCTCAAGTGTCCTCTCAAATAATTCAAAATTCATTTTTAGTTTTATAGAAAGACGCTCAAATTTTGTAACCAAGTAAAAGATTACAAAGTGTCGTCTGTCGTGAACACACGAGTATAATGTGGGTTAGTGCACGTGTTCGATGGCTATACGATATAAGAAATCGGAAAATCTATACGTACATTGCGATACGCGATCGTGCATACGTATAAGAAATTAGCTCTCGGCTTGGGAAGCCCCGTAGTAGTTCAACGACGAAGCAGCACCAGGTACGACATGTGTTTGGGGATGGTCTTAAAGTTTAAGCGCGAAAAAGTGTGTCAACAGTTTTCGCTTCGATGGATATACACTTATATATATATATCTATATAAATATATATATATATATATATATATATATATATATATATATATATGTATATATACATATTCAAGGTTGCACAATAAAGAATAAGGGAGAAGCTGATCGTCAAGGAGAATTCACAGAGTTGGATATATCGAAAAAAAAGTCGAGTATTCGCTGAGAATATGTACTCTGATAGTAAAGTGTACTCGGAAGTTGGGATGATCGACAAAGAAAAATATATTTTCTCTTCTTTTTCCTTTCCAACATTCTTCTTCTCTTACTCTCTTCAGTTATATCGGAATATTCTTCTTTTCATGATTTCTTCTTCCTCTTATTTCTCTTCTGAAATTTTCACGATGATATATTTTTCTGCATTCTGTCGAGGGAAATATAGGGGTGTAATAATGAGTACCAAGGGTAAAAAATGATAATTTTGTTGAAATTTATTTCTTCTCTCGTTCTCTCCCTCTCTTTCTCGCTGCTACCTCCACTCCTTTGAACGAAAAATCATCATCGATTTTCGTAGTGCATTATGCAAATCGAGAGATTAATTCGCGACGAAGAGTGAAAAACATTTTTCACACGTCTCTGACTACTCCTCTTACTTTTTCTTGCTCCCTTCTCCTCTCTTCGTTTTTCCAACATTCTTTCGCTCTATCTGAATATGTCCTGAAAAGACCTTCCACGATTTTACGTGCTCCACTTCGTAGGATGTAAATATATTTTTTAAATTTTTCCCTCGGCTTCTTCCTCCTCTCAACCCCTTTCCTAGCTCGTGGAACATGAATTGAATCGTACACCCTCAGATATATCTATTCGTTTACGTCTCGAGAACGATAAGAATTTTCAATATTTTAATATCAAGAATATACATTCGTTCAATCGAACAATTAAATATATTTCGATGTCAAGAATATACACTCGTTCAATCGAATATTTAAACATATTTCAAAATCAATAATATACACTCGATGAACCGAAATTAAATCATATTTCGATATAACCCTGGTATATCTCGAATACGACACTGCACAGAGACCTCAACATGCGGACGATCAAAGAAGAAATAACAAACTGCAGCACAAAATACCCCACGAGAATCAACAACCACCCAAATCACCTTGCTGCGACGCTACTCAAAGAAGAAAAAATAAGGAGGAGAATGAAAAGACACAAAACAAAAGACCTAAGTGTTAGATAACCTGTTAGTCAACTGATAGTGTGTTTGGGTTATTTCGATATAACCCTGGTATATCTCCAATACGACACTGCACAGAGACCTCAACATGCGGATGATCAAAGAAGAAATAACAAACTATAGCACAAAATACCCCACGAGAATCAACATCCACCCAAATCACCTTGATGCGAAGCTACTCAAAGAAGAAAAAATAAGGAGGAGAATGAAAAGACACAAACCAAAAGACCTAAGTGTTAGATAACCTGTTAGTCAACTGATAGTGTGTTTGGGTTATTTCGATATAACCCTGGTATATCTCCAATACGACACTGCACAGAGACCTCAACATGCGGATGATCAAAGAAGAAATAACAAACTATAGCACAAAATACCCCACGAGAATCAACAACCACCCAAATCACCTTGCTGCGAAGCTACTCAAAGAAGAAAAAATAAGGAGGAGAATGAAAAGACACAAACCAAAAGACCTAAGTGTTAGATAACCTGTTAGTCAACTGATAGTGTGTTTGGGTTATTTCGATATAACCCTGGTATATCTCCAATACGACACTGCACAGAGACCTCAACATGCGGATGATCAAAGAAGAAATAACAAACTACAGTGCAAAATACCTCACGAGAATCAACAACCACCCAAATCACCTTGCTGCGAAGCTACTCAAAGAAGAAAAAATAAGGAGGAGAATGAAAAGACACAAACCAAAAGACCTAAGTGTTAGATAACCTGTTAGTCAACTGATAGTGTGTTAGTCAATTGAGTGCTTAATTTTCACAATGGCTAATACAAAGTTTAGTGCACTAATTAACAGTAGCGAAAGTCGATTTGTGTCACTGCATCTCTTCTTAACTTAGAAAAATATTAAAAAGGTATTAAGGTAGAAATATTAATAAGAATCGACCTATCAATGTCAACGTGTTTAAAGTAGCCACTTCGCTTCACTCTAGTCAAATGAGTGCTTAATTTTCACAATCGGTAATACAAAGTTTGAATTCGATAAAATTCTATAACCTTTTGTCAGATTAAAATAGTATCTTACGATTAAAAAAATTCCTCTGCGGACGAATAATTATCCTTCATAAACTTCTCAAGTAACTCTCAATGACTTTTCAACTGGTCAACTGATAAATGCAAATTTCCATGATGGTACATTTTCGCCAAGATTTTTCAAAGAACAATCCGTATTGTTTTACCGATTTTAATCCATCATGACTTATTTTATCTCTCAAAAGTTGCTCTACGAATTCACCACGTAGATTTCTTGTTGGCTTGTTCGTTTAATAATTACAGCCCGCAGTGTTAGAGCAGCAATTTTTTTTTTTCCATAAACAAACTGCTGTAATTTTTAAACGATTTATAACAAAACGTGCTATGGAAAAAAATGACCTTTTGCTATTGCAAAAAACAAATCGAATTCACCTTTAAAATTGTATTTGATAATTTCTTTCAATTTTTGTTCGTGACGAAATGAAAAATAAAAAAACATTCCTCTAAATAATGTGAAAAATCTGAGATATCAATCATGACAAATTTTTCATGCCAAGGAAAACGGAGAAGAAAATAAAAAGCAGAATATTTTTTTAAATCGATAAACCCACCAGTTTGTCCCTTTCCGAGGGTCTTCTCGAGCCTGTAGGGCCCGACGTACTGATGGGTCTCCTGGGTGTTGGACCCGACGGGGCTCTCCTTGCCCTGCATCGCCGCCGTATCGGCTCTCGTTTCCGCCAGGATTGCACGTTATCACCGGGCAGGCGTAATATCACGCCCACACACACCAAATGCACACACACACAGACTCACGGAAAACGCACACCGCACCCCCACCCACGCGCACGATACCGCACAATTTTCACCTCAGATCTTGTACTTTCTGCATTTTCGCATTTTACTTTTAATCTCGCGACTCGTGATGTGTGAATCGACGATTCCAGAGCCAGCAAATCACGAGTCCTGGTCATTCTCGTCGCGGAGCATTTTTTTTTTCCACCCTTACAAATTCTTTTTCTTTCCAGCAGAGACAAATGGCAAAGCGAAGAAACAAAATGAGCATATATCGAGCCCTTTATCTTTCGATTTACAAAAAATTTCCCCACTGGAATAATTTCGAAATATCGAGGAGTCTCGGATTAAAATAATTTTTTTCTTTCTCTTATAAAAATCTCGATCTGTCCTCTCGCCTCCACTTGGAACGTTTCTTCCGGATTTCCATATTGCACTACTTGTACAAGCTACTATATTTACATATATTTCTATATATGTCAATATATATATACATATATATGATCTCACTGAATACCTCTTGCCGATTGCACAAATTTTTATTTTACATTCTATAGCACTTTTGACTGTAAATTTTTCAGCCAGGTACAAGCTAATATATTTACATATATATATATATATATATATATATATATATATATATATATATATATATTATATATACATATATATGATCTCACTGAATACTTTTTGGCGATTGCACAAATTTTTATTTTACATTCTATAGCACTTATGACTGTAAATTTTTCAGCCAGGTACAAGCTACTATATTTACATATGTTTGTATATATATATGTCGATATATATATACATATATATATGATCTCACTGAATACCTCTTGCCGATTGCACAAATTTTTATTTTACATTCTATAGCATTTTTGACTGTAAATTTTTCAGCCAGGTACAAGCTACTATATTTACATATATTTATATATATATATATATATATATCGATATATATATATAAATATATATATGATCTCACTGAATACCTCTTGCCGATTGCACAACTTTTTATTTTATATTTTATCGCACTTTGGGGTAAATTTCCCAGGCACGAGTAACTTAAACTGTTCACTGATCACCTTCCTTTTAGCTGATCCAACGAATTCGATCATCCCTTCACGTAATAATTATCGTTTTTTTTTTCTTCGAGGCTTCTTTGAACCTCCACGTATTACTGCAGCCCTGTGCGAGTTTTATTTATCCATAGCTGGAAAAAATAGTTTCTTACTGTACCGGAAGTACAACCTCTTAGCCGCACCACACTCGAGAGGGGGGTTAGAATCGAGGGTGAAAATCGTTGTTTCTTTTTTTCTTGGTAAACACGATGTCGAGAAAGCGATTGAAATATTTTAACTCGATATTAATATCGTTAAGGAACAATAGAATGCTCGCGTGACTGCCCAACGTCGACTTTTTCCTCCCTTACATTTTCATTCGCCCCTCTTTTTAATTAATTAATTTTTTCATCACTTTGAATTTTCCTTCACCGATAATCTGAGCTTCGATCACCCATTGATAATCGAGAAACGAGGGATCACGAGGAATACTTCAAGTACGAGAAGGTTTCTTCTTCTGCTGCTGCCCACGTTGGACGCCATTGCGCGTAACTAAACTCACCCCTCGATATGAGAATATATATATATATATATATGTAGAGAGAGAGAGAGAGAGAGAGAGCAAGGCACCGAGTAACACACCGCTCTATAGCAGCAACGAGAACGAACGAAAATCCTCCTTTACTTCGTGCACAAAATTTCACGAATATCTCACCGAGAGGAAATTAAAGAATCTTCTTTTCAAGATATACCTTCGAGTAGTTTAATTTTTTCTTGGATTCGGCCCTCGGAAAAATTGACGATAGACTTATCCGAATATTTCACTTCGACCACGAAATTTATCACGAAGGCATCTATTTTTTTTAATTTTTTTTTTTCACTTTTAAAACACCCTCATAAGGGTGTAGGAACAAATAAAATGTGATCCGTTACACACACGCGCACACACACACACCCCGACTCACGATCACGGATTATGAGTACTCATTTGTTATTTTTATGTTCTTCTCTTTGCATTATTTTTTTTTCTCGTAATATTAAATTATAATAACAATGAATAGTTCTTTCTCTCCTTCTGTTAAATAAGTTATTGATAATTTATTTAACGTAAATTATATAACAATCCAACGTGAAATAAAACGTTCTCAGGCGACCTTGCGTTTTTCTTTCATGACAAACCCCCGTAGCGAACGAGCGAGCGGACGACATCGGTGACGGCAAACCCGCGGCGCTCCCAGTTCGATTATGTGGTAGAGTCGCGTGCGCGCGCAACTGTAGAATCATCCCCCTAACGCGGCTTGAGGGAGGCGTTGCGTGTCCGTATAAACACATACACGTTTCCTTCGAAGTATATGCGTGTGGGTATGTATTCATGTATATATATATATATATATATATATACATATATAAGTATACAAATATATATATATACATATATATGTATACATATATATATATATATGATATTATGCTACTTTCCTAGTAGTAGAGGAGACTCTCGGTGTGTATATGAGAGGCATCAGGCTTGGCTGTCCCCTTCCGATACGACGCATGAAGCTCACTCCGATGGGGGTGAAGTAGAATGGCCGGTATGCAGTCTGCATTGCTGCTGCTGCTGCTGCTGCTCTATTACCGTTTCTGTTGGACAAGGGTAAAAGGGTGGTTCTCGCACGATAAACTCACGGCTAAGACTCCAAAGTCGTGGTTTGTGTCCGTGCTAGAAAAAAAATCGCCTTCGCGAAAGAGAAAGAGAGAGAGAAGGATAAAAATATTTTACAAGGGATGTGAATTATTGTAAGAGGATCGACATATATATATAGGAAATATACACATTTGTACGAGAGAGAAAAATATTTTTGAGCAATATCGATCGATTTTTGGGGGATGTAAAAATTTCTAGAGACTTTTACACCACCATATTCTTGCACTATGGATATTTATAGGGGATTATATATAGGGAATTTATATTGGATACTTATACACATTTTTCCAAGTCGTCTCAATATTCCCAGAAAGATATAAATGTTTATAGAAAGATGCAAATATTCGCCTAGGAGATTTAATAATTACGAGACGCATTAACAATGTTTAAATTATGAAAAATAAATAAAAGCAGCGACTGTCTTGAATCGCATATCGCCTTCACAAATTCGCTTTCGGAATTCGAATCGGAACGATCTAAAAAGGGATAAAATGTATTTAGACTGATTCAATGCTTGCGAAGACTCGGGCGAGAACGACTTCACTGTATAAAAGCAGAAAGGCAGACAGGAAACGTTTATTTTTTTAAGGATAAAAAAATACTACTCTGTATATAGAAAAATGTATCCTTCCTGCGAAAGGATTTCGAATGAGAAAACGAATAAGTTTGAAAATAGTTATAAGGATAGTATAAGTATAAGGATACCGAATGCAATATAGAGTGATAATGAAAGAGGGAGAGGGAGAGGGATGGACACAAGTGCTCGCACAGCAGGTCACTAACAATAAGTCGAAGAGCAAGGAGCAGAAGGAAGGATCGATATAGGAGAAAGGAAGAAAGAAAAGGAAAAAGAAAAAAGAAGGAGGAAAAGGAAGAAAGAAAAGGAAAAGGAAGAAAGAAGGAGGAAAAGGAAGAAAGAAGGAGAAAGGAATACAGGAAACATCTGACACGGAAAAGCTCCTAAGGAATACCGAGCCGAGCCACCTTCGTTTTCTTCCTATATAAGCTCTTCTCTCTCTCTTTCTCATTTGTTGGAAAAACGATTTCCCATTGGCATTGTTCTCTTCTCAGAGCCTTTTTCCTCGTAATATTGTAGTTCAGTCTAGAAATGACTTACGTGCTTCTCCTCACTTGAATTCTTCGTCACGATTTATCCCCTGCTCACCTTTCCCATGTATATATATATATATAAGTATATAGGGGACATTCTATTAGAAATTGACACACTCTTGACCCTTACTCGCTGAGATTTCGGTACCAATTTTCGATATCGTTGTTTTCAACCCCCAAAAGCAGGAAGTTATGAATAAAGCAACAAGCGTTTTTTTTAAATTTATTATTCTCAAGTATGACAATTCTATAACGTTTGAAGAAATAAACGCGTAACTGAAAAATCTTTTAAATAATTCTCTGTCATAGCTATACTATTCTTTTGTTTAATGTCATTCGTATGACATATGGCGTGTCAAATTGCAAGATTACGTAATTTCAACTGTCATACGACTCATTAATTTCCTATTGTTGACGTTTTTATAGATTTACCAGCAACCCATTCCGGCTTTTGTTAGGATAGATTGATTTTTCACACATCTATGCTCTATATCTATGCCGATAAACAAAGAGAAAGATCTGATAGAATCTACCAGCTGGCATAATGAAAATTGATATATTATTAGGGGTAGTTGGAATCTCGTGATTATTTGAGAAATATTAAAGAGGAAAAGAAAAGAGAAAAGGTCAGGTTTACGACTCTGTGTATATGTAGTTGAGCTGGAATGCCTCATACATAGTATAACACAGCAGAGCTCACTTTCTTCTGCTCACTTTCCCAAGTGTTTTTTCTGTCGACCAGAAGTAAATATATGTTCGCAGTGTCCATTTTGTCTCTGCTTCATACGGTAATGTGATAGTTTGGAAAGTTCGTACTTTATACCAGAGCTATTTGGGAGCCACCCGGTATACACTCCAACCGCTTGGGCAGTAGTAAAGGCCAGAACTAGTCAGACCGTACAAAAAATTCAACAAATGTATATGGGACGTTCCAGGCCTCACAAACGAGGCCCTCATATATTTTATGTTTCATTTATTTCTCTTGCAGCCTATTATAAGATAACAAAAATACTGCACAACAATTTCTCCGAAAAATAAAACAGGAAAGCAAGCCGAGGTACGTCCATGCGCTGTAAAGCCATGGCGAACAGTCAGCTTTACAGTGACCAGGTGTAAATAAATTTCTCAGCGGAGTACCGGGTGAACAGGATGGAAATGCAAACGACCTAAAGGTTTTCCGCTGTCGCCAGCCTAATCTACCAGCTAGCATAATAAAAATTGATATACTATTAGGGGTAGTTGGAATCTCCCGATTATTTGAGAAATATTAAAGAGGAAAATAAAAGAGGAAAGGTCAGGTTTACGACTCTGTGTATATGTAGTTGAGCTGGAATGCCTCATACATAGTATAACACTGCAGAGCTCACTTTCTTCTGCTCACTTTCTCTAGTGTTTTCTCTGTCGACCAAAAGTAAATATATGTTCCGGGTATATAAAAATGTGTACATAGATTCATGCCAAACGCAACATTTGCCGCATTGCATTAGAGATTTTCGAAATGGATAATGTATAGCAAACGAACATCTCAAATTCCTTTTTTTCTTCCTGAAGGTATGGCAGCTTTTCCTCAAACGAGCCATATTTTCTAGCTCCGCGCATATGCCAGCCCAATCATGAACTATGACCTCATATGTTAACCTAATAAGTGGCTGTACAGCTACATTGCGGCAAGAGTGTTGCTTTCTCATCAAACTTTTTTCATTTTGCGCGTCACGGCGCAACGAGACAAGCAGCGGAAAGGAGGAATGAAAAAAGGGACCACAGAGTCTGTATGAAAGGACGAGGAATCGATAGAAAAGCGTGTTGGAGTTGGCAAATGCTGGCATAGCAGTAAGCTTGGCTGCGTGACTAAACATTCAATGCCAACCGAGAGTGGGGCAGTATGAGGGTGTGTGTGTGTGTGTGCGTGCGCCTGTGTGTTTTCGAACAAATTTTTTTCAAGTACTCGCATTGCGCGCCCCGTCGCCCCCTTCCTGCCGTGGGTCGGCAAACTAAGGCGGAAAGGAGTACAACACGTAAAAGGGAGGCGTGAAGTGTTAACGTAGAGCAGCAGCAAGCGTATCCCCATACGTTACGCGTAGTTATATCCTCTTCGAGCTTCCACCGCAATCTATATAGCTCTTTTTGTTCAACGACTTATGCTCCCTTTCCCGTGGCCTCATCACCCCTCACCCCTCTTTTCATACAACCCTCATCTTGCAGCTTTACGTTCATTCGTATGTGGCATCATCACCCCTCACCCCTCTTTTGATACAACCCTCACCTTGCAGCTTTACGTTCATTCGTATGGGGCGTTATCACCCCTCACCCCTCTTTTGATACAACCCTCACTTTGCAGCTTTACGTTCATTCGTATCAGACATCATCAACCCTCATCCCTCTTTTGATACAACCCTCACCTTGCAGCTTTACGTTCATTCGTATCAGGCATCATCAACCCTCATCCCTCTTTTGATACAACCCTCACCTTGCAGCTTTACGTTCATTCGTATCTGGCATCATCAACCCTCACCCCTCTTTTGAGACAACCCTCATCTTGCAGCTTTACGTTCATTCGTATCAGGCATCATCACCCCTCACCCCTCTTTTGATACAACCCTCACCTTGCAGCTTTACGTTCATTCGTATGTGGCATCATTACCCCTCACCCCTCTTTTGATACAACCCTCACTTTGCAGCTTTACGTTCATTCGTATCAGACATCATCAACCCTCATCCCTCTTTTGATACAACCCTCACCTTGCAGCTTTACGTTCATTCGTATCAGGCATCATCAACCCTCATCCCTCTTTTGATACAACCCTCACCTTGCAGCTTTACGTTCATTCGTATCTGGCATCATCAACCCTCACCCCTCTTTTGAGACAACCCTCATCTTGCAGCTTTACGTTCATTCGTATCAGGCATCATCACCCCTCACCCCTCTTTTGATACAACCCTCACCTTGCAGCTTTACGTTCATTCGTATGTGGCATCATTACCCCTCACCTCTCTTTTGATACAACCCTCACTCTGCAGCTTTACGTTCATTCGTATCAGACATCATTACCCCTCACCCCTCTTTTGATACAAGCCTCACCTAGCAGCTTTACGTTCATTCGTATCAAGCATCATCAACCCTCATCCCTCTTTTGATGCAACCCTCACCTTGCAGCTTTACGTTCATTCGTATGTGGCATCCATCAACCCTCACCCCTCTTTTGATACAACCCTCACCTTGCAGCTTTACGTTCATTTGTATCTGGCATCATCACCCTTCACCCCTCTTTTGATACAACCCTCACCTTGCAGCTTTACGTTCATTCGTATGTGGCATCTTCACCCCTCACCCCTCTTTTGATACAACCGCCACCTTGCAGCTTTACGTTCATTCGTATGTGGCATCATCACCCCTCACCCCTCTTTTGATACAACCGCCACCTTGCAGCTTTACATTCATTCGTATGTGGCATCATCACCCCTCATCCCTCTTCTGATACAACCCCCACCTTGCAGCTTTACGTTCATTCGTATGTGGCATCATTACCCCTCACCCCTCTTTTGATACAACCCTCACCTTGCAGCTTTACGTTCATTCGTATCTGGCATCATCAACCCTCATCCCTCTTTTGATACAACCCTCACCTTGCAGCTTTACGTTCATTCGTATGTGGCATCATCACCCCTCACCCCTCTTTTGATACAACCCTCACCTTGCATCTTTACGTTCATTCGTATCAGGCATCATCAACCCTCATCCCTCTTTTGATGCAACCCTCACCTTGCAGCTTTACGTTCATTCGTATCTCGCTTCACATATAGGTTCGTTCGACTATTACAACCCTGAATATCACGAGCTGTACCGATTATCCGGTAATATTCTAGATACGCTAAGACGATAGATAATAAACGCAGAGCTTCACGATTTGCACCCTCGGTACTTTTTTATCTTGCGATTCACATATCGTTCGTTCGACTATTATTATTTTTATGAGATTTCTCAATTTATTGCGTTATATTGTGCTCAGATGACGAATCTGATTGAATCAAATGCTCAGATAGTTGGAGCTTCGTGAAAGATGAAATCAGGAGTCTGTGAAGAATCACAGTGATGAGGTTCGTCGAGAAGGGGGAAAAATTAAATGCTTCGTGGGATACCAATTACAGATGGATGATTCTCCGAGCGCTGAAGAGAACAGGCAAGGAAACAAGAGAGGTTATAGAATATATAGAAGAGAATACGTGTGGTGAGATGCGTGCACTCCGCCTATAACCAGCACGCGGCGTCGCGTTTCCTCATCGATCCGGTCCAGGCCAATAGCCTATCGGGGTAGTTTTCTCATAAACTTTGCTGACAGACTAGCAAACATCCCCTAGCAGCAATTTACAGAAAGCCGTAATTTCTTTGGATGTATACAGGAGATGGATCGTAATATGAATCTCATCCGAGTCGGAAATTCTTCATAATGTGCAGGGGATGAATCCCCCGCGACCAGATGACTCATGGACTCATGTACGCCATTAAAAAATTCGGTTATGGATCAATTAGAATAAAATGGTCTGGGGGTTGAATGTCAAGATCAGACCACAACTATATGTATACGTAGTTTTTTTTTTTTTTTTTTTCGGCTGGGAGATCTTTTCTACCCTTGATAACGCGTAGCAGAAATGCCACGTTACAACATATATGTATAGCTTTTATTTTAGATGTAACTTTTATGAGGTATTTGACCGCAAAATCGACAGCCCGTGAGGGTTCATCCTCTGAGATTTTATCCCCAATAATTGGGGATGTTTGGTTGAAAAATTCAAAGTTCTATAAATTCGGAATGACTTGAACGATCGGGCTAAAATTTTGCACGCAAGTAGAACTGCCAATCCTCTTCTTTCGAAATAATTTTCCCGAAGACTCATCGACCCGTCCCGATTTAATTTCACTTCGGGTTGCGACCGGCTGCCATATCTTCATTGATACTTTTCATTTAAATTTATTATCTAAATGTCAAGTGATGATTATTATTTCCAAAGTAACTATGGATGAGCAAGTCACCGGAACTTACTAGAATTCCGTATTTCCGGTACTTCCTGTAGCATATATAAGAATAAAATAATAAAATAAAATATAATATAAAATAAAATAATAAAATAAAATATAATATAAGAATGAATCGAATAAAATAAAACTGGAAAAAAATATTATATTTATATACTAAAACAGGTCCAGGCTCTTGAGAGATGGTTCTTGATATCGATCTTCGTAGAGGATGACAAGAGTGTGTACTCGTTATGAAGGATTTTACGGAGGGAGAGAATTCGAGACCGAATGTAAGCGGTAAAAAGGAGCGGAGTACGGGCACCACCTTGTTATCTTCATAATATGACAGAGAAAACGCAATAGAGTGAGTACTCGAATTGTGGGAGAGACGCGCACGAGACCTCGGGGAAATCCTAATATTTTAACCACCGGGAAGAAATGAAAGGACGTGGAAGAGCATGAAAAGGGAAAAGGGTGAATGTGCACGATGGCGGAGTGAGGCAAAGGAAGAGGGTGTGGTGGTGGTACGAGGAGGAGTCGTATATATATATATATATACGACTACTCAAACGTGCTACTATATATATATATATATAGTAGCACGTTATATGGTTGGATCATTCCCTGTCCCTTAACCAGCAGCGCGGCATTGCAGTGCACCCCGAAGTACTTGCAATTAACACACGCTGAGACTATACGACGTTGCTCGAACGTACGCTTGAAGGGAGTTGCGCGAATAATCGTAGAACCGAAGGGCATTTGAGGGAACGACTCCACCGCATAGCCATTGGCAACAAAACCGCTCACTGGCATCCTTAAAGCAGAAAAAAATAGTCTCATCATTCTTCCCCCTTGTAGTATTAAATGTGACGTCTGTATAATTTACAGACCAATGATCGTCTCCTCGCAAAATTTTCTCAACTCTTGGAATATTCTTGGAATTATTTTGTAATAAAATTAACTAATGAAATAATTTTTTTAATTTAATTTTTTTTCTTGCATTTGGTTAAACGCCAGTCCCATATAAATTGCACCATATTGGACAAAACAAAAATATTACTTAAGGCCAAAAGGTATTTCGACGATGATTGAGCTGCCAACTCACTGGACCATTTACCAGAGCGCAAGGGATACGACAAAGGATCGAGAAGGGCCAGGAGGTAAAGCGAGAATGATCCGTGGAAGAGAGTGGAGAATGAGCTGGAATGCCTCGAGTTCGGTTATTCGCGAGGGACGTAACGTGTCCCTCTGCTGGGAGGATTACACACTCCTGCGACGAGGGGCCAGTGAAAAAAAAATCGTCCATCCGGGAAAAGAGTGAAACGGGTTCGTTCTAAAAATTTGAAAAAATTCTTCGAAGGTTTTCTCGCGTTAAAAATTCACGAAATATTAAAAAATATCCTTGAGGTCGAAGAAAAAAGTGAGCCAGTTGACGAAGAATTGCTCGTAGACGTATATAAAACGTTGTAGTACTATGTAGTAAACTTACTAAACTTACTAATACTAAACTTTTTTCTCGTACTATACTGATCTCGTATAATGTAAATAAACAACTTTAAACTTCAGTTAAAATAATCAACTTTAAATTATATCACCGTAGAATAATTTAAAGTTGATTATTTTAACTGAAGTTTAAAGTTGTTTATTTACATTATAAGAGATCCGTATAGTACCAGAAAAAAGTTTAGTATGATGCATTCCTGCTCATATGAAAAAAGGCGTAACAAATTGATAATATAACGTATATCTATTACCTATTACCCTGATATAATTCACTTGTATTAATGTGTATGTAACTAATAGGGTTACGTACACATTAATACAAGTGAACTATGATTAAATATAGTTAAATTATATAGTTAAATATATAGTATAAAATATAAAAATATATATAAATATAAAAAATATAGTATAAATAAATATTATATAGTTAAATTATAGTTAGTCAATATAGTTACGTGCACATTAATACAAGTGAATTATATCGGGTTGAGCCGTTTGTCTTGGTAATAACTAGTGAAAGAGAGGAAGAAGGGGAATATATCATACAACTATAAACAACATTCCTTTCATTCCGAATCCTTTCACTTTTTAACCCAAATTCATTGTTAGAGAATTGTGCGCAGACCCCGGCAGCTCCCGGCTGTCATTGATATCTCGCTTCGTGTTATCCAATATATAATTATATATATATATATATATATATATATATATATATACTCATTGTCACGATTAACAGACGATTTTTATCAGACACACCTGAGAAGTTTAGAATGCTATTTGCTGACAGACGAGCACATACATATCGCCCCGTCACCCCCATCGTTGAAGATTTTTCTCTCGTCCTTTCATTCTCTCTATCTCTTTTGTATGTAATTGTATGCACTCAATATCTAAGCTACAGTCGACTCTCTGTAAGATCACGTTTCGCCCTGAATTCTATCTCTAAAATTTCGCACAGAGATTAGAAGGCTACCCCCACTCTCATGCGCTCAAATTTAGTACGCTGAAATCTTTCTAGGGAAAATAATAATAATAATAATAATTCAACAATTGCCTTCTGGTTATTACTGATATACTGGTGACAATTTTAAGATGGTCATCTATTTTTTTTTTTAATTTCTCGTGATGATATCGCAGTTCGCTTTGGGGGTGGTTTCCGGGCTGTTTTTTTTTGCTCTGTTTGAAAAGAATATAAAGTATTTTTGGGAATTACAATTTTGATTCACCTAGTCTATAACATTCTATAAACACAACGCACCCTGGTAAAAGTATTTTTAATCGTTTCATAGGTGGGATTTTTTTTATTATTATTTATTATTTATTATTTATTATTTATTATTTATTATTTATTATTTATTATTTATTATTTATTATTTATTATTTATTATTTATTATTTATTATTTATTATTTATTATTTATTATTTATTATTTATTATTTATTATTTATTATTTAGTGGTAAAAATGTTAATATCGAACTCTGAGTCATGAAACGGAGGACCAAATTTCGCTTAAGCAGTTAACTCTTCGTGCAAAATATGAAAAGATCGAAACGCCTCACTATATAGTCAATAAATCCGTTAAATCTATCGAATAAAAAGATTTGTCTGAAAAATATTCATGCAAATGAGCTCCTCCCGGTCATCTTCTGTCCTATATATAATAATCCCGAGAGTCCAACCCAATCCACTCCCTCTTTTACCACTCGTTTTTTTTTTCCTTTCCTTTCCCTCTTAGCTAGTTGCCGCGCATTATCGCGAAGACCTCGGAGATGTATAGCATTACACGTGTACCTGTATACAGTCCATAAAGTAGAATTCACAGCATCCGAGAGAGTCACGCGCGGCGATTCAATATACACATCGTGGTCGTCGGTGCAAAGTCACGAACGCGCGAAATAAAATTAAACGATTTTCTACTTTCCCCCATTCCTTTGTGTTCCCTATCGTGGGAAGGTCAAACGTTTTTGTTGATTTTCACAAACGATTCTCAAGCGAGCACTAAGCTGCTCGTCTTTCTCTAAGTGTCAAGAGAGTGACATTTTTCAAGTTCCATCGAGGAATTTTCAAACGCGGGTGAAAACGTGCATTTCATCGATTAGTACAAAAACTCCAATTTACCAAAGTGCCGCGTCAATCCAAAATACATTTATCAATTTTTATAGAAATATTTTTCCCATCAAAATATTTCTGCAAAAATGCCTTTCCGTCCAATTATATTTCTCGTTCTCATCTGCGTCCTTTCCGAGACGTATGGAAAGCCAACGATCTATAAACGCAACGAGGATAACATCTTCGAACCCGGTAATTATATTCTACTGACGAACGAAGCAAAAAAAAAAATCGAACCAGGCTTTGACTTTTTCCTTTTTCCTTCGTTTTATATTAAATTTTATCCATTGAACCCGCGAACTGATTCAAATATTCTTTCTTTAAACAATTATAAACATTCAAATTTTAACGGTGGTATTATTATTATTTTTATTATATATATATATAAATAATTAATAAATAAAAAATATATACGATAAGAAAAATATAAACTTTTTATCAAGTTGATAGTAATTTTTGTTAATTTTTAAAACGATGCGTTTTTGATCGATTCTATTTCTCGCCCTCATCTGCGTCCTTTCCGAAACGTACGGAAAGCCAACGATCTATAAACGCAACGAGGATAACATCTTCGAACCCGGTAATTATATTCTACTGACGAACGAAGCAAAAAAAGAAATCGAACCAGGCTTTGACTTTTTCCTTTTTCCTTCATTTTATATAAAATTTGATCCTTTGACCTCGTTCGATAATGAAAATTCATTTCCTCCAGTGTTCCAATTCGTCACCTTTGGACTATTTATCTTATACTAGTGGTATTAATATTTTTTTAAAACATTAATAAAAAATCCCGCAAACTAATTCAAATATCCTTTGTTTAAACAATTACGAAACATTCAAATTTTAACGGTGGTATTATTATTATTATATAAATAATTCATAAAGAAAAAAATAAAAAATTAGCGTATAAAATATAGTAAAAATATAGTGTCTGTTTTTTTTTAGCACTATTAAGTAGAACGAGTGCACTCGCGTTAAATTTCGTGACGAAAAAAAAAAAAAATGAAAGTTTGGAGTTACGTTGGGTTTCTCCTCGTACGGCTAAAACGGCACGAAACTCTCTCGACTTTTTCTGACGAGTCGACTATCTCGAGCGAACGTTCCCTTTTCGTTGTTATGAGTGCAAGAAACTCCCCGCCGCGGTGGGAACGTCTGCGCGAAAGAGAAGAAAAAAATGAAACTTTCTCTTTAAATGTCGTACGGACTAATTAACAAGGGAAACTCCTTCGGGTCGTTAACTTTCGTTCTAGCTTTGGAGCTGCTAGTATCGAATATTTCATATTAAAAAAACAAAAAAAAAAAAAATTAAATGGTATGCGAGCGTTATGGCAGTGCAAATAGATCGAATAACGTCACCGACTATTTGCTTCAACCAAGGTCGTACGTTTGTTGGACTTTCTTTATACGCCTCAATAGACACGCGTTCTCTTGCATCGGAAAAACGTATAAGAACAAAAAATTGTCGCTTCTTTTAATAATTTTTTTTTTTTTTTAACACTCGCTGATTATTTTAATTCATTTACATTTATGTGAAAGTTTTCAGTCGATGGAGCAATTTTTCTTTTTTGCGAAATTATAATTATTTAGATTGCCAACAATTGAGATTATAAGAGAATATTCGTTTAGACTTTTCCTCAGTTTTTGGTAATTCGTTTGGTATTTATAAATTCAACTATTTTTTCCTTCATGTTGAAGATCCGACGACAAAACATAAATCCATCTATATAAAAAATAAAAAATTGTCGCATCTTTTAATAATTTTTTTTTTTTTTAACACTCGCTGATTATTTTAATTCATTTACATTTATATGAAAGTTTTCAGTCGATAGAGCAATTATACTTTTTCGCGAAATTATAATTATTTAGATTGCCAACAATTGAGATTGTAAGAGAAGATTCGTTTAGACTTTTCCTCAGTTTTTGGTAATTCATTTGGTATTTATAAATTCAACTATTTTTTCCTTTATGCTGAAGATCCGATGACAAAACGATTTTACTGCTGGAAATATCGCGGTTGAAGTAACAATTTTGCCTCGGCTAAAAAAATAGTAAATGATCTCACGCTCCAGACCAAATATGGAGGAGAGCTCGTTGTTGATCTCAAAAAGAGAATTCTCCTTAACTCGATGATGACAGGTGGGAATAACGGAAGGATGATGTCACACACGGTGAACGCGTGGGTTACGATTATAGTGAGACGCGTTCTCAATCCGGTCGCTTGATCACGACAATTTTTTTTTTATCCTTCGCAATTCATCATACACAAAATTATAAAAAAAAAAAACGGCGAATATTTAATAATTAAGATAATTTAAAAATAATCAATTTAAAAAGTACAAGCACGTCGTCTACTATACGTGAAATATTTAAATTGAAAAAAGAAAAAAAATGTATGAATTTGAAAGCTTCTATCATTCCTTCTTTCAAAATTTCCACCAAAATCACCTAAATCACATTGTAAATATAATGAAAACAAAGGTAATAAAGTAATAATAATCAATTTAAAAAGTACAAGCACGTCGTGTACTATACGTCAAATATTTAAATTGAAAAAAGAAAAATTGGCTCTCTAAAAGAAAAAAAATGTATGAATTTGAAAGCTTCTACTATTCCTTCTTTCAAAATTTCCACCAAAATCACCTAAATCACATTGTAAACATAATGAAAACAAAAGTCATTGCTATGTTCGACAATATCCAATTTTTCCTTTTCTCGTTTTCTGCGCTCGATTTCGTTTTAATTCTGATAATTTAAAAATAATTCATTTCATCACCTCGTGCATAGTTTGTGCTCCACTACATAATTATAATTACCCATCGTTCGATGAACTGATTAATTGTCGTAGAAATCGAGCTCAAGTTTTTTCAATTCATTATGAAATTGCTCAGATATCTGGTATTCCAGTTAATAAAACGAGAGTTTTCGTCTCGTGACGAGTTCAATTAAAATCAATGCCCGATTGATGGTACTCGTATCGCTAACCAATCAACATTATTCGAGCTGGAGTCAACGAGGTTTTTTTTTTATATGCAACGAACGGATCGAATTGAGGTCGAGACTCTTGTCTCAACGACTCAACGAGAGATTGACACGATTGAAAAAAAACAAAAAAACATTCAAAATAATTTTTAAAATAAATTTTTAATTATCGAATGAGTAATATAAGATTGTCAAATAAAATATAACTTTTACTTGGACGGTTCGTGATTGCAGTTATGATACCAGTATCGTCAACGGTCATTCCTCTACCGGTGTACAAGGTCGGTTACGGATTTGGCTTCGTGTCAAAGGACAAAAAATATCAATCGTCTTACAAACCGGACGGAGTGGTCAAATTAATAACAGGTGAGAGACTGATTTTTTTTTCCATAACAGAAAACTCCAAATGATGATTTAAATAAAATCGGGGAGATGATAATAAGGGATGCTGCGTTTTCTTGCTGCTAAAAAAACTTGTCGACCCTCCCCTCTGCCCTAAATCAAACCATGAATTCAGAGAAAATTCTCTGCTCATAACCGGAAGCAGCAGTAGCAGTCTGAGACAAAGCCTGCCCTTCTGGTAAATATGTATAGGGGGGTGAATTATTTTATGCAAAATGCGAAGTATATTCGCAAATTTCATTTTAATTTAATGGATTTTGTTCAACAGCATGAGGCTCTAGAAATGTTCTGGTTCGATATTTTCAAATAGTTTTGCGATAGGATGATCAGATTTTAAGATCCGTTCAAAATGGGAGGAAACGTTATTTTAATATACAAATCAATATATCGACAATTAAATTTAAACCGACCACTACCAAATGTAATAATTTATTTCTCATAGTTCCAACGGTATATTTATTCTCAGACTACTCAAGAATAATAATAATAATTCATGCAGTCGATTTTGTAGGTTATAAAAAATCACGATTTCGAAATTGGCCGCCCCCATCCCAGTCCACGTGACCCTAACATAAATAAAGAGACTGATAAATTACTTATTTTAATTACTCAAATGACTAATTTTATTATGTCTTTTTATAGCCAAGAGCGAATCGGAGAAAAAGGCATAAAAGATAAAAATCCAACAAGACGTTCAACAATGCTCCAGTTGGAATTGATTGGAGGCATCGCAATGAGATTCCAATACAAAATTGTCACAGAGACGATTAATTACGAATAGCTACTGCGTATGCGATATTGTTGAGTCAAATGAGTTTCGCAAACGAATTTCTTCACCATCTTCAGTTTTTGCGACCAAAACCTTTTATCCAAATACTTTTTATATCTCACAAATTACTTTAGTAATTAATAAATTTCCAAAAATAAGTGATGAAAACCCCGGAAATTTGCTGTTAGGCACGTATAGGCACTCAGATCCTATGAGATAACATATTTTTATGACAACGAAGAATTTTTTTCTTCGCTCACCACTTGGCTCGAAGGATTCAGCACAAATATCCGTCTCTACGGCCCTTCGGACTAAGCACAGAAATTAAAAAATTTAAAAAAAAACATCGACATAGTAACCGCTAACGAAATCGAAGGGTTCAGTGGAAACTTTCAACTCTACGATCCTATGGACTAAGCGCAAAAAAAAAACAGACATCGATATAGTGACCACTTAGGAAATCGACGACTTGACGCGATGAGAAAACAAACGAAAAAAAAGCTCTAATCTCAATATAACTAATGATCAAGCCCTCCTCGTATTTCAATGAGTTGTTACGATTCTCAGTGACCGTATTAAGCGTAGAAATAAGAGCTTGCCACCAAAAACTAATTTATCCCAATAAAAACGTTTTTTCTCGTTGACAAAATCAACATCGTCCGGCAAAAATATCAAACTTAGAAATTCATTCTTTTCTTTTTTTTTTCTTGTTCTTTTAATATTTTTTTCACATTTTATTTTTATCCATAACAAACCGGTGAGTTGGTTCATCGCGCACTCTTAGGGTATAATAAAATGACGGTCAACTAATTTTCGACGAATGGAACGAATGGAATGAAAAATATTCGTGAAGAGAAAAAACCTACTCGTGAAGGATTATTGTACATTGTACTGATAGGGAGGCATGAAAATCGAATTATAACGTAACGAACCAATTATCATTACGCTACTTCCATCGGTTGATCGGCTGCAAAAAAAAAAAAAAATGAATCAACAATCAATTTTGATTAAAATTATGTGCGTTACAGAATAAAAATAATTCCACTCCAATGTCGTCATTAATATTCGGTACCTCTGTTGTAAAAAAAAAAAAAAAAAAAAAAAAAAAAAAAACAAGATACTCACGTAGTTCGTTGAATAAGAACTCATCCTGGTACTCTTTCAAGAACTGCGTCGATCGATTTTCATCCAGAAACAACGAGTAGACTCTCTTGACGTCTTCAATGCTGACCTGCAGAACATTTTTTTTTTTGTGAGTTTGCGTGGCATTGAGTATACAGAATTGAAAAATTTATTATGAATTAGAGTTACGAGTAAAATTGAATTATTCATAAAATTAAGGTACAAATTAATTGAGTTGTGACAGAAATTGAATTAGAAATAAAATTTTGTTGTCAGTTTTTGATATCAACGAACCTCCGTGCTTTTTCTTTTACGGCTAACGAGCGACGCTGTTGTGATCAATTGAATGGCGTATCTGAGCGAAGTTTCCGAAGCAATTCTCGTGAGTACGGTCAGTGCGTCGTCCGCCATTTCACAATCCTCCTCCTCGCATCTTATTTTTAAAATTTCTTTCAGATCTTTCTCTTGATAAGGGATCGTTGGAACGATTATCATACGATCGAGAAGATCGATAGGAATGCCGTGAGGACTTTTGTAATTCGTCCCTCTGATTCTCGTGATACCTGATTGTGCGAGTACAATAAAAAAATTACAGAATATTCGACCGTGATCCCTTCAACTACCGGAGATTCCCCGAGGAATCGTATTTCACCAGCCCACGCGGTGTGGCGCCTGGGGCGCTAATTATATAAATTCCTACGCACATAACTATTAAATGGAAAGGGAAAACAGAAATTATATGAAATTTTCATGGTTTTCTTAATGTTAGAACACTAACACCAGAACATAAACATAAACTCTGGTTGCCCTGTGTTAAAATTATATTTAAAAAATGGAAGCAGATTTAAATCACGTAGATGGAAATGAGCATAAGAGATTGTTCGCAATTAGCGATTGTGAAGTAGTCATCAGAAAAATGGGAAAAAAATCATAAAAATTGTGATATTAACGATATTAGCGACATAATGGAACGCAACTTGCCTCTGTTAGTCGCCATGATAACGACGGGCGCCATTTCATTTTCCAAAGCTCGGTTCAAGAACGAGAAGCACTCGACGTCGAGCATGTGTACCTCATCGATGAAAAGTACACCAGGGACAATTTCGGCTTTGCCCTCTTCGCGCCATTCGGCAACTTTTCCGTTTATCTGATCTCTGACCTCGGATTTTATTTCGCCTGTGTCACCGGCAAAAAGTGCCAAAAATCCATGAGTTCGACTGTTTATGACGTCGATCTCGTGAAGCGAGACGGTGTGCACGACCTCTTTGCGTTTTTGCAACTCGCCCTCGGGACATTGTACGAAACGCGTCTGAGATCCGGTCGCATCGTAATCTCGCGCACGTGTGAATGAACGACCAAGACGATTGATCTTGCCCGTTGCTTTGTCGATTGTGATGACATCACCAGCCTGAACCTTTTCTTTCATCAGGCTGTCGATCATTTTATTACCAAGATCGTATATCGTTTCCATTTCCGTTGTTTTAAGCGTTAATTTGCCAACTTTTGCACCAACACCAGTGGCCGGTCTGTCAACCTGAATTTCCACAACTTCGCCCTCGATTATCTCTGTTTCTTCCTTGATCCGAACCCCAATCGATTTTCTTATCACCTGAGTCAGAGCCTCGGTCTTACTCATCTCCAGAGAATATATTTCAGAGCCTGCCATTGCCGTGAAAGGCGTGTCTTGGCCAAGAGCCTGAGCTAGACCCATCGCTATCGCGGTCTTTCCAGTTCCGGGTTGTCCGGCCAACAAAATAGCTCTGCCAGCGATCTTGCCATCTTTGATCATCTCCAGAACGACACCGGTCGCTCTACGAGCCGAAAGCTGACCCACCATACCCTGAGATACCTGTATAATTCATGTTGATCAAAAACAATGAAAAATATTCATTAAAATTTTTGCGATTTTCTAATTTTTGACTCTTAAGGCAATGTCAGACACCGAAAGAAAGATGGCCTTAAGGCTTTAGATATATTTTCAAAATTCAAATACTGGAATGTCCTTACATTGCGAGGTTCGAGACTGTCAGTCAAACCCAACCCTCTGATGTGTGAATGAGCGCCAATACGCTCGATCCTCGTGATCTCTCGGACTTCTTGAACCTTTGCTGCTGCAACGGCCTAAAAAAAAGGTGTAATTCACCAATGGTCGTATTTTTAGTTTTTCTTGTCAATGTATTTTCTATGAATGAGATTCAGCAATTTATATCAACCAAGCTTAGAGCATTCTTCATCAATTCATTCACACTTTTGCATTGTCCCTGTGGAAAATTTACAAACTTTGCTAACTCGAAAGGATTTCTTTGAATTATTTCAAATTTTCAAATAAGACCTTTTAGAAAATGCATTATTTCTTTCAAGATAATGTATCATGGAAAATATAGATTGCAAAAAAACAGTCAAGTTTTACGTTTAGATATTATTTATAAAAAGTCGTTTCTACTAGGATTACAAAGTAGGTGAGTTTTTGAAAATTTCGTGGCTTTTAACCCTCCGTGGATCATATGATTTTGCTGGAAGCCCGGATCATATGGGTCGCTTGGGTCAAAAATGACCCATATGATCCTGGGAAAGTTTTTTTTTTAATTTTCGTGGCTTTGAATACAAAAGGTGGTTCGATTGATGGATAAATCTTCCGATGTGGATGCAAGTTTGATCAGACTAGCGTTACCATGGCAACCGATATTAAATGATAGCTAACAAGATTGCTGTATAAAAATATTGCTGGACACCTATATTTTTCAATATGAAAACTTTTAATGCATGATAACATCTATTTTGCGAGTCTGTGCTATTAATCATTCACAAAATCGGGCGCATTGAATTTTTGAGGTTAGAAAAAAATTACGTTCAAACTTCGATACTCGAGTTATCAGGGTTGATAATTCAGTATGTATGCCCGTATAAACTATACAATATTACTAATATATCCTCATCGATGTTTCAACATTCATTTGCGTAATAATTACGCAAGGATCGAAAGTATATTACAACTCACCGCCATAATCACTTCGTCGTATTAGCCGAAACACGCGTGTTTGATGGTTGACGATGTTTTCCGTCTGTTCGTCTGCCGTCGACAGTTGATACTCGATGGACATACATCAACTGACACTGTGAACTGAGCCGTTGAATCAATGGAAAAAAAAACATCGAGTGTTGAGTCTTGATGCAAAAAACATCACAGTTTCAAATACCGCGAGTCAATGCATCTTAGCTTATTCGTGTTGCTGTAAGATGGCGCTAGCAATTAAAATCCTACCATCAGCAAATAACTCACGCTATAATATATATTTCACCCTTTACAAGCGACGTACCCCCACCACGATTCCAAAATTGGAATTTCCAGTCCATATTGCGTTGCATTTTTGTTATCTCGCCTTGAGATATAATACCAAAAAAAAAATGATATCTCATAGGTGACTGGTATTCAATTTTACAACTGGATATATTTAATATTATTCCTTCGTCACTGGTTCCGATAATCCACTGTAAGCAATGAGTGATGAATGAATAAAAATGGCGGTCCGAGGCGCCATCTGCACATCCCGGGAGATGAATGAACTTCCGAATCTCAAATTCTCATGCGTGTCAACTGTATTTATGTATATACGTATCTCGAGACCGTGGCCTACTGGGACTCTAGTGCCGAAGATATATAGTGCGGGTTTGACCTTTCATAGACTCTCGTGACCTTCAATCCAAGTCTGGCCACTAAAATCCCGTGTGTTCTCGCGAGCAGCTAGTCCTCGCAAACGCTCCGTTTTTTAACTAGAATAAAAACCCGCCGATCTGAGAGGTAAGTGAAACTTTTTTCAAAAATCGAACGTATTTAAATGTCGAACGAAAATCGTTCGATCCATAGAGGCAAGCGTACAGCTCAAAATACGATCAAATATTTCGTAAATATGACAGAGACATTTTATGAATGAAAAGTTTCGATGTTTTCATTCAAATTAAATATGGACAGACATTCATCATTTAATCTCCAGCTTTAATCCTATACTTATCTCAAACTTTCATTTTATATTTTTAAAACCAAGTGTGCAAATTCGATCATCGTGCGTCGATCTTACGCAACGATCTACGATCGATGGCTCAAAAATTCAAATTTTTAATTCGTTCTAAAAAAATGTACTTTTTTGAAAAATATTTTCTTTCGTCAAAACCGATAACAATTGGCGATAAAAAAATTAATTATCAATTGTTAATTTTCAATATTATAAAAAAAAAGAAAAAAAAAAAGTTATATCGACGTAAATAACTCGTATTTCAATCTTTATCTAATCGTTGATCCAGGTTAAAGGTTATTAGATAAAAATCGTCGCAGATAACATTTGACAGAATTCACATTGGAGTGCCAATAAAATTTACACTTTAGCAATTCCAGAAATAAAAATATTAATATTTTCAGAAAAAAAAAATCAAATAAAATGTCGAGAGAAAGAGCATCGAGAAGATTTTACCGGGTAGACAGTTGTCATGATTTTTTGGAAATGATGGATCGAGGGCACATTGCGCAACAGGAAAATAGATGGAATTTCGAAGTTGCATGGGAAGTTGCCAACAAAGGTAAATATTTCATAATATTTTCCAGTTATAAAAAAATTCATAAGAATTCAAATTTTTTGAATTTCATTGAACGAACAAATTTGCCTCTGTAGTTGGTGGAATTTACACGGTTATAAGATCCAAGGCTTATGTATCGACTGAAGAAATGGGCGATCAGTATTGCATGATTGGACCTTACAAGGAAACTTGCGCGAGAACCGAAGTCGAAGAGGCCGATTATCCTCATCACAGCCCATTGTACAAAGCTGTTCAAGTCATGAGGGATCAGGGGTTCAAAGTAAGAAATTTGCACAAAAAAAAAATACGTCACTGCCTCGTTAAACGAAAAAATTTCGAAATTAATCAAACACAAAAAAAAGTTAGAGGAATGACCTTAAAAATTGAATGTGAGTCGCAAATTTTTTATAAATGTCAGTAGAGGCTCCGAATTAAAATTCCATTCACGCTTTCATGAATAAATTCCTCTGGAGAGTTTCAAGAATATATCTTAAATTATTTATCTTTCACTCAGGATGTTTCGTAAAAAAATGATAAACGTGAATAAATTTAAGAAATAAAAAGACTCGGTTCAGTTTTCCAAATTGTAAAATATCAAAGGTTAGAAATAAATATTAAAAAACATATCATCTCAGACATTATATCGAATCAGCTGTTTGTATATAGATACAGCAAAATGCAAAATTTGGCGATAATCCGAAATTTGGCGATAATCCAAAATTTGGCGATAATCCAAACCTTGAGACCAATTTGATCGGAGGTCACGAACACCATCGAGATTCGTTTTGTACCACGTGCAGTCCGCGTACATGTGATTTAGTGAAGCTACTCGCTTATAATAAGAATTTAAAACTCAACATTTTAATAGATGATGCGACATCCAGTCATTCATATATTTTATTCTATTTCGAATGAAAAAACGTTTTTATGACTCGAACATCGTTCTAAATAAAAATAACGAAAATTCAGGTAGTAACGGGAACTTGGCTGGTCGACGGAAATCCACAAGTAATCCTTTTCGATATCGGAAGTGCAGCGTGGAAATTGGACGAGTATAAGCAAGAATTATGGAATACATGTAGTCTTGGAATTCCTCATTTAGACGTCGAAGCCAACGACGCAATTATTCTCGGCTATCTTCTGTGCCAATTTATCACTGAATTTAGGTAAATTATTCATTTTTTTCCAAATTTCGATGTTTTTGTAACTTTGGGTTTTGCGGATTCGGTGGTTTCAATTTTTTTATTTTATTTTACAGAAAAGCCGCTGAAAATTATTCACCGGTCCAGCCACGTGTTCTCGTTCATTGTCACGAGTGGCAGGCGGGTGTCGGCTTGATAGCCTTGCGAACGAGACATGTTGATGTTGCAACCGTTTTTACAACCCATGCGACCCTTCTTGGAAGATATTTGTGTGCCGGAAAAACTGATTTTTACAATAACCTAAGCAAGGTAATATTCATAAATTATAAACATTTTTATCCAATGCCCTTGATGCGCTATTCCTCTATCGGTAAAACAGTTTCGGTATACGCAATTACGATTGTGAGAAAGTTTTATTTACTGCCGTGCTTAAATTTCTCTTAAAGTGTTAACACGACAAAAGACGAGAACAATGCCATTTTTTGGTGGAGTTCATCGGTCTCAACTTATAAACTTGTGCATCTTTTCGAATTATTATAATGCTTTTTTAAAAATGGGACACCCTGTATATAAGTCAAACAAGTATTATCAACAACAGGAAAATGGCAATGTTTAAATTTGATAAATTAGTTAATACTCGCCAATCTGGAAATATTTTACCAAAATGAGAATTCATTAAATGTCATCGAGAATATCGAGGATACTTTCATTTTTTTTTTCTCTTTATCTCATCATTTGCAGTTCAACGTCGACGAGGAGGCTGGCAAGCGACAAATTTATCACAGATATTGCATGGAACGTGCGGCAACGCATCTTTGTCACACATTCACAACTGTCTCGGACATAACGGGTTACGAGGCGGAAAATTTGCTCAAACGGAAACCCGATGTCATCACCCCAAATGGCTTAAACGTCAAAAAATTTTCGGCCCTTCACGAATTTCAAAATCTTCACGCCGTTAGTAAGGAGAAAATTCACGAATTTGTTCGCGGTCATTTCTATGGGTAAGTCATTGCAGTCAATTGCGTCGGAAAAAGAATAAAGTATTTTTTTTTTCTTTTTTTCTTCGTCGTTTATGATGATCGTACATAATTTTGCAGACACTACGACTTTGATTTGGACAAAACTTTGTACTTTTTTACCGCTGGACGTTACGAATTTGGTAATAAGGGCGCTGATATATTCATCGAGGCTCTTGCACGGCTCAATCATCACCTAAAAACTTCCAAGCCCGATGTCACAGTTGTCGCGTTTCTCATATTTCCCGCCCGTACGAACAATTTCAATGTTGAGTCGCTGCGAGGACATGCCGTAAGTTGCTACGAAAAAATTTCGAAAATTCTCTCATATAGTCCCAACGAAAAGTTAATGAGAGTTGAGTTGATGAGAATTTTGATAAAATCACAATAACATAAAAATAACAAAAAAAAAATCAACTATATTGAAGATGCTAAATTTATTTCTTATAGTGAAAATTCGGAAAAAAATTTCAAATGAAAATCTTGACGAAAAGTTTGATTTGATGAAAATTTATGTGTAAGGAACATAGAAAATCTGAAAAGACTCATCGATATTGCACATATTAAGAATATTTTTTTCAGACAAGAATCATGTCAGATTGTTATTAATAAAACAATTTAAAAAAATCATTTGAAAAGTTTTCATCTTATTCTTACTATCGGAATAAAAATATATTTTATATCAAGTTTAATTTAATTCTTCCTGGCTGTATTTTCCGTAGATCTGGATAGCTTTGACCGGAATAGCTTTCGACCGGAAACAATTAATTTCCATTCGTGATCGATGATTTTCTATTTTTTCAGGTCACAAAATCGCTGAGGGACACAATAAACGAAATTCAAGCGAAAATGGGAAAACGCATGTACGAGATGTGCCTGGCGGGGAGATTGCCCGAAGGGCAAGACATGTTGCTGAAGGAAGAAGTCATAAAAATTAAAAGGTAATGTTGCAAAATCTAATGCAGGATATAATAGGCTTTGTGCTTCTATAACTTCTATCTTCGTCGATATTATTCTCCAATCAACGTCTAAAAAATATAAAAAAAATTGCATAAAAAATTTAAAATATTCATTTTTATATTGAATAAATATAAAAAATATTAAAAAAATAAAAACCCAAACAAGTACGAAAAATCGAAAATTTTCAAATCACCACCGGACACAAATGTGCTTTGTATTCGTTCGCAGATGTTTGTACGCCCTGCAACGAAATGGTCTGCCACCAGTCACGACTCACAATGTTGTCGACGATTGGAACGATCCGGTGTTGGCCGCAATCCGTAGATGTAACTTATTCAACACTGTCAACGATCGTGTAAAGGTAATTCTATACTTTTAACAAATTTTTCGTCCTCTTGTTCTTTTCGTACTTCCTGCAAATCGAAATTAAATGGATTAATGCAAATGGAAATTAAAAAAAATAAGACCGGAAGTGTAAATGGAATGTTTTGGATGTTTCGCAGATTGTCTTTCATCCAGAATTTTTATCCTCGACGAATCCGTTGTTTGGCCTCGACTATGAGGATTTCGTCCGCGGTTGTCACTTGGGCGTATTTCCGTCGTATTACGAGCCATGGGGCTACACGCCCGCCGAATGCACGGTAATGGGCATACCGAGCATCACGACCAATCTCTCCGGTTTTGGCTGTTTCATGCAAGAACACATAGCCGATCCCATGAGCTACGGAATATACATCGTCGATAGACGACACATCGATGTCGAGGGCAGCGTTCAACAATTGGCACAGTACATGTTTGATTTTGCACGCTTGAATCGACGACAGCGCATCATTCAACGAAATCGTACCGAGCGTCTTAGCGATTTGCTCGATTGGCGAAATCTCGGAATTGTAAGTTTTTTTGTTTTGTTTTTTTACGGCTCAATGCATTGATAAATTCTTCCATTGCTTGGATTCATTTCATTTTATTGAGGAATATTTTCATACCGGAAATCTTGAAAATATGTGAAAAAAATGGCTGCATTAACTCATTCGAGACGGCGATTTTTTTCAAACACGGTCCCCACGAACGATTTTTTTTTTTCTTTATAGTGTTCATATTTAATTATTGCACACACGAGGTGTAACCGGTCTTATAGCCTCGGAAATAAATTGCACACACGGTGTGCAATCGGTCTCGAATGGGTTAAGGAGGCGCACGGCTATCAGTCTTGAGTCGAACTAATGTTCAAGCCAAACGAAAAGTATTATTTCACGTTTCCATCGACCATCGAACATATAGAAAAATTTCGAGTGTCAATTTATTGATCATCGTCCAATTTTTTAGAATATTTTGTATCGTAGATAAAAGAGTGAAAAATACGCTTTCTGATATAAAACAATGTGGAAAGATTCTGTATAAAATTTCAAATTTTCAAATTGCATATTTTATGATTTCTTTTTTCAATTCATTCCATTTCGTTCGCGCACAAGAGAATTAAAAAACTGCACAATATGCTTTCTGATATAAGACAATTCGTAAAGAGAGAAAAATTGTGTAAAAAGTTTGGAATTTTTTAATTGCACATTTCACGATTGTATCAACACTTTTAATAATTTTTCAGTACTATCGTCAAGCTAGAATAAAAGCTCTAACGGCCGTTTATCCAGAGCTCGCGTCAGAATTGAGCGACGGTAGTTACAATCGTACATTCAACTATCCACGACCTCTCAGTGAGCCTCCATCGCCGTCCTCGTCTCGTATCACAACCCCAGCTGCCTCCGTCCATGGCTCCGACGATGAAGAGGACGAAGTTGACGAGGAAAAAGAGGTAATTTGAACTTTCGAATAATCGATCAGCCCGTAACGTGCACACGAGTTTAAATTTGCACTGACGATACATTTTTTCGTTCGTTTATTATTAATTGTAGATCTATTTAAAATGTATTTTTCAAAAAGCCAACATGAATCTTCAAAAATTTCATTATCACTACTGAATTTGGGGTATTCTGCAATTTAAAAAACACTCGTAAAAAACTATAATTGGCAACACAATTCGGAGTTATTGCCGGTTGAACTTTCAAAATCCCAAAAAGTATCTGCCTGAAATAAATTACGAACTGACGTGTGCATGTTAAGGGTTAACCATTTTTTTAAATTGTTAATATCGATATTTAAAAAAAAAAATCTCGTTCCATTTCAGCTGGAAGAATTGAGGCAAGAAAACGGCAGATAAATCGACGTTGACAATTCTGAAATTATTCTTTAAAAAAAAAAAAAAAAACACAATAATAATAATAATTCACGCACTCTAAAAGTGCCAAACTTTGTGGCAATAATGTAAATTTCACAAAGTTTCTAGGAGAAAACCAGATCCGAAGTTTTTTTTTGTACTCGCACAATTTCTTTTTCTTTTTTCCTCTCATTTACAGTAATCGATCGTCACAATCATGTATCTAGACCATCGAATTGTACTCGAAAAACTCGATATTATCGACCAATTATTTTTACATTTTCATAGTATTACGTTACTAACTCTTCACTAAACACTTACATATATATATATATATGGGCCATCTCGAACCGTTGTAATTGCGTTTGTGCTCGATAATGATCGCGAGAAAAAAAGAAAAAAAAGTTCACATCGAAATAAAAATTATATATATACATATATATATGTGTGTGTGTAAGATACGTTAAAAAATGCGTGAAATATTTTATTGTTGTATTATAAAATAGGAGGTAGGGGGAAGGTCTGTTATACTATTCGTACCGAATTCGGTACGCGAATAAAAACATTTTATCGCTTTTAAGTGAACGATTTTTTTTTTTTCTCGTTAATTAGTTATATTCGTCGTGTTCGGTCAGAACGAAAAGAGTAACAAGAAAATTCTCATTCGAAGGAACAAAATTTCATGTGAATTGTTATATATTAATTATCAACATAATATACAAAACGGGACACTAAAAAATTATACATCGTTTTTTTTTTATCTTTTTTTTTACGAAGGAAACGTTACATGTGGCAAATCTACATAATCGGGTCGAGTTCTATTATTGGATCGTAAACTTTATATATACGAATTAGAAAGAAACCAATTCGCGTATTAAGTATTTAAAATATACGCCTTAACAAGACATTCGTATAATAATATACAAAGCGATGAAAATTACTAACGAAGGCCCTTAAGCATGCCAACGCATCGAATGAATTCGTGATGTGAATTAAAAAAAAAAAAATGAAATATATATATATATATATATATATATATATATATATATATATATATGCATGTCAAAACGATTTGGAATGAAATGGGATATTTTCACGACAATGCGATTAGATACATATCTACGGAGTTCTAATGAGATTCGATATTTTATGATTTTTTCTTTCTACACCGACCCTTGGTTCATAAATTGTAATTCAAGGATCGTGAATGATTTATACTATAAAAAACAAAAAAAAAAGACCATTTGTTTCATACTAATTACAAAATACTCAATTCGCCCATTCGTATATAAATGTATACCACAGTTAAATGTGTATTATTAAAGGATAATCAATCATATTGTAAAATACAGACTTTTCGTTTTTGGACGTAGAAATTTTCAAAATTATGTAATTACAAGATAAAACAAGCAGTTTGCGTTTCCACTTGATACAATTATGACGTTAATGCACGTGAGAAAACATTTTTTTTTTTTTTTTTTTTGTAGCATAACGTCAAAAATCTTCAACAATAAATTGTAATGGACTACGAAATTATTAAAAATTAAAATTAAAAAAGAAATAACGTAATGACGATTACGAATACGACTACGTTTACACGCCACTGTTATTCCGATTTTACGGCGCTTGCGCGGCACAATACAGCCGATTTCACTATATTCGTTACAGTAAAACCGGAATAAAGGACGTCATGTAAACATAATCTATGCCTGCAAACGTTTGGTATATGACGAATTTGATAAATTCGATAAATTGCAAAGAGCTATGAAATAAAAAATACAAAACAAAAAAACGCGATGACAATTGCAATATGCGTGCAAAAGTTTGACATAAAATTATGAATTTGAATCAGTAAATTTGAGAAACCAAGAAATCGGGGGATATGAAAAATGTCATCGGTGTCGATAAATCGACACAGATTACATGATTTTTTTTTTTTTTTTTTTACATTAAATGGCACAAGTAATATGTTATAAAATATCCCGGAGGAATTTTCAAGCCACGACAGATACAGCATGACATTACGAGAAAAAAAAAAACAAAAAAACAAATCAAACATCGCAACGCACAATTTAATAACTACGGACATTAATAATACACATTTCTAATACTTCGATACCATGTTTTTCATACACGCAATTTCGATAATTTCGAGAAAAGAATAGAGAAAAAAAATCAATGAATCGACTGTTATTTGTTAATTGAGCACAAGGATTATACAACTGATGAACTGGCACACGGAAACCCTTGAAAATGCTATAAACGTTTCTTCGTATTTCTTAAATTTCTTTTTTTCCCTTACTCAATTTTTTTTTAAATCTTTTTCTTCATAATCTTCTTTTTCCTCTGTTTTACCTACAATTACAGGCTTACGTGGAAAAATATGTTGGTATACGTCAATTCCTATGACAAAATATATAGTAGTCGCTATTGCGAGGTAACACTTCCCTCCTTTTAGGCTAACGCAAGCATTTTTTTTTCCTAATCCTGTTTCGTTATCGCGCGCTTCATGAATTTCGCGATCGATCGGAGGGGGGGGGGGGGGGGGGATATTTTCGTGCTGCGTAAACGAGATGCATGAAAACTCGGCAATGTGTTAATTTTTTGTTGTTTTTTTTAGTTTAAATTTCAAGCAGCTTTATAAAGCTCAATGTTTTTCTTTTTAATCTTTCTCAACACAACTGATTAACATCTAGACGCGTTTTTACGTTACGTTCTTTTTTTTTTCTATGTAATTGGCAAGTTTTATACCGCATTATCAGCGACGAATTTCATCGATGCGAATTTAGTCTGAAATTGTGAAGGAAGAGAGATTTTTTTTAACTTCTTGGGTTGATTGCTAAAGCCTTTGGTTAATTATGATGTATGATGTATAATATGTATATATATATATATATATATATATATATATATATATATATATTAAAAAGACGCTATTCAAATGCTGTTCACAAACACCACTCGATATCTCGACAAATACGCATCTGATTAAACTCACGATTTAGCCTACTAGTCTTTAGTAATTGGCATTTCACGGTGTATGGCCTAAAGTTATATATAGTTGTTTTAAGTTCGACATTAATGTTATTTTTTTTCAATAAATACGATAACTCCGAAATATCGATTATAATTTTGTCACGTGTACAATATTTCCGAGCCATTTTTCGTTTTTCAGATGAAAATTTTTGCACTTGTGACAAAAGTCCTGTCGTACTTTTTTTATCCACTCCCGTTTTTTAATCTCGCAAAACTTCATGTTCGATCCCTCAAGCTTTTTTCTCAACACCTCGTACATTCCCAATTATAAATTGGAAAAGTACAATCAGGACGAGAATTCTCGAACGAAATTATAACTGGATTTGACAGCGACAATCCTGCCTTTTTTTACTACGTTAAACTTGGTGCATTATTTACGTAATGACTTGTACAACGTTTGAGTGCAACTTCTCTGCATCCCTCATTAAAACTTCAAAACTTTCTCTTTTTCTTGCTATGGCTAAAAAAAAAAAAAATAACTGCTCAATCGATAATCGAAGAAATCGCGATTTCACTCCCTTCTTCTTGAGTACCATTTTTTGTTCTCTCTCTCTCTCATTCGATATGCAAAGGAACGAACGCGCGATATCGATGATATTTATTAACTCGTGGCAATGAAAATATCATGAGGTACGTTGTTTTTTTCGGTTTTTTTTAAATGAATTTTTGGGTGAACCCCGACGATTGGACGGATTCTAGGTGTGACTCGATTGATTACCGGTCATTCTCTGTTGCATCATGGTCAAAAGTAACTCGGAATACTGCTGCATCATAATGACAACTTTTTCCTGATCCTGACCAGCGAGCAATTCTTGAAATTTGGCCGAAGCCTCATTGGCACTGACGCCATCGGCCGTCATAACTTCACTAATGTCTTCCTGATTGCTCCCGGCAGCCACCACGAGCCGTAAAGTCCGCATCGCCTCGTTCACTGATGACTCGAGTCCACGGAGCATCGTGTCCCTGTCGAGGACCTCACCCGATGGATCGCCACTGTTGTCGATCGTTAATCTTTTGTAAAGCTGAACAACATTGTCCGCCGTACGCGTCAATTCGTCCGCTATCGTGTTACACAATTGCGTCGATACTGCGAATTAAAATACCAATTTATCATCAATATATTTTGCATAAATATTTTTTTCTTCATTTATTGGCTATAGAAAAATTAGTGAGATTTATTTTACATTTTATTTACATCGCTACGGAACTAGATATTTTTTTCGTTGAAGAAGCTTTGTGATCATTGAGATATTTGGAGTAGTTAATTGGCACGAAATTGTCAATAATTCGTGCCGAATTGAGCGCAAATATTTGAATGGCCGGAAAAGTTTGCATAATTCGAATAATTGAAATAGTTCAAACGATTCGAATAACTGAAATACTTCAAACGATTCGAATGATTTGAATACTTCGAATTATTCGAATAATTTGAATATTTAAAGAAACCGTTATTGGCAAAAAAAAAAAAAGGTCACTACGTTCTTTTGGAGGTTCCATAAATGGTTTCTAAATTAGTTGCGAAATGTCAAACTTCTCTCGACTGTTTGAATAACGCTTATACATTCTTAATCAAGTCTTCTTTTTTATACGAACGAATTTACTTTGCCATTATCACGTGACATGAAATAATAATTCCACACACGTTGTGAAATAATTTTGATATTAAAATTCTGCAAGTTGCGTACGGAAAAATTTGAAAAAAAAGCAACATGATCACAAAGCTTTTTCTCAGTGAAGAAAAAAATCTATGACTAACCGAAGAAAAGGAGAGAACATAGAAAAAATGTGACAATGGAACAGCGTGCATCGTGCGGATTGAATAATTTTAGGTCCTAAAATCCGTACGAGATCATGCTATTATGATTCGATATTAGACTGGTAATTGCAGGAACGACTTGTAAAATTCTATGCCAGGATCGTAACACTTAAATGTATGATGAATATTTTCAATGACGCAAAACGATGCCTCAAAGCGGTATAAATTATTCGATCAAGAACTCACGCCACCCTGAGAATGAAAGAAAATCATTTTGCTTTACGCATAATAAAAACTCATCTCTTGAAAACTTTTCTTTTCTTTTGATTTTTTCTCGATATTATTTTTTTCAAGTTTATCGAATGTTTAGTCCAATTGACTTGAAATTTGACACAAATATTCTTAACGTAATCAAAAACAATGCTACGTACAATTATAAATATGATAAACCATTTGTCAAGGGAAAAGTATTCATGGCCAATTTTTTTTGTTGAATGAATCTATTTCTTATCTTGCTCCCATTTTCATATATATATATATATATTGTCAGATAAAGAAAAAAGAATTTGACCTTTGTTTATTTCATATGACTCTCTATTCGCCAATTGCTCGGCCATAGTGAGCGCAATGGCAAGGGAGTTTTTATAAGAATAGTTGCAGTACAGCGAATTTAGTAATATTTGAAAATGACACTTAGTAAAAATATTGTACACCGCTTTTACTGTCTGGCCTTTGCAAACAAAATGGACCCTCGAGAGTAGTGTTAAAAAAACAAAAATGTTGAATTTCGAGCTAATTTTAGGTGATTTAGGCAGAGTCAATTAGTGTTTCGAGTCATTATCAGCGTAGCGTGGCGACTCGAATGCGTGATTCCGGGTCCAAACACGATGATAATATTTAATGATTTAAATGATTGCAATGTTTGGCTGACAAAAACAACATTCAACGAGAAACATTCAAAAATCTTCAATCTATCATTTTTAATTATTATTTATTTTTTTAACAAACACGATCCTGGCTTCTATATATTCGGTATCCGGACGAGAAAAATCGTGTAGCAATATTATGTACAGCATAAACTACAGACTGACATCTATAGTCTGTACTAATTTCGTCTACAATTTCGTTTTTTTTTTGCTTTTTTTTTTTAATACAAAAAGAAACGAAAAGAAAAAAAAACGAATAAATTTCAATCATAGCATGATCACTTACAAATTTTTGTGTTTTATTTTTGTCAATATAATCTGTTATATTATTAATTTTCACATCACAGCATTCTCAATAGGCGTCTTTAGTTTACCTAGTCTGTTATCCGTGTCTACTGTAAGATCAAAGCGGCGAGTTGAACGTGATTATTAGTGGGCACGATCGGATCGGCGAAACATCGCCGCAAGATTAATCGAAGCCATGGAGAATAGGAAATAATTTGTTGAAAAAAATTAAAATAAGTTTAATTTTATACTCACACTCGGCACTGGCAACGTCGATGGTACGATCAGTGTCTTTTACGGGAAGTTCCTGGGGACTTGGCTCGAGCTGATTACGACTCACTACTGATAGCCTAGCGGAACTTTGCCCGATGACTCCGCCCGTTCGGCCGTTCGTGATGATTGTGCTCGATCCGGACCTCCTCATAGTTGCACCAGCGATGCTCAAGCTACGGACAATCCAATCACAGTATCAAATTACTCAATGTTGCCAATTTTGTTTCAGAAATAATTCAATTTTGTTTCAGAGTTTTTTACAATATAAAAAATGGAATGGATCGACTAGCTTGTTGTTTGAAAAACATCGATAAATGGAGGCGGACTTTTAAGATAAATTCTAATACAATGTTCGCTGAAATGATTTTTAGTATAGAAATTCAAAATATTTTTATAAGAAATTTCAAATAATAAATTGCAAATCAATGAATATAATTCGATGAAATTTCGTACAGATATGTCATGCGAAGTTCCAAAAAAAAGATTTTCTATTGAGCATTTAAAGATTTTTGGAATATTTATTCCTGTCGCCTCTCGTTATATATATATATATATATTTGTAGTTAGAAGCAAACATTTCCAAGTAGCACGAATTTTTTATAAAAATAATTAAAATCGTGAAGAAGGTTTAGGTAAAATTTTTTTAGATAATTTGTTAACTTTGTTGAAAAACGATAACGATGCACGAAACTTACCTGGCCACAGAATGATCAATGCTGATACTTCGGGGTCTCGGTGGAAGTGCCGGCTTTCCACCATTTCCGTTCGAGGACGTGTCCTCTGAGCTAGAATCTTCTTGATTTCCAACTTGACTTAGATTCACTAAAAATTGTGGATTATAAACAATTCATGGGATTAAAAAATTTGCGAATCAAAGAACATGATGTAAAAAAAAACATTTAATTCTAATCGATAATTCGATCATTGACATACCACTTGAATAAGCTCCTTGCATGCCTCGCCTTCTCAATACCAGAGGGAGATTATTGCTCGACGATGAGTTAGGCTTTATTTGGTGATTGATTTTGTTTTGGGAACTTATTGTCGGCCTCATCAGACCACTCATTCTGTTGTTCGAAGTCTGATTGTTCCAACTTCTTCCGCCAACCGCGACGCCAGCATCCGATTCCGAATCGCTTTGCTGGAAAAAACAAAAAGAAATGAAATAATAATAATAAAATAATAATAATACGACTGAAGATATTACGATAATTTTTTTTTTATAATCCTTGATTGATTTACCTGATTTAATACTCCAACGCTGCTACTTCGAGTCATATGAGAGGAATGACTTTTCGCTGATGAGTGTCTCGATTGAGCGACCGGATTGCCATTTCCAGGACCGCTTCTTGACGATGCGTTTACATTTCTATTGCCTAATTTTCCTGAAACTGTCAAGAAAACGTTGAAATATTGACAATTTTCGAAAATTATCGGTGTAATTTCCGCAGATCCGACATGAGAATTAATCGATCGATAAATTTGATTTTGCTCAGCCATGTAAGCCGTTGAGATGTGCCAAGCGAATGAAAGAAAAGGCAGCTGCGATGCAGAATTGAATATTTCAAAGAAAAAAAAAATGATATTGAAAGATTTTCACTTGTATTCAATGAAATTTGTACTAGTCACGAAAGGTAAAGAGACAAATTGAATAGTTTACGCAATCATTTTATAGTAACAAATTAGCAATTTTTACCGATATAATTGTTGCATAAATTATTAATTTTTATTTTTAATTTTATAGTTTGTTTTACTAAAGTTTCATAGTTTATTCAACGATTTTATGGTGAATTAGTGCAAATACGATAACTCGTAAATAAAATAATCGTAAAAATTGTCAATTTTGTGGTTTTGATTCAACTGCTGATTGTACTACAATTTTTCATTTGTATATTTTATTATATAGTGTATGTGTAAAATAATGCGAAGAGGCGCAGAAAGCTCTTAAGGGGGTACCTTGTACTGGGCCATGCAGTAATCGGTTTGGTGGGCTGACGGAAAGGTCGCTCAGCGAGCAGGCACGTCTCATACCACTCCCTTCCTCTTCGCTGTCGACTTTTTTTGACGACAGTCTCCCCCCATTACTGCCAACTGTTGACAACACACACACACTCATGCACTACAATAGGCAACTAATTTTGCAAAATTTGCACATCACATTGATAAATAAATAAATAAATAAATGAAAATAATATTTTTCGTTAAACTTGCAAAATTAATCTTCGGGCATTTCGTCAGTAAAAATATTTATTATACTTATTTTTAAATAGTGCAAGGCAAAATAATATCTGAATGAAAACTTTCCCGGGCTGAAAAATAACTAGTGGGAATCGTGGAATAGTGGACTGATATGCGTATCTGTTTCTCGATTTTTATAAAATTGAGCAGGATTTTTTTTTAAATTCTGAACTCAACTGATTCTGTAGCAATTGAATTCCGTTTGGGTTGACCGATAATTCAAAAATGTATCTACCAGATTTAATTGTGATTTCCCATACTCATAATTTCCTGTTAATTAATTAATTAATTAATGTTAACAGAAATTAAATCTGTACGAATTTTGCAAGTAAAACGAAAAAGACTTTTGTTAAATACAAACTTGATAAAATAATAAACATCATTAGGGCGAAAGAATAATTAATTAAAATTAACGTTATCATTTTATGGGAGGAAAATCGGGTTTTAGGATATCGGACGATCGGAAGGGAGTTAAATTGTAGGAAAATCATGCGGTAAATAGCACGAAAATCATGCCAAACGAAAAATATCCGCGATCAAGCTCGATCTATACTTATAAATCGCATCCAAACTGAGAAGTAACTCGCTGCCTTTTTTTCTCTCGTCACAACGAAAACGATGAAATACATTATTAATAGACCTCATGAATGATTTTTTTTTGTGCGTGATATTCTATTAAAATTAAGCGATGATTGCTTATTTGCAATGAAAAAAGTTTTTCACCTTCAAGGAATAATAATAACGTTGATACTAAACAAGTACAAATCCTTGAGTCAACTGAGGGAAAACGTGCCTAATGTCTTCCACCCAAGTCCGAGTAACAATTCGCCGACTTGTTACGAAAGCAAAATTCCGAGAAAAAATCGAACGATAAAACAGCAACGAAATATTAAATATTTATATCAAAGCAATTATTGTTAGACTCTTTTTAAACGCAAATGTAATGACAAATTCTTCTATTTTTACAAAAGAAAAATATTCTGCCGTAAAATAGTATTCTGAGAAAAGATGAAAATTATACTTTTTGACTATGGACTTTGACTATGATTTTAAGGGGTAAAAACAAACCCAATGACAATGACACGTCATAGGTACAACGTATTCGGTACAAAAAATATTGATCGGTTTTTGTCGTTGTCGTTGGATATTTTGACTCAGCCATTTGGACGTGCTATCGACTTTACGAAGATCGATTATTACTCTCAACTAAACGTTCGCTACTATAAAAAATGAAAATAAAAAACAACAAAAATTTAACAATTTCTTTTGACACTTGCAATACTTGAAGATGAATAATAATGACGATGAAAAAAAAAATAATAATAATGAACCCTTCGAGTCCACAGAGATAAAAAACGTGCGTCGACGATTTCTGTTCTACACACATCGAGAAGTAAAAAAAATATATTTTTTTTTTACAATTTCCGAGTCTTGCAATACCTGCGAAGTGATGCTTCGAGGGTAGAATATCTTGACTGATAGTCGGAAGTGTCTTGGTCCATTTCATCTGACATCGAGACGCGGGTGGCCAAATTCTTTTCGGCGAATTTGCGCAACTCGAGGCGGGTGTAGACGAGCCACTTTCGACGAAAGATCTGTCAATGGCGGAGAGATCAGCGCAATCGCTATCCTCACCGCCGGAATTACCCCGAAATTCACGTCTCAGAGTCGAACATCTCGTGTCTCGTTCGGCCTCGAGTTTAGCGAAATTTTCACTATTCTCCCTAAACTGGCTAACTTTCGAGTGTTTCTCTTTAATGAAATATTGCTCGCGTCTTACAAGATTTTCAAATTCTTTCGACAAAAGTTTGACAGTTCCCTCAATCGCTCGAGTTATTCTCGAATCGACGCTAGTCTCATTTGCCGCAATTTTTTCCTTCACCTCGCCCTCATTGGTGGAACTTTCATTGAACGTCGCGTTCAATGGCGTCTCACCAGATGGCGCGCCATTCGGCTCGAGCGAATCATAAGTCTCGAAGGTGTCTTTGGTCGGAATATCATTATCGTAGCGATCGGAGATCGAATCTCGCTCGTTCGAGGCAAAAGATTCTTGAGGTATTTCGGAATTGTACGCCGAATCGCTTTGTGATGATGGCGTAGCTCGCATCGGCACCCCGTAAAATGGTTGACGAACAATTTCTTGCATCTGTTCCGTACATTTTTCCAAGTAAGAATCACAAATATTTGTATGATCGTTTATCGTCTCATCGGCCATGTTTTCCCGCGTTTTTACCTTTGACTGGCTGATACGTGCGATATTGTCCGAGCATGGAAGATTTTTCAGGCAAATTGTTTGCTGCACCGGCGCATCGAGGGCGCATTTATTCCAAACTGGTCTAGCTCGGTTCCTCATGCTCTGAGTGCGTGAAAAATTTCTCTTTGGCTTGGGTGGCTTGTGCGCCACGAAATCATTGAGTATCAGCATCGATTGAGGCTCTTTCGGCACTTTTGAGCCAGTCGTCCGTGAACTTATCTCGGCTTTTACGGCTCGTGAGTTTGATCCAACACTCCTCTCGTCGACATTGAATTCGTAATAGATGCAAGTCCGATTGGGTCGAAAATTTTCCTCCGTGTAGCTTATCCTCGCCTCGCTGAATCTCGTGTCCTGAAGCGATTTTGATCGGAAAACTGCCCGATTTAACGCTGAATTTTCCACGATCTCACGATTATCAGCACAATCGTCAGTATTGTGAGGATTTCCGCTGTAAGTTTCGGAATTTTGTCGTTTTCTCTTGTAGTGAGAATCGAAGAGCATCTCGAGAGGTGCCGATTTTACCATCGAGTCCGAATCGTCGGTTAAAACGCTCTCGGTACTTCGATGATCGGCATTCTCTTGCAGTGGAAATATTTGATAATCCGACTCGTCGGTCAGTACACTCTCCTGACTCCTGCCACTTTGAATTTTTCGTCTTGAGAGAAAAAAGCTCGCGCTCGAGTGTCGCTCATTATCATAATTGGAGGAATCAAGAATTTCAGCACTTCCGCGGCAAAAGGACTCGACCGAGACATCCGAAAGAATGCTCTCTTGCGATTGCGTCAAGACTTTTTTTTCCAGCGACGAGTAGCCTGGATAATTTTTATTATCATTCGGTGTGCTAAGATCGGCATGAAGATTTATATGATACTCGCTGACACATCTTCTTGGAGGATTTTGGAAATCACCCTCCAGCGAGTCATCGCTGAAATTGCCATTTCCGTCGTCGGCTTCGTCGGCCGACAATTGGCTGGTTAATTCATCATTGCGTTCGTTCATCGCGGGAAGACTCTCGAACGATTTGGCGATATTCTCGATCTCCTCCTCGTTGTCATCGAGGTCGATGAAGTAACTGCAGGATCTACGCTTTTGGGCAAAACGAGCGAAACGGTTCGCTTTTTTTTTGCACGCAGCCTTTAGAGCCTTCAATTCCTCGCAAACTGGCGATTCCGGCAGCGATTGATTTGTCTTGTTCAAGGACAGCTTGTACTTTTCAGTTTTTTCGAGCGTCAGCGTCAACGGACGCGACGAACATTTGACACGCGGACGTTCGTTTATGCACGACATTGTTTGACTCTTTGGCAAACAATCGTTTTCGTTTGACACGGAGAATTTCGTGAAAGCATTCCCAACACCGATAACGCTGTTGTTAGTAAAATATTTTCGAGGTTTTATTTTGGGCTTTGGATTGTTTGTCTCGGGCTTGTAGGAATTTGTCGGTTTCGCGAATTGCAACGGTTGCGATGTTCTGTTGTTGTTGTTGTTGTTGTTGTTGTTACCTGTACCGATACGATTCTGACGATGATGCTTCTCTGGTATGTGACTGCTCAGATCTGAGATACTCTGGCTCGATTTTAACGATGACCTGTAGCCAACCTGTCGAATGAGATTACAAAGTTTCGTGTAAAATTATTTTTTTTTGCATGCTTTGCACGCTCGAAAGAAAAACGAATTTCCTATTAAATATGCGTCATTTGTTCAAAGCAATTTTTTATTATTCAACTTAAATATTGGACAAATCATATTTTGAATTTCAAGTTTGCCATGATCCAATTCAACTTATTATTTTTTTTATATTCGATGGTATGATGAAAATTTTATTCAAAGTTACCGCGAGAAAAAGATACGACCTTTCCCCTTAACTTGAGGGACAAGATTTGTCCGCTACTGAAAAGTACCGTGTAATTTATTTGAATGATCAAATAAATTACACGGTACTTTTTCCTTGAAGGCGACAAAAAACTAAAATAATCGTTTCTTTTTACATGCCTACAACATCGTTCCCAAAATTTTACTCTCTCTCTCTCTATGAAAAAATAATAAAATATTTACTTTAATTGAAAAAATTGAACGTAATTTAATTGAATTTATTTAATTGTCTTAAAAAATGTTAAAATCCTGTAGAATCTTAACTCGTATCATCAATTGCAACGAAATTCATAATCAACCAACTCGGGTAATTTCTTGAGGTTCACGTGCGTGTGTGTGTGCGTAGTGTTTGTGTTTGTGTTTGTATCTGAGCGTGCGTTCATTAACTCGATTATTTTCAAGTTATGGAAATTTTAAGAATCCATAAATTGTGCCTAAATACAATTTTTCAAGTAATTGGAAGCAATTAAAATATTATAATTTTTATTACATCGAAAATCGAAGGAAAATTGTTACTTGAAGAAAAATAACAAAAATAGATTTTTCATAAAGATTTTCAACGATTTAAGATTAATACTTACGCTCTGCAATTTTCGTCTCGTTTCTTCAATTCGCCGCTGAAGCTCTTCACGCTTTTTCGTCACGTCTGTGTCGGCTCTCGAGTGCTTCGTTGCGTTGACGACGGCCGTGTTACGCGTTTTATTGCCCTGATTGTCACCACCACCGCCGCTTATTCTGCAAAAAAACATAAGCAAACGGACGAAGTGATGAGAGGTCCATAGAGATTTAATTCCAAAAGGATTTAATAGGAAATTGAGGATGGGACATTCAAGTGAAAATAGAGATTTGAATATTTATTTATTCAAAAACGTACCCAAGCGCACGAATACTTTTTAGAGTAAAAAGTATCAGCATTTTAATTTTCACTCAAAGGTGCTAATCTCTGGATCAAATTAACGCAAAAAATATTGAAACTCACCTGCCATGAAATTGTGAGCTTATACTCGTGTTTTTTCGATTTGTTGGCTCGTCAGCGCCGCTCAGAGATTCGAAAGCGTTCTTCAGATATTTTTCTCTTTGACTAGCGATCTGATCGAAACCCTCGGAACTCGCTTCGGACAGCATTGACAGAGGATTTCTCTCGGCGCTGGGTGTCGATGCACCGCCTTCCGAGTCGGAATCATCCTGACTTCCGGATGCCACCATTTCACTTGTTCGACCGTTTTCGCCTCTGGGCTTCTTGCTTCGCCTCTGAGATCTGTTATCATGAAATTTCAGCGATCATTTTTTCATCTTTAAACAATTTTAATTTAACTTAACTTAACTTAACTTAATCTTAATTTAATTTAATTGAACAAAAATGACTTTTCTACATTTAGGCTCATCATTAAAAAATGCAGAAACGAATTTTGTTTTGCTTCACAGCGTTTCTTCATTATATCACAAAGAAACATTCTGCAAAGTTAGAAATTATTTAGACTATTGTAAATATGATATTTGCCTAAAAATTCGATTGCCACATGATGAAAAAAAAAAAAATACGATGAATAAAACTCTCCGATCGTTGCTTTTTTTTCATGCACATCTTTTCATCATCCTTAATTATTTCAAAAAATTATGGTATACGAAATATTATTGTAAATCGATTTATCAATTGGAAGTTTTTATTTAAAAATAAGAAATAAAACAATTTATGCAGACTGATATTGGCACTCCCATATTTTGTCTAAAAAGCGTAGTTGGAAATTGGTAGACTTGTTTAAATTCGACAATAATTTGATTTCAAAGTAACAATCGTGTCTTATTCGGTATTAAAAATCGTAACAACTAACAAAACCATCGAAAACGCACCTTCGAAGTTCCTCGACGTCCATTGCATTGACCTTGAATTGATTCGAGACGGTGTCTTCGGGCGGTGGATAATACATGAGACGATGATGTGACTTTTCCGAGCCTGTTGTGCCATTTTCACCCTCAGAATAATCCTCAACATCTCCGTCGTGTTCAGTACTCTCGTGATCCTATTTTTGTTTTTTGTTTTATGGAAAATAAGAAAAACGATCGTATGGAGTAGGACACATGATTATTTTACAGTGAAAATGAAATTTTTATCTAAAAAATGCGCGTGAGTCGAATATTCAATGACAAAAAGCGTGAAAGTCGGATTGATATGAAAGCCAGCGAGTGTAAAAATATGGAATATAATTTTTTCTTAATTGCTCATTTCGTTGAGACGATAAAAATAAAAAAAATCTCTCTTAATCTGGGTGAACAATTGACGAGTACCTCGAACTTGAAACTGCCAAGGCTGCTGTCATCAGTGTGAAGTCGAGTCCTCGATTGACGCGTTAATTCAGCGATATTACTACCTCTAGTTATTGTCACGTTACCACCCATCACCTACGCGAGTCAATCGTGTGCGCGATGAAAATCGAATCGTTGAAAATGAAAAATGAAAAGAGAAAAAAGGTTTATATAATGTACGATAATGCATTTCAATGAGGGGAGAGACTAAAAAAAAAAGATGACGCTGCAAAGGGAGTGTAATGTTTCGTGCGACAAAATGTGAGGCTACCAAGAATGCATTATGATATGCCAACAAAGGGCGCTGTAACTCTAGACCGCAATCTTTGATTCCTTTTCAAAATCAAATAATTGGAAACGCCGGACTGTAAGGTACACGTAGAAATGGTCAAAATGTACGCTCAAAGGATCCTCAAGCAATTATTATGATGTTTATGATTTGTTAGTACCTGTTTCGTGTCATCGGTCAATTCCCTGTAACTATCTGGACAAGGTTGAAATACTTCTTCTTCTTCCTAAAAATGAATGGCATTAATGTCGTTTGTTATTGCGAATTGTTGTCGAATTAGCAGCGAGAATGAAATTTTGCGGTAAGTCGATGGGGCGTTCATAAATTACAAAAGGAGAACGGAGAGAAAGAAAAATATAATAATGCGGCTACGATGAGTAGCGTTTGCAAAATGAAATAGCAATTGCAATAATTATTTGGTGGTCTACATCGATCGAACAAAGATGTGATAAAATAGCTTTCACGTTTTCTAGTTTTGAGTAAATTAATACAGCATTAAATATGTAAACAAAATAAGTTGAATGGACGAGTTAATTGGTAAACAAATAAATACCTAAATAACTACATAAATAAATAAATAAATAAATATATATAAATATATAAATAAATATATAATAAAATAAACAAATAAATGAATAAATCGATTTTGTTTGATTCTCTATAAAACTGATTGAGCAATTGTGGGTTTAACATGGAGACTGACCCTTTTTATGATAACAGCATGGCGTCGATAGTCACTGCTGCATTTTGTCTCTGTGCCACTGTCGATCGAGCTGTCCTTGGAGCCTCCACCGAGTCCACCACAGTCCGAGTCATTACCGCTCCGCGGTGCCGGAAATGGAATTATCTCGTCGCTGTCGTAAACAGATTTTACGGTAATTCCATCGGCCTGTTGAACTCGCTGTGCCCAGCGTCCTTTCGGCAAATCGACATTGAGCGACCTCACACCGGAACTCAACGATGGCGTTTCATGTGTGCTCGTTGTTGTCGTTGTTGCTGTTGTGTTTATCTGTTTTTTCGCCCAGTGCGGCAACTGACCGACGCTGAAACGATAATCAACCCCGAGACTCGGTGACGATGGATTTGCGTTCGGATCCAAAAATTCTGGTGGTGGTGAACCGAACGTCTCGTTGTCCAACTGAATCCCAATGCCTGTTCCATTTGACTGCAACGATGATCTTCTGCAAATGTGAAATATTCTCGTTGTGAGAATTTTTTTTCTTTCGTTTGACTCGAAATAATTGGGTAGGAAACTCAAAAAAAAAGAAAAAAATCTATGTACTTAAGGAGATGCGACAAATAATTATATTTTCTTTGTACTTAACGAGACAAGACGGTGATAATAATGTATTTTTATTACAATATCATTGTAATGGTACTTTTTTTGTGACGAATCAACGATATGAATGTTAGGATTGAAAATAATTCCTGCAGAATTGGAGATTGGCATGAATGGAATTGACAATTATTATCAAGCATGAAATTCAGCTGAGATTTGTAATTTATTTTGTTAGAATGACAAACTCTAATGGAATTGGTAATTCATTTTTGCATAACTATGAACAAAAGAGAAAACATTAACAGTCTAAACATTTTTTTCCATATTTGTCATTAGATCGTTTTTTCGAAATTGTTTCGATGCCTTGAAAAAAATTGGTGATAAATTGAAAAAACATTTTTTTATACTGACTTTCCAGTTCGCATTGCCTGCTGAGCAAGTCGTGCCTGCATTGTGACAACCATGTCGTGGGGCACTCGCCAGACGAATACGCAACCGTCACCGCTCGCCGAGACAAGATGACGACAATCGGGACTGAAACGCAGACCCGTTACAAGCTCCGAGTGACCGAGCATCGTTGCCATACATTCGCCGCTGTAGTAATCGTAAACGCACAGAGTTTTATCCGTGCACGACGTAGCAACGTATATGCCTGACGCATCTGTTAAACAATTAAAATTTATATTATGCCATTAATCATTATTAATTAATAAGGATAATTATTTATTAATTATTATTATTATTAATCCATATTATATTCTATTATATTAATATTACAGAAAAACCAATAATTTTGAAAGTTAAGTAATTTGTATGACCAGAATGATATTTGTTAAATTTTTCAAAATATTTTAATCAAATTCATAAACGAGCGGTCTATAATTTTTTCATGTATCGTGAAAATCCGAAAGTATGCAATAAATTTGTAATTTTAAGGTGGAACATAAATTTCATCGGGTTCGATCGTTCCGTTTTCAAGATATCGAATATTAACGTTATGATATGAAATTTCCAACTGTTATTCGATTGGCCGTGTCCACGCTAGCGTTGTTCGCGCATAGTTTTCTCCCCGCGCTGAATACCCGCTCGCCTATCCCCACCATGTCCTTGGTAGCTTTCTACCTTAACGTCATAGGTAGGATAAAGATCGCATTAGTGGCGCTCACGGCCGATTGAGAGACATACAGAGAAACTGTTACGCGGTTCTTTTTTTGTTTTAATCCAAACAATTTTAATTCTAAACAGTAGGAAATCCATCAAATTCATTTATCCTTATCAAATTCCTAATCGAATGTACGATACAATTTTGTACAATTAAAATGTACACATCTTTTAGTTCACGTAAGACAAAAAGTAGTTGGAATATTCGTTACAAAATATTCGATTTTAGAAGTTGAAAAATTATTGGCAAATTCCCGGAAGTAATTTTATCGAAATTTTTGAAAAAAAAATTCTCGCGCAGATAAAGTATTAGGTGGGTCATTCAAAACGCGAAAAACAAGGATACATAAGAAGAAAAAAAACATTTAAAAAACGGATTATCTCACCCAAGACAACTTTGATAAGCGATCCGTCCTCGCCGATGGAGCCCTTGAATGTTTTGCTGTGTTTGCCCGTCGTGACGTTGTAAACCCTGATGTTGCGGTCTTGGCAGGCAGTCAGAACGTGCTTTTGGCCCGAATCTACTTCCATGTCGTACAACGTCGTTTTTCCCTGAGCGTTGTGACCTCGAGCGAATTGGGGCGAACTTCCGGGTATCTGAAATGGTCCGTTAAAAAATTGTTCAAAAACGGTAAAAAAAAAAGGCACCGACGAGACATCTTGAAAAGAATATTACAAAAAAAAAAAAAAATTTTGATCTCTCACTAATTACTTACCGATTGGAGTTGCCTGAAAATGATACTCTTGTCAGCGCCACATGAGACCATCTGTATTTGATCGGCTTGATTGTTCTGACTGAAGAATCTCACCGCCGTAATTGACGAGCTGTGATCGTCGAGAGTTTGCAAAAAATTGTAACCCTGGTCAACGCTGAAAACGTGAATCAAACGATCTCTCGATGCGCTCGCCAACAGTCTTGGTGATTCCATCGAGTAACGCGAAAATCTCGAGTACTCTAGGCAAAGTACCTCGGCATCGTGAGCCTCAACGAGGCAAACTTCTTCCAGCGAATTAACGTCGTGAATTCTTATATTTCCTGACCTGAAATCAAATTTTATCGCGCATGGCGTATTAAAGGAGATATTAACAAAATACGTTCACTCCTCTTTCCAGATTTACGGAACAAAAAATTCTCACCTGTCACCGGATGCAAGATGTTTGCCATCCGGACTGACCCTTATCGACCTGACACCGTTGCGTCCGTCATAAGAAGCATCATTCCTCTCGGTGGTACCGGCTGCGGCGAGATCGAGGTCTTTCAAGTAGGTTAATTCAGGATCGACGTACAAGACTTTAAGCAATTCCTGCGAAGGTCGTAAATAACGGTACGTATATTGATTAAAGTTAGATCGTATCGTAAATTCCAGTTTCAATGAATTTTGATGAATATTGAGCACTTATTTACCGTATTTTTATTGCCCGAAATAACGAGATCACACAATATTTAATGGAATTATAAATACAAGTTTCAGAAGGGGCGAATTTGCAATTAACCACAATGTCAAATAATTATAGAAATTTTTCGTCATTCATCGAGTACCTGAGACTGTCATGAATGTTAAATGCATTTAATACCTAAATGAGGAAGTAAAAAAAAAACTTTCATAATGTCTCACGAGGAAATTCATTCGTGCATATTTTAATAATGATCCTAAATGTTAACAAAACTCAAATTTTCGTTAATCTCTCTCTCGCTCGCCGACAGAGCACGCATGCAACGTCTTATTTGACAAATCATCACTTATAAAGGTAAAAATTCATTAATCAGAATAGTTTTTTGTTCTACTTTGAAAATGAGTTTTTGCTAGTTCTTCAAAAAATTGCCACGAAATGGTCGAATAAATAGACATACAATAGTTGTAATTATCCAAATGGTTTACAACCGCATGGAACAATTCTTTTTTATGATGTAAAACACCAAAATCGGTTCAGGTATTACTCGACCTGCACGCACTCAAAAACTGGAATTTTTTCATAAAAATCTATTTTTTTTTAAATTTTATAGTACTTACAAATTGTAGAGATAAATTAAAACTTTGTGAGCCATAATTGTATGTCCGAATGAAATACTACTATCAAGAAGAACCAAATCGGTTTAGGGGTTCCTGAGAAATAACCGCTGTACCGGCTCAATAATCGTTTTTTTATCAATAAATAACGGTTTTTGTTAAATTTCATAGTTCAAATAGTCTAAATGAATTCAAATTTCATATTCCATGATATCATGCCACAATGAAGTAATCCTATCAAGAAGAACCAAATCGGTTTAGGGGTTTCTGGGAAACGATTCCGTGCGGACATTAAGGGAGTCAGCTAATTTCCAAAGCGACTCACTAAAAATGACGAATAGCAGCGACTAGCAGCTAGTAATAGCAATGACTAGTAGCGATGCTTCGTCAGCGTATGAAAATTTTGAAAAGGTAGAAAAATCATGATAGTGCATAGTGGGAATTTCTAATTATCAGGGTTTGTTTGCTCCTCAGCCCGAAGTATATGATCGATATTGAACATACATTGCTGTATATATTTCTCTTGTAGAGCGTGTCGTCGGGGACCAACTCCTTCTGAAGATTCCACACCCGTATCGTATCATCGCTGGAGCAAGTGATGAAACTGCCAGGTGGCATACCATTCGCTGAGTCTGGACCTGTCGGATACATTTCGACGCCCCATATGCAGGCCGAATGATAGAGAAACGAGTGAGACTTTCCAACTCTCCTTATGTCCCTGACGTCCCACACGTATATACTGTGATCGTTGTAAACGCACGTGAGCTTGTTGTTACGCTCATCGAAAGCGAGTGCAATCGCGTCCGGATATCTGGCGTTCGTTGGATGCTGCGACATATGACTGAAAAATACGAGACATGAAAAATGGCGTTTAGACGCATCTTTTTGTAAATTCTCTCACGGACCAATGTTTGACAGTGTTGTTTCGTTTTATACGAAAATATTTTAAACGATTCTTTTATTTATCTGGATCGTTAATTCTGCGATGAATCGCCTATTAATTCGTGAAATGACGAATGCGGATAAAATTCTGTATGGTGACGCGATCGGCTTTTTGTTGCAGATATCGCCTCAGGTGAGACCAAATTTTATTCAGTTTTTTATCTGGCAAGCTTTTCAAACCTACTTTATGGACAATCCTTGCGCGACGTCAACGCCCAAATAGTGAGTTCGTGGTAGAGTCGTGACGAATTGTAAGCTTGACGGGCTGAAGCATCTCACGATACCCTCGGCACAGCCTATGAAGATGTATTTTTCTCCAACGGATATGCAATTTGCGCTGGTCGTCTGTAAAAAGAGCAGAACCGTTAACTAATAAATGCAAAAAAAGTCTCTGCTGTCCAAAGCTTTTATTTTTATTACAGTATTCAATTTCCTATTCCGTCTAGTATAATCAGCAAAAAATAAGCAAAAAAAAAAACGCAACGATCATCGGTAATAAAAAGAACTCACTCTCAATTCGACCCACTTGTCTAGGAGTCTGCGGTTGTTGAATTCGCATAGCAGGCCAGTTTTCGTAATGGCGTATGTTGAATCTGCCATTTCGCCTCTGCCGCAGGCTACGTCGACGAAATCGTTGTTCCTTTGCTCGCCAAGTATGGCTGATCGGCCCATCAATGGCACTGGTTCTTTATACTGCAAAAAAACGTCGAGAGAGAAAAAAATATGTATAAATGGTCATTTATTCGTTGGCTGTCTCTCCAAGTGCATGGAGCCACTGCACTCTCGGTAAAATTGGCTATTGCTGAGTGTAGAAAATAACGAGTACGGCCAGGTAAAAAGTCGAAAATGGGCCCTTTAAATGTCCTTTTTTTGCTTCTCTATAGAAGAAGATTTATTTTAGAAAAATATGTGCGTTGTTCAAAGTTCCTACAGACGAAAATCGATTTTTATTTTTGTTCCCGAAAGTGTGTGTGCGGTTTTTTTTGGAACTGCATTTTACAAAATGGGCTGCAAGCGGATAATAAACAAATAATCGTCTTTGAAGTGATTCGACGTTCGAAAGGCGATAGTTATGGCGGCTAATTACTGAGATATACATTTTTGAATAAATTTTATACACAATTCTCATCTCGAAAAGCATCGATCATTGATGTCTTCAAGGATAAAAATTTATTTACATGAACTTGCCCGAAGTTCCGGAACAAAGTACTCGATTACAGAGAAAAATTATCTCAAAATCTTTGATAATTTTATAAATTCGTCTGTTTTTATTGTGTAGTATTCGTACCATTCTCTGAGAATTGCTGAAATGGCTCGAATGCTCATAAAGCGAATCACTCTCGAATTGTGAGGGTAACTTTTTTTCAAGATGATTTTTTTTCCTACCATAAAAATAAAAAGGAATAGAAAAACGTAAAATAATAATGCACTGACCTTTGCACTGCGCGAGTACTCGAGGTACCAAAACTTGACGTGCCTGTTGCCCACCGTAACGAAGTAATTTCCATTCTCAGCGAAAGACACGGCTTTAACTTTGCTCGATACTTTGTTCGAAGCAACTTTAACGTTGTTTCTCCAGTCCCAAACGTTCACAATCATGTCGTGTTGCGAGCCCACGGAAACGACGTATTTGTTGCTCGGTGAGAATGCCTTGAAGCGCATAAAATAAGAAAATACTAAAAAGAGGAATTGGTGTGGGGCAAAATGGCCCGTCTAAGGTGAAACTTCTTTTTTTTTTTTAGAGCCATTAAGGATACATGAGCAATTTCTATGCTTTTATGGTCAGAAGCGAAGTCATGTCAACATAATGAAAATGACGCGGAAAAAATTGCGAATGCAATAAACAGAGGACGTGGTCCATATTTTCCTTGTCCATGGGCTCTGACGGGTCGCCTGAACGGAAAGCAGAACAAAATCGGCTCCGCGTTCAACGTAGTAATCATTTGGGAATACGGTAAACAGGGAAAATGGTGTATTTTTTCTCGTTATTGATCATTTGATTATAATCAAATCCAAATGGAACCAAAGAGAATTAAATCCTAGACTAGACTTGAGTTAGAAAAAACCGCCATTTCTATTTAAAAGGAGTGCACATAATTTTTCGTTTTAATCGACTTGTTCGATCCATTCTGGATATTATGTTACTCCAGGATTTATTTTTCCAGTGGTCCATTTTTGACCGAATGATCCATCGAATTTAAAAATTAAAAAATATGAATTTTCTCAGCCAATAAAAATACTTTTCGAGGGATAAAATAATTGGAAATATTACTGGCACTTTACAATGTTTATATACTTAAGGATTTATTTTCCGCTAATTGTATGAGTACTAAAAAAATCGATCATTTTTATAATACTGTAATAAATCGCCGGAGAAGATTACTGTCAGCATGAAGGCATCAATGTCCCAATTAGTGGCATATTTTCGTTTCCTCGTCAGAAAATTCAATTTTCAATGTAATTGAAATTATGGCTCAACGATTATTTTCTCTCTCGCCTTTGCCAAATAATAATTCGTGAAACTTCATCGAGACTGAGATCTGGTCTTTTTGTTATGATCGTCTTTATGAGGTCAGTAAGGAAAAAAAAAATGATATCTAAAGGGTTCACAGAGAGGCTTTGGGCATGCGAGCTGTGGCACTAAAAGAACAGCTTCACAGTTTGTACTTTCGAGAGAGCCGTTTGACCACCACACGTGTGGGCTAATATCGATACGCGAAGTACCGTTGAACGAGCCCGACGTGATTTAGTGTCTACCGTGATTTACAAGCTTAATACGTCGTATATGCTGTGTGTGTTTATGTATGGGATATATTATTCCAAATCGACCAATGAACGATATTTGAGAAAAATATATATATGTATATATATACATATATATATATATAATAAAATAATTGGCACAAATTACGAAAAAAAGATTTTTCTCTATGTTGACCTGGACAAAGTGAGACATACATTTTTTTTTTAAACTAAACTCTGAGACAATTAATTTGACTTGATAATTTTTATAAATAATTTTTAAATTACAAGCTATGGCGGATTCAAATTTCATTAAACTCAAAATTTCGAGCATTTGTATATTGGGAAGGCATACAAAATGTACAAAAATGTGTGGCTTATACTCATTTGGGTAATCATCGGTTAAAAAATATTACGAATTGAATGAAAAATTGTATGGACCGATTTGAGATGAAACGACCGATAGCTACTGATGTATTTATTATTATTATTATTATTATTATTATTATTATTATTATTATTATTTATATATTATTCGCTCTACTCGGCGTCGTTGCGATCGGATCTCGCACGTGATCCAAATAATTTTACGTCGATTAAAAGGCGATCTTGTGCGAGCTGGTCCGAAGAGTCGATTCATCGTTCTCGATAATCAGAGGAGGTTCATACATCGCAATTTTTTTTAGTTTTACTTTTTTTAATCACTTTATATCCCGTTAATAACTCGGTCGATTTTCCTCATCGCGCAATTATCACGTGAAAGTCGTGAAAGGCTAACGTGGACATATGCTATAGATATATGATGAAAATTAAAAATGATTTACTTCTTTTGAAACGTTTTTCCTAATGATACACACATAACTCATAATAATAATTATAGTAGAATTTAATAATTATTAAATAATCCGTATTGAACGAATAGTTATTTTAACCTTCGGGGTGAGGACTGAGTCACTGTAACCCGATTCGCAACTTTTTTATAATCCGTCCCCTGAGGGTTAACCTTTTCCATACCATGTGATAAACGCACCTGATGACCTGACAAACTCTTTCGAGTTTAACAATCGAGTTTAACGATTTTTTGCCCTATTCAAAGTGGTTCGAAAATCCCCAAAAAATTGTGAATATACTTTGAACTTTGTAGAATAAATGCATTTACTTCATTTTTCATAAAAATCCGGAAGAATCTACGTTCGAATAACGAAAATTAGAAAAAAATAAAAAGTTACTATGATTTATTGAAAATTTAAGATATTTATGGAAAAAAAAAGTGTTAACACTGTGGACAAAAATGAAAAAAATCGTTCACCAATGTTTTATTTATTTGAATAAAAACATTCTATTCATTTGACTTGGAAATACGTTTTCGTTTATTCGCTTATTCACTTATTTATATATTTATTTATTTAAAAATAGCGATCAAAGAGCGTATTACGGTTGTATCGAATTTGGAGATGAAAAATAAATGAATTTGTATATGCCTCGAGTCGCAAGAGATCGTTCACATATATTCGCTTTGAAAGGGGGCAGCATGGTCAATATGTACGGTAACTGGTCTTGGAGAGATTTGCGGTATGCGACGAGCTGGTGTGTTGGGATAGGACAGGTCCGCGGAATCTTGCCATGAATTCCGTTGCTCGACGCAACAAAAGCGGTTCTTGAAATTTAAACCATAAATGTACCGCGAATTTACGGAGTAAACGAAAGAAAATTCCGATTCCGATTAAAAAAATATACTTTTTTATTATTAAAGGAATTGATTTTAATAAGAGAAAATGAATCCTCGTTACAAAATTTCTATTTAAATACTGAACGATGCATTTTCATAATGTAACTTTATTTAATAAATAAAGAGGAATTACTTTGGTTAAATTTTATTAAATTTATCCTCGATAAATTAATTTTAAGTATTAATAATTTTTTGTTTTTAAATCAGTTGGCGGTTTACTCACCACGCAATTGATCCCGTATTTGTGACCGGTAAATTCGGCAATTTGCACGGCATTTTGAGGCTCGGAAATATCCCAGACACGTACGTTTGGCATGTGCCCGCATTCACCGGTCGCGAGAAGTTTTCCATCTCCGGCGAGAGCTAGAGACGTCACGGTTTTTCGGCATCCGTTCAACACATGAGACTGCGTGTTCTTTCGTGGATTGAAGAGTACCACCGTGCATCTGCAAAACAGGATAGAACAATAAAAATTAAACACAAATTTTATGATAACTTTTCCAATAATCACTATCACACCTTACTATAAATATTATAATGATGATTATTATAGAAACATTTTATGCTAAACTCGCCAATAATTTTCTACTATATATATTTTATTTTTTACGATCTTTTCTCTATACCATCCTCATTAATGATGAGTCTCTATGGAGTGCCTTTCAAGGGTTCAAAATCACTTTCCGAGGAATATTAAAAAAAGAGAAGAAGAAGAAGGTTATATAGAGAAGAAAAAAAGATGCAGGTGGCAGCTATCCAATTATCATAATCACACCTTACTATAAATATTATAATGATGATTATTATAGAACATTTTATGCAAAACTCGCCAATAATTTTCTACTATATATATATATATATTTTTTTTTACGATCTTTTCTCTATACCATCCTCATCACTGATGAGTCTCTATGGAGTGCCTTTCAAGGGTTCAAAATCACTTTCCGAGGAATATTAAAAAAAGAGAAGAAAAAAAGATGCAGGTGGCAACTTATCCAATTATCACTATCACACCTTACTATAAATATTATAATGATGATTATTATAGAGCATTTAATGCAAAACTCGCCAATAATTTTCTACTATATATATATATTTTTTTTTTTTTACGATCTCTATGAAGTGCCTTTCAAAGGTTCAAAATCACTTTCCGAGGAATATTAAAAAAACTGAAGAAAAAAAGATGCAGGTGGCAACTTATCCCATTATCACTATCACACCTTACTATAAATATTATAATGATGATTATTATAGAAACATTTTATGCTAAACACGCCAATAATTTTCTACTATATATATATTTTTACGATCTTTTCTCTATACCATCCTCATCAATGATGAATCTCTATGGAGTGCCTTTTAAGGGTTCAAAATCACTTTCCGAGGAATATTAAAAAAAGTGAAGAAGACTCACCCTGCTGGATAGGCAACAAGCTCGCTGGTAGCATCGCAATCGAGGGCTGCATTGCTTGAAACGGTTACACCCAGCACACGTTCTAGTTTGATCTGTAACGAATAGAAGCGGAAATTTCCATACGTGAGTTTGATACGTTCGTATATATGGATTTTAGTAATGTATGTAGAGTGACATGAAAGTTCAGCAAAGTATCAATGGAAGAGTGGAAAAGGTGAGACTCTATCAAGAAAATTTATCACAATATTATTCATTTAAAAATTTTAAAAAATTAAAAATAAAAAGGCGGAGGGGAAGGGTGGAGAAGGTGAGACTCTATAAAGGAAATTTATCACAATATTACACATTAAAAATTAAAAAAAATTAAAAATAAAAAGCGTGGAGCGGAAGGGTGGAGAAGGTGAGACTCTATCAAGGAAATTTGTCACAATATTACTCACTAAAATTTTTAAAAAATTAAAAATAAAAAGGGTGGAGCGGAAGGGTGGCAAAGGTGAGACTCTATCAAGGAAATTTATCACAATATTATTCATTTAAAAATTTTAAAAAATTAAAAATAAAAAGGCGGAGGGGAAGGGTGGAGAAGGTGAGACTCTATAAAGGAAATTTATCACAATATTACACATTAAAAATTAAAAAAAATTAAAAATAAAAAGCGTGGAGCGGAAGGGTGGAGAAGGTGAGACTCTATCAAGGAAATTTGTCACAATATTACTCACTAAAATTTTTAAAAAATTAAAAATAAAAAGGGTGGAGCGGAAGGGTGGCAAAGGTGAGACTCTATCAAGGAAATTTATCACAATATTATTCATTTAAAATTTTAAAAAATTAAAAATAAAAAGGGTGGAGGGGAAGGGTGGAGAAGGTGAGACTCTATAAAGGAAATTTATCACAATATTATTCATTAAAAATTTTAAAAAATTAAAAATAAAAAGGTTGGAGGGGAAGGGTGGAGAAGGTGAGACTCTATAAAGGAAATTCATCACAATATTACTCATTACAAAATTTTTAAAAAATAAAAAGGGTGGAGCGGAAGGATGGAGAAGGTGAGACTTTATCAAGGAAATTTATCACAATATTATTTATTTAAAAATTTAAAAAAATTAAAAATAAAAAGGCGGAGGGGAAGGGTGGAGAAGGTGAGACTCTATCAAGGAAATTTATCACAATATTACTCATTAAAAATTAAAAAAAATTAAAAATAAAACTCGCGACTGCAAATTGCCTTCAATTGCCAAGCGATTAATGCAAAAATTGAAGTGAATAACGGAAATTGAGTACGAAAAAAGACTTACCAAAATGAGAAATAAAAAAATTAATTTCATAAGTAAAAAAGGATGAAATAATAATACGACAATATTATCTGTCTTATAATGTACCTGCTGTAAAATATATTTTATGAGAGGATCGCATCCTCCCGATTTCTATATCCCAATTGAAGTTTAATAATTTTTTGTCACGTGACTGTAATGCGTAATTAATCGAGCGTTCTTAGACCGTTCTTTAGAGAGGCTCGAAAACTCGAGTTTTTCATGCACGTATTATAGAAAAAAAAAAGCACCGATTGAAATCTATTTTATTCGAGCCATATTTAAATTTAATGGAATTAAGAAAAAAATTCTCGTAAAAATAATTATCAAGCTCCAAAGTCTCCAGTTCGTGAAAAAAATCATAAATCTATTAAAAGTTTCTTGGATAAAAGTGGAATTTATTTAATCATTTATGTAAATAAAGTTAAAAAAAGTTTAGACAAATTTATTATATTCGCATTGATATGTTTTCTCATTTCATTGATAAATTTGATCAAATCAAATAAATGAAATCAAGTCAATGTGAATATATATATATATATATATATATATATATATATATATATATATATATATATACATATAATAAGAGGGGAAACCTGCTGACCTCCAGTGCCTAGATAATTGCCAAACCATCGACAAAGATTTTTGCCCCATTGGATATGTTGAGTGGTGCCTGGTAGGGGTAAAATAAATGCGTGGCCATGAAACCGGTCGTGCATTTTTAGCGATGATAGTTACTCTTTCACGTGGCATCACAGAGAGAACATGCAAAGATGATCACCGAGACAGAGACGGCCTTGTCCGCCTCCCGACACGCGTTCGCGTAACTTTGTCACGGCCTCTCTTTTTCTCCTTCTTTTATTTTTCACTGTTAATGCGTCTTGCCTCTGACTGAAGGAGTGGCGCGTGTTCGTTAATAAACAATTTTCCATCACGTAGAAACGATCCAAAACGTGGATTGGTGTATTACGAGTTGATCCACTCGAACTTTCCAACATATGAAACGTTCTCTCTTTAGAGAGATCGCTAACACACTGATCAGAATTATTTTTCATGGATTAGGGTGAGATAGTAATCCATAAAAAAGAGTTCTTATTATTTAGTCTTCTCTCTGTTCTACTTTCGTATACATTATTGAAAAATTCATCTCGTCATAATTTTTTTTGGTCACGTTTTACACAAGTCCAGCAAAAAACGATTTTTTATTTCGATGTAACTTGGGTTAACCGAGATTTGACCGCGATAATTCATATTCGTAGCATCAAGCGAGTGGCTACGGAGTGTCGTCAGCGTTTTGCATTTGTCCCGCGAGCATTATTTTCACGGAAACGTCAAGCGAAAGTAAAATTGTCGAAGACGAGAGGAAACAATTTTTTGCAAGTATTGTATCATTGGTACGACTCTCATGCCCGTTACATCCTATATGGTTTAAGCCTGGTTCAACCGGACGTCCGAGACGCAATCTACGAGTGAGTCTCGTGATTTGCGTAGACGCATAAACGCAAGCGTGTTTATGCGATATAGGAGACGACGTGTGCAGATTACTAAAATATATTGCGCGAAAGCACCCCCAGTTGCTAATGGCTTTGACCTCTGCGAGCACGAAAGCTACATATTTATTACACGTTGGGGGGAACTCAATGGCTCTCGCACACTTATAACGACGATGCTGGTGGACCAAGAACTTACGAATGTAAGATATAGTATATCTTACATTCTGGAGCGTTTTGCATTTGTCCCGCGAGCATTATTTTCACGGAAACGTCAAGCGAAAGTAAAATTGTCGAAAACGAGAGGAAACAATTTTTTGCAAGTATTGTATCATTGGTACGACTCTCATGCCCGTTACATCCTATATGGTTTAAGCCTGGTTCAACCGGACGTCCGAGACGCAATCTACGAGTGAGTCTCATGATTTGCGTAGATGCATAAACAAGCCTGTTTATGCGATATAGGAGACGACGTGTGCAGATCACTAAAATATATTGCGCGAAAGCACCACCAGTTGCTTATTATTATTATATGAAAGTTATTATTATATGAAAAATCGACCAGCACGTATGACCATTTTCGATCTGATTCATAATTTTACAGGTTGATACGTTCGTCAAGTTGGCATAGAATGGCCTATATACACATTTGTATGTTTTTATTATGCAGTATTATATATATATATATATATAGTGCTCGCGGGAAGTATAGGCACTCACTAGATCGCGTGGGCTAATTCCAAACATGGAGATGATAATAATCGACGAGAGACCAGCCACACACTCGCACCGGCATGACATACCAGCGATAAGTGTGCTAAGATCGTCAAACCATCCAGATATCTCGTAAATAATAAATATATTGGCTATGACAAGAGGACAATTAATAATGACGAACATTTAACATTAGACGGGCTGTAATTTTCATCACGGGGGACATTATTCCAACTGCACGGAGCAACTGCATATTTCTCGAGGAATGCTAATCAGCTGGATATGCCATATATATATTTATATAGCAAGTGATTTTTTATTATGAAATCTGTTGCTGTCGATGAAATCCAGGTGTTACGAGGTTACATTATCTCATGAATCAACATTTTTCGTACTGAAGCACTTTAGAGCCAACATTATAACCCGGTGCATGATAAAGAGGAAGCTTTAACGATTAAAATGGATATTGATTCAATACCGGAAACTTCCTTTTATACGCCAAGCAAAATCGTTAAAAAGTTAGTAGAAAATCGCGATATCTCGAAAATTCGTTCCCGGGATGCCGGGCTGTGTTTGCATGCTTCGCTCCAGGGCCGAGCCTGGGAGGACTTCAATTGTCCCTCACTGTATATATATATATATATCAAAAAATCCTAGAAAAAATAGGAGTACTTTAGTGCATTCCCAGCTCCTAATAACCAACAAAAGTCTCAGCATACAAGTATATGACGTAATACGTGGAGGTACGAGGCTCGTGGCGGTAAACAGACAAGGTCTCTAGCCAGAGCGACGCATAATGTGCGCAGCTTGCTCTCGGTCTATCGTTTATCTTGTGTTGTTGTCACACTCTTGCTTGTGCTGTTGCGTAACCGAAATCGTGCGAGAGAATATTTTCTCTTGTGTCGTTCAACAGTTAAAAAACGAGGGGAATTTTTTTTTTACCTATATCTTGTCAGGATCCGTACGCACAATATATGCAGACTAACAATAAGACTGCATTACCATTAGTAAAGTATAGATTTAAAAAAAAAACAAACAAAAAAATAGCTTTTTCATCAAATTTGTGTTGAACAGGATACACATTCCATCAAATAGAAGAGCAAATAATTAACCCTGCGTGTGTACCCTGGCTCTTTAAAGGAACAGTCGAAATTTAACAAAATTCCATTTCTTCGCATTTTTTACTATAGTTCAATTTTTATTAAGAACGGTTTTGAACTTTTGACTTTGGCAACATGTGGACCATGTAGTAGATACTTCGAAAAGTAACCCTGAATTATTTAAGATTTTTTTGAAAGTCTAGAAAACTTTCTCGACTGTTCCCTAAAAGACCCATCAGTTTATACTCCTAAAAGACCCAGTTTATGTCTCGAAAAATATAGTGTACACTCGGAGGGGGTTAATTCAGGTTATTTCTGAATGGATCTTAGATTTTTTTTTTTATTTTCATAATTTTTGGACATGACTGTATGCATTTGGTGTATAAATAATTAACTAGTACGTTCTCCATTGAACACGATCAACCATATCGCCTATGTTTTTTTTTTTTCAAATTTTTTACCGAATACGATTTCTTGCGATGACTGTATATTCTGAAAATAATAGGTAAAGTGTCCTGAACTACAAATGAGAATGAAGAGCGAATAATTAATTAAGAATATTCAATGTCAGTTAATTATTTGCCGAAATCTGAGTATACTGTAGATTTTTTTTACTTTTCCATTATTTTTGGACATGACTGTACGGATCCAGTGTATGTACCTTTAACTACTACCAACAAAAATGGAGGTCTATCTTCTGCTATTACGTTTTCCATTGAACGCTCGAGGAGGTATCTCGACGACGCGTCATGACCACTCTAGGGTAATATTAAATAATACTAAACATGTCTTCGGTATAATTCTCGCCTCTTCCGATGTTTACTTTCTGAATGCTCGTACAGAGACCAAGGGCAAAGGAAACTTGAGAATTATTTTACGGGATAATCGCCGATTATTATGTATTCAAGCTAATTCAGAGTTCTAAAGTTACGGGTGTGCAGAGATAAAAAAAAAAACGTCACATTACGCGAAGTATTTTCTGATCCTTTTTTTTTTCAACCAATGTGAAAGGTGTATGGTATATTAGTTATATATATATATATATATATATATATATATTTAATGAGAATCTAGCTTAGTATCCCGTTGCGTGGACTCTCGTTACATCAGACTCGTAACTGCAGAATGAAAATTCACGAGATTCTCGATAGATAACGCGTGACTCGCAACAATTTATATACCGATCTATATAATAGTATATGGGGCATTCCACGTCAAGTCAAGTCGCCCAAAAATGACTATAACTTAATTTTTTTTTACATGTTGGGGTATCCGAGTATAATAATTTTACCGGGTGTTAAGATCGATAATGTTCATGTACACGCGGATTTGGTAATTTCGATCTTAATAATCGGTAAAATTATTGCACTTAGATACCCCAATCCGTAAAAAAAAAATTAATTTATAGTAATTTTTTGGGTGGCTGAACTGGCGTGGAGTGTCCCATATACAATATATATTCCAAACTAAAATGATGTATTATTTATTTCAAAGTAGACTTCCCCCGACCAAAGGGACAATAATTTCTCTCAAAATTACTACCAAATATGTTTGACTCACTGCAAATTGAATTCACAATTGGAAAAAAAAAAATTGAAAACCAAAAAAATGAAAGTAAAACAATTTTTTAAAAGCCCTCCAAACTTTTAACTAAATATAATACGATTAATATTAATAATAAAATTTTACGCGACTATCCCTCAATTATATTGTTCCGTTCTCTGAAATTTTATAACAATGATTGTCATCAGATTAAAAAATTTCGTAGTATTTTTATTTTTGTTCAATAATAGTAATAAAAATATATCGTTTTTTTTTTCAACAATTTAAATAAACGGACTTTTTTCTACCGATGATAATACGCAAAATAATAGCTCAGATGAAAGATAGTCAGATTGAGATGTTTGACGAATTGGCATGGTGTATATATATATATATATATATATGCGAATGGAATTTGATTTGCAGAAATTGTAGTTTGCAAAATCGAAAGTTAGATCGTATATTCTCATTATGTTGACGACTGTCTGGATAATATCGTGGAATTGGGCAACTTCATGGTCAAAATAATTTTTCACCCACGTATGCACCCACTTCGTCTTGTCTCGTGTTATTCAGAAATATTTATATATATATATATCTATAGATTTGAATGAGAGAAATATTTCTACGTCTTTAGACGTGAATTGGTGCGTATTGGTTAGTCTAAATTTATGAGTCTCTCTGTATATTTATATTGAATTGTCATTTCGAAAAAAAAACGAATATAGGGAAAAGAGAGAGAGAGAGAGAGAGATTTCTACGTTTCGCCATCTCCAGCAAAGAGGCTGCTGCTATTGAGGGGATTACCATGTGTCACGATAGTTCTACACAAGCACTATGAAAATACTACGATAGTTTTAGACGCACAGCTATATGCAGAGTATGTGGGTCAAACGTTACGTATTCCATGGAGTACTGGATAACAATGCGAGCCAGAACGGGACATATATAGATATATGTACCGTGTATGGGAGATTCTACGCCGAATCGACCTCCAAGTGACCCACAAAGATGTCAATTTTTTTTTCCTGACTTCGTATGGCGTTACGATAAGATTTTTTTTTTCTTTTACCCACTTTTACAATATTTATTATGTTGCAAGACGTGTGAATAAATTATTTCAACGAATATATGCCAACGATTCTACTGGGAAAAATATTCTATCACAAATCCTAAACGCTAGATTGTTCGGAATGTTTTTCTGGTCACGTAAAAAAAAGTCAGATTGGTATAAAAAACATTGTGTGTTCCAATTTTTTAAATATGTGCTTCATTTAGGCTCCGATTTTATTATATGCTCGTGAAAGAGTTTATATGATGACAAAAGTATTTGGAAGAACCGTTCGTTTGGAATTTTGATTTAATGAAAATTTACATTATCAATTTTAATTTTATGGGAATTAAAATATTGTTTAAATTCAAAAAAAAAAATCGTCGCGCAATTTTGTGATAATTTTTTGTTGTGTAATGTGAAACTTTTTGGCAATAGTTTTATTGTACTTTTCGGATAATTATGAGGGGTTGGATCGTGACAGGGATATTGGAAAGGGTTTCGAATTTAACGTGTTGGAAAACCGTTCGAAAGCCACGAGGTCGTTTCTATGGTTAATCGATCCAACAAACTTCTGTTGGTATAACGAAGAGTTAAATTGCGGGCTCGTGGGGCACACACATACATATATATATATATATCTAGATGCAAACATATAGCCGTTATATAGAATCTCAGAGAAGGGCAAAGCGAGGGAACCACACCCTGTGTTACAGTTATATATCGGGTGCGTCGTGCATGCTTTGGAATTATTTTTTGCATTGATTACGTAATGGGCGAAAGCTTCGCACCTCTCGAGAAGCAAAAAGCAATGTAGCTATAAATTGGATGTTTACTTTGAGCTTCCAATTAATTATTCTATACTCTCGAATATGAAATTATTTTTTTTGAACGTTCAACTTTAACTCAATAAACTTTTGACCCTGATAAGCCTGATAAGATCTTGCATTGATTACGTAATGGGCAAAGGCTTCGCACCGTTCGAGAAGCAAGAAGCAATGTAGCTGTAAATGGGATGTTTACTTTGAGCTTCAAATTAATTATTCTATACTCTCGAATATGAAATTATTTTTTTAGAACGTTCAACTTTAACTCAATAAACTTTTGATCTTGATAAGCCTGATAAGATCTGCATTGATTTTTTGCATTGATAACGTAATGAGCGAAGGCTTCGCACCGCTCGAGAAGCAAGAAGCAATGTAGCTGTAAATGGGATGTTTACTTTGAGCTTCCAATTAATTATTCTATACTCACGAATATGAAATTATTTTTTTAGAACGTTCAACTTTAACTCAATAAACTTTTGACCCTGATAAGCCTGATAAGATCTTGATCTCTAAAAGGAACAAAAATTCACCAAAAAAATGTTTAAGAAAAATGTTGCAACTTATGTTGAAAGCCAGAAACCAAGAGGCACTTTTCGAAGTCGAAAAATATATTATATTTCAGATGTAGTAGAAAATAAAATTTAAATAGAAATTCGATGGAATTCGAAATTTGAATTCGATCGAATAAGTGATCGAGTGAGCGAGTATTAAAAATAATTCGGTCAATTGAAGATAAACGTAATAAAAATAATTGCTCGGAGAAAATAAAATCATCTTTTTGCAATGCTATTGATATGCTAATTCCTTGAATACATAAACGTAAATTCGTATTTATGGCAAGCGTATTTATAATTACATATAATATATATATAAATTAGTGACTTTACTGAAGGGAGGAAAAGATTATATCTTTCGAGTAAAATAGTTTTGATAATATTCGTTGAATAATGACATGTACATTTTTGTAATTTTGTTAAAAAAAATTTGACATCGAGAATTGAAAATAATTCGCTCAAAATTGAAGATAAACGTAATAAAATTAATTGCTTGGAGAAAATAAAATCATCTTTTTACAGTGCTATTGATATGCTAATTCCTTGAATACATAAACGTAAATTCGTATTTATGGCAAACGTATATATAATTACATATAATATATATATATATATATAAATTAGTGACTTTACTGAAGCGAGGGAAAGATTTTCGAATCGATTGCTAATTGCGTTCGCGTAATATGAACGCACACGGTAGTAAAATGTGCCGCTTCTCCTGCGCGGTTATATCTCTGCCATACTACCACATTATACATAAATTAATATACGTATATACAATATATACGGTGATATTTTTTAAGTAGGCAGTTCGCACGCGAGGCGATAGACTCGAACGCAAGAGATAATGGATAAAAGAGAAAATAAAATGGAACTTGGTGTGTGCACGAGGCCAATCCGTCGAGTATATGGGCCGTTTTAGGCCAAATTGGCAATTCAATCAAACGATTTTTATTTGGTATGTTGTCGACCTTAATTTTAATATTTTTGCAAAAATCAATTCGGTCATTATCCGTTGGACTATTGGGCGTTGAGGGTCTTCTAAAATTTGAATAATTACTTCTTTGTTAAATAAAGACAAATTGAAAATTGACAGAATTGAAAAATGAAAAATCTACAAAGTTGATGTGAAGTATTTTTTCATGTCGTCCTACAATATAGGAGGGTAAAAAAATCATTGAAGCCCAACCCAACCCAAACTGGCGATTTGGGCCAGAATGTCTTATATATTGCTATTAATTCGTGCTGATTTCATGCTCGTGCAATTGTAGTAAAAAAAAAGGTTCCTGTCCGTTTCTTGCCGGATAAGCATCGCTTCCAATCGCCAAGTAACAGTTCAAATAGGTTGTACCGAGGTTGTAAAAAGTACTGCTGATGGAAAAAGTGGAACCCGTTTAAGGTTTATCTTTATCTAAGAGGGAGAAGAGAGAGAGAGAGAGAGAGACGTTCGTTAAAAAAAAAACACAATGCGACGAAGCTCTCGGGGTTGGATCGTAATTACGTTTGTTTTATCTTGTGTTCCGCATCAGGAGAAAAGCGAACGGGAAACGCGTGAGGTTGATATTAACCCCAATAAAGCGTTAGAAGGTGAACAAAAATAAATCTATCGTCCTAGGGTTAATAGAGAATTTAATTAAATTAATTATTCGAAGCAAGGTGCGGTTAAAGTCAACGACACTGGTGGGAGGATCGCATACACATAGACGAGGAATCAATAAATTCTCGTTTAGCTTCGGAATTATTGGAGACAATACTCCGGGCATTGCAAGCTCGGGATGTGGAACTGTAACCAGCGATAGTTGATGTGTGCGAATAAATGCACGCACATTAAATATACGCACAGAGAATTGCAATATATAGGCTGTGCGTGTGTGGCAGCTCAACGTCAGCCGATTAAACGAGATATCGTTATCTCACTGTGTACACCTACATATATATATATATATATATATATCTACAGCTAGTAATATATAGGAATTGGGTGTAAAATGGGCTGGTTGGAAAAACGAGCATGGAAGCTAAAAATTATAATTTTGTCAAAATTTATTTCGAGGGAAAAAAAAAAATATGGTTGAAAAAAAAATGTCACAGATTTCCCGCACTTTTTTTTGCTAAAAGAACCTCCGACAACTGTAAAAAGCCATTTTTCATTAATAATAAAAAAATATTTAAAAAAAGTGCCCATTTTGCCCCCATTTACCCTATGTAGGCGTTTTTTTCGTAACTTCCAATGGCTCTCTTGTTCTCCGATAAAACGAGCAGCTGGTTTTATACTACTGAAACTATACTGATTGATAAAGTTTCAGCGATAAAGTATCCTATATATTTGAGTAATTGTAACGAACAAATATTGAATAAAAATTAATGAAAAATAATGAAATAATCAAGATCGGGTATGCGCACTTACTGGGCACATTACAAGCTTCAAAAAAAAGTTTAAAAACTTTTAATAATCGTCTAAATACTTTTCGTTTTAATCAAAGTGAGCGAAACTGATCATCGTTATAATGGGCTGATTTTTCCAACTTTTATAAGTTAACTTTAAATCGCAAACAGCGCAAAGAGCTTAATTACGTAAAAACTGACGATGGTGTCAAATATATATAATTATTTTATAATCATATAATATTATAATATTATAATATATTATATAATAATGAAGATAATAAATTATTATATAATGTTTATATTTACACCACATAAAATCTCTCAAGCTAACCATGAAATATGTCGCATTTTTTGCAAGCTAAACGACAATTAGGTACTGGAACAAAATTATTGTTTCGCATGCCTGCCTACCACACAGTACCTATCATTTAGAATATTTTTTTTTAAGCTAAAATTATTGACAATAAACTTGAAGCTGTCGAAACTGACGATAAAAATTGTTGAATCACCTTTAATAATTATAATATATTTAATCATTGTTTAAACTCAATGCATTATATATTTGATGAGAAAAAAAATAATTAAATTTAATTTTTACGTACATCATAAGCTGGAATATTCTCCTTGTCACGTGGCACAACTGGCGAACTGTTTCTAGGTCCGATCAGAGCCATTTTGTCTTGGCTTTTGCCCGCACTTTACTTCCTACTTGACGCTGAAGCCAAGTGTAAGCCTTTTCAGACTTTTTCACTCACACACCAACACATAGACACACACAACACACTTGTCCTCTCACCGCCTATCTTTCGCCGTAGACATCTCTTTCTCCTGCTGTCCTCGTTTCTCCCTCCAACCCCTATCCACGAGGATATTCGATCTATAATGCTTTTGAGAGAGTCAGACTCGTGTACGATACTTGCCAAAAGGGGGATTTGTCATAGAGAGCCGATACAAGCTGGGAGGAAAATTCTGTCGCAGCGATGAATCGATGCTCCTGGGCTGTCTATTCTGTATATACAGGTATACATGAATGTAGAGTGGGCAGTGGGTAAGTTCCGTGCTCGGTCAGACGAATTTTCGATCCCAGACATTCACAGGGCGCAATATTTTTATTGAATTTTTACGATTTATTATAAAAATTGCTAAGTTATTGATTTATAATTTATTGAAATTTCTCTCCGTCTCTCTCTCTCTCTCTCTCTCTCTCTTTCGGTGATGTTAGCCAAATTAACCAAAACACGTTATTTTAAACCTTAACGAATTAATAATTACGTCATAAATGGAACACAAATTTGATTTATTTATTCTGAATTATCTGAAACTCCGCTGGGATCATTAAATTTTTATGAAAAAAAAAAATCTCAATTTATGTCCCATTTTTATATTTCAGGTTTTGATAACCATCAAAATTTATTTCAAAAACACAAATATTCGACGGGAAAAATAATGGCGAGAGATTTTCATAACAAGTTGCAGTTTTAAGAAAATCAATTTTTAAAAATTTTCTTCCAGCTTTAATAATCGTTGGAAAATGATTTAAAAAATATCGTACGATCGACATGGCAATTTTGATTCAGTATACGAATATTTTCACACAAATTTATGGAGATAAATAGAAGAATTTGTCAACTAGATTTACGACTCGGTTATAAAAATCCAGATAAAGTTTTAGAGTTTCAAAAAATTCGGTAAAATGGTACTTCTGAATCGAAAAGAGTCGAGAGATTTTTCCCTTTGTCGGGGGGAATCGGTTGGCGCGGATAGCTCGAAAAAATTAAGGCAAAGAAATTACAAGAAGGCAAAGGACGTTCACTGACCGTAGCGATGGTTAAAAACGGATCAGAATCAATGAAAGAAAGAGATAAATTGGCATTGACATTGGCACGAGTTTAAAAAATAAATGCGCGATATATGGACCAGCCGCTCCCATCTCGTTGATCCAGTTGTGAAACTCGATATAAAGTTATTGCCTTTCTTAGCTCGAAGAGAAAGGAGAATCGTGTACACGACTTTTGTTCAATATCGTACGTGTCAATTGAAATGAAAAATCGTCTGGAATCATTTGAGAAAGTATACGCGATCCGTTTCTTTTTGTTTTTTTCAAATCAATCAATTTTTAATTATAATGAAAAAAAAATCGTAAAATTTGCAACATTTAATGAAATTCGAGACAAGAATTAAATGATAAAAAATTCAAACGGTTTTTTTTTTTTTTACGTCAGACTGACTGACTAGGATTACGGTCAATATATGTACTCATCGTACTTATAGACTTTAGAATCGGATTATGGACAGAGTATAAATTACTACGAGTCATTGAACTACAAATGTTTGTTTATTTATATGATCAATGAAATTTCTTTCAGTTAATTTTACTCGATCGCCTATTAACTTTAACGATTTGCTGAGTCATTTATTATTAGAAAATTCGTTCGAATGCGACGAAAAGATAAATAAATAAATTGCAACATTTAATGAAATTCGAGACAAAAATTAAATGATAAAAAATTCAAACGATTTTTTTTTTTCACGTCAGACTGACTGACTAGGATTACAGTCAATGTATGTACTCATCGTACTTATAGACTTTAGAATTGAATTATGGACAGATTATAAATTACTACGAGTCATTGAACTATAAATGTTTGTTTATTTATATGATCAATGAAATTTCTTTCAGTTAATTTTACTCGATCGCCTGTTAACTTTAACGATTTGCTGAGTCATTTATTATTAGAAAATTCGTTCGAATGCGACGAAAAGATAAATAAATAAATTGCAACATTTAATGAAATTCGAAACAAAATTAAATGATAAAAAATTCAAACGATTTTTTTTTTTCACGTCAGACTGACTGACTAGGATTACAGTCAATGTATGTACTCATCGTACTTATAGACTTTAGAATTGAATTATGGACAGATTATAAATTACTACGAGTCATTGAACTATAAATGTTTGTTTATTTATATGATCAATGAAATTTCTTTCAGCTAATTTTACTCGATCGCCTGTAAACTTTAACGATTTGCTGAGTCATTTATTATTAGAAAATTCATTCGAATTCGACGAAAATATAAATAAATAAATTGCAACATTTAATGAAATTCGAGACAAAAATTAAATGATAAAAAATTCAAACGATTTTTTTTTTTTCACGTCAGACTGACTGACTAGGATTACAGTCAATGTATGTACTCATCGTACTTATAGACTTTAGAATTGAATTATGGACAGATTATAAATTACTACGAGTCATTGAACTATAAATGTTTGTTTATTTATATGATCAATGAAATTTCTTTCAGCTAATTTTACTCGATCGCCTGTTAACTTTAACGATTTGCTAAGTCATTTATTATTAGAAAATTCGTTCGAATTCGACGAAAAGATAAATAAATAAATTGCATTGAAATTAATGAAAATTAATAAATGGCAGTAAAATTTATATACATATAAATTTTACTGGCATTTATTAATTTTCATTAATTTCAATGCAATTTGTTTTATTTATCTTTTCGTCGAATTCGAACGAATTTTCTAAATTAATTAAAGGAAATTCAAATTGATGAATCAATGAATTTCACTCTATCAAATTACACTCTTAAGCATCACACACGGAAGCCGGACAAGAGATCGCGTTACAGACACGTTGGCTACGCGAGAGTTCTCGCTGGAGAGATCGGATCGAGTACAATGCTGTACGCGAGTACGTTCCGTACTCTACTATATATGTATAATATTGTCGGTCTCAAGAATTCCATGGCACATAGAGATAGTCGAGGAGTACTCTCTCGTCGGACTTCCGGTCTCACACAAGAGAGCCTGGCGAATCAATTAATCTTGTCTCGCACTTTCATCCGCGAATATTATCAGTACAGACGAGAGAGAGAGAGAGAGAGAGAGAGAGAAATATATAGAGAAAATTAAGTTCGTATAATTCCAATTTTTCACACATCACTTCCGTTAGGGAATTTATTTATTATTTTTTTAATTTTACCTTCAATCGCTACCAAGCATTTGTATGCTTCGACACTTGTTTTACGCTCGCGGAACTTTTCGTTGCGTTCGCACTCACAGCTCGATTTTTTACTTTTTTTATTAAATGGGAAAATTGTAGATTTTGGGACAATATTCAAGATCGTGTCTACGAAATGAAAGGAATAAATATTTTTTTTAATGGATGAACGTCGAAAATGAGAAAGTCAGAGAGAAGGGCAGTGGCTGACGGCCAGCTCCGTACTGATTGTCGAGCCGCTCGCGCACGCTACTCTATCCGTGACGTTCGCGAGTTTCCCCCACTCTCGAAGCAACTCACCTCCCGTTCCGTGACGAGGCACCTGCGTGTACCTCTGAAATGCCCTCTGGGTCTCCCCTTTTCCTTCTACTCGCTACAAAATTTTGACTTTGTGGAAAGAAAAAAAAAAATTTAATGCAAATATGCATTTTTTTTTTTTATAAAAACGCTATCAAATTTCTATTGCGAATTTAAATCGTTTTTTTATCTCTTTTTAATGAAATTTACAAAGATACCACGTGATTAAAATAGAAAATGTGTGATTTTATTCATAAAAGCTTTTTCTTTTTATCGAAATTCTCTTTTCTCGTGGGTTTGAGTTTGCAAACTTTCTCAAAACCAGAAAACAGCCCTTAAAAAAATCTTCGTAAATTGAATGAATGAATTTTTTGATTTTTTCAATAATTGGAATAATATGTCGTGAAAAATTAAAATCAACTTTTATTCATCGCATGATTAAAATCGCATTTGAAAAAATGTTCGTACGTGTGTAAATGCATTTTTTGAATTTTTCATTAATGTAAATAATGTCTTGAATGTTTAAGATCAACATTGTTCCCTGATAATTTTCAGATATTCACAAAATTGATGAATGTCATTTACCAATATAGAGGATGAGTTGCGAAGGAATAGAAATAATGACAGGAAGACATTTGCACGATTCATTTCCAATTTTTTCACTGATTATATAGTGGAGAAAAAGAATATATTAAAATTCGATTAAAATTCGAGACTCGATGTGAGGTAATTTTTAAATGTGTAAAGAATGTTTACTCTCATTATCGCAGTCACGTATTCAAGCATACGATAAAGAGCGAAAAAGTAAACGTTTATCGGAACTGAAAAGTTTTAACTGTTTTAAATGAATGTTTTTCCATTTCATATTACTGCAAGTTTTATAGAATTTATATTTTAATAATAGCTAATGATTTTCATAATAATAATACTTATATGTTTGGGTTTGGGTTATAAAATAATTATTTAACAAAATACTTGTGAATAATTTTTCGAAATATAATTATTCGACATTTTTCTCGAGTATTTGTAAAATTTGATTTTAATTTTTCAACTCTAATTTAGTATCATAATTTTTTTTATGTTTGAATCTGGCTTGTCCCTGAACTAAAATGTTTACCGTTCATAAAGACTTTTGTGTTGGTAAATTGAGTGCTATTTGGTAAACATGTTATCGGAATGCATGAGGTAACGCTGAGCAAAGAGTCATTCAACATTCTTGATTTATTCCCACGTGATGAGAGGAAAAATATCATACGAATGTGTTTCATAGCAGGAGAGTTTCGTATGTATATCTGAACGGACGAGTGCGTGTGGGTCGTCATTGAGTTGTAATTCGTGATACTAGGGCGACGAGGAGAGAGAGAGAGAAGAGAGAGAGAGAGAGAGAGAGAGAAGAGAGAGAGAAGAGAGAGAAGAGAGAGAAGAGAGAGAAGAAAGAGTGAGAGGGAGGGGAGAGAGAGAGAGAGAGAGAGAGAGAGAGAGAGAGAGAGAGAGAGAGAGAGAGAGAGAGAGAGAGAGAGAGAGAGAGAGAGAGAGAGAGAGAGAGAGAGATGGAGTTCACCAAATTTCCACCCACACGTGGCTCGTTTCGATTTCGATAGCGATGGATTCTCATACGCGATGGATATATTTTTCCTCTCGGTCGCAAAACGTGGGTGTCACGAATTCTTGAGAATTCTTTAATAAAAAAAAAAAGAAAAAAAAAAGCTACTGGAAGCGATGCAATCGAGAATAATTTCAAACGCTGAATTCGGTCATTATATGCGACGTTTCAAAGAATTCGTAATTTTCTCTTTCTTATTCGCTCGGATACAAATTCGAACTTATATAATTTATAAAATATATCGAATCAATTTCAAAATCAATCTAAAATTCAACGAGAGAGCCAAATATTTTATACGATGTCTCAATTTATTCTTGGATTAGAAAAAACTATCATCTAAATTCTTGCATTTTCTCGCTATTTTCGGTTTTTGTTGCTATTTGTTTTTTTATTAATATTTTTTTTGTTACAAACAATTTTGCTTAATATTTCCATTGATACAGAGTTCAAAAAGAAATCCTCTGCCGAGTGATTACGCGTGTTACAGTACTCGAACTTTCTTGGGTTTTTTAAATCTGAATCCATCTTTGAAAAAATCCCACTTAACCCATTCGAGACCGATTGCACACACCGTGTGTGCAATTAATTTCCGAGGCTATCAGACCGCTTGCACTCCGTGTGTGCAATAATTAAATATGAACACTATAAAGAAAAAAAAATCGCTCCTGGGGGGACCGTGTTTGAAAAAAAATCGCCGTCTCGGTTAACAAAAATAATCGTTTTATGAAACTAATAGAAATAGGTGAACCCATTAAGCTGCAATTCTCCAATTGAAAGGGCATTTCCCAAATTGCAACGGACATTTTTGAATTGAATTATTTTCGATTTTATAAAAATTTCAATTCATCCGTTGAGATTAAAAAAAATATATTATTATTATTATCGTTTCTCAATTATTATAAATACTAATGAAAAAATCCAGTCACTATTTTTATATTTTCATGATTTTTTTTGGCATTGTAATTTTTTGTTATGATATGGAGGAAGTTTCGAAGCACCGTTGGGCAAGACGATGGAAACTAACGGTGGCTCCTCTCTCTCTCTCTCTTTCTTTCGCCTCTATCTATCCACTATCTAGAGACGTGAAGTGAAAACGACGGATAATTATAACCGAAGGTGCGGCCACGTCGTGGCTGAGTAACGATCGACCTCTGTGTGCCCTCGCGATTCCCCATATACACGTAATAACGACTAAAAGGTTCAGAAACCCTTAGCGAGCACGTTATTTACCAGTCAGGATGAAAAACTCCACTGCTGGCGGCGCCATGCAAGACACCGATACGTGAATTTTTGTACAACGCAAACAGATTGAAATGCCTGAATGGTGATAAAAATTATAAACATTGAACTTGGTGAGAGAAACATTTTTTAAGTTCTTGTACATGGGCTGTTGTACGTAAAAAAAATCGTTATTAATTCTACAATTCTGTATATGTTGTTTAACCCATTCGAGACAGATTGCACACCGTGTGTGTGCAATTGATTTCCGAGGCTATAAGATCGGTTGAACCCCGTGTGTGCAATAATAAAATATGAACACTACAAAGAAAAAAAAATTTCACTATTCTGAACACTACGAAGAAAAAAAAAATTCACTATACTCAACACTATAAAGAAAAAAAAATGGATCCTGGGGACCGTGTTCAAAAAAAAACCCCGTCTCGAATGGGTTAAGATCGACGAGACAATTAGGAATATTTTTTTATCTGGAGCAAGGGCATAGCATTAATTCACCTTAATGTAGAAAAATGATTCTTCAGTCTTCGTTTATTCTTATACGAATATACATAAGTATATTTTTGATCTTCACTGTCCTTCTGGTATTATCTTAAGTACGCGTGATGACGTGACTGTATGACTGCACATGCTAGAGGGGGGGCTGATAATTTGCAAATATGAGGCTCAGTCTGCCCACGTTATAATTTACACACAATCAAATTTTTCGGGGGAGGGGAAGAAAGAGGCCGCGTGGGTGAGAAACGCGATGAATGGAGCGGCAGAGCATCGCCGGTCACATTAATGGCCGCGACATATTCACCTTACTTTGACCTTCACCTTCTTAAAAAAACAATTATCCCCCAATGTAACCTCAGCCCTATCATTATTATTTCCAATGGCGAATGATTGTTGCATGGTTTGTCCTATGCCAAATATCATCCTGTCTGTGACCGTTAAAAGTTTTGATTTTTTTACGTCATAGCATATTGTAGTGTTTTTTTTTTTTTTAAAGAGCCAGTTAATAATTGGCAAATTAATTCGATGATTTCCTTAGCCGTTATTAATTTCTAACTGTGTATATATATAATATATTCGAGGATATTTTGGAAAATCCAAGTCATGGGAGTGACTGAAAGGTTGTTCAGTTTGGGTTGACAATTCGGGACGGTTTGCATTTGGTCGAAGAAGCAAAATTATCAGGTTGCACTCGGCTATCAATCAGGCACATGACTTCATTTTTATTTTCCACCAAATTTCAATCGACTCAGAATCCCATATTAAAAAAAAAAATGTCAGACTTTAGAAAATAGTGTTAATACCGCATACTAAGTTATGCAACGTAAAAAAGAATTAAAAAACGTAAGAAAAGGAATTGGAGAAAAATATCGATTCTGTCGATAGATCGATCAATCCTTGTTCATGATTTATTGTCGATGCGAAAATGAACCACAAGTGGCGATCGCCGATCGAAAGCCTTTCACGCTCTCACGTAGCGTGATGAGCTCTGATTTTATGAGATTTCAGTAGATAAGTCCGCATGTGAACAGACGCGCGTGTTCCTCCAAGTGACGCAGGAGGTCGCCTGTCAACGATCTGCAGCGATCTGTTAGGCAGTTTTGTGCCGATAAAGAAACCCACCGATTTATCGACAATCTTATTGTAATTTTTACCGCGCCTAGCCCCGAGTCTGATCCGGTTTTATGAGGATCATCGGCCAATGACAGAAACAAAAAAATCGTTGCAAAAAATCCACGAGTAAATTTATTGTGAAGCTTATCGAGTCTTGATTATGTTTGAAAAAAAACATTGTTGAGAGTTAACCGATCTTCGTATTATTTAGTCTGGAAATTATTTTCAAAATAACGAGAAGCAAAACTCTGTTGCGTTCTAGTTCAGTTATTGTAAAAAGTTTCAGCTCGATAGCTAAACGTTTACGAAAGCTAAAGCGATCACACCCTTTTTTTCGTAAACTTCAAACTGCCATAAAATGAATGTATAATATTATTATAGCAGCAGATTTATAATAAATCTGCGCAAAATTGGCGAAATTATCAGTTATTACTGTTTTTAGAATAGCGCTGGGTGGCTGGACACCCAGAGATGGTTCTCAGCCAGTTAATGATATTTTCTTCAAATAGATAATAAATTAATTTTCATGTTCCCGTTCCCATGATGGAGATAAATACGAGCACTCACCCTGTCCTGTATCCTGACATTCTCCTGACCTCGCTTGAGGCTAGGGGTTCTCAGGACTTTGCTCGTTAGTGGAGGCTCCATTATCTATCTGTCGCAGTGGGTGTGCGCTTGTCAGTTGTCGTCAGGATTTCATCCTCAGCGTCGTTGTGCACTATCACATTTGTCGCTCAATCCATTATACTGCAACCAGAATTAAAAAAAAAATCTCGATTAACGACAAATTAATAGAGAATATATTTATCAATAGCTGCCACGTCAAAATTAATTGTGCTAGTTGCTTAAAAATCACCAGAGATGTATTTAAAAAATGAGATTCAAGCAACATGTATTTTTTTAAAAAGCTTTCTCTTGCTTGCATTTATTATTATTATTATTGCAGCTCGTAATTTCTAGTAGAATGGTCCGTCACACCTGGAAACATGAATTTGTTTAACCCAAAATAATTTGTTTTCATTTAAATTAAATTCAGATAAATACTTTTGACTGATAATCAGCGTTTATGTTGAACATATCAGGAAATACGAGACACTTCGAGGTAAAGCTTGCCTTAGTTAAACGAGTTTTTAACTAGCAAATACCTAAGTTTGTATGTATTTTTTAATTTTTTTTTTCCAAATATTCACGTCAAAGATTTGAAAATGTCATACTAAACAATGGGATATAACCTTCGACAAGGGTAATGTGATTATGAGTTTTATATAATATCGTACACTGTCGCAAGGGCGCTTAGTTATTCGATAGGGCTTCCGCGTGTCACATAAAGCAAAGGGGTAATGGGAAAGTTTAAATAGTATGGGAGGGAGAGACCCAACGGCGAAAGGGGCTGCAGTTTCGTCGACGCGAAATCGATAGGTCGGGACAAAAAGCTCTCCCTAATAACCGATGAGTGACGTAATCACAGCTTTTGCCTATCCAACTGCGGGAGGCGCGTTCGGTGAAGCGATATTAATTCGTAAATCGAGATCGTGAACGTGTGTGCGATGATGTGTTCGCCGGAGGAGCCATGTCCCCGGATGACCGAAGGCTCATTGCCAAATATCGAAGATCGATGGAATTTGCGGCACTGTGAATCGAATCATAGTCGGTAGGCGGAGTTCAGGCTTGCTTGGAGTCTTCACCTATATATTTATATATGGGGAATATTGAGAAAATTGGAGTGTAGCGAAAATTCGAGCAATTTAAAATGAATTTATATTAAAAAAGTAGTCGAAAGTCAAAATATGAAGATTAAAAATATAACAATCTCACATTTTTAAACGAAGATCACTACCGTTTTTTTTTTTAAATTTAATCTTTTGTGATGATTTCCTGATGGAAATGTTTATTACTCAGTTAAATATCGTGATATATTCAAAATATCCGTGAGAATTAAAAATCCAAAAAAAGAATGTGCTTTGTGCATTTAATTCGGGCCATTCATCTGGTTATATCTATCTCATAAAGTAATGATTTTCCGATGTATTTCTAGTTTTTTTTTGTTAAATATATTGTCATATTTTTTTTAGATATGATCTTTTATATTTTATAAATTTTAGTTACATCAGATACTGAAAATTAATTATTTTATTATATTTGCAAAATATTTACATATATTGAGACGGTATCGTCCTTACGTCATATTAAGGGGAATTTTCTAACGGTAGGGGAGAATGGTCTGTGCGTGTGTGGAGGGGGAATCATGCCCGGGTGGGAATTTCGTCCGCGCATGCGCAGTAGGAGATTGATGTGACACCTGCAAGGCATTATGGGTTGATAGAAGCCCCTGCTGAAAAGAGTATAAATTCGAGTGCTGGAGCCCGGGAGTACAGAGTATCAGTCTTTTCCTCGAGCGAGCAACAGCTCTGACTAATCTTACCTTTCTACCTATCGTCTATTCTATAAGTTCTATCTCTCCCTTGTGGTAGCAGAGTGATGGTGGAGACGCCAGCGATCTCCCGATCCGCATGTTCTATCTCTCCCTTGTGGTAGCGGAGTACTGGTGGCGACGCCAGCGATCTCCCGGATCCACAAGTCCTAATCAATAAAGTCTTGTCTTCCCTCCACCTTAAAAGGCCTTAAATATCCGAGTGTGGCAACACTCAACCCTACCTACAGCCTCTAGGGGCAACTGTATCCGTCTTATTCCCCACTAACAAAGAGTTAAAACTTATAAATCTTCTTATTTACTCTCAAGAAGAGACTATTATTCAATAAAAGAAGATTGTGATTCTACGACAAAATAAAAAGATTATTATTTAATTAAAGAGAAGAGTGTGATTCTATCCTAAAACAATAAGACTATTATTTATTGTAAAAAAGAAGACATCGTAAATAAAATTATTGTTGGCCATCAAGGATCAAAGGTTACTCAACGCACCTTGTACCCGCTCCGATTAATCGAAGTACGGAAACACGCGTTTCGCAGCTTTTCCTCTGAGAATTAGCCAAGGGAAAAAGTGTACAGTTACAATATACATTTCCTACCGGTAAAAAATATTTCCAAAAATACATCAGACGTATAGAACTTGTCGTTGTTTTTATGCATCGGAATTTTATATATCCGAAAACATATTCTATATTTAAGGATTTTTTTTTTAAGGATATATTCAATATATTCAATGGCGGTTTTAATGGTCGTAACTTTAATATTTCTTTTCATAAGCTTTTCTTCTGGCCCTAACGTATCACGTAAGGCTTCCTTATCTTCTGAGCTTTAAGTGGAAAAATACGACTACGAATACGAGCCCAATATAAACATTTGATATATCTTATGTAAGATCTCCTCCAAGTTTGGGATGTCATACAGTACAATAATGCAGATATGATATTATGAAATATAAGTAGAGTATTACAAAATAGAACTCTGGTATTTCAGGCAGTCAAAATAATGTACGTGCACTTCCTCGATCTTCTTACGGTTAAATATCTCTGCGATAGAATTCGTCGTCGCGCGCTTCAATGCAAGAGACCGACTATTTTCGTTACATCGGAACCACGCAACGGGTAAAGCCCGGAACGATAAAGTTATTGACCCCCAATGTGAAATTTTCACCGGGTGAATGAGCGAATGTAAAAAACTGCATTCTGAGCAAAATTTTAGCATGGGACATCGGGTCGTTTTGAAGTTATATATTTTTTTTTTTTCGCAGTGGTTCAAATGTTTTTTTGGGCCGATTATGTTATCACGATAATTGGAAACGATAGTAGAGGCCTTGAATTTTGAGGCGGTTAGAGCTGGTAAATGTTACCAAATCGTTCTTTCCGTATATTAATACAAATTGATGGCACTGAATATTGTGACAAAAATATTATGAAAAAAGCATCGTAACTCCTAAAAATTGTAATTCCTGCGGAGATAAAGGACCATAAAAGTACCTGACTTTCTTTGTTTTTTCATAAGGAAGAGAATAATATGGGAGAAATTTAATTTCATTGGAGTTTATTTAATGAAAAATCCCAAGAAAAAATCGAGAAATTCTGAAAATGAGCATCAACCTTATTTTTTCAAAGTTTGCCTGGGGTGGATGTCCACCCCAATCTATCGTTCTAGACTTAAAGCCTGTTTACTATCAAACTATTGTTATCTCGTCTGCTAGGTCAGGGACAGGGAACTTCATAATGACCCATCTAGGGATAACAATTTACAAGCAATCACCAAAACCACCGAAAAAGCCGAAGTCCGATTACGAGGAATTTGGAAGGAAGGAGATTAGGATGTAAGCGGGAGAATTTTTGTTTCCCTCAAAATGTTCTTGCAATGTTTATAAGCCTTAAAAAAAAAAAAGTACAAGATATCTGGTACGAATCGCGAGAAGTCTTTGGAATGATTGACGTCGTGCATATAGTGTGGCGCGCGCTCTCTCGTCGTCATTACAGCCACCTAATTATTTCTTCGCATGCATATACATCGAAAACTATATTTCCATGGGCTCGTCCGCCCCGATATGTCTCGGAGACGCCATTAACTTTGGCCTTGGAGTGATCACGAGCTCACTCCATACGTCATTGGAGTTCCTTATCGAATTTGTTTATTTATATATATATATACGCGTATCATTCTGCATATAGACGTTATCTTTTAATATACTTGAGCGCATCACTCGATATATCGCTTGAAGCGAGTACAACGCAAACTACTACTGCAATTAAATTTGCGTCATTGCAATGTCAAAGGTATCGTGAAAAAAAAAAAATCAATACGCGATATTGAATATTTCAATTTGCATCGTGAACAAAGTGCTTTTGCTTATATGAAAAATAAATTTTATATGAATCTCATGAAATTTCTTTGCGACGTAAAAACATGTTAAAGTTGTCATTTTACATAAAGCCCATAAACTCGTTATTCTTCATGTATAAATTGAAACAAATTGATCTATTTTGTTCAGAAATTAGAAAAACAAATAATTATGTCCTATAACAATAATTATGAATAGTTATTTTTTGAAAACCTTAGATTCTTCATAAAGAGTAATTTCTCACTTTGAATACTCAACACTAATTGACAAAGTTACAATTTTCATTTTTGCACAATTGTTCATGAGTGTATTGGCATAAAATATTTTCCAACGTTTACCTTCTTTTCTTCAAACTTGAGCGGCAGCCTTAACCAGCACAGAATTCGACTATTTACGATTTATCGATATAATGTAGTATTGTTTCCAGTCGCTATTTGATAAGCTATTAATAGGTTTTAAATTACTGTAACCTCGGCCTTGGCAACTCCACACCCAAAGTTTCGTATATATCGAAGTATCACTCGAGTACACAATATTAAATAAATTATTCTGATCTTATAGCAGCCTCAACAATGTACACTCCTACATATATTTATGGATCATGTCCTTCTTGGTAAATGGTGCATCACCAAAGTGTCTAGTCTATTCTACTGAAAAATAGGCGTGCTGTATAGGGATACGGATTATTATTATTATTATTATTATTATACATGGTCGATCTTGGTACCGGATTTTTCAGCAGCCACTTATTTGATCCACCAGGCCAAGTAATCACTGATATTCATTTGAAACTCACGCATCAACGAAATTTCCGTACATCTATATATACGGTAACCGAGTGGTTATTCACTCACTGCCTCGCGATCTATTTGCCCTTTTTTTTGTTCTATTGTATTATTTTTATTATTATACTACAAATGTTATATGCGCGTCTATAATTTTATTTTCCTTCTTGGTACGTCGTTCATTGAGCGCAAACGATGGACATGAATTCATCCATCGATGAAAATATTAATAAAATTTTTATTTGAAGCAAAATTCATTCATGCAATCAATGAATATCAATTATCCTTTAATTTTTCTTAATTTCCCGTTTTCTAGGTTGGATTTTTCTTAGCGAAAAGCAATTTTTAGGTATCCATTTTATCTTCAAATTAAGTATAACTAACGGTCTTGGGGAAATTGATTAGCTCAATTCAATTGTCGTTTTAATCCTAGGCGGGGCAGCTTTTTTTTTGCCCTGCTACAGGGTAACTCGGGTTTCCTGATTATCCAAACCTTTCTAGATGCAATAAGATAACTGGATTATTCATGGATTTCTTCGTTTTTTATGTTAGGACGTAAAAATTATGTTAGAACAAATGGTTGAGCATTTAAGACATGAGCATTTCAATGAAATTAATGAAAGTCATGAAAGAACAAATGTTGAAAGTAATTTTAAACTAAATAAAAATAAATTAAAGGTAGCGTGGTTCGTAAAAAGACGCCACACGTTGGGACAGAGACACTACAAAAAAGCGTCAATTCAATATCATCTTCAGAAGTAAATATAAAATGCATTTGAAAATGAGTCGGACGATGATTGTCAAAAGTAAACGAGAAAGCTTGAAAACCCATTACAAAGTCATGTTTGCCTGTTCTTGTTTACAGAAGACAGAATTCCGTTTAATCTTGACCTCGTAGGACACAAGGCACTAGACCACACTATATGTCAGCTCACGAATGCCCACGAAAAGATAAGAAAAAGTTCCCGTCGGTTTCGTCGGACGTCCATCCGCATCAGCAAAGTTTTATATACGAGAGAGAAAGCCCCAAAAAACCAATATCGATCTCACGTACAAATTTGGAATGGTCGATTGAATTGTTCGCAGAAAATTTTGGCACCGCTAACGTCATCCATGGTGAAAGATGAAACTGCGGACTCTGCATGTTTATGAAAAACATCGGGTCGTCCGCCCATAAAAATTCATAACCAACGGTATACCGTTGGTTATGAATTGCTGTCATTGGATCGGATGTGGAAGACGTAAATTGCAAAAATAAATTGAATCAACTATCTCGCTTTAACAAACCGGTTGCACGAAATTTTACAGGTCACGAGCATTCGAAAAAAAAAAGTTTAATATGGAAAGCAAAAAAAAATGCGGAATTTATATTATAAAAAAAATGTGAAAATATAACTTGTGCAATTCTGCGTGATTTACATTTAGTACACAGAACATCTTGATGAATTTACACGATCAATTTACAACAGTGACAAATCAATTCGGTTAATTAACGCCACTTTATATTGTTTGACGGGCATTTATAAACACGATTGTTGGAGACCACAACTTATGTTGGTTCTGACACATTTTTACAACAATAAATGTGAAAGTAACAAGCAGTGCACTTTGTATATCGAATTAAATACTCGTATGTCAGTTTGTTTTCACGAATGAAGTTTTGTCAGTTTTATGAAATGAGCTCATGCTACCTATGTGGTTGACGAGCTGAGCTCATCGCGCCTTATTAAAGGCGTGACGAGTCATTAGGCTTATAGTCATTAGACTTATAGTTGTTTTTATATACTGAACCTGTGGACGTCTTCGTAGATAGAAATTGTCGCAGAAATCGTTAAGCCTTAAAACGGGACTATCTTCATAGCTGAAATGCTGTACATTTTTTCTCCAAGTGTATACCTATAGATATATGGCATTATTTGATTTTTCGCCACTGTATATTCGCCTCCATTGTCTTCCCCATCATTCTTGGATTAACTAAGAAACTTTCGTTCATCTATATATATATATACTACTATAATAGTATGCGTGGAGGTGGAGAGTAGGTGCCGGTAATCGGTGAAGTACACAGTCAGCAGGCACATAGTGTATTTCCTACCGTTGGAGAATCAGGAGCGTGAGAATGACGATGACCTACCGTGGGCGACCGAAGCAACGAGTGAAATGAACGAACAGGCGTCTCTGTGTATTGGGAACTCACATGTGCACCCCGACCTCTCGCGGCAAAATATCGCACTACTCTATGCCACACACTGTCAGCTATTCCTGTGGAATGTCGTATTTTGCGAGCCCTAGCCGATTGATCGCTCTCAGTTAAGAATTTATCGGCGATTTACGACAGAAAAATTAATAAACAAACATCGAAAAAGATGGCTGAAGGTCTGGGTGAAGGTATAAGGTTTTCACCACACGGAACAATAAAGGTCAAATCGTTTTCCGTTGTATACGGGTGTTCGGGTTAAGGGACAAGAGATGGGACTCTGGGATGTCACAGATTTTCATAACCTGGACAAAAATTTGTTGCCATCAAAAATAAATTTGGTGTAGTGGATATAGACAAATAGAAAGCTTGAGAACAATGGGAACATTGCGTTAAGTTTTTTCTCTCGTCGGAAGAAATAGCTTATTTAGTTTCCAAAACTGAGAAGAAACTCCTAGATGAAACAATGCGAGGGAGAAAATGAAAGGCTAAGGAAATTGGATAAAAAGAAAGAGGGAAATATTAACTGCCCGTTGGAGTTCCCTGGGATAACTCCTTGGTCATCGCGGCAGCCACGCAGCCTTTCTCCGCATAGAAACATACGCTCACACATATATTTATACATACTATTCCCTAGGCTACGCGGTGTACAAAACTCACACCAGAGAACGAATGCGCACCTCATTAAGTCTTTCTCTCACACTTTGTTTTACCTGATGCATACTCGTGTATTCGGTGCACTGTCATTGAGCCCGCGCACACTGTGCAAACAAACCCCTTGTACTTCCTAATGGATTTACATAATGCTTGTATTGCTAATACAGTAATTTTTCGCGCATCGGACGTTCATGCGGAGATAAAAGTGGTATCGATGATAACGGGAGATAACTAAATGATTCATGTTTCCGTACATTGTACAACAACAGGAGCACTATGTTCATTTAATACATTTTATTGGTGTTATTTTAACGTATACCCTTTTGAATTTTTATCATTCGTCTCTCTTTCCTCAATCACTTAGCCGATACTTCCTATTTTCCCATTCCCTGCAACTCGCCCGGGTTTAAGTCCGCAGTTAGGTCGGCACTGCTCGATTGCATTCCCTAGGGTACGCGGTGTACAAAACTCACACCAGAGAACGAATGCGCACCTCATTAAGTCTTTCTCTCACACTTTGTTTTACCTGATGCATACTCGTGTATTCAATGCACTGTCATTGAGCCCGCGTACACTGTGCAAACAAACCCATGTACTTCCTAATGGATTTACATAATGCTTGTATTGGTAATACATTAATTTTTCGCGCATCGGACGTTCATGCGGAGATAAAAGTGGTATCGATGATAACGGGAGATAACTAAGTGATTCATGTTTCCGTACATTGTAGAACAACAGGTGCACTATGTTCATTTAATACATCTCATTGGTGTTATTTTAACGTATACCCTTTTGAATTTTTATCATTCGTCTCTCTTTCCTCAATCACTTAGCCGACACTTCCTACTTTCCCATTCCCTGCAACTCGCCCGGATCTAAGTCCGCAGTTAGGTCGGCACTGCTCGATTGCATTCGCACGAGAGCACAGAGAAACTGCGGAAAACCGGTGCCGATACAGTCGGCTCTTGAAAACAGAGTTTGATGTTCTTACTGCGAGTTAACAGACTCTGAGACGATGAGCTCCCAATCAGTCATGCGGTACGCGAGCCAGCGCGCCGGATGAGCGTATTTATTTTCATGTCGATCCTGATACACTTAATATTAAGGCAAGTTTCTAGTTTGTTGAGCTTACAAACGAGGCGCGAAAAAAAAAAATTGTGATTTTTTTTTTCTTTTTCTGTCCATAACTCACACAATAATTTGTATACATCCTTGATATTAGTCTACTTCATGAGTAAACATCTATAGATCATAAATATTGTCGATCTTTTTCGTTTCAGACCATTTTTCGAGGACCAGGAACTTTCGCCCTCGCCGTTTGCGATTTCTTGTTAAAACATTTATCGATATGATTCATAAACATATTAGAAATGAACAAAAAAATTAATCGATCACTGTTGTCAAGAACTATTCCCGATCCTCAAATGGAGCCGAATGATATGTATATTGGACGAGAAATTTTGTTTTACGAGATTTGTATTGTCAGCATATGTAACAGAAGTGGTATGAACACAGACGCATACACATGCACTCGCACACCTACAAACACACACATCCACATAGCCCTGTGCAGTCAGCGAGTTCGCATGCATAACTGAGAAAGAGAACTTCCTCCAGACTTCTCGGGTGTTCGGGGTTTCTCGACCTCGCCGGGCTCAACACACGTTGCGTGTTTTGTGTTCCAAGAAAATAAGAGAGAAAGAGATCGTGGCTCTCGCGCGTTGGCAACGTCGGCTCGTCTACTTGCTCGTAAAGTATTTCGTGCACGTTTGTATAAGTCCCGATTCACGCGCCAATCGTCTTCTAAGTGTATTGTGAGATTTCAGAGCCTGTCCAACGAGAAGACTCGAACAGACGACTTCGTTGCACGAGGGCACCGCTCATCGCGCCGTGTGTAGATGCGACGACGACAGATAGCCTGAGCCAATCACACTTGGACTAGAAACGAACGATTGTATTCCTCTGCCGAGAATAAGAAGTCTCGCTGTACACCGGCGGGAACCAGCCCAGGGTTCCCGCATTCTTGGTTCGTCGAGACGTTCGACCACACGTGACCCGCAAGTAAAGTAGTATAGTCGTCCTGACAAAAGACCAAGGGAAGATAATCTAATGAATTCGTATAAATTCACGAGACGATAGTGATAATTCGAGGGATAATATGCCGGTATAGCGTAATTTTAAAACGATACGTATCGAAACCTGGCTCAGATTTTTCGTCGACAACGAGGAAACTATATAACTATTCACTGGAGATAAAGTAGAAATATCGTCGACTCGATGCAGACTGCCGCATGATCGACTGCATTGTTCAGCAGTCTGGATATAAATCCTACACTCCAGTGTACGTGACCAGACTACTTGAGAAGAAGCTTCGAGAGAGCTCCATCTTACTACAGATTGCACGCCACGACAGAAAATACTCAAAAATAAACTGAAAAGAGTTTCAAAAGAAAGAGTAGAACGACTGAGTTTCAGTGGAACTGCCAATTTTATATTACCACCACCGGCTGGGATTCCAGGCACTTAGTCGTTTGAATGCTCAAATTCGGCCAATGGTAGACAACCGTGCCTGAGAGGTTTTTTCTAACTTCTTTTTTTAGTGTTCCACAAGCCAATTGATTCCGAAGTAAAGAGCTTTCGTACTCGATCAGTTTTATTTTAAATCATTATAGACTGAGAGCCAGTGACAAATTTCACTAAGCGTTTTTAGCATGACCGCAAAATTGGGAGACGCTAGGTACGGGGTTCGCATTGGGGAAACCGTGAGTCTGGCAGCACAGCCCCCTTGCGTTTGAACACCTGATCCAGGTAAACAAAAAATGCATTGCTCAAGTCAGTTCAGCACAGTCAATTCGAACTCAGATCTGATCTACTATTATGTCACATTATTATGTTAAACAGCCAGACCGGTAGCTTGTTCGTAACATGGTGGCAGGCTGGATAATAATCATTTAAAAAAATATGTATTTTCAAGCGATAGCAGCAGGTCTGCCAATTTTATTTATTTATTTTTTTTATAGGTGCCACGCGCACCTCCACTCTCGATAAAAATCGCACAACTTTATGAATTATTTTCGAGGTGTTCGCAAGGGAATTTTCGTCTGGCGTTTTACGAGTGATCTAGGGGGACATAATACTTCATTAATATAGAATATATAGAAGAATAGAATTCGGGAGAAAATGAATTCGTATATTTAAGGGCATCTTTTGCACGTAGCCAATTTCGGAGCTACTCTGCCCTCACTAGATTACGAAACTACTGAAGCCGAAGCCGACGTTCACAGGCATACGGCAGTTCTCAGCAAAAAGAGCCGGGGAGTTGTGGACTCTCCTCGGGAGAATATCTCATTGAAAATTGTTTGCTGTGGGCAAAGAGTGAACGAGAAAGATATGGCACCCAAGATCGCATGAGCGACGGAGACCAAGATGAGGAAAAGGGCCAGAGCAAGAGCAAGAGGGATGAGAGACCGTACGAAGCGTCGAGGTGAGCTGGTGAAACGGCTGACGCGGTCGTTATAGACGAGTCTCCTCTGCTCACATGCTAACTTGTAGTCACTAAAGTTTACCCATTTTCCAGATAACCCTTTAAGCCAACGAGACCGTCAGATTCAGCTGTTTGGGGCAGAACTTCCACTCTCCGAGTTGGTTCAATCACGAAAATTTAAACGAGAAATAATAAAGATGTTCTTTCCGGACCAGAATCCATCACATCAGTGTAAATTTTTATGCAATTACCTCAAATTATTCTTTGTTTGTTCCGCAGAGATTCCGCAACAATATAATTACTCAAACAGACCAGGCCATATAATAAAATAGACATACATTGCACTTTTCTAATATTTTTATTACGATGAATCGAAGAGTATAAAACTCGATTGAGCGAGACGTTGTATGAAAAAAAAAAATCAAACTCAAACAACTCCCAATTGAAAAATGTAAAAAACTGTGAAATAGCTCACAAGTATACGGCAATACTACTTATTTATTATTCGTCAATAGAATCAATTCATCGTCTTCACTACAGTTGGGAGATGTGCCTCTTCCTAGGACAATGCTACTTCATAGGTCATGAAGTTCATGAAGTTTGTCTGATCCCACACATTGTCAAGAGCAACGTCTACATGGGTTTGAAGTCTTTTGGTCGAATTTAAAAAGCCCTTGGTGGCATTTTGGTAGATTCTGGTAGTTTAGTAAGTTATGGTGGAATAAACAGAGTCAACGATAAATTTAGTAGCGTGTCAGTCGTCTGTCTCATCTGCTTTCTTCACTGTTGATAAAGTCCATTGACTTTTTTGTTTTGTTTCACACGGATTTACGAAATAGTATTAGGAGCCGAATTGGCTTCGGCCGTTCGCGGATATATTCCCTTAAAAGGTAAATCGAACGAAAATGAATTCCATGAACTGACGAAAATTACTCGAAGAGACCTTTTGAAACTGCAGGCTTAATTGAATTGCTTCGTAAAAAATGTAGATGATGCACTAGGGACAATTGACCTTGAATAGGGCGATAACGGAACCAGTCAGAATGAAGGCAAGAAAACAGAATCTAAAAAATTCGCGATTGCACTTGGGCAATTGCAGAAGGCAATGGTGCGCGGCACTTGAAGTCTCCGGATATGAGTTACCACTAGCCAGAGCACGGGTCTATACAACTAAATTTTCGATGTAACCCGTGGAAGTTTGTCTTCAGAACGTGTGGGTGGCTGCAGAACGAGTGTGTGGCTGCAGAACGTGAAAAAGCTCGAAGGAATATAAACTTTGCTGTTTATCGACCAGTTTATTTTCCGCCTCCTTTCCTTTCGTTCTCAGGTTTTCGTTTCCGGAATATAGACGTCCTACAAACAGCTATATAATATTCATTCTCGGTAAATTCTCGCCATCTTACCGAACCCTCATTTTACTCGCCTCAAAATTTTTACAGTTTTTCGCCATGCCACGAATGTTGAAGAGGCGTATAAATATTCGTTTCTTTACTTTCAACAACTTCCGTTACATGTATAGCGCAATAAAAATAATATGGGAACGCAAAATTTAATTATGAGATAGGTTGGCAGATTTTCTTAAATTTATTTTTTATATGCATGTTATAATGCGAAAATTAAATTCGTATTGCATTTATCAAAGATATGGACCTCGCAATATCAATTGACAATGAAAAATTTACGTGAAGTAAATATGGAGCTTCATGGAATATTGAAATCAATGAGAATAATTAATTTCCTTCTAATCTCGCATTATATGTACATATATATGTCACAGAATGTTTCCATCAGCCGCGAGAACGTCCTACGTTTTGCTAGAACTTCCTGCTAGCCTTGCCTTCATTTCTCAAGTTGTTTGATACATATCGATACCCAGCTCGGCTCACGCTTGTCTCCCAAAACGGTAATGGGTCTCGAGACTCTTATAATGTGCTCCACAAAGTAAGACTACAAAAAAACATGGTCGGACTCATGTCGAAGTCTCAGACCACATTCCCATGGTTCGTGTATCACGCGGTCCTTTTAAATAATCATTAGGAGCGTCGTCATTGATATTCGCAGATGTGTTTGAGGTAGAGAAAAAGCCTTGTATATTTTTGTCACTTCCATATCGATGCTAAACGAGGCGTTAACGAATATGCCGAAGTCACCGAGGAATCGCTAGTCAGAAATTGACGGAGCGGAAAACGTCCTTGAAGGATCGAATCCTCGTGGGTAAACGCGAAGGACGAGCGGATTTTCCGAGACGGGGCTATCGTATTTTTGAATTTATGCTAAAGCGCAAAATCGAAGGTGCCAATTAAATGAAATGATCGATCAACGAGGACGTCTTTCTTGAAGGTATACTTGAAGGCAGCGCCAAACATGCGTAGGAAGTATCAGAGTATGAAAAATTATTCTGAAAAACTCATAAACTTATCATTTTCATTTTACCCATAATAATTGCTCAAAACTCCCCCCAAATATCCCATTTGTTGAAATCATTAGACAAGCACATTATGCTTTGTCATGGTCCTTCCAATAAAGATCAGCGATATACAGAAAGGATTCAAAAAAATTTATTGCCAAGAATATATTTGCATGTTATGAAAGATGGGAAAAATTTGACGAACCAAAAAGAAGGATAAACTGAGAGTTTGACTGAATTTAGATCAGTTCCATCTAATCTATCATTTAGAATTTAGATAAGTTCCAAAATTCAGGACTTTGAGTCGATTCAACCTCCGACTACAAAACTAATCTGATTGATGGCCACTAAAGTGGGTCACTCAAAGAGCCAGCTGGTGTTTGGAATAAGTCTCAGCGAAATTGTTACGTATTTGAGTCTCAAACACTGACTATCACTAGCAAAACTGACATGTAGCAAGTTCGGTTTCAATAATTCTTATGATTCGATAAAAGTTATAATTATAATTTGGTTGAATAAATTATAAAATAATTTCATCGAGATTTGTATACAAAATATCCTAATCCTTACGTGGGTAATTCGGGTTGATTTTGATACACATTTATGTAATGTAATGCTTATTCGTATTCGTGCTCATTTGATTACGTAATTACAGTTTGAAAATTGTGATAGAGAGCAGAATATATTACATAAGTGGAATACACTTAGAGTGTATTAATTTTACGAGCAATGAAACAGATACATGCTAATTGCAAAGTGACTGAAAGAGCTCGAGTGCGATGAACGCGCATAGATGACACGAGGCTAAACGGGACAAGACTTTTATTTTTTTTACGTTTCTTTTTTTTTTTTTTTTTTTTTTTCAAGTGTCACAGTTGGCGGCACGTCCCGTGCCAAGTGGCAACTTGACTCTGCGCCCCGTTATACATATACGCACCTGGAAATAGCTGCAACGCGTTAAATGTCTACGTGTACTTCCGCGGTTTTCCTCACACGATAACGAACCCGAAAGGCCAGGCCCAGTTTGCTGTCTGCGGTCATTAGGTCATTTGTTTTTTCGATATTTCTCGATAAATATTTCCGAGCGTTATTTAAATTTTAAATAACTTATTTGGTACTCTCTATTGTAAATTATAGTCTTCATAAGTATGTACGGTATGATTTATCCTGTTTCGAGCCATCTTGTCAACGGATCGGTGTATTCAATTATTAGTATTATTTTTATTAGTTTTATTTCAACGCACACCCTACCTGGTTTTTATGATTCTTTCCTATGTTCCTAATTCACTTTCCTACACTTCGCTGTTTTTGCCAGTTCCCTTTCCTGTAACCTCTCATCCCCGAATTGGGTCCGCAGCCGGGCCCCACTACTGTATCGCATTCGCACGTGTATCGCGTCGAGGATCTGACCTATCACGAATACACGAAATAATAAAAAGCCACAGCAGCTATTTAGTTTGGTACATCAGAGGGTATGCTGCGGTAAGTTGATATAACAGTCTGCAGACCAACATGAACGAGACGGTGGCATGTATATAGAATACAGGCAGGCTGAGACGAGAGAACTTGCAGGTATCGAACGACCAAGCGACGAGGAAGATCGGAGAAAGACCGCCGACAATGCGAGGGAGCGAGCCCCACGTAGGCATGGCAACCATACCACCATCAACCCCGAACCACCATTTTACTCCCATCAAGTTTTACACAAACGTCTTCATGGGCGCCAAATGTTACATAAAGTACAGTGATGGAGTAATAGCGATCATCGAGAGGAGAGTTCACATATCCAACTCTAAAATAAATATTTCTCTATAAACGACGCTTCGAAGGATGTGACTAATATCGTGGAATAAACATGCCATATCTATTGATAGCTAGAGATATTTATCAAGTTTTATGCAAACGTCTTCACGGGCGCCAAATGTTACATAAAGTACAGTGATGGGGTAATAGCGATCATCGAGAGGAGAGTTCACATATCCAAATCTAAAATAAATATTTCTCTATAAACGACGCTTCGAAGAATGTGACTAATATCGTGGAATAAATATGCCATATCTATTGATAGCTAGAGATATTTATCAAGTTTTATGCAAACGTCTTCACGGGCGCCAAATGTTACATAAAGTACAGTGATGGAGTAATAGCGATCATCGAGAGGAGAGTTCACATATCCAACTCTAAAATAAATATTTCTCTATAAACGACGCTTCGAAGGATGTGACTAATATCGTGGAATATACATGCCATATCTACTGATAGCTGGAGATATTTATCAAGTTTTATGCAAACGTCTTTACGGGCGCCAAATGTTACATAAAGTACAGTGATGGGGTAATAGCGATCATCGAGAGGAGAGTTCACATATCCGAATCTAAAATAAATATTTCTCTATAAACGACGCTTCGAAGGATGTGACTAATATCGTGGAATAATCATGCCATATCTATTGATAGCTAGAGATATTTATCAAGTTTTATGCAAACGTCTTCACGGGCGCCAAATGTTACATAAAGTACAGTGATGGGGTAATAGCGATCATCGAGAGGAGAGTTCACATATCCGAATCTAAAATAAATATTTCTCTATAAACGACGCTTCGAAGGATGTGACTAATATCGTGGAATATACATGCCATATCTACTGATAGCTGGAGATATTTATCAAGTTTTATGCAAACGTCTGTACGGGCGCCAAATGTTACATAAAGTACAGTGATGGGGTAATAGCGATCATTGGGAGGAGAGTTCACATATCCAAATCTAAAATAAATATTTCTCTATAAACGACGTTTCGAAGGATGTGACTAATATCGTGGAATAAACATGCCATATCTATTGATAGCTAGAGATATTTATTCGTAAGGACACCAAGTCTCGCTGTGATATATCGAAAAAATTGTGTAACACCTTAATTACTTATATCTTATAGAAATAAAAAAATCCCGACTGCAAGACTTCAACTGACACAAAATGTAACCGCACATAATAAATTATCTAATTTTCGATTAATTTTATTTATTTTTAATGCCAATTTATAAATTTTTCACGATTATTTTCAAACCCAATGGGGAATTACGTAGACTCGGCTGGCAGCGGACTGAACACGGAATGTTCATATCGCTATGAGGACGAAAGGTATCGGCGGAGTTGTTAAAGCGGAGAGAAGGCTGAGTTAATGGGCGAATGCGTTCATAGGCGGGACGAAAGTCTCGTGTAACGTATTGTATATCGACTGGTGTTCAAGGCATAAGTACATGTGTAGAGACGGAGAGGACATTATGCACAACTTTTCCTCGGATGGTGGACGCGCGACCAGTTCAGTTCACAGTCCAATTCACGCGCGGGCGTGCGGTACGCGATTTCTGAACAAGGTGGCGCGCATGCGAGTTGTCGAATAAACGCGCCCAAGTATGCACTTTATACGGGGTATTTAATGCGAACTGGACCATCGCATTAGAACCAGCTTTCTCCGGAGCTAATCTCAAAGTATTGTTATTTTACCTCTGATAGTTTTTTTTTTCTTGATTTTTCGTCATCTCAATAATTTTTACGATCGAAAATTCGGCTATTTCTGTACTAAGTAGGCAGGTTGAAATTATTTCGTCGTTATTATGCGTCGACTTAGAGAGGTTTTAATTTTGGAATGGTTGCAATTTTAAATACTTCGGAATCGAAGAGAAAAACCTTCGAAAAATCGTTTGTAACTGTCAGATAAAACGAGTATTGAATCAGATTGGAGATTTCAACGACACAAGTTATTCGAGTTGACGTAAAATATCCCATATGAATGCTTTAATGCAGTTATGATGTTAACTATGTACGTGATATATGCGAGTAAAGGCGTTGAAGGGAATGTGCGAACGAAGGCGCCAAAGTATTGTTATTTCACCTCTGATAGTTTTTTTTTTCTTGATTTTTCGTCATCTCAATAATTTTTACGATCGAAAATTCGGCTATTTCTGTACTAAGTAGGCAGGTTGAAATTATTTACGGTAACGTAATTTTTGCTCCACTGGTTAATTTTTTTCTGCGTCGACTTAGAGAGGTTTTAATTTTTGAATGGTTGCAATTTTAAATACTTCGGAAACGAAGAGAAAAACCTTCGAAAAATCGTTACTAACCGTCAGATAAAACGAGTTTTGAATCAGATTGGAGACCAAACCCAATCTGATTCAATACTAAATACGGATTCAATACCCAGATTGGGGACCAAACCCAACGACACAAGTTATTCGAGTTGACGTAAAATATCCCATATGAATGCTTTAATGCAGTTACGATGTTAACTATGTACGTGATATATGCGAGTAAAGGCGTTGAAGGGAATGTGCGAGCGAAGGCGCGGAAACGGATGCCCCCCCGGTGTTACTCTCGGCAAATCCACGAGAGGGAAGACACGCAAATGTTATCCATATGCATCGGCTCGCGAGTGCACAACGAGGGAAAGCAACGGAAATTTTCTCGCTCTCGTCGATTGATTACAGAATTATTATCCGATAGCGTAGCACACGAGGAGTGTACGAATAGAATGCGATTTTATTTTAACTAATTTACAATTAATCTTTTCCGACACTCATTAAAAGTATCACGCGAGATAAGTTAATAAATGAAATCTAAATGGGAAAATTGGAGGCGTCTGTGTCACTATATAGGAAAGAGACAGAGAGACCTTCTCAACAATCTAATAAAATATAAATATAAAAATCAATAAAAATACGAAATGCGGATATTTATTAGCAAATTCGGTTCAAGATAACATGTACAGTTGAATTGATGTGACCTTGGGGTATGATGCGCAATCGGCAAATCGTGCGTTACCATAGATGTCAGAACAGAGGACGACGAAATACCCCTATAAGCCGATCGCAACAGACCGTATGATTACTGTATTTTTGCCCTACTACGGACAGTCGGGAGTTAAGCATAGCTTAAAAATACTGACAATCAGACGTTGTTCGTGTTGCCATGGAATCTACAACCCATAATTGTGAGTTTCGATAAGAGAATTAATGCGTTTCTTCGAAGAGACTCTCAGATCGATGACTCGATCGTGACACACACACACACGGGTACGCTCGCACTTCATTGTTGATGGGTTTAGTCATCGGCATTCGCGCTAGTAATTTCGAGTCGCGGACCGATAAGACTCGACCGCGCGTGCCGATAAATCAATGGACGTTTGTATGGTTCCATTTTATATTGACTTGAAGCTGGTAGTAGGATTATCAAAAGCACTGACTGTATTAATTTGTATTTATCGAGCTACCGGTTTCAATCTTTATCTCTGATGGTCATGTTTTTTTCTGATTTCTCACGGATAAAGCTCTGCGACAGTCCAGAGAAAAAATGGGCATTCTCCTGGTGGGGTAAATATTTAATCCAGGAGACCAAGAAAAGCAAATTTTGTGTGACGAATATAAAAGCGATTCGGATTGTGTTTCGATAGATGGGAACAATTTCAAGTACACAATGGCTTGGATTGAGTAATTATTACTATTGTATTGATTAATCCCATTAACCCATTCGAGACGGCGATTTTTTTCGAACCCCAAGAGCGAACTCATTTTTTTTCTTTACAGTGTTCCTTTTTAATTATTGCACCCACAGAGGGTGCAACCGGTCTTACAGCCTCGAAAATCAATTGCACACACGGTGTGCAATCGGTCTCGTATGGGTTAAGGAATAAATCTGTTCTTCATGTAGAAGAATTGGCAAATGAGAATTTTATCCGGAGAAAATCAACGAGTCTACACTGTATTTCTATTTGTTTTTTTATTACAATTTCTCCTCCATTGTACTCATTCACTGACGACAGAGAGTGTAGCTTGTAATCGCAGATAGACACGTTTCGAACGTTCCTATCTGCGACTATCTTTGGTCTCTAGAGACTGTCCAATGCGCATACATTCTACCTATCCTTTCCTTTCTCGCTTTTACTCTGCGGATATTCCGAGTCTTAGACATGCAAGTACTAGCACAAGTATATATAACGCCTATTCTCGTAGGATCTATTTCCATTTAAATACCTGGCCTCGGTATTCCCGTGTGTCGCACACACACTTTGCTAACTTCGATCACTCTTCCAAGTCTGCTTCAAGCTCGTTTCGTTCAACCATGTCACTTCAGGCTTTCCTGCTCAATCTTGGATCTATAAACTGTGAGCTCGAGATCATACCTACGATGGTGTAAGTGTGAAATTCTAAAGAGCGTCCCACTGATACGTGAAAAATAATACTTTCAGCTTGCAGGTGTCCAACTTCAAGGCAATATGAAAGAGACTTATTGTCTGCCAGTATCAAAAGGATTTTTTTTTCTAAGGAATTATTTTTTCTAAGGAATTATTTTTTCTAAGGAATTATTTTTTCTAAGGAATTATTTTTTCTAAGGAATTATTTTTTCTAAGGAATTATTTTTTCTAAGGAATTATTTTTTCTAAGGTTCCAAACGTTTTCCGAAACAAAGTGAATTTTTACGGGATGTAGAGTAACATAAAATATCGTACGGTTTTGCTATGGGCGCCCACGTATAAGAGTACTACTTCAATAATTAATTAGAGGACAACTATGCAGACGATTGACTTGAAATTATTCACAGATAGGTAATCTCTATGGACGTAAATAATAAAAAAAAAATCAACTCATTCTTATCATTTTTCCGAATGTAGCCACCCTCCTTAAGGACAGTCGCTATTATCGCGAGGTTCTTGACTAGTTGATAAGCATTTCAATCTCTGTCGATACATAATGGTTACTAATCCATAGTTGGATATGTTTTAGTTACAGATCATTATTATTATTTTATCAGATAATTAGGAAAGGAAAATTCAATTTTCAGTTCGGCCTAATGACCCGACTCATTGACGGTACACGACGATGATGAGATCTTTACGGCGAAAGGATATAGATACTAATTATTATTTCATCTTGGCAAGTGTTCCAGTATTACGGTTGTCATAATTACTGTATAGCGATAGCGAAGGCCCTTCACGCGTATAGCGTCTCTTAATTACATAGGAAATTACCGATCTACGGAGAAACTTAAGAACTTGGGACGTCTAGACGAAGCGAGAAATTTCTCATGGATACGTATGAGACCAACCATGGTAACTCGACCAACGTCAGACCGAACATCACCGATCCATTTCTCTTTTTAGTATTGTTCGCCTCTAAATCGTGAAATTATTTTTATAGTTTATTCATTTAATTGATTATTATTTTTATGAATTAAATTTTGTTTCAAGGTAAGTCGATGGTAATTGATTTTTTATCGGTTGAGCTCAATCAAGTGATCAAGTTTTTATTCTTATTTTCTTCAAATTCTTCGTCCACTTTGTGTGTTACATGAGGATCATCTCCATCTTAAACGACTATTGGAATATAATTAATTTTGTGTTCATCAAAATAGAAAAATTCTTTTGCCAAAGTCTATAGGAGTGTGGGCAATTTTTTAACATCTCTAAATTTTCAACTAGTTATCGTGTCGATAGTACATTTTGTAAATTAAAAAAAAAAATCCCATGCATGTTTTTGTATATTGGTAAAATTATTTCCCCTTTCCCAAATGGCTACAAATATTCATTGTTCGTGACAGAAATTTTGAGATTATACTTTTCAAAAGATTCACGTTTTCAAAGCCAAAAAAAAGGAATAAAAAATAAGTTTTCAAGATAAATAAAAACAGATTTCGTTTCAAAGGTTCAGCAGCAACAAAAATAATGGATAAAATTCAGGGTGTTAAGTGTGAGAGATCGAATCCGTTTTCGAATGAAATTCCTCATTCATTTGTGGTACAATGCATGTTGAATATCATTGTCAGCGATCCAATGGTGGATTCGCTTCTACTGAATTGTTAGAAGCCGCATATATATAACTATACCGTGCAAGCTAACAAAGCCGAACTGATCGTCAGTCCATTCGGGTATGCATGTGTGTGAATTACGTGCGCCAAAACCATTTACATAACACAGCAAACACGCGAGTGGAGGAAGGGCCGACGGGGACTTCTCTCATTGAATCGATAATCGAGTCGTCCGGATCGTAAGGAAATTCGAAATAAAGCCACCAAAAAGACGATGAAAATTCAAATTAGATTGGGTACACGTAGCTATGTATATGTATAGCTGACATGAGATAACAAATAGCGTACATGTGCGTAAGAAAAATGTTGAGAAAATTGTACCAAAAGGGATCGTGTCTCTTTTAAAAAAATAATTCAAATTTACTGCCAAAAAAAAAAAAAGATAATATTTGGGTTTGGGTAACCCCAAAATACCCGTGTGAGTATCCGCGTAAGTTGTATATATCAGTATCCGTGTGAGTGCCCGCATCACGGGCGTAAGTCTTTTTGTGTGAGTGACTATGCGAGGTTTTCATGAGTCCGAACCACAATAACTCGCTGGTACATCATATAGATACTTGCATAAAATTCATGAGCTGTTCAAATCCTTTAGTTGAGTTTAGCTTAGTTCGATAGTGAAACGAGTAGCCCAGCAGTAAAATACGAACGAAATAACACACCCGAGGTTATCAGGCACAGTCGATCAAATTTAATCAAATGTCGAGTGGTTTTGCCTACCGTGAATTCGCGATTGTATTAATAAGCTGGTTGGATGCTGTAGCGCGGTCGATAACGAAGTTGTAACTCGCACAAATGTAATGTTACGTTGCTGTGGGGTAATCGATTATCTAGGGTTCGAACCAGCTGGGTTCCCTTATTTGGGCCTAGATGGAGCCATTTCATGCGCTAGGGCTCGAAATTAACGTGTCTCTGGGACTGAGAACTTTTAGACAAAATTTAGAAAAAAAATATTTCTCACCGGGTAAGGGACCTTAAAGGGTTACAATACGTCCGTACGCTTTCAGGTCTTAAACAAGACTGTTCATAACATTACACACTCGTCGTTTCATCCGTTGCGAGTTTTCAGTCGCTGTGAATACGATCGATCAGTAAATTGCCGCGCGAAGGTTTGCGATGTCACCAATCAATAGATTTGTCGTGTGAACGTCACCCACCTGACTCACGTCTTTCATAATCATAACAATATATACATGTAAGGTGAATGTCCCAGATATATTGATCATAAGAGAATCAAAGTTCTTTTTTTCATCACTTTTGAGTATGGGATTTCCATTTTTTCCTACCGCAAAATTCATAGCCGAAATAGTAACTACTTTTTATTTTTTCCGATCGGTTGTGTTAAAAACCGGATTTTCATTTGCCGATCTAAACGAATTCAAAAAAATTATCGTCAAATATGTAGCGGATTGTGCCGGCGCGTTCAACAATGGAGAAGAGTCACTATTTGGGCCTTATGCCTTATACGTATATATATATACATATACGAATTTCGTATATATTTATATATACGTATAATTTCGTATATATTTATATATTCGAAATTATACATATATATGACGTATTGTATATGATACGACAGTCCTATCAGCGTAAATAGTACCCGCACTCTCACAAATTTCCTCTCTCTCTTCACACACGATTATAGCCACGCGCTTCTTAACTCTAGTTCATATTCACGAGGGCGAATCACCGAAGTCGACAATGATACACACAGCGCTCTGCTACTCCACAGATTATTATCGTTGATCACAGCGCACGATAAAACCACCACGATAAAACCAACTCTTCTTTAATCGTATAATTCGAATGAAAAATGATACAAAATGCCATTCTCTCGTAGTAATGACGTAGAATTTACACTATACAGCTCTGCGTATCAGACACACGCATATATATTTTAGCTCCATACCCAGATATCGTCAGAAAACATTGGACATGCAGAAGGCGTCATGGAAAACCGTAAAACAATATTTTATCAAGCTCGACAATTCTCGACGGAGATCGATCGGGAGTCTCAAACATTCGACGATCCTATTTTCGAAAAATCTCAATAGCCCAGTCAAATTAGGATTTGACATCGAAGAAATTGTTAGTAGCGATTTTCCTTCGCGAATCGTTGTGGGAGGGAGGGTGGGGTAGGTCACTGGCAGTCTAAATTTCGGTTTTCGGGACTCGGACCCCATGGCGTCAGCCGCCATCTTGAATTTAAGGGTGAATTTTTATTTATTGAATAACTCGTTTATTTTCAATTTCACGCGAAAAATGGTAATGACCAAAGTTCTTTGGAATTAAATTTTCTACAATTTTGGTCCTCATCATTATTTCCCTAGGATCGATATTTTTCGATTAAGACCCGAAAGAGGGGGTGAGATTTAATTATTGAATTATCTCGTTTGTTTGATTTAATTCCATTTAATTTAATTTCCAACAAGTTTGTTCATTATCGTTTATAAGTTAAAATCGATAGCAAACATTTTTATTTCTCAACAAAAGTTGCCCCAATTCGTATTTCATCGTAAATTAAAAAAGTATTCATGAAATATCGTACGATCTCCGTAATAAAAAAATCTCTCGAAAAATACACACGTGATGGGGGGAAAAAGAAAAAAAAAAAAATAATATTTTTTTATCGTATCTGGAAGCGCTTGATCGAGATATTGGGCTGTTTTGTGAGATGGGCTATGATTATTGTACAGGAAGATTCCACCGTTTGGGGAGGGGGCGGGCTGATCGCGCATGGCGAGCTCTCCCTCTCGTTGCCCGCAGCCCTTCCACAATTCTCTGAGCATGGTCAAAGCCGAAACCGGCTATGATTTTACGGCAGGTAGTCAAAGAGGCAAAAAAAAAAATGGTTCTACACAGACTGTTTAGCAGACGGCCTATAACCTGCTGCTGTTTCCCTTTCCTACGTCTCTCAGACCGAAACGATATTAATCTAAGTATTGCTGAGACTGGCACCGCGTTCGGCTGGGCAACAATGGCCGGAAAAATTGTGAAATAGAAGGATTACTATCCAACTGTTCAAATTGGAGAAAAGAAATGGCTGACTATTGACAAATTTAAAAAAAAAAACAGAACTTCTATACTATGAAAAATATCATGCGTAGTTTTTTATACGTCATTATTGAAGAATTGAGAAATTCGTTGACGTTACGCGTATGTGATATTAGTCTTGTTGTTGAAGTGACGCTCGCCGATCGAATGCCCGCAGGCTTACGTCCAGTTTGTCGAGAAAAAAAAATGAAAATAAAATAGGGTGAATAAAATATTTTTTACCGCACGACAGACGATAGCAGCAGCGTGAGAGGCTGGAATCGACCGTTGAACGAAACTCTCGAGTCCTTCGCGAGTATACTCTCGAGTTGAAAACTCGAGAACTTGCATTAGAAAGAAGCCTAGCATGAACTATAATAGCGTGTATAACTCGAACAAAAAGGAAAAAAAATGTTACGCTAACAATCGCTCGTGCATAAAGAAGTGAATTATCGAGAAATTTGGAAAAAACTATTTCACATTATTATTTCAAGTTTTATTTATGTTGTTAAATTTGACCGTGGTGTTTCAGGTTAGTCCTACAGCTTTTGTCACAATTCATGACGATGTCTACCGTTGTCAGTTAACTTTAGCTTACGGTCTACTCGCAATCTCTTATTTATGTACATACTCACGTTTTGCTTGTAATCCTCTTTGTCGTATCACCACCACGAATATGTCGCTTGACAGCTGATACCTGACGCTATTTATCTATATATATATTTGTGTGTGTTTATGAACAAACAAAAAAGAACAAAACTCACGTCAAAGGACGAAACGAAACGAAACTATTATCACTGTAACACACGCGAACAAGTCACAAAACAGACTGAAGCTCGGAGCCACTCGCAGCAGCGTTGGAGCTGGTCCGAGCCACCGAGCTACCTGCCCGAGCCCGTTCGTGTTCTTTCGCCGTACGCTTGCGCCGCCGAACGGCCATCTCTCGAACTGATTCGTCTTCCATTGTGGCGGGCAATTCCCTCGAATTCAAATCTCGCAAACGTCATCAAGAGATTAATTTTAAATATGACAAATTGGTATCGCAGGTTAGTATCGGCAAGAACATTCGGAAACTGTTTAACAAAGAATTCTTCACAGTGGATGTGATGAGTACAGCGTGGGTTTGAACGATATTGATCAGAGTGCGAATACGTTTTATTGGTTATGCGATTGTTAAGGATTTAAAAATACCCGATGTGTCTTCGATTTGTAGATTCAAGTGGCAGATAAGAAATTGTATTATTAGTCTTGTTGAGATTTATTATTGCAGATGATAGTTCACTGGTACATATACACACATATATATATATATATATATCTTTTTTTTATTTCAACGACAGTAACAATTGTATCGACGTGAAATGTGGTGCTGTTTTTATTGCACTTTTATTCCATTTATTTTTTTTTATTTAAGAGTATGCCACACTGTAACGAGTTTTCGAGGATTCTGGAGGACGGAAAACCAATGCAATCTCTCTTCCGAGCCTCTTACACCTTTTCCCAGGGCGACTTTGCCGATACAGACGTCTTTGGACTTTCTGTAGGAATGGACGGAATCCTCACTGTCGCTCGGATGGTCATTGCTCGATGCTTCTTCGATGTGTTTCTGTAAATTGAAGAATTAAAAAGACTAATAAATATTTTAAATTCAAAGTGAAATATGACAAAAATGTATTAGCTCCAAAGATGAACTCTAAAAAAATGTTCTATAATCCGAAATACAAAATTAGTATATGTTAATCCTACAAATAAAATTTGTAGTGCTAATTATAAAATATTGACAATTGAAATTTGTAAATTCAACATATTTCCCAATTGAAGGCAACGTTTGAACAAAATTCGTTCAAATCACAAATTATTTTCATACCTATACAGTATACACATAAGCGATTTTACTCTCGTAATACAATTTTCATAATTTGCTAAGTTATTTTCTACCATTTATGGTTTCACAGTAAAAATCCACACATTGAGGACCCTGACGAATTTTTAACTGAAGAACGTCGGATATTTATTATAATCGGATTCGCTGACATTTTGGATCTGTTTGTTAGCGTGTCCCGCGTTTACATTCGAAAATGAATAAACAGCGGAGTCAATATGGAGGAAAAAAACACAATCCGGTTCCTATGCAATATACTTACATAGGAACCGGATTGTTTTTTTTTACCATAACGCCATTGAGGTCGCTGACCTCGAATTCAAAGCCGGAATTTCGAAACTAGAATTGACCGTGTCAATGTGGCTGACGAAAACCGAAAAATAATACAATGTCGATGAGAATTGGTTAACGGAAGATTATTGAAGTCGCTGATTTAGAATTCGAATTTAATATTTGAAACGAAAAAAATGGTTCAAAGGAAAAATTTCAATAAATCGTCTCACTAATAAGTGATGTTTACTTTTTTTGTTATAAAGTGTATGGGCTTGCAATAACAAATAATATGATAAATTGTTCTTCACCTTGCTGCAAAGTACAACGAGAAATTGAACTGTGTCCAATAGACTGTAGGACACCTCGAAAGTCAGAGTCTCGTGGAACTCTGGCTGTGCATTAGAGCGTACGAATTTCGTCTTTTTCTTCTTAAGCTTCCTTCCAGTTCTTCCGTTTAACATAAGTACTCTTACGTATGGATCTAAAAGTAAGAAAGAGCATTTATTCTTATCACTGATGTTAATATTATATCAGTGCTTCATTTGGTTCGACCTTAAGGTAATGTTCTCGGTGGGTCTCTCTGGTTCCTACATGACCGCCGATCGCGCTATCTCTCTCGCACCTGCGCAAACTTCGGCCTCCTATAGCACATCACGTTAACGTGATGTGCTATAGAATCTTTGTGTATCTCTCTCGCTCTGCCGTGGGCACTACTAATATCGTTTATCGCGTACCCATGTCTACAGCACCTTAAGACGATGTGCTACTCCTCTGTCGGTAACAAAAGTTGCTCACCAAAATTCTTCTAAACGGTTGATCTTTCGGACAAATGAATTGAACCACGAACTGCGTATAGCGAGTCTGCAGTTCGTGGTTCTCTTCGTTTGTCCGAACCGTTTAGAAGAATTTTGGTACCTGAGTAAAAGCAGCTTTTTCTCTCGCACTCACAATGGCTTACGCAAAATCTATTTTACCAACAGAGGAGTAGCACATTACCTTAAGGTCATGTGATACTGCTCTGTCAGTAACAAAAACTGCGTACCAACCTACTGAACAAGTCATCTTTCTCTGTCGCACTCATGGCTTGCTCAGAAACTGTTTTACCCGTAGAGGAGTAGCATATCGCTTCAGAAGGAATATTACACAATAAAAGATGTTTTTCAACTTACTGAATAGTTCTACGCTCGTTACCATCGGTATGAACTTCAAGTCACGCAGCTTGATGACATTAATTGTTAGTCTCTGGGCGGTGGGTAAGTAACTTATACCTAATAGAATATTCCCGAATTCCTGCAATACCAATGAATCAATCGATTGATAATCATTTTTTTTTTATTCATCAGGAATCGAAAAAAAATACCCGAATCGACGGTTTCATCTTATAATTGAAGAGATGTATTTCTGGACTGTACAATATTTTCTTTACGTCCTTCAACGGTACTCTGAGATTCGACAGTTCTGTGTGATTTGCATATCGGTCGTGATCGTAAGCTGCGATTTCGAGAATCCATTCCTGTTGAAATAAAATTTTAATACGTTATTTAAAAAATGTAACACATTTTATAACGGGATGTGAAACACCGGCATTCGGTAAAGATAACGGTGCTCCATCTATTATCGTTCAAGGTGATGTGCTACTCCTCTGTCGGTAACAAAAACTGCGTACCAAAATTCTCCTAAACGATTGATCTTTTGCATAATCAAAGAGAATCACGAACTGCGTATAACGACTCTGCAGTTTGTGGTTCTCTTATTGTTAGAGAATGGAGTTGGTTTCCTACAGATATGTCATCCCTAAAAGCCCTTTGAAAATCGGCAAAATCGAAGGCTAAGGGGTATGCATGGAAAAATTTGCCAAAATCATTCGTCCGATTTGAAAAAATTTGAAAAAATATTTAAAAGAATGCCAGCTCAACGAATCCAGCACCATTTCAAAGCTTGAACTCTTGGGATTAAAATGAAAAAAAAAAATCGCCATCTCTTAAGGGAGCTGAGTTACAGCAATTTTTGTGAATCAACTTTTTTTGGTAAAAAAAAAAAAAAGAGAGTTACCGATTGAGTTAACAATTTTTATAAATAAACTCCAATCAGAAATTAATAAACACGTCCGTTAAAAATTTAGTTCTGCCTACAATATTAACCCTAGAACGCCAAGCTTATTTTTTCACCATCTAATGGCTTGACTGGGATGAATATCAACCCCACGCGTTTCTTCAACGCATAATCGCTCTTGCAGAGATAAAAGACATTAATAGTACATTATTTTATTTATTTTTTATGAGGAAGAGAATGGTAAGCGGGAAATTTAATGAATAGCGATATACTGCGATATACTATCTCATCCGATCTGATTTGTAAGTTGCAACTAGGTACTTATCTTTTATAAACCCGAAACATACATTTTGGATTGTCAGTTGGTTTACCATGGAGACTAAATTATAACTTACCTTGGCTTCGTGTGCGTGCACATCGGCAACGACAAAAGTTTCTCGATAAATAGGACTTGCTGTATGCCTTATGCCCCTCGTTTTAAAGCTGTGCAGCTTTACTCTCTTTCTGTTCGTCCATGCTTGATGCTTAACAATGTTTAGAGCTACGTAAGGCTCCAAGGTACAGTTGTAATCCTTTGGTGGGAGACTAGAGATTGCCTGAGTCAGAATAACGTATTTCTTATTTTTAAGGTTATGTGGAACGTTCACGAGTGCGGAGAGATAGCTGCAATTTTCCAAATTATCTCATTTCAAGATGATTGAGATCTCGAGAAGGAGGCTAAATGCCTGATTGATAGACGAATGTGGCCTGTCAACTTTTATTTTCCTCGAAATCTCAATCATCTCTGAATAGCGTTGGATTTTTTGTTCCCCATTGAGTATATTTCACTTTGCGCCCGCTTAAGCAGGCTCAAAGTTCTATGTTGCACATGCACGAAGTGCGCATGTGCAATTGTCACTGCACTGAAACTGGCCACAATCCTCCTTCGCATGCATGAACAAATGCGTTCTCAAGGGGTGCAGGACAAAAAATACATTTTCCTTAAGAATCTCGAGAAGGCTTCTTTCGGTTTACATATTGGCCTTTCTTATGACTTGAGTAAAATTCTGATAATTTTCTTAAGGCATAACGATATGTTAACACTTTTCATTCTTCAGAAGAATTCCTAATTTTTTAATAATATGCTGTATAGGAGTGGACAGAACTCTATACTGCAATTTAAAGGGCTTTATAGTGTTTTATGGGTATATCGAACGTGTATATTTACCTCAATGCCAATAACGAGCTTGCCAGTTACGTTGTCGTCGATGGGCGGCAGATACTGGAGACTCATTGTCAGTTCGGTAAGAAAGTCTTTTGGTTTGTTTTCACTTTTTTGCTTCGCTACCTTAATGAGATTCTATTGAGGGAAAAACAAAGTTATTTGAATAATTGGAAAATTTAAAATCTTATATTTCGATGCACGAATAAAATCGCCAAGGAACTAAATTAGAAAAACCGAAAAACGTGTTTAAGTGTCGTAAAATATAATATTCTAAATCAAAAAAGGAATTCAGAAAACTGCAAATAAAATTCCCAAAACAGATATAAAAATTTTTGAATGTAAAAATTAATCTTATCGTTAGAAAAAATTCAATGAAGTTTAACGAACTAGAGTCTCTGGATTTTGATAATAAGTTTTCTTTGTAAAACTTGTTTTGTTTTCATCTTGATAAAAATATGCAACTCACCACAGTCGATGCTGTGTCCATGGTTTCGAAGTGTGCATTATTCGAGTTGAGAGAATCACTCTGGGACTGCACAGCCTCGCAAATACTTCCTGCAATCGATGAAACGTTGAAATATAAAAATCGTTTTATTTGAAAAATCGTTCAAGTGCCTTTGCCTAGGTGCAGAAAAATATTTCGATAATTTGGACGTCAAAGCGAAAAACTGAGAATATTCCTAAATAAATATTCCCAATTGAAGAAAAAACCAATAATGGGACTATGTCCCATCGGAAAATTATTTAAAAAAATTTCCTGAAATTTTACCATTTTCATAGAGACTCCCGAGTCGCCAGGATCGATAGCTCACGTCGCCCAATTTAATATTGTATTTAGTTTGGTCATTGAATTGCATCGGCGTCGACTTGTCATCAGTCTTTTCTTTACGTAACAAAAAAAAAAAAAACACAAATTAAGAGATTGCTTTAATAATTATAATTCTGAGGTAATAGAGGGAAAAAGGAAAAAAATAAATCATAATTGCAAAGAATTGCAACATTAACTAATATTAATGTAAAGAGAAAATTATAAATTGTAATTGTTCTTCCTGGGAGTTTTCACTGGCTATATGAATCGCATTTACCTATACGATAAACATTCTTCAATATACAAATAATTGCATTTTTTATGTTAACTATGTTTATATCAATATCCAAATTTAAGGAATATGATTTTTGAATATTATCTTTCTGGTTCTTTGTGTGGGGAATTAAAATTTTATCTACCTACTTCACGAATTTTTATCATCAGCTTTGATATTTTTTATACACATTTTTAACATTTAACACGGTGATATATTTTCGTTATAAAGTGTACGAAAATTCGGTTTAGTAAATCGAAATTGTGTAGTTAAAATTGACGAACTATTTTAGCGCAGCGTTTACCGGGCGTTGAACGCTAAACAATGCGGGAAAATTTAACGTTATTCGACGACCAACGTCGTTCACCATTTGTTTGAACATCGAAGAACCCCGCATTGAACGGACGTACACATACTTAGTTTCAAATAAGTTCGTGCTGATAGTGTATTTAATTATCATGTGCGTGGAAGAGAAGCAAAAACCACATATAGTGTCAGTGTAGTGGACGATCGATAAGAGGACGTGAGGTGAAGATTAAAAGACTGATTAAACCGGTATAAATGTACCTATGACACATATATAGTCGTCGGAAATCACTTGAAAGAGGTGTCAGGTGTTACCGGAACGCAAGCAGGACTAGCGAGCGTCCCCCTTAACCCATTCGAGACGGCGACGGCGAACACGGTCCCTAGGAGCGATTTTTTTCTTTTTCTTTACAGTGTTCATATTTAATTATTGCACACACGGGGTGCAACCGGTCTTATAGCCTCAGAAATCAATCGCGACCGGTCTCGAATGGGTTAAGGATGTTTTGCCAACTCCGCGACAGAAGTTCATACCCTTATTTCGTACGCTACGATGAAACGCTAAAATTAATTAATTATTCCATTACGTTATCTTACTTTCTCGTCGCATGCATTCGTAAACGAGGCAGCCGGGTGTGAAAAAACACAGAAGCACCAAGAATGTCAGGAGCAATGTTCCCACGCCGATCCCGATCAGAAGAATCCGGCCCAATGGGCCAAATAGATCGTCGTACACCATTCACTGTAATCGATGATAAAAAAAATTCTTTAACCGAAAGTCGAACAAAAAATTGCTTGTTTATTGTTCATTGAGGTCTTGTACATTCTATAACTAGTAGGTTATTGTGACTCAGGAACTTCTGCGCAACTCTCGTGGCATTCTCACGCTGGAAAAAAAATGAACAGTGAATTGAATTGATGAAATGAAGCGAAACTTCCATTAATCTGTCTTCAATTATTTTTCCTACTCAACTAGTGAGATTCTCGAACTCGTTAACAACGATTTATAGGTCTTTGGCAACACCGCGTCCTGCCAACTGTACTCTAACCATTTCGGGAGTCAGCGCGGACTGGATCGGGAATCTATAAATCCCTCCGCGCTGCTAGTCGCTTCCAAATCTAGCGACTTCCGCGGATCGGTTGTACCAGCTCTTAGGTAAACTTACCTGCCAGGAGAGCGATACCAAAAGTACGAAATATCCGACAGATAAACTTTACCTAGGGGTGGAACAACCAGCCCTTCGTCTGAGAATGTAGCCACTCTGGGTCGCTACCCACTTTGGGACTATTAACGGTGAGTTCCTGCCCGAAGCAGTCGGCGCCGCTTATGGCGAATTCTGGTGATCTTGCAATCACAGCAAAGCGCAAGCTCTTATGCACGATCGGATCGGGAATCTATAAATCTCTCCAGGCTGCTAGCCACTTCCAAATCTAGCCACTTCCGCGGATCGGTTGTACCAGCTCTTAGGTAAACTTTCCTGCCAGGTGACCGATACCAAAAGTACGAAATATCCGACAGATAAACTTTACCTAGAGGTGGAACAACCAGCCCTTAGTCTGAGAACGTAGCCACTCTGGGTCGCTAGCCACTTTGGGACTATTAACGGTGAGTTCCTGCCCGAAGCAGTCGGCGCCGCTTATGGCGAATTCTGGTGATCTTGCAATCACAGCAAAGCGCAAGCTCTTATGCACGATCGGATCGGGAATCTATAAATCTCTCCAGGCTGCTAGCCACTTCCAAATCTAGCCACTTCCGCGGATCGGTTGTACCAGCTCTGAGGTAAACTTACCTGTCAGGTGACGGATACCAAAAGTACGAAATATCCGACAGATAAACTTTACCCAGGGGTGGAACAACCAGCCCTTCGTCTGAGAATGTAGCCACTCTGGGTCGCTAACCACTTTGGGACTATTAATGGTGAGTTCCTGCCCGAAGCAGTCAGCGCCGCTTATGGCGAATTCTGGTGATCTTGCAATCACAGCAAAGCGCAAGCTCTTATGCAAAATCGGTTCGGGAATCTATAAATCCCTCCGGGCTGCTAGTTACTTCCAAGTCTAGCCACTTCCGCGGATCGGTTGTACCAGCTCTTAGGTAAACTTACCTGCCAGGAGAGCGATACCAAAAGTACGAAATATCTGACAGATAAACTTTACCTAGGGGTGGAACAACCAGCCCTTAGTCTGAGAATGTAGCCACTCTGGGTGGCTAGCCCCTTTGGGACTATTAACGGTGAGTTCCTGCCTGAAGCAGTCGGCGCCGCTTATGGCGAATTCTGGTGATCTTGCAATCACAGCAAAGCGCAAGCTCTTATGCAAAATCGGTTCGGGAATCTATAAATCCCTCCGGGCTGCTAGTTACTTCCAAGTCTAGCCACTTCCGTGGATCGGTTGTACCAGCTCTGAGGTAAACTTACCTGCCAGGTGACCGATACCAAAAGTAGGAAATATCCGACAGATAAACTCTACCCAGGGGTGGAACAACCAGCCCTTCGTCTGAGAATGTAGCCACTCTGGGTCGCTAACCACTTTGGGACTATTAATGGTGAGTTCCTTCCCGAAGCAGTCAGCGCCGCTTATGGCGAATTCTGGTGATCTTGCAATCACAGCAAAGCGCAAGCTCTTATGCAAAATCGGTTCGGGAATCTATAAATCCCTCCAGGCTGCTAGCCACTTCCAAATCTAGCCACTTCCGCGGATCGGTTGTACAAGCTTAAGAGCTTGTTACCTAAGGGTAAACTTACATGTCAGGTGACGGATACCAAAAGTAGGAAATATCCGACAGATAAACTTTACCTAGAGGTGGAACAACCAGCCCTTAGTCTGAGAATGTAGCCACTCTGGGCCGCTAACCACTTTGGGACTATTAACGGTGAGTTCCTGCCTGAAGCAGTCGGCGCCGCTTATGGCTAATTCTGGTGATCTTGGAATCACAGCAAAGCGCAAGCTCTTATGCACGATCGGATCGGGAATCTATAAATCTCTCCAGGCTGCTAGCCACTTCCCAATCTAGCCACTTCCGCGGATCGGTTGTACCAGCTCTGAGGTAAACTTACCTGCCAGGTGACCGATACCAAAAGTACGAAATATCCGACAGATAAACTCTACCCAGGGGTGGAACAACCAGCCCTTCGTCTGAGAATGTAGCCACTCTGGGTCGCTAACCACTTTGGGACTATTAACGGTGAGTTCCTGCCCGAAGCAGTCGGCGCCGCTTATGGCTAATTCTGGTAATCTTGCAATCACAGCAAAGCGCAAGCTCTTGTGCACGATCGGATCGGTACGCGGATCGGTACGCGATGCGCGCGGGCTCTCCTATCTTTCTACACTTTCCATTGGCCCTTTTTCGACTTCTTAATGAATATTAAACTTGCGAGATCATATCGCAATGTATTATTGAAGTGAAAACTTCTTTAGACGCACCGTGCACAAATAAAATCATCGAATTCATCCGTGAAAATTTACTCATCTACACCGAAGCAGGATCTGCTCTTCTCGATCGAAATCTTCATAAATTACCTATGATTTTGAGTGGAGCTTTCAATGTTGATTATTTAAAAGACAAATCAAAGCCTTTAGTTGATTTTTTTAAATCAACATTATATTTAAATAAATCAAATCAAAATAAATTAAATCAAAGATCAAATTTTATGACTGGAAATCGTAATAATCATTTGCCTACTTATACTAGCGTAGATGTATAAGTAGGCAAACAATTATTACGATTTCCAGTCATAAAATTTGATCTTTAATCGCACGAATGAGTTACATAAAATAAATATGCAAAAAAAAAAGAAACCCAGCACTCAGAATTTTTCTCGTAGGCGATAATTGAGTCAGACCTCGACACGCCCGTAGTATTTTTATATTCTTCCACTCGCGATGTAAGATATGACGCGAAGATCATGATCGTCTCGCGACTTGAATGACAAACGAAAAATTCTAGAGATGCAACTGAACGAAAAAGAACGAAAAGTAAATGCGATGTGTATCGCGCTACTCACAGCGTAAAATGAAACAAAAATGTAGGCGATCTGAGCCTCGGACATACTTTTTTATTCACTCGCCAGCTGACAATATGAGGAAACGTTGAGTACAATAGCGAGAGTGTGTTAGACACTTGCGTCCTTGAACGGCTCATGCATGCATTATAGCTATATAGGTAGATACGTAGCACACGTAAGAATAACGTTGCGTTTTAATCATTCTGATGCTTATAAATTTTAATAATTTTTTTTTAATAACAGCAGAATAACGTTACGATATAGCAGAATTATTTTTCATCGAATAAGATTAGTAAAGAAGAAATGCCGATTTTCCCTGCTACCGATAACGATATTTACGAGCCGCGAGAGAGTGAGCAAGAAGATCGGCGTCAAGTATATATTCGCAATGCATATACTGATAATTTTCGCGATATGCAATGTCGTGTGTTATTTTTCTGAGACGCAGATTATGCATCTCATCAGCTCATACCACACATATAAATATATCGATGACAAAAATAGAAGAAAAGAAAATAGAAGAAAAGAAAATGTATGCTCATTTGTCACGAATAAAATAAAAAAGGATAAGAGTGATATTAATTATAATAATGTGTATAGTACTAACTCGGCTTCGAACATATCCCATAGCACAAAAACAGGCTGCGGTCCCACGTGTCACAAAACACTGTGTCCAGATTGCCCACCGCGATGAATAATTTTTTATTTTCGTTTTGTCGACAGTTTTATCTAACAAAAAATGTTTACTCGATACATCAGCGTTTTTTTTTTCACCATGTAATAAATTATTTCGTTGTTGAAAATTGTTATGCGACCACTGTGAACAGAAGGAGCGCGACAGACGGACTTGTGCGCGCGATACCAGCACCTTTTGCTTCGAGTCCCGATAACGCCTCTGCGCACCCGCGACATCAGCGGTTCTTCCGTCGTACATGCAATACACCGACGATGAGAACACGTGTAGGCCAATGTATATATGTACTCAAAAACGGATACACTCTCGTTGATTATACGTCTACTGCATTCTATACATTTATACTTCTATACATGCGAGCTAGCAGCGAGCGCGACATAGAATACGAACAACTCGAACGGGCTTTGCGCATGAGCTATAGATTACTGCTTTATGGCGGCGATACAACTGTTACTGCTACCAGTAATGAAGCAAATCGGGCTTGAAAATAACGCCTCGTTCAATTCTCAAAATTAGTACGTGAGAAAATGTATTAACTTTTCTGAAATCTTTCAGTTAATTTAGCACGCGAACTTATTTCTCGTAGAAACAAAAAGGCCTCCCGATAAAAAAAAAACCGATTTTTGGATACGAGAGCTTTGGCATTCGTTCTCGTTGATTATACGTCTACTGCATTCTATACATTTAAACTTCTATACATGGGAACTAGCAGCGAGCGCGACATAGAATACGAACAACTCGAACGGGCTCTGCGCATGAGCTATAGATTACTGCTTTATGGCGGCGATACAACTGTTACTGCTACCAGTAATGAAGCAAATCGGGCTTGAAAATAACGCCTCGTTCAATTTTCAAAATTAGAACGTGAGAAAATTTATTAACTTTTTCGGAATCTTTTAGTTAGTTTAGCACACTTATTTCTCGTAGAAACAAAAAGGCCTCCTGATAAAAAAAAATCCGTTTTTCGGATACGAGAGCTTTGGCATTCGTTCTCGTTGATTATACATCTACTGCATTCTATACATTTATACTTCTGTACATGGCAGCGAGCGCGACATAGAATACGAACAACTCGAACGGGCTCTGCGCATGAGCTATAGATTACTGCTTTATGGCGGCGATACAACTGTTACTGCTACCAGTAATGAAGTAAATCGGGCTTGAAAATAACGCTTCGTTCAATTTTCAAAATTGGTACGTGAGAAAATGTATTAACTTTTCCGAAATCTTTCACTTAATTTAGCACACGAACTTATTTCTCGTAGAAACAAAAAGGCCTCCCGATAAAAAAAAACCGTTTTTTGGATACGACCAATGGTAACTAATCACCTTCCTTACTTTCTTCGAGACCGTTAATATTTTAGACAAAAGCAAAATCGGTTTTCATGCGTCTGTTAATTTTGCGAGAAAACTGATTTTCCTTTTGTCCAAAATATGAACAGTCTCGAAGAAAGTAGGAAAGGTGATTTATTATTAATGCATAGGAGCACAGCGTGGATGTGGCAGATTGTTTTAACCAACAGGGGTTAGCGTGGCACGATCTTGCTCCCAGCAAGCAATTTAGAATGGATGTAGGAGAGAAAATTAAGAATAGCGAGAGTTTTGATCTCGACGAGTTGCGCTGAGAGTTTCTGCTAGGTTCTATGGAAAACGCTGACATGCCCACACCAGAAATTGCCAAACCATTATACTCCTAGAGACGATGGAAGCAGTAAAATACGCTGTGGAATTGAATTATGGGATTATATGATAGAAAACATGTGCTTGGCAATGACGATGCGTGTACTTTGTACAAATTTAAGGTGACGTATCACACACTCTCCGAAAATATCTGTTTGCAGTAAGGATTTATCTTGCCATAAATCGTTTTTGGAAAAATTAATGGCTCTGAGGCTCAAAATGTCTATCAATGGCTTGGAAATTGTAAATGTGGCAGGATCGAAAAAAAGTCCACATAAACTTGGAGCCTTCTACTATGTTATTGACGATATTCCTGAACATCTAAAATCTCAGCTTGGCAGTATTCACTTGTTATGCATTATTAAGATATTAAAAAATATTTCCTTCGTCGTATTCTAGAATGCTTTTTCGTGGACTTGGAAAGATTAGCGAATAATGAAGGAGTTCCTGTCCAATTAAGTCATCAAGAATGCGAGTATAGGATCGTTTTGTGGGAATGGTTTAGCTGTTTACGAAATATCTCATCTACTTAGACAGCACTTAGGCAGCTAATCACTTTTGCAGATTGAAAATTTCAATATTGCAGGTGAAATGTTCAATATTACATTCGATAATTTTCAATACCATCAAAAATATTTTGCACTTTCTTAAAAGTTTCCTCAACCTCAAACTAAAAAATTAATAAAAACTGAATAATTATTTTTTTAAAATTGAATTCGTTGAATTTAAAAACTTTTGACCGCAAATTTAGATTCAACGACCCCGAAAACCCCCTGCAAAGCAAGTGTCAAAAAAAAAGGATGATTTTTGAATTTTTTATCCACCATATTGGTTCCGCCATCTTGGATTTTCAGAATTTGAAAATTAAAAAAAATTTAAATGCATTTCAAATTTGTACCTGAAAGGGTTAATCGTTTTTCCACTTGTCCGTCGTTTACCGTTATCTATAGGTCTTTGACAATACTATAAATATACAACTTATTATTATTATTATTATTACTATTATTATTATTATTATTATTATTATTATTATTATTATTATTATTATTATTATTATCTCGTTTATCTTTATCGACAAGCTCCAAGTCACGATACGACAAGGAAGCAAATTGACTTCTGTAGTAGCGTGTTATATTGCCGTATGTTATCATTGCGAAACAGTAAAGTATTGACCAACTGCATGCGTGAGTGAGACAAGAGCCGCGTGCAGGTAATACAACTATCAGCGCCGTTTTCCTCCATGCTGATTTCCCTTTCATTATCTATACCTAATTTTCCATGCCATTCATGCATAAGGTGATGTGTGGTTTGTGTGTCAACGCAACAGACTCATTTTTTTCACGGAAGTACCAATAATGGTGGAGGTAATAAGCAATATGCGTACCGTAGGCAAATAATTTATGGGAAACGCGTATACATCGAAGAGCATGCCGAACTATCCGCATCCTGAATTGTCAGGCTGACAAAAGAATTAGCCTCAGGAACCATTCATTATATGCTCATCAATGGGGAAATTTGCCCAAGTAATATATAAGTTTCTTTTATCGGAATGGCCTGCACGCAAAAAATGATTTACTTATTTTATAAATAGTGTGGCTGTATAATGTCACGTACGATTTTTTTTATTGGATTTTTTAAATCAGGAAACTCTCTTTTCCGTTGCCCACCCTCCCAAACTTAATCTGACCTGTAACGTTAATCTTTTTTTTTAACGACTCGTTATTATTATTTTTAATGTTGCATCATCTCATTAATATTGGCTGGAAATCGACCAATCGATTTTTATTGGAGATATGTCGGTGAGTTAAAAATAATTATCTTCATTTTGACAAGGAAAAATGAATAATAAATAAAGTAATCAACTTATCGAAAAGATCATAGGAAACATCCTATAGATAATGTATCTGAGAGCACTGTTTTTAAATTTGAAGGCAATCGGTCCAGTATCGGTCTAGTTACAGCCAGTTTATTAAAAAATATATAGTTTCAACGAAAACGCAAAAGAAAGTAAAAGTTTGGTAAATATTTTTTATTTAAACAAAAAGGAAGTCGGTAAATAAAGCAAGAATATTTTTTTTTGACGTTGGATTTCGTCCCTGACGACCCCCGTTATCCCGTGTAGGATTAGGGTGTAAAATTTTCACAATTCTTACGATCAGTACGATTAAATTTCGAAGGATCTCTAGTCGTAGAATTTTTTTACCTGCGTGTTGATCGTAAATGATCAAAGATCAGTAGCGCAAGGTCGGAGAAGCGACGAGGAGCTAGCGTGGCAGAAGAAAAACCACTTTTATTCTCATTTGCTTGAAGCTCGACTGGATTGCCAAGGTTTTTAATACCTTCGTGCCACATTTAGATATTATTATTATTTTTTTTCATCATCGTAATGTGTCGTTAAAAAAAAAAAATTCATTTTGTAAGTGAACGAGAGTACAACGTCCGAGGTTTTTGCAAAAATAATTTATTACAAAGTGCAGGGCCTGGGGTAACAGAAGACATCGAAGGAGAGAGAGAGAGAGAGCCGAGTCGCGAGGCTAAACATTTCATGCACAAAATGGCCGGTTTTCGTGGCGCTGACCTCGATCCTCGATCCCGCGCGCGCGCTAGTGTCTCATTGACTCCTTTCACTTCAAAAAGTATCTTCCCCGATTTCTTCACGCACCGTCGAAGCTCCTTAGTTGACGCGTGTACACCGACACATATCGTTCGTTTCATTCGCGTTCGATCTTTCGCCGATAAATGTGAATTTTTTCAAACCGATCTGCACGTGAATCGGATCGATAAATACGATAATAAACGCTGTGAACGGTTTCCGGATTTTGTGTAAGTACAGTCGGGAATGATACGAAGGATTTTACGGTGGTTTAAGCGTTCGCCAGATTGATCGAACGAGTTTTTAGTGAATTTTCATAATCAGTCTTCGCCTGCTCGAAATATCAATTAGTAGTCAATTTTTATACCGATTTTTGGTCAAACGCGTGTACCGATTTATTTATTTATTTATAAAGATCGATTGATCGATTTGCAGCCAATGGTAATGAGATGATCTAACATTAAAAATAATAATAACGAGTCGTTAAAAAAAATCATTAACGTTACAGGTTAGAGTAAGTTTGGGAGGCTGGGCGACGGTTTCCTGATTTAAAAAAATCCTAGAATCAAGATGGTTTTTTAACGATCTTATTCTCATAATTTCGATACGAAATCGATTATTCAAGATCTAAGGATTTGTATTGGAAAAGTATCTGAATAAATAATAAAAAAAAATCCATTGTGCACGAATCATTATTTGCTCGCGTAGGAAATTTATTGGCTTATTGATTAGTCTCATGCTCGATTTATTTTCCTTTATTTTGGTCACTGTTGACCCGATCGGTGTTTGTGCAATTATAGAACTGATCATGCTCCATTGGAATACTTAGGGATCATTCGAAACGGTGCAATATTCGTAAATAAATTAAAACAATCATAATGGCACTCATCATGAGACTCAGCATCATGTTGCTCTTCTACGACTGTAAGTATATTTATATTTATATAATTTTATTTATATTTATTAAATCATTAATGCAAGTTTCTTACTAAGTTGATCAAAGCTTACTCTGGTTACTCTGTGTCAAAAATAGATTTAAAAAATTGAACCAAGCTTAAACCACGTCGGAGGAAACGGGCGTAAGCTACTGGAAAATAGAAACTGTTTCCTGTTCCTCCGTTGTTTTTATAAATGTTTTATTTTCCTGATGCTACAAATATTTTGGTATATTTTTTAAATTTGTTTAAACGCAAAAACATTGGCAGGATTAACTGTCAATTCTGATATTATTGGATATATATTATTGGATGCCGATTGAAAACGACTGGAAATTTATTATAACCTTATTTGACACAATTTTTGAACTGCTAATATAAAATAGAAATAGTCAATTTGATTGAAAGGTGTGCATAAGCTCGATCCTTTCGCTTCCACAAAGCTTTATTTTCATGAAGAAACCCTGACTGAAAAATAGTTATTTAAAAAAGAAAAAAATCAATTCTTTCTTGATAAATCAGTCAGTAATGTTTATCTGACAAACAATAATAAACCTCTACAGTCGGAAGGAACGTAAGTACCAAAGTATGGGAAGTTAATTCTGCAGAGGTTTCGTTATTATCTGGCAGATAAATAATTCGATTAATTTTTTAGGAACGAATAATATTTCCATTTTTTCAATCAACATTTTTCACTCAGGTTTTTTTGTATTTTTATATTTTTTGATCAGTCCCAACGATCGAATGTTTAATTTTTTTTTAACACGTGGTATGGGTCTAATTCTTGAAGAAAAAAAAATACAACTGTACTATATACTGAGTTTGCTAAAAAGTAATTGCGTCCTTTCATTTAAACAGAAAAAAAAAAACGCCATTACTTTTTGGCCAATCTGAATAGCAGTACAGAGTTCGTGCAGGATCCAAACTGGTAGAGATTGAGAATATAATTTATTTACAGGTGTTACTGCCTTGATTATTCCCGAGGAACTTCCAACTATACTATCCTTGATCTATTCGAATATACCTCCAATAAAAAAAGGCAAGTTTAAAAAATTTCAATTTCGAGAAATATTATGGTAAATATCCCGGATTAACCGGATACAGTGGTCGGACGTCCATTGGTGGAAAACTTATTTAGGTATAAATTAACTGGTACGCCATTACCTCAGAGTGGACAGTGGGTGTGTGTGAGAGTATGCATGCAAGAAAGAGCGAGTACGACGCAAAAGAAAGTAAAAGTCAAAAAGGCAAGTTTGAAAATTTTCAATTTCGAGAAATATTATGGTAAATATCCCGGATTAACCGGACACAGTGGTCGGACGTCCATTGGTGGAAAACTTATTTAGGTATAAATTAACTGGTACGCCATTACCTCAGAGTGGACAGTGGATGTGTGTGTGAGTATGCGTGTGAGAAAGAGGGAGTACGATGCAAAAGAAAGTAAAAGTCTGGTAAACATTTTTTATTTAAACAAAAAAGGAAGTTGATAAATAAAGCAAGAATAACTTTATTGACGTTGGATTTGATCCCTGACGACCCCCGTTATCCTCTGTATGATCAGGGTGAAATTTTTTCACAATTCTTACGATCAGTACCATAATTTTTTTTTCGACTTGCTTTTTTTTTTCGACTAGTCCGCCGTTTACCGTATGCTCATTGTCATAAAGTGACACTCTCATGCGATTCGTACGTCATTACCTCAGAGTGGACAGTGGGTGTGTGTGTGTGAGTATGCGTGCGAGAGAGAGAGAGAGAGAGAAAGAGAGAGAGAGCGAGAGCGAGAGAAAAAAAAACTCTCACTTTCACTATTTCGCTCTTTCTCAGCGTGCAAAAATTGCAATAGCACATTCGACGAACTAGTCAGATTCGCGTGATGCAGAGTGTCAGCTAGTAATTACCCTATAAATTGCTGTTCAATATATATATATAGATAGATATATATATATATATATATATATAGATAGATCCTCGTATCGGGTAATCGTACGGAATACCTCGCGAGAGACTATAACGGTGTAATAATATAACTTTTACTTTCAAACTTATTGAAACATGACAAATACACACCAGGAACGGATTCCAGAGTCGGGGTTGGCTTCAGACTCGGAGAGCACGCAGATTTCCAGGTTCTTGTGGAATTGGGACCCCAGAAAGAAACGGAACCGATTGGCAACACAGATGCCAAAAGACGACGTATGGTGAGGCGATATTTATGCAATAAACAATGTTTGAAAAATCACGCAAATTTGGAAAAATAATTATTTTCTTACAATTAGAAGATTGACAACAATATTTTTGTCTATTTTCCAAACAGTTTTTTTGTAAACTACACCAAAAAAAATTTTTTGGTATCGTCTTCGAGTAGGATCAAGATAATTGTAGTTTTTTTGTTTGTTGTAATGGGAACACCTGAAAATCGTGGAACAAATTACTATCGTAAAAAATATGACTATCGTATTCGAAATATATTTTTGAAAGCTTCTAATGGGTGCGCCGGAGTCGCAACGGTTTCGGCAAATTATACAAAAGGCGACGTATGGCGAGGCGACATTTATGCAATAAACAATGTTTGAAAAATCACGGAAATTTGGAAAAATAATTATTGTCTTACAATTAGAAGATTAACAACAATATTTTTGTCTATTTTCCAAACAGTTTTTTTGTAAACTACACTAAAAAAAAATTTTTAGTATCGTCTTCGAGTAGGATCAAGATAATTGTAGTTTTTTTGTTTGTTGTAATGGGAACACCTGAAAATCGTGGAACAAATTACTATCGTAAAAAATATGACTATCGTATTCGAAATATTTTTTTCAAAGCTTCTAATGGGTGCTCCATGATCTGACAGATCGACAAAAATTCTTAGTTTTTATATTTTTTAGAAGAATAAAGAATTTTTAATTCTTTGAGAGAACACTTGAGACTACAAACAAAAAATCCACCAGTTCGATTCGCTTCGAAAATTTAAATTTCTCAGACAAATGAAGTTGGGCGATTTTAGAGAAAGTTAAATTCACTGTCGGTCCATTGGACCAGCGTGCGACATGCTAGGGTTTATTTAGTGCCATCGAGATTCTGCCGCATCTCTTGTTACATAAATGATAAATATTCAAATATACAATAAAATATGAAATTGAATGTTTTGTAAAATTGAAGGAATTCAACATTACTGGTTCTGAAATTTCGGAAATATAATATTTTCCTTATCGATGTGCATTTTGCACCTTTTTTAAATTAATCGTTCCGATCGAGTAGTGACAAAACAAAAAATAAAGATTGCCGAGAATAGTCGGTCACAATAATTTAATTTTGACCAAATCAATGGTCGATGTCTTGGATATGTTAATGAGCGATGTACCGTTATTGCCGTCAGGCGTCTTACGGAGCTGCCATGAGAGGAGAGCTGGGGCCTTGGGCCCAATCCATCGCTAAATATCAGACTCAGCTGAGGATACAGAATGAATTGGAAAGAATGAAAAAGTTGGAGGATAAACTCGCGACATCAAACTATGAGAATGGCGAGAAGCTCGATAATAAAAAGGTTCGTAGATTAATAACAAATAATAAATCTATCAAAACAATATCATAAATTATTTTATGAATTGTTGGAATATGATTTTTAATTATTTGATGAATAATTTTTTTAAATCCTTATCCTTATATATCTTTGTTTGAATGAGCAAAAGCTATCTGAGAAGAATTCAGGGGTAACATTAAATCAATTTCGTACTAAACTTACATAAGAATAATCTGCACATCCTTGTACGAACTCGTTTAACTATATATACTTATTTTTTAACGCACGAAAAAAAGCTTTGTAAATTATTGCAAGAAACTGACATATTTTTACGTATACATCGTTCATTGATAACTATTTCTATACAATGAAAATTTACTTCGGTACAATCGTACCGATTACTTACTTTCCTGGCATCAAATTTACGGGCACATAATTATTTAAACTTTAATATTAATCAATTGTGCTCCCTGCAGCCTCATTAATATTTAATATTGTTTTGTATTTACCTTTCAGGCGTCCGGTAACGATTGGCTAATGAAATGGAGCAAAGACGTAATCTCTACAGACGAGAAAGTTTCATCGCCAAAGTTGGTGCCGATCGAATCCATCATCCTTAATGTTAAAAATGATAAACGCGTTGAAAACAGGATTGAACAAAATTTTGATGATAAAATGAGCGATCTGCAAAAACTGTTGAAACTACAGCCGAAAAGCTAGGAATTATCCTTAACGTGATGTGTTATGCCTCTATCGGTAAGAGAGTTGCCGGGTGAGCCATTATGAGTGCGAGAGAGAAAGCTACATTTAGTCCTGTCCGAAAATTGTCCTAACCAATTGATCTTTCGGATAAACGAAGAGAGCCACGAAATGCAGCATCTTTATACGCAGTTCGTAGCTTTCTTCGTGTGTCTGAATTATCAACTGTTTACTGTGACTCAGTTTTTGTTGTCGATTGAGTAGTAGCACATCCTCGTAAGGCTACTTCTTAGTCGATAAAATAGATTTTACGTAAGCTATTTATTGTGAGTGCGAGAGAGAAAGCTACTTTTATGCTGGTACCAAAATTCTCCTAAGCGGTTGATCTTTCGGGCAATCGAAAAGAGAGCCACCAACTGCAGAATCGTTATACGCAGTTCAGGGCCTCTCTTTGTTTGATCGAACGATCAACCGTTTAGGAGAATTTTCGTAGACAGTTTTTGTTACCGACAGAGGAGTAGCCATGTGCCGCCAAATCCACGCTGTGCTCCTATGCGATAACACCTTTCCTACTTTCTTCGAGACTGTTGATGTTTTCGACAAAAGGAATATCGGTTTCCGTGCAGAATTAATAGACGCATGAAAGCCGATTTTGCTTTTGTCGAAAATATGAATGGCCTCGAAGAAAAAGGGAAAGCAATTTGTTACCATCGGTCGGAGTGTCACATCGCCAACATGATTTGCTAGACACACTAAGAACATGTAGCACTTTACCTTAAGAGAAATATCGTCTGAAGAGGAGAGGCGAGAACCAAACTGCCTGTCGTTCGTACGTGTCGATGCTAGGGGTAGAAGCTTCCGGGCAAAGTCGTCGTTGCGTCGGCATTCGCGGATTAGGGAGTACTTTTCCAGCTGTATGTAGCAAAATTTAATGTACTGACAGTTGGTATTGAGATTTCCTAGGATCGATAAGCTAAAAATTGCAGTACTGCAATATAAATGTATAAAATCAAAAAAATCAAGAAAAAGTACCAACCATTTGAAATTATTTATCGATTGAGCTGCATGTTAAAAAAGTACTCTGTACAGTTCACCATTTTTCAAGCTTTAAAGATATTACAAATACGAGAGAGTTTGTTATTATGTATTCGAGAGCTGTCATGTATAGATTTTGGAATATGCATGAATTAATCACATACAATTTAGAGAAATCATTACTGATGAAATACTAATGGATAATAAAAAAAAAAAAATTAACTTTCTGGATAAAAGAAAATTGATACGATATTCTTCTATCTATCCTACGTCTCGAAGGATTTGGTTTTTTTTCCCAAATTTCTATGCACCTTTGAAAATAATGGTTTTGCGGCGAAAAACCAGGGAGGGTCGTATTTCGCCGTTCATCCCCATCATCAATCTTTGATTCAATTTTTTTTATTTATTACGTACTTGGAGTTTTAGGAAAATACATTGCCTTATCTCGTGCATAATTGATAGGTGCATCCGATGAGACTTTAGCGAATTTTTTCTTGTTTCATTTTTCTTTTTCCACCTCTTGACAGCTGTCAGAACCAACCTAGTATTATTTTATTTAGTAACTATTCGCCCGTATGAATTTTAGCGGATTTAATTGTTCTGTTAGACAGTAGACTGTTGCAGTGCTACGTTTTTTTATTCGTCTGTCAGTTCCCGTGGGGGGTTACGTTTATTTTAAATTCCGAAAAAAGTCTCGTCCAATTCATACGATGCCCAATGAAGATCTCGCGTCATTGTGAATTGCAATATTATTACTCCATCCTGAACCAATAATAACTGAACTTCAGGTATTATTCTTGATTTGCAGAGATTTAGCATTTTCGTTTTTTTTTTAATTTCAGTTTCTGTGTACACTGCCACAATTTATTATTATTATTATTAATTTTCAGGAACATTAGGTCAAACAAATTGATTTACCCGTGCAAAAAGCCGGCTCGATTATCAGTAAACCGCCAGCATCACATGTGTTAAATGCCCGGGGTTTGCCCTCGTTGCCTTCGCGAGGTTTACTTCGCAGAAGAGAAATTAGCCCTTGGAAAAGTCTGGCACACTTTTTGTTTCTCATGCCGTTCGTAAATCAGATACGCAAATGAATACAATTTGAGTTCGTAGAGCCATCGAAGCAACCCCTTCATCTCTTAAAAATTCTATCATTCCTCAATTTTCCGTTAAGGTAACTGTCGCAAGTTGTTGGACAGTTGGACAGTAGCAACGTTTTCCGGCGAACTGTTCTGTCGAAATTGTTACAACCGTCTCTTTTCTACGACTTCCGTCAGGCCAACTTTACCTGTATCGATAAGTCCTAGTATACCACCCGTCGATAAGCGAGATTGCGCCGTTACCCACTGTGACTCAGTGTCCGATTGTTGTTGTTACTGCGAGGAGGATCGATCTCTTATCGACTCTCAGAATCAAGATTCAGCAGTCGGGGCATCATTGAATTGGCCACCGGATAAACAACGATTGCTCGGTGGCGGCGAACAAGAAGAGATTGAAGCCGTCGGAGCTTCGAAACAAGAGGGAGACAAATGTGCTTTCGACACTGAAGACTCCCAACTTAATCTTCGAACTTCCCAAACGACAATTTGCGATAAACCATCGAGTCCGACCGCGATCACTGCATGGTACAATAAGAATCATTCGATTTCTCAGAGGTTCGTTAAGGTCTTACTTACGATTAATCATTTTTTTTACTCGCATAACGCACACTATGCAAACTACAGTTTCGAGCAATGGGGTAGACTGACGGATGGTATCGAATTGCGGTCCCTGTTTTCGGCGGAGATTCCTGATATTTCCGACATAATAGGGAACGGAAATTGATACCATCGGAATTAGAGTATCAGTCTGTTACACCCTCGAGAAATATGGCAGCATTACGCTGAAAAAAGCATCGCTACCAGCGTCGTCCAATTGACAACTGGACGATTGAAAAGTCAATAAAGGAGACATCTAACTGTGATTTTTTTGCTTAACCGAACGGGTGGTACAACACGCCTCGACACCTATCGACAGTAGCACCCGAGCACCATCTTCCTCGATAATTTTTATCATATTGCTGCAATCATTTCGACCAGATCCTTCACTTCGTGCAGTAGCCCAAAATCATCCATAATGTCGCACGGGGTTTTAGGAATGGATTTTAATGTTGAACTAAAGAACGGTCATGGCATGCAGGTTTAGAGAATTAGTCCTCTAGTCTCGAAATACATTCAAATATGGATACAAAGTCATTCATTAGTGATCTACGGATCTTCTTGGAAATTAAATGCGTTGCGGTCTTCGTTTATAATTTACAGAGTAACATTTTAATAATTAATAGAAGCATACTTTACCAACATTGTTACCCATGAGTGGCGGTTCGGCGGACTTACCAGCCATATGACTTGTTCAACCTATTTATGTCTTCAACTTTTTTTTTCTCCCCAAGTGTGGTGAACTGTCACCCCGTTGAAGTTCCCATTTTAAAAACTGCCTGTGGCATTGTTATGAGTTTCCATTTCGTTACCCGGCAGCACCCTCAGCCGTCCTTCGTCGGCGCATCGTCCTTCAAGCACTCCTAATCCCGGCGAAGCAGTCGGTGCTGGCAATGCTTGCAAGGTAAACTGTTCGGGCAACAGAGGACCAGGCAGTCCGTGCCGGCCAATTAACAAGTATCGCAAACAACCGAAACAGTGTCATCGTTATCATTGTCACGAATCCCAGAGATTGGATAGAACTCAAGTATCCCAAGAACAAAGAACGATCCCAAAGGAGTTTTCCGGCGGAAACATTGTTCAGAAATATTGGAATCATTTGAGGTGAGACCGTATTTTATTCATTGTATCTATGTGGTTGTGGTCGTACTTGCAGTCCAATTTTGTGCGTTTCCGAAAAAAGGATCGCCTGTTCGATCTCCCGTACGTCAAGTTTAACGGTTGAGGAACAATAGTAAATACGGCCGTAAGCACACGATATTTTACATCCACAGCTAAACGATATGTGCTGATGATGTGTAAAGATTTTCAACTTTCAATTAAGTGACAGCCTCTACAGGTACATTGCAGTCATTCTAGCCAGAGATATTATTCTCATTAGTCCGGTAATCCCAGCGTAAAGCCTACGTTTCGATCCCAATTGGGAACAACCTTTCTCACGATTGATTCTCCACGAGAAACGTCGTCGCATTCGCCTTTACCACCTCATTACACTTCACTATCTTCCCGACGGAAGGTCTCCTTTCAATCTGGAGAAGTCGATTTGTTGGACAGCCCAAAGATCTCATCCTGCGATGCAGAACATGGTGGATGAAGAACACAGTAACATTGATATCATGAGCGTAAAACACTCGTCTCATCAAGAGAATAATAATGCCGGTGAAGAAAATAACCTGTTAGATGGTAAAATTGTTACCGACGATGGTCCAGATGATGTCGGTGACTGTGCGGCCGATGTAAGAATGCGTGGTGGCTGCGGTAGTGGAGGAGGATCTGGATCTGGTTGTTGCTGCAGCAGCGGTGGAGGCAGAAAAATCGAGGTCGAGGGCGTTCGTGGTTGTAGTGGTCGGGGCAGTAGCACCTATAGCGGGGGTTGTTGCAGCACCGGATTCGAAGTGATTTCCGGTCATTCACCGAGAGACGGTGGATGCTGCGGGAACAGCTGTGGAGAGAGCGTGGAAGGAACTTGCGCTTCCATATCTGCAAGGGGGCGGAATCTAAAGGGTTACGAGACTTGTCCACCTCGTTCCCCGGATTCTTGCTCGACAGATCCCTTTAGTATTTCGCCATGCAGCGCGGTCGCATGTTCCCCACCGTGTTCTGGCAGAAAAGGCTGTTGTCCTCCAGCAGGTTGCAGGCCCGTACGACGTAGAATTGTACGTTGCAACACACCGTGCACTGGTGACACTCAGAGCTGCGGAGGTGGTGGATCTTGTGGTAGTGGATGCCGTGGTGGTTGTGGAAAGCCAGGCCAAACATGTTTGCCACTGAGGCCATGCACGATTCCGGCGTGCAAGCCTCATCCTCGAGGCGGTGGATCACCGTGCATGCCACCACGGCGGTGTCCGCCTCAACCTCCGTGCTGCCGAATTCCCGTAATTCCGGGAACTCCGGGTAGCATGTCCGATACCAACAGAGGGGGTGGCTCGAGTTGCTGCCGGTAAGATCTCAGAGGATCCGTGCTCCGTCGCATTAATCCATGAATTCGTTGTATGTGCTTCAGATCCGGAAGTCCTGGATGTCGATTTGCCGGAGGTGGTGGTTGTTCACCGTCAACTAGTTGCAAGAAACAAGATGACGGTTTTCCACTCGATTCATGTTGTCAGCCAAAATTACCAGCTGGATGTGAGTGCCTAGGAGGAGGTCAGGATTGCCAACGTTGCGGACGGAAGGTGTATCAAGCTGAAATGCAGGTCAGCCGTCGTTGATGTTTTGTAAGGACTCATTTGTTGTTGCTCTGTATTATATTTGGTAATAATAGTGTTTTTATTCTTGCACAGATCGCTTCCGGAGTGCCCTATCACAATATATGCTTCAGCTGCTTCTGTTGCCGTAAACCCCTCGAGACATTGACATATCACGAAAACTGTGGCGAGATCTATTGCAAGCGTTAGTATAATCAGTAATTTGCTTAATGCTACTTGTCGAATACCATATGCCCATTATTGAATATCTGTTTCCGTTCTCTAGAATGCTATGTGCGCAACTTTGGCCCACAAGGATACGGTTACGCGGGCGTACTGCAAACACCCATGTAAATTATTAATCAAGCTTTTCTTCACTTCGGGCTTACATAATGATGCGTTAAAGTCACTGAGCACTTTGTGTATGGCCAGTTAACATCATACTACAAATTACTACAATCAATCATAACGTTTTGACGCATAGTTGGCTTCAATACATTTCTGTATTGAACCTTTCCATAATAGAACAATGAATACGAAAGTTAACGTGGACGTGGCATGTCATTTTATCATATGAACTAAATATGGTAATAAGAATAGCGACAGTTGCAAAATAGTTGCTTCTACACATGTAGAATAGAAAGTCACCAATTTACTGTTTATTGTCGTACAGTTCTGCAAGAATCCATTAAAAATATGCTGAGAATTTTTTTTACGGCAGCAGGAGCAATAGACTGTGAATCTAAAATCTGATTGTTACACGCAGAGATGAGTAAATTTTATTGGACTCCCCGAAGCCGGTCTCCTCCTGTGGGCACGGTGTCATGTCGAGAAAAAATATTTCCGTTCGTATGTATGTACTCTCCTCGTCGGATTCCTGTCAGTTATCGCCTACCATTTGCTCTCACGTGGTTTGGCAGGTTCTTCCTGTAGGATATGTGTACTAAAATACTCCGCTCACTTTGTCGATCGTCTGCTTCTCCATGTACACGAACCCCGCACTTTGACTTTTCATGGTTACCATATACGATGCCAATCTCTATGCGTATGGGTGTACATAAGTGTGTATATTATAAAAATATATCGCCGCCCCCGCACCGCCGTGTACAAGAATTGGCGTTGCTAGGGGCGTTGCTAAGGCGTTGCTAAGGGGGTTTGGGTTTGTTTTGGCCGTGTACAAAAATGGAGCGACCTCTTATAAGTTAAGTCCAGGGCCTCTGACTCTCATAAAGAAAAGGCTGAATTTCGCATAAGTTAAGTCCGAAGGGGGTGGGCAGGAGAGTTGGTGCTGCTGTGTACAACCATTGAGGGTTATATGCCGGGTGTCTAGTTTAAACCAAACTAGACACAGCCTTCCAATATACTGGGTGTGCCATTTTAACCGACCAGAGATCCTTTGGATTTAAAATTGTGGTTCGACGAAGAGGTTGGCGCGCAAAGCGCGCAGGGGGGCATAGCCCCACTAGTATATATATATATATATATACATATATATATATATATTTATATATATATATATATATATATAATATATATATATATATACTAATGGGGTTACGGCCCCAGCGCCCTTCGCACGCCAACCTTTCCGTTCATCCACAATTCTAAACCCAAATCCTCTCTGGTCGGTTAAAATGGGACACCCGGCATGTGGAAGGCTGTGTATCCTTTGGTTTAAATAGGACACCCAGTATATAACCCCCAATGGTTCTGCACAGCAGCGCCAACTCCCCTGCCTACCCCCGTAAGACTTAACTTATGCGGGGCTTATTCTTTTCTTTATGGTGGTCAGGAGCCTTGGACTTAACTTATAAGGGGTCGCTCCATTCTTGTACACGGTTAAACCAAACCCAAACCCTCTTTGCAATGTGACTAGCAACGCCAATTCTTGTGCCGCCTCGATCGTGGCCTGATTCGTGGCTGCATCGATCTTTGAACCGTCATAACTTCTGAGATTTTGGAGCTGGAATCTTTTTCTTTGTTGTTGTATTCGTTTTGAAACGAACTACAACTTTTACCTCGAACAAAAAATCGAATTTCATTTAAAATAACGGCAGTAATTCGAATTACTCGAAGGTGGCGCTACCTACTCTCGACTCTTGACTTCATCCCGTCCCTCGAAGCTCTGCAACTATGGTCTGAACTATTTTTGGATGCGACGAATAGTTTTGGCGATAATCGAACCATCAATTTAAAATAGGTCACCCTGTATACAGGTACATCTGGTACAAGCGTCGACCTCTCGCTCCTACGGCTCTCCGTATTTCTCCGATTTTTTCATCCTGTCATCTCTCCTCCATCGTATCGCTTTAAAACAATATTTATCCACCGATGACCCTTTCGCAAGGTTATGGATAGGTGGTGCACTTTGCTCACGAAAACGTATTGGCATCGCGACGTGTGCGCATTCCAGTATGTGTATTCGTGTATTCAGTATTACGTGATGGCTGGCAAATAGCTTGTGTTTGCATAGATCGATAGAGAGAGAACGCCAATGAATGTGCGAGATGCGGCGTAGACGGAACGAAAGTACGAACAGGAGACAGAAAATGTGAGACAAAGCTCACAGTCAAAGTCCACTCGCTAAACAACGCAACATGCTGGTGTACTTACATGTTGGGACAAAGCACGGTGGTATGGGTGGGAGGGGCGCTCGAGTTGTTAGTGAGCGCGAACGAATGAGAGAACGAGGCTGTTTGGTTTCGCTAGAGAGTTATGGGGCAACAGTGGAAGACTAGAGGTTCGCGATTTAAAGGACGCTAAACTGGAGGGCAAAGCCTCCCTTCCAAAACCCTTCTGGCTCATCGAGTTTTTTTCCTCCGCCCCATTCCCCAGCCGCGACTATTCGCATACATTGGTCATGTGTAAGTATATATAGAACAGCAGGAAAAAGATAGAGAGAAAGCGAGCTTCAAGTGTGAGCTGCGCTATCTGGCGGCAGAGAAACAAACATTTCCACCGATAATTCGATGAACAGAGGGAGTTCGTTTATCGAAGTTACCTCTTCACTACCGTTATGTCCATGTGCGAGGATTTCCTTACAGAGTCGCGACTGGCTTACATACTACGGGAACTACTGTCGAGTTGGCTATGCAGGATTTTGCCAAGTGAAGAGCCTGCAAAAAGGTGGTCAGTTTATTGAAAATTATTGGTATATCCATGTTTATAGAGAGAGAGAGAGCGAGAGAGAGAGAGAGAGAACGCAGGGAAGAGGATAAACAGGGCTCTCGATTTGATTGAATCAACGACGTGGTTGAAAAAGCAAGCGACTTGATTTGGATAAAATGGAGACGTAGGTTATATAAGTAAAAACAAGATGAAACGTAAGAGCAATAAGAGTTGGTGAAGGTAGACGAAGCTGAGGGACTAGGGAAACGAAGGAAAGAGTGAAAGCACAAGTACCTAGTTGCTGGTTTATCGAGTCGCTCCTCGTCCGAAATTGCGCCGAGAAAAGCTGAGCGTATACCGAACATATACAGAGTGGAGTGTATATATCTATGTGTGTGTGTGTGTGTGTACGAGAGGCAAACGGCAGCAGTTACGACGCTGGAAGGGGGCGTTTATATAGCTTTCAAGCGCAGAAGCTTAATCTAATTTCAAATATAAATCTGTTCTCTCCTGCGTGCTCCAGCACCACTCTTTTCATCCGCCTCAGTCTGCGCCTCCCCTTTCTCTCCTCTCTCTCTCTCTGACTCCCACGGAGACAGAGAAGCAGCACGTCCATCAGTGGGGTGGGGGTGGGGATCTTCAGTGGGGAATAGTGTGGTGGTGTGCCCCTCAGTGCTGTTATGTTACGTACACAAACTACTGCGGAATTCAACCCTCCTCCGCGCTACCTTACGGGCTTAATACAGTACACCGCCAACAAGAATAATAATCCAGGGACCTCGACTTCGTAATTCTTTCTTTTTTACCCAACAGCGTGTAGAGTCTATTACTCGACTCCCACTTTTCCTTATGTAGACGAAATTCACGGCGATTTAATTGAAGCTTTAAATTGTTCACTCATGGGTTTTCCCGAGAACTTTTCAGCTCTGTTTTTTAAATAAGTGAACCGTTTCACATTTGCACGATTTTTGCGTTGAAATTTCAACGATGCATTGTGTAAGATCGATCGTGGATTAAAAAATCTTATCTTTGAAAATTTTGAACTTAATTCTTTGTATTGTTTTGTGTAAATTGTGCAGAATCAATTATTCCCAATGCGGTCAATTTTTTATTGTCATTTTCTAATTAGATAATGAATTCGAAAATTGACACTGGAAATAGATCGTTCGATAGGATATTTGGATCGTATGAAACAATACGAATGTTACACTGATCTACCCTCACCTTACCCTACCTCACTACACTGAATCCTCACTTGTTTCGTCAATGAAAAAAGTTATTTTTGCTGAACTTTAAATTGTTCATGATCAAACTGACACAATATATTGTCGCTAATAGTGACCCCAAATTTTGGAAAATTGATTCTGCAGCATTTTCAAACATAAATCGTACAGAATTCATCATCCCTAATTTTTACATATATAGTTCAAATTTAAGCAGTGAATTTCGAATTGGATGGGCATATAACTCGAAAAAACTACCTCGTAATATTTTCGATGAAAAATGTCAAAATTCTTCTATACTCATGAAGGATCGAAGTTATTCTTGCTAATAGCGGACCTAAATTCTGCAAGATCAATTCCGCACCATTTTTTCGTTTCAAACATAAATTGTGCAGAATCAACTATTCCCAATGCGGTTAATTTTTTTTTGTCATTTTCTAATTAGATAATGAATTCGAAAATTGACACTGGAAATAGATCGTTCGATAGGATATTTGGATCGTATGAAACAATACGAATGTTACACTGATCTACCCTCACCTTACCCTACCTCACTACACTGAATCCTCCCTTGTTTCGTCAATGAAAAAAGTTATTTTTGCTGAACTTTAAACTGTTCATGATCAAACTGACACAATATATTGTCGCTAATAGTGGCCCCAAATTTTGGAAGATTGATTCTGCAGCATTTTCAAACATAAATCGTACAGAATTCATCATCCCTAATTTTTACGTATATAGTTCAAATTTAAGCAGTGAATTTCGAATTGGATGGGCATATAACTCGAAAAAACTACCTCGTAATATTTTCGATGAAAAATGAACGTACGAAGCCAGCGAGAGCTGTCTGGTAAAAACGATGAAATGTGATGTGGCCTGTACAGAGCCTATCGGTTCAAAATTAATAACCCTCATTTATCCAAAAGCTATGTTGGGAAGGTTCGATTGAAATTCTATGCTACGTTGCTCTCGTTTTACACAGCATTACCTTTTGTAATGCCGAGCATGTATCATATACAGACCTGACTAAGAGGGGTGGAGGGAAGGCCGCGGAAATCCCGAGACCCCAAAATACCCCTTGGTTATTGTCACAACAGAATGCATCAACAGTTCTAAGGGGCAGAAATTCGACGACAACGATGATAGCCATTTGTAAAACACATTTTATATTAGCCGAATATTATTAATAGGATGTTTATGGCATTCGAAATTGCTGTCAAAATTCATCAGGGAGGATCTCCAGATAGGGATGACACCCTTAAGGTTAAGCGTATTCACCCTCTGAATGTCACAATGTCACCAAGCCTTGAGAATAACCAAAACACCTTCGAGATCCTTCTCAAGGGAACTTGGAAACTATCGTTCCGAAATTATTAAATTTTTTGTTTCTCGTCGATATAGATATTTGGTAATAAAAATTTTATATCCAAATTAATTTTTTAAAAATTTATGGTGAATCATAAACAGAGATTTCTCCATAAAAATCAAATTTTACTATATGTGTAACGGCTATGCATGAGTTTTTCATGGGTCACGTAATTTTGTATGAGATAATTTTCTCCGCAGCTGCATGTTACGATATATCAGACTCAACGTAATAAGATCACGGAAGGTCTTTGTTTATTTTTTCGTATGTATCTGTAGCTTCGAAATTTCCATAATGCACCATTATATTTAACGATTATCCTCGTTAATCTGCATCGAATACTCGACCCGCCAATTCGACGTGGCTCATTAAGACTTTGGGAGCGTTCATTGTGCTCCAGAGAAATCTGAGTCGCTTGGAATATTATATATATAGTACAGCACCCCTTTTTCGAATATACTCTAAACGAGTACTAAGGGAGCGGACCGTGTCGAGAGCCTCAATGGTGTGAATATCTCTGGATATACGTGCCACGGATGACGATTTTTTACGGTGTCGTCTGAATATCCTGAAGGATTGATTCGGGGCGATAAATATGAGCCGACCACCGCTCATGTAGCGTTACGGATGAACTATAAAATGCGCGTCCGAACGTATTGCACGAATTCGTTCCTATTTACGGTTATGCGCTATTTAATTTTCTACTTTCCTGTAGGAACAGACGTGGCAAAGCAAAGTTAGGTAATGTTGATTTTTCACATAAATTCGAGGATATAGGAGCTTCAGGATGCTCCACTTTTCCATTCTCAACCAAAATGAAAATTTATTTAATTTGAAGACAAATTGAATTTTGCCCGCTTGCCCGAAAAACATTTATCAATAAATAATAAAAACTGTTTAAAAAAAAAAAACAATCTCAAAACAAGCGTTTTTTTTTTTGGCGTTACAAGTAGCTTTCATCCCTTAAATACATATCTGTTGATTCCTCGATGGGCCTCGTTAAAAAATTACAAAAAAATATGGGTTCATCCGGAGCTACGAAAATGAGATTTTAAATATGATGGTACTTATGGTACTTATGGTACCGAGGTGTGAGCAATTGACGGTGTAATACGGCAGGGCGCTGCCCAATGACGCTCCGAACGGTTCATCTCGTGCCCACGGAGCCAGGAGGCTGCATGGGAGCTCCCGTGTGTTCACGGATCTCGCGTCGAGCGTACATTGAATTTGCATCGTATAAATTGTCTTTCCGGTTGAATACGCAATGCAAACACGCGTACGTTTTTAGGGGCAGTTCCCTGCGACCTTGCATAGTCTGCACTGAAAAGTTAATGTACACAGACGAGAGCTTCCGAGGGGGATGCCTGTAGGAAAGAGGCGATCTAAGCCAGCACACATGCGAGTAAACGTCAGGCACTTTTGCTCTTCTCTCCCTCGCATCCATCGTTTTGTGTTGGCATTATTGCTTCGTAATTTATGATTTGATAAATAAATCAGATGGCACAGAGAAGTTTCGGTGTGCATCCGATTCCAGGAGGGCTCTGCACCGCGAAAACCCTACACGCATTTCCAAGATTCTGATTGTGGTAGAAAACCCAAACCCAAACACACGAGGACACAGAGAATGAGAGAAAATTGTATCAGTCGTATATGTGGGAAATATCAAACTTTACATAATATTTACGCAGACTCTGGACTGTAGGAGGATTTTTATTAGAATTCTAAAAAAGTTTTTATTTTAATTTTTTTCTAATATCAATTAAAAGTTACCGCGAGGGCTATAGAAAAACGAAAAAATAAATTGACGTCAGTCATGTAATGATTGTATCAAATAAAAAGGGTCAAAAAACTGTAATGAAATTTTACAGTGATATAAAGTGATGAAGTTTACATATCTTTATTAGGGATAAAATTTCATTGTTGTTGTAGCTTGTGTGTTCTGTGGTCTTGGCAGATATGCTAGATTTTCGGTAGCACCGTCGATAATTATTCATATTTAACGTTTTTTCTCATATTTAACTAGCTAGAACAATAAAATTGGTACATGTGACCATACTCTTAATACCAATCTTAGATATGACACTTAATTACACCGTAGCTCGCGGTTATGATCGATACGTCTAATTTGAAACATAAAACAAAAACAGCATTCGTCTCCAAATTTGGTTAATATTTCTTTTCAAAAGTTTTACAGGTCCTTTTATGATGACGTTATAAATTACCTACGATCAACGTATAGTTTGCCGGTTTGTAGTAGTGAAGCATCGCACTTTGCCATCCAACACGTTCTTCTTGGCTTGAGTAAAGCTTCATTATTGAAGCTTTACTCGAACAAAGCTTTGGAGCTTTACTCGAACTAAGCTTTGAAGCTTTACTCGAACTAAGCTTTATAGCTTAGTTCAACACAGCTCAAATAAAGAGATACGACTGTACACCATGTTGCTTGATCACTTGTGTTAATTAATTCGGTACCCGCGCGTATTTGAGAAGCTCTTAATAGTTACCACAAAGCATCGAATCTGGCAAATATAGTTTTCCCCGTTTGATCCTTTCCGCATCTCTATCGGTTCTGACATATGTGCTTGCTGGCATATAACGATTGGAGGTTGGGGACGATCCATATCGTAGGATTGTAGTAGCTGGTAATACAATGTGAGGTAAAGGATAATTCGTTGACTGCTAATATCGTAGAAGCGGTAATTCGGGAGAATGAAGTTCATGTAAAATAGAATTTGTATATTGACCACATGAAAAAGCTTTATGTATGTTAGTAAACCAATGGTCAAGCTTGTTGCGATAGCTATAAAATATTTTAAAAAGTCTTCAAATCAGGTAATCGATAATTTTTTTTTTACTAATGTCCACAAGCCACCGCCAATTTTAGTAATGTATTTGCATGGTTCTTTTTTTATAAGGGTGGCTCTTAGAGTCATCCTACGACCGCTTCAAGTTCCCTCTATACCTGCTTTTGAACCTTGGTGACACGGGCCATAGTAATATTAGGTCAATACTATTAGATGAAATAAACGGACGGGTGCAGATCGACAAGAATATTTACGAGCACCGAACTCGGCTAACTGGAATTCTCGTACGGTAACATTACGGGGAGTTTTAAGAATTTTTTATTCCCTCAGTTATTTTTTATTTTCTTTGTAACGATTCTCCGGTGTACAGAAAACTATCACGGGAACACATAAGTGGTGACATATACTTTATGGGACAAGTATGGGTTTTATATTAGGTACAGGCAAGTAGTTAAATACGTACATGTGTTTATACTTTATGGCTGACGATCGGTGATCGTTGGCGGTTTACGAGCCCTTTTGCGAGTCATTGGATAATCGTTGAATACCAGTCATTCATATATCTTTGTATCGCGCACCTATTTGTTCGTATAATATGTGAACCTTTTCAAAATAGTTTTATTCATCGATTTAGCTTGACTAATATTTTTTCCTAATTATTTTTATCCCGCTCTAATATGCATACTCATTTTACATTTTTAAAAATTACTTTTTGGTTTCGATATGAGCGAACTTAATGACCCCTGGGTTAAATTTTCATTTTAATCCCATTTTCTTTCCATATTGGGTTTGTATTTTTTAAATTATCATCTACAAGTTTTCGTAGTATTACGAGTTTTGGCGTCGAGAGTTGAAGTCTACCAAATTTCATTTAGTAGTAGTTTACTTGCATGATACCCTCGCGGATTTTTACAATATGGCCCTTCCCATACACTGTGTTGTACATATTCCCTTATTTCCATTGCATTTCCTTCGCTTCTTCTCTCTCATTTATTTCCCCCAACAATCATTCAAATTCCTTAAAATTATTGCCCAAGGCTAAGATCGGTTTCCCTCTTAAATCTACTTCGATTTTCTGATTCAGGTCCACTCCCATATTATGCCCTTTCCATCTTTCCAAGTCTCCACGTGCCCTCTCCACTTTGCCACTTTGCTCCACGTGCCCACTTTGGCATATGTGTACCAGATTCTCCTCCTTGCACGGTGCGTCGCCATATCCCTGTGGCCTTTTGTGATGTCACATGTTTTCGTTTTGTCCGATGATTGCCGAAACGGCTGAATTAATCTTAACCTAGTTTTGCATAATGATTCTGTCGTTGACGAACAGTGTTTGTGATAATTCTTACTAAGATTGGGTGTGTACTCACGTTGACATAATACTTTTAGGCAAAAAATACTGCAACTCCCGTGTGTACATATCGAAAATATGACGAAACATCCAGTTGGAATCGACATGAGAAAAAATCCTAGTTATTTTATAGCAATTAAAAACTAATAAAAACTACTAAAACTACTAAAATTCTTACTAAGATTGGGTGTGTACTCACGTTGATTTAATACTTTTAGGAAAATAGTACTGCAACTCCCGCGTGTACGTATCGAAAATATGACGAAACATCCAGTCGGAATCGACATGAGACCTATTCAAAGACACAAAAGCGCAGCGTCAATTTTTTCGTAGGCTTTTTGAACCTAGAGGAACATGGCCTCAATTTTTCGTAAAAATCCTAGTTATTTTTTAGCAATTAAAAATGATTAAAAATTAAAAAATCGATTTTTTTTAGTCATTTTTTTATTGAATGCTTTTTATCGAAAAATGCTTTTCACAAAAGTTGTGCGTCATAATATCCTCTATAAAATAGGTCTCATGCAAAAATGAGTGTGCGTAGATCGTTTACACGAGAACTGTTCATTGTGTGGAAAAAGGGTTGCTGCAGAGCGAGATAATGTGCGTACGAAAAGTGAGATGAAGAGGTATGTACATATATAGCGCATGCCCGTAGCGCTAGAGCTAGAATATAAAATAAAATGAGAACGGTGTCATATGCGTCTGCTTGCATGATAAATGTAGCGATTTAAAATCGAAATTTCTCTTTCGTGTTCACGTACCCGCGACGTTTGACTAATGGTTTCGCATTAACTATTGGAGCATTATATTCTCAACAGGCCGTGTGGATTGGAATTTGTTTTGTTTGAAAAATACATACCCGGCCCCGGACAAGAGATTGATACTTCACCTATCCTTAACTGACTGCAGGTTTTTTTTTCTGCGTATATACATGCGCATCATCATGGCCCCTCGGCATTCAAGGCCGACGGCGTTAATGACAATAATCGTGGCTCCTGATTTTTTTTTACCCATCTCCCAGTCTCGTTCACCCTTCAATACTATATTCGTCACGACGTTTTTTTTTTTTTGTGACGACACTGAGTCTATAATGGGACTCACCGTCAACGATCATTTTTCATGAGCTCACACCTACGGCAATAAAATATTTTCGATTTCGGAGAGTCCCAAAAAAGGAATGTATCGTAACTAAAGTCATCTAGGTCCTCACCTATTCCTCTTTAACGGCGTCAATTGATGTTTCGGCTAAAAATATATCGATATCCGGTGGCATTAATAAATTAATAGACCCACTCGGTTTTTAATTTTTGGCAAATAAATTTTCTTCGTTAGGGTTTATCAAAATGCGTGCTTAAACTTGAGGAATCAACCCTGGTGCAGCGTATACTCGAATATCGGGTGATCACAACTTTTGCGGTAAGTCACCATCGAACTTGACATAATAAAATTTGTGACAGGCATTCTTGAACACTGCGAAAAAAAATTGTAGAATCAAAAAAATATCGGTTATCTGGAATAAATCCTGCTGTCACGGGCTGCCAGAAGATTATTTAATAGAACTATTGGTCGGTTCTATTGGTTCTACTGGTTGGTTGGTTGTATCTGGTTGTTTTTAGGAAACACAGAAAATGCTGCTGTTGATGATGATGGTAAAGCTGATGATGGTGAGCCGGATTGATCGACTTGCAGCTTATGAGTGACGGTAGAATGATGAAAATAATTTGGTGGATGGATGGTGAAAAATGATTTGGGTGAGACGCAGTTTCACTTAACTCAGTTTATTAGTTTAAATCACGAATGTTTTTTCTTGTGAATTAAACTCTTTTAAAATTTGGCACTTTTACAAATAATTAAATAAGAGTAGATAATAAAAGCACGCAGAAAAATTAAATGATTTAAAAATATATATCGAAACTTAACGGCGATAAATTTCAACTAGTGAACAATGAAATTAAAATGGTACAAAAAAGTTCCGTGGGTTAGCTTCTTAATTCTCCGGAGAAAAATCTCAGCTCACGAACAATGATAAATAAACAAAGGAATTAGAAAAATAAGTGACGTGAATATACTCGGTAACTTCTCGGCAAAAAAATCATAACCAACTCCTCCTGGCCTCTGACCCCTAATTATATAAGCTTCGACTTTGGTAAAAAGTGGGTCACGACCTCTCGGCCGCTTTACACCCCGCACGCTTTTGACTATGCGTGGACTTACCACCCCTCATGTCTCGATACAATGAATTTTAGAAGAGTTGTTTTTTTACATGAATAATTATTGAATTTCAATTGGAATTAATATGATCTTATTTCTACTCATGCATTCATTTATTCTTACACAAAAATGAATTCGCAAATCCCATTATTTTGGGTTTTTTCTGCTGATTTCTTAAAATGTTACGCATGCGCATTGTAGTGTAACTTTTTTCTCTGCCTATTCATTTCCCTCGCTCTCCATTAATCAACGTATTTTCCGTACTCTCTCATTCTTCGCTCATCTTTGCATCATTCGTTCTCTCTTGCTCTCTGCTCATCTCTGCATCATTCGGACTCTCTCGTTTCGGAGGTGATATAATTTTTATAAATTTGCATTTAATCACAATCTAACGTCAATTTCTCCCAAATGATGGCTCGTTGGCTCACCAACGTTGGCTCACCAACGTATGCTACAATGCATAAATATGTACACCTAACTATAATTAAGGTTCGAGAACCTGAACTAATGCTTATGAAACTTTTTTGAAACAGTTTAAATAATATCTTTTTCGCTCTATTACTGTTTTAATTGGTTGCTTTTCGCATCTTCAATACGATTTCAATTTATTTTGACTATGCATACTAAGCGTCCAGCATGATAGGGTTACCTAATTAATATATCTGCCTTTAGAGAGAATTAGGTGTGTAAGTTACGATAAGTGTCCTCTAGAAAAATTCTATGCTGACGATAACTGATTTGAAAATTTCAACAGCAGAGATGCTACACTTTCGAATGAATTCTGTCAAAGGTGTTCAAAGAGGCGTTGAAAACGCAAATACTTAGCACAAGTATACAAAACCCTTTGGCTGAGTATTCAAGCATAGAGTAACCCTTGAAGATAATATATATATATATATATATATATATATATATATATATATATATATATATACACACTCATAAACCTGAGAGGGGAACGAGACCATCCAAACGTAAATCCCAAACTGGTTGACACCTAAAGGCCCCCGACCAAAATACTATATGCTCTGGTCCATCCATTGTGGGTCCTCTGCTGTCACCCTGCCAGGGCCCCCATTTTGGCCCCTCGTCTTATTAAGCGTGCTTTACCGAGCGTAAAACGGTCCCGTTCTCTGATTCATAATAGTAGCCGTGTTTTACTGCTGTCACTCCTTTTATTACGTACAATGGGAAAAGGTGTATAAGTTGGCTCTGATGCTCGTAAGACTGATACCTACACATTAAATAATATCTTAACCCTGCGCGGATCATATGGGTCATTTTTGACCCAAATGATCCGGGGTGCCAGCAAAATCATATGATCCACGGAGGGTTAAAAATATACAGTGAAGAATTCAAGAATGGGTTTGAGAATAATATGAGGGAAGCAATAACGTTAAACCCAAACCCAAAAATAAGTTGTACTTTTTGGGTCCTTATTTGGGGATTGGTGGAATTTGGATCGCCATGCCCCCGTAATCGACCACAAACAATTAAAAAACATCCCTGTAAAGTTGTAGTCCTTTATGGAATTTCCGTGATCGCACGTGATGAGTTGTATTTATCAATTCTTTTTTTCAGTCTATAACTTGTGCTAACGGATCGCTTATACCCCCTTCTGGCATTAATTCATCGATATACAGAAACAGTAGGAAGAGTGAACAGGCTATAGAACGAGAACGATTAACAAAATGGTGAAGGCCTGGCAAATGACAAGGGGGAAATCGCGCCTCAAACCCCATTATGGATGGAGGAGAGTCCGTGTGACCGTGATGATAATTTCTTGAGCAGTATTTTTTTTCATTTCACATTATTATCATATTATTGAAAAAAACTCTCCGTGAAATTTTGAATCCATTGTTCCTCGACGATTTAATAATATTAAGCGCGAACTTTTGTGACACTGGGGCAGCATTCATAGAGCAGAGATTTATTTTCCTTAAATTTAATATTTACATTTCTTGCTTTATATCCAAGTGTGGTGGCGGACTTCGAGCGCCGGGTTGCTACTAAAACTCTTTAAATGTGGCTCCCTCTGTGACGCCACGTCACGATATATATATATGTTGATTATATTCCGCACGCTGCTTGCCAGGGTGCGAAATTTTGGATGGGGGATGATCGTTCCGCCACATCCCACGGGAAACTCCACCCGGTCCAACGAACCGAAAATTTTGGGACTCTCAGCTTCAACTTTTCTCTCTCTATATCCGTTTTACATGTCTGGTGGACACCGAGATGTGGTGTCGTGCGTGTAGGCGTGAAACTGATACAATTGGGACGACACTTTCAACACGAAATTATTTATTTAGGCTCAGTCGCGCTGATGTGTGTGCCACTGAGAAAAAAATTTCGTTGATCCAAATAAATATATTTGTTTGATGAAAAATTTAATTGATCCAACAAAATATTGTTTAATAAGAGCGAGCCAACATTGAATCAACAAAAAAAATCATTTTCATCAGAATAAATGTGTTGACCGGACGGTCGAATTTCAAATAACAAAGAATTTTGTTTGTTGGAAACAGAAAATTATCGATATCAACAGTATATTGGTTTGAAAGGATTTCTAAAATCAATTATACGCAAGATTTCGAGTCAATTAAATATTTGATTGGGTCGAAGGTGAATATTTATTCGAGATGTACACTATTTCGACTACTCTGAACGAAAACACCAGCACGAAATAATACAATCGATCCAACAATATTTTATATATGCACAAGCAAGTGCAGCATTGTGTGAATTAATTGTTGAGTAGCAGAGGAAGTAAATACCATACGTTGTTTGATTAACAGAACGAAATTACTGAATATATCCTTCTTTTGAGTGACTTTTTCTTTTGAAACTAACTAACTAACTATTATTTAAAATTTGATTAAAATATGAGCAAATGTTGAGGTGACCATTGTTCATTGGTTGAAAGTCATTTTATTGTTCTACATGTAGCCAAGAAAATGCTTTATGCTAAACGATATTTTTTTTTGCTGGAACCGGAAATGGTTTCTTTAAAACTATTTATTTCTTCCAACAATACAATTATTTTTCCTAAAATTTGTTGGAGCTAATCAATCGCTAAATTCACAAAAAAACAAAATCTAAAATTAAATGGTTGAACGATATTGTCTCCAAAATTTGTGGCACGACGAGCTGAGCTTTGTTGTCCTCAGTTTTTATTGCTCGATTATTAAAATTCGATGAAAATATGAGCAAATGTTGAGGTGACCATTGTTCATTGGTTGAAAGTCATTTTATTGTTCTACATGTAGCCAAGAAAATGCTTTATGCTGAACGATATTTTTTTTTGCTGGAACCGGAAATGGTTTCTTTAAAATTATTTATTTCTTCCAACAACACAATTATTTTTCCTAAAATTTGTTGCAGCTAATCAATCGCTAAATTCACAAAAAACAAAATCCTCAGTTGTCCTCAGTTTTTATTGCTCGATTATTAAAATTAGGATTTTTCGTTTCTGTTGCGTTTGATATATTTTTTTTTTTCAAGGGAATATCCATCTTGGACATGTCTCTGAGCTATCGTCGTAGCCACATCTCCACATATACAAGAATAAATTTATGGGTATATGTGACATTGAGTATTATATTACCTCGGAAATGCGAACTGCACTCGCACGTGATTCACTCTTAGTGCGAAGACGTTTTTAGCGGGCTATTCTGAACGCACGAGAAATTTCGAGGCACAATTTCGCCTGACAAGCTCACAATTACGTTGGATACGGCGATCACCGATTTATGAAAAATGCCGCGAAGTCGAACGAATCGGTATCGTTAGCGTGTACGTCCCCTGAAAAAGCTGGGCTCGTCGTCGTGATCGGAATTTCCGGCTAGGAGCATCTTTTCCGTTGGATCTAGTACGCCATAATGATAAATTGATCTGCGCGAGGGTAACGCGACAGTCGACGCCCGAATGGTGAAAATGAATTGTGTGAATACACAATTATCTTCCTTCTTAAAAAAAAAAAAAAGAGATTCATGTATATTTAAACCTTCTTATAAAGAACAGAAAAGAGCAGAAAAATTAGATTTACACGTCTAGGGTTAATTACGAATCACGACTCAACGAAACTCGTCAATTTAACTGAAATTGCGGACAGCCCCGAGGCAACGACTACAGAAAAAAAAAAAAGAGAATTTTCAATAAACAAGAAACACCTTCTTTTCCCTCTATACATATTTGTTGTTTGCTCGGAAAGTACTCAAATGTTGATGAATTACAGGGTTCGTGCTCGGATCTCTCTTGCTACTCTCGTGCTCTCTTAATCGCAGTGGACAAACGATTAAATAGGGTCTCGACGAGTGTGACATTTCTCATGACAGCGATGATTCAGAATTTTATGAAACGATTAAAATATCTCTTTTTGAAAAGCCTCGGAGAGGGCCAAAAGCTACGTCATCTGACACGAAATGTCCTTCTCGTACCGCATTAATGATAATATAGGATCTCTGCACACGATCAAACGATCTCAAGCTCTCTTATTCTGTTTTTACTGTTAGATGTCTCCTCTGGTGCCGGACGTGAGTTGACGCAACGAGACGAAATCGGATGACGGATCGACTCTCGGCTGGTCGTTATGAATGGCCAGGGATGCTGGGAAGAGGTGTGTGTGTGTGTGTGTGTGGGGGGGGGGGGGGCTGTCCGAGAGAGAGAGAAGCCTTCCGAAAACGGAACTAAGCGTGCGATGATCGATTACATATCGACATATAGAGCTGGTCGATTCCAACAATCCGGGGAAAAAAAAATCGTGGTTCGTTTACGGGACTGACGTCATAGAACGTCATTGCTGGTCGTGGGGAACGCACCTTTATGGCATTTTTACATGCCATTCCGACCTCGGTGGGATTCTCTCGCATTGTTCGCGTTCGCGCCATCGAATGCTCCACGCTTTTTCGCTTGTTCTATTGTCATGGGCCACGTGATGGAATAATTCGCAAATTTGATGGGAATATATATATATATACATATACTCGCCTGTGAATAGGTGGCGTTTTGCTAGCGTATGAGACGGAGAACGAGAGATATAGTAAGAAGAGTGGCGGGAGAGGGGCGGGTTGGGAGAGGGGGGCGGGGTGTTAAATATAGAGAAACTGACTTTCGGGTAGGCCAGTCAAAATGTAATTGGCTTATTGTATATGCATTTGTCTGTATATAGAACACATTATGGAAAATAATAGTGAAAAAAATAAATACAATGGTAAACGTTAAGGGCAGTAAAACCTTAAATTAACAATCTTGATATACGAAAAACATTGAAACAGAACGAACGGAAAACCGTCCAGAAAGAAAAATCTTGACAAACAGTTCGGAAGGGGAAACGTCGCAAGAGAAACTGTAGGAATGGAATGTGTCGGAGGGGTGGAGGGTGTCTTGTAATAGTGTATCAGAAAAAAAAGGTAAATAGGAACATGCCCAGAAGGGAAAATAGACAAAAGGTGTCGGAATGCAGAATGTTCGCAGTAGCCGAAAAAAATCGTGTGAAAGTGTCGAAAGGGAAATTGGCGTATGGGGTAATAAGTAGTTACCGCGAAAGAAGATCGTAAAAGTGACGAAACATTTCCTGGTGGAGAAGGATCGAGTTGGGTCATTACGATATATAGGGTACAGTCGACTCTCTGTAGGATTGCACTTTCGGGGTAGTGACTCGCGATTTTACGAGAGAGCGTTGCGTTACGAAGTGCCCCCACTCTTCAACTTACTCAGGCCCAAACGATCGTAGGCAACGCGTGTACGTCATCCTTGAGCAGGGGAAGCGATTCCCCTCACCACCCTAAAGCTGGAGCGAGAGAGAGAGAGAGAGAGAAAGAGTGTGAGAAAGAGAGAGGGTCGAGGGAAATTGCAATTTTAGAGAGCGCCCATTAATGGAGAGTCGACTGTATGTGGACCGTATTTTCTCCGTTCTCTACTCTGGAAGGTCACAGCATCTACCCATCGTTACATTATGTTTCTCGATTGCGAGAGTCAAAGGAGTACATAATGTGCCGGAACGATGGGACATACGCGGGGACCCTTTACGACCCTCTATACCCCGCTCGATGTTTTGACCCCTTTATGACCTCCATCGTCTTCTTTCTCAAACCCAACAATTAGTCGCTTGGCTATGCTAGTGATTAATGGTTTCAGTAGCTGCACTGATCGGAAATATGAGGCGTTCCATGTGAAATCGACAAGCCCGTGACCTTCATCCTCTCAAATTCCATCCCCAAATTTGCTCTCACATACAGGAACCTTTGTTTTCTTGAAAAAAAAACTTTTCGAGTTTCTAATCCCGGAGTACGTACTTAAAATGCTCCAAAAAGTCGAAAAAACGTATTTGGAAAAAATGTCCGCATGTGTGTGTGTGTGTGTGTTTTTACGAATGTTGATTTGCCAAAAACATCCTATCGTACTCATCCTGTAACGTTGACTTTAATGAAAATACAGTTATTTCAATTTCAAAAAGTTTGTACAGTATACTGAAGCTGGGTACTAAAACTTGCCCGGAATCACGGTGAGAAAGTCTTAAGGGTATGCACGAACGTGTACACAACCAAATGTCGAGTTACAATTAACCCGATATACCCCTTGACTTAACTATAACCCGAATAACCTTTATAAAATCTATATAAGGTATTTTGCGATATAATAATAATAATAATAATAATAATAATAATAATAATAATAATAATAATTAAAATTCCTCGTTGAAAATTGCAACGAATGACAGCTCGAACACAGTGAAATCGAATGCACTCTTGACTCCCCGAGAATCCTAGAAAAGAACATGCATAATCAAAGCTCAAATATCTGGGATAAATATACGTTGCATCTATCGCAAGCCAGCAGCGTACAAATACATATTTGCGGAGCGTAACTTACTACTACTCACTTCCTACTTTGGGGAGCAAACTCATGTATACATATTACATATAGTCGGATTCATTGGCCTAAATGCTCGGCAAACATGTGGATCATATTTTGAATGCATAATGAAAATAAATTTTGGGTCTAGTGTTACCGACCCCAGCGGAAATTGAATGGGGAAGAAAAGAAAAAAAAACGTACAGTCAAATGGACTGCACATATGAAATTTTATGAGAAAAAAAAAGTGTAATAAAGTGTATGTAAGGATCATTGTAAATAAGCTTAAGAGTATACGCATAGTCCAGTCAATAGAGGTTGACTTTATAGGGTCGTAATGCAAAAATTCGGATAAGTTTTTTTATTGTTGCAATCGTTTTATTGACATATAAGGAGCTTAACTTCAAACGTCTGCACTCTCCCCCCGGCGTTGGTGACCATCTTGAAAAACGCGTTTTATATCATATCACGAAAACGGCTGACTTTAGGATAAAAAACATGTGAACTTTTTTGTAGATAATGAAATTCCTCGTCTTTTTTATTTCAAACTTTTTTTAAATTTAACTCACCGTTTTTTAATTACAACTTGTTGAGTGTCACAAACCTTCTATTTTCCTCTGAAACTCCCTTAAAAATCGATGTACTGAGAAAATTCATGGTATCTTTTTTATTTATTATTAAATTTCCTACAAATTTTTTATATAACTTTTTCCATCCCAATTTTCGACATGCTGACCGGAGAAAATTGTGCCAGGGTTTCAGGGACCTTCAGTTTGTTAAGCTAGGCTTAAAAAACAGTCTTTTAGCATACATTAGAGTAAACTTTTTCTTCGATAAATCATCACATAGTCGTCAGCCAAAAAAATATATAAAAAAATTGCACGACGTTTACGACTGTACGAATTGTAACAACCGTATGACGAATTGGGGTCCAAATCCCAGAGGCTGAGAGATGCGGACCTTGCGATTTGGCTCGGAATGCCTCTTATATATTTCTCCCTGGGATAGACACACGGAGACATAATACCATTATGAATCGTCGCATATGAGGAGTAAACAGCTTTACGATAGCTACTCGATACACGAGGAGGAAGCTTTAATGTGGTTCCCCGCAATACAGAAACATCGGAAACATTGGAGACTTTTGGTTTGTTTGGTCAGATTAGCTCCCGTAAGTGTGCTCTAATCCCGTTAAAATGTTTGCTAACAGCGATCACACAGACACATACACACACACATATATATATATATATATATATATATATATATATATATATATACTCTACGAGTTCATAACTGTATATATATATATACAGTTATGAACTCGTAGAGTTTATACGATGGCCAAAGGGAGGATGTACAAGACGAGGAAGAATCCTCTTGGTGCCATTCCGCCCTTTACTCTCGTCTCTGAATAACACAAGTTTACTTACACTAATACACATCAACCATGTTAGCTGATATTTGCACAGCTTGGTCAAACATCGGAGTGTGCCTTTTAGTAAAGAGCCCTGAAAGAGCGGTACGCGCTCCCGCGTTAAAGGCTCCACTGCGTTGCCTTAAGGGTGGAAAAATGCGCGGTTTAGGTACAACCTAATTTATATACATAACACACACACACAGAATACGTGCCGGTGATGGGCAGGCCTGGTGGATGATCCACGTATATCACCGCGACGGGTAAGAGGGCACCAGGGGTGGAAATCTGTAAGCACAAAAAACTATCATGCGTATTTTTTGGGGGTGTATCGAATTCCTAAAGAACTAAGCTGAAATCCTGTAAGTCTCGGTGTGGTTTATATATTTTTTCCCCTTTCATCCTGTCGCTAACCTGAGGACCATGAGCACGGACAAGGCTACTGCCCAATTTTCTCACATTACTGCGAAAAATGGTGTACAAAATATGGGCTAAATTTAGGTACCCTCAGGATGTATATTATTCAGGAGAAGAATAGAGATGAATTTCGAGGAGAAACTCAGTTCTATCTCGATAACGTAATTGGTTAGTTACCTCTACATAACAGTTATTTGGAAGGTCAACATATAACATATAACAGCACGACCCCTGAACGATCGGTACACGCTCCCGCGTTAAAGGCTCCACTGCGATGCCTTAAGGGTTGAAAAATGCGCGGATTAGGTACAACCTAATTTATATACATAACACACACAGAATACGTGCCAGTGATGGGCAGACCTGGTGGATGATCCACGTATATCACCGCGACGGGTAAGAGGGCACCAGGGGTGGAAATCTGTAAGCACAAAAAACTATCATGCATATTTTTTGGGGTTGTATCGAATTCCTAAAGAACTAAGCTGAAATCCTGTAAGTCTCGGTGTAGTTTATATATTTTTTCCCCTTTCATCCTGTCGCTAACCTGAGGTCCATGAGCACGGACAAGGCTACTGCCCAATTTTCTCACATTACTGCGAAAAATGGTGTACAAAATATGGGCTAAATTTAGGTACCCTCAGGATGTATATTATTCAGGAGATGAATAGAGATGAATTTCGAGGAGAAAGTCAGTTCTGTCTCGATAACGTAATTGGTTAGTTATCTCTACATAACAGTTATTTGGAAGGTCAACATATAACATATAACAGCACGACCCCTGAACGATCGGTACACGCTCCCGCGTTAAAGGCTCCACTGCGATGCCTTAAGGGTTGAAAAATGCGCGGATTAGGTACAACCTATTTTATATACATAACACACACACAGAATACGTGCCAGTGATGGGCAGGCCTGGTGGATGATCCACGTATATCACCGCGACGGGTAAGAGGGCACCAGGGGTGGAAATCTGTAAGCACAAAAAACTATCATGCATATTTTTTGGGGTTGTATCGAATTCCTAAAGAACTAAGCTGAAATCCTGTAAGTCTCGGTGTAGTTTATATATTTTTTCCCCTTTCATCCTGTCGCTAACCTGAGGACCATGAGCACGGACAAGGCTACTGCCCAATTTTCTCACATTACTGCGAAAAATGGTGTACAAAATATGGGCTAAATTTCGGTACCCTCAGGATGTATATTATTCAGGAGATGAATAGAGATGAATTTCGAGGAGAAAGTCAGTTCTGTCTCGATAACGTAATTGGTTAGTTATCTCTACATAACAGTTATTTGGAAGGTCAACATATAACATATAACAGTACGACCCCTGAACGATCGGTACACGCTCCCGCTTTAAAGGCTCCACTGCGATGCCCCGGGTGTCCCCGGGTTTACCCGTTTGAACCATCCGTAATATAAAAATATTTTTTTCAATTATTTCGGGTGTACACGAATTATCCCTCGGTAAATTCTCCTCAATAACAATATAAAAATTGGCACGAGAAACAGGTGGTATGTAATGACATTTGTAATTCTATCTGTAACGATCATCAGAATAAAATTCTCGTAATCGCCATTGCCGAATGTTTTATTGTATAAAATTTTATTGGATTTATTGTATAAAAATTTGGGCACTGGGAATTACGGCGGCGGTGGCGACATATTTTTATATCATAATGAGAAAAGAGACATATATATATATATATATATATATATATATATATATATATACGCAATATATTTTCCGCCTTTTCTACACCTTTATGCCCTCTCTGAGTAATCATTGTTACCGGACTGTGTGAAATGACTGATGAGTTTCCTCCCTCGAGTCACAGGCGTGACTTTCAATACACGACAATGCTGACTCTTCCATCTCCCATCCCTCTACCCTGCATATAAAAATTATGCCCACGTTCATGCGCTAAGCGCGATCATTCATTGAAAAGTTTTTCCCAAAAAAGGTGATTTTCCGTGATGTCAACGTGCACACGCCTATCTGGCCAGCGCAAAATTCGATCGGAATGGAGAAAATTCGGGAAAAGAAAAAAAAAAGAAAAAAAAAAAACGGTAAAAAAGTGCTAAGTGGGCGGCATAATTCAGCCGTTTTGGTGAAACGGGGAAACGGCCCCCCAGTCAAGCCATATCGGCGGATTGAATACGTCAGCGTGACCTGTGATGCCTGATGCCACATTTTTTTCAGTTTTTTTTTTTTTCATTACCCCTCGCAGCGACAGGGGTTCGAAGGCCTTTTTTCTTGAAATGGGGTAAAAATGATCGGTCTAACGCATTGTCGTAAACCTTCGATCATTCTGATTATTAGGTACTCGTTTTATATTATATATATATATATAGACTGTTCTATATGACTGCCGGAGAATTGCGTGTAGGGCTGTAGAATATGTTTTGTTCAGCAACTGAGTAATGACCGCACCAGTATAACTTTTCCCTTTCTGCGGTACGATATATCGACAAATAAAGTCCGATTGATTTATAGAATTTTTGTGCTACCAAGAACTGATTATAGTTTCGACAAATTTTTAGCCCTTTCCGCAAGATATTATACATTATCATCCCCCCCCCCGCACCTCCTCATTATCCACTTTTTCTCCCCCACAAACGTCAAGAACTAGAATAAAATATGCGACGAACTAATTAATATTGTTGAGAAAAAAAAGAAAAGCAGTCAACGGGATCTTTTTTTTTTTGTTTTATATTACAAGGGATGAGAAAACAAATTGAGTCAACGAGACGTGCCCGTAAATTCGAAGAATATTAACAAGAGCATGTTATAAAAAATATTAATCGTGTCCGAGTGCTCTAATTTCGCGGTTCGTCGCGTCTGTGCAACTTTTCGTGCTGTGAAGCTTGAGATGAAGCTTGTGAGGCTCGAAGCGCATAAGTAACGTAACATTTTTGAAATACTGAGGGTTGGTGAAACGCCTGTAACGAAAAGAGAGAGAGAGGGAAAGAGAGAGAGGGAGAGAGAGAGAGAGAGAGAGAGCGATATTTTTGTTGCTGGCAACTGCAGCATAACCCAAAATCCTCTTTAGACGAGCTTGGGCCTCTCTCAGTGTAGTGCGGGAACCCTTTAATCACATTTTACATAAAAGGGCTTCGTCTTTCATGGGGGTAACACCTATATGTATGGTATATACTATACAGATAAGGGGGATTCCATGTCTAGTGAGATAGTGGCGGGGTAAGCCATTTCGAAGCCCCTCTAGAATTCACCACCCTTTTTATAATCTAAATAACCCTTTAATAATTATAGCTACTAAATGTAATTTAAACGGAAAATAAAAAGACTGTTAATTTCCTCAAATTGTAGATACGCTTTTAGATCGTGGCACGCAGAGAAACGAGAAGTTTTACGTTAGCACTGAATGTGAGCGAAGGTTATTGTTCTCCTAATTCATAGAATTCATAGCAGATCAGCATTAAATATCCCATACGTGTAACTCAACTATTTAAGGTCCGTACATATAGATACAATATAATATATATATATATATATATCCCATGCACACCGTAAGTTAAATATCCTTAGGTGATAAAGAAGAAGATGATGATGAAGAAGAAACATGGCCGGCTTACAGGAACGCTTTTAGATCATGCCACAGAGAAGCGAGACGATCGGGGGATGGTAAAAGTTCCAAGGGATGAATCTCACGATGAACGAAGAACGCGCAGAAGCGAGAGAGAGAGAGCCGAAGAGCGAGAGTAGCGTTGAGCGGATCAGGAAGAGGGCAACGAGGGTGTGTCTCAACGCCTGGCCACGACATCCCCAATTAGTCACCGACGCTTAAAAACAGCAGGGCGCCTCTCTGCACCGCCACCATCGCGTCACACTCTCTGTAAGCGCGTTTCTACCTATACGGTATATGGGGCGATCCAAAACAATTTTACGAGGATATAATCTTCAAAATTAATTATTTTATTAATCCATTAATTGTTTTACCACAATAAAAACCTTCGCGTCAATTTTCCGGTTAAAAAAGAAACGGCACAGGAGTTACCAACGGAATTTTCAACGAACCACTGTCAACTCGGGCTGACAGTCCAAATTTCAATTTGCAGTTTGGACTTCATTGTACTTTTCACCGACTTAAGAAGCGTCCTCTATGAGGAAGAAGCCAGAATTGGAAGAAGTGCTCGCTCATAAAGGGGGAGGGGGGGCTTTGGAAATGGGGGAAAAGTGCGAGGAGGCAATGTGAAAATTCCAATTTATATTTTGCAGTTTTCTTGGGGGCGAATCTCACAGGTTCTTTGGGGTGCTTTGGGGTACATGTAGCACGTATTATATTATCGTACATATAGTGAAAGCTATATAAATATATCCATCGGGTCAGAGAGTCGTAGATATAATATATCCGAGTGGTCGTGAAGAAGTATGAGGTGAATACACACTAAAAGAGAGAAGGAAGGGGATTGAATGGGGATAGAGGGGAGCATATAGAAGGAGAGAGAGAGAGATGAAATAAGCGCAGCATCAGGCTAGCTCTTGTGTGATGCATAGCAGCTGCTATTGACACATTGATACCCTGATTCAAATGGAACGGACCTAATATATATATAGTAACAGTGTAACAGCGATAGAAACACAGTGGATCAGCTAGCTCCATACTGGCAATGGCTGAGGGTTTCTATATCGATTGCTCAAAGTCAGAACGCCACACCGCACATATTTCAGTAGATGAAACGATGCATGTAAATTTCGTAGTACATGTATTGGTACTTTTTTTCTCATTCATGTATATGTATATATATATCGTTTAGGAAGTTATTTGTTTCTTTGTTCTTTTGTCCCACCCGACCTAGCCGAATTCACTGTCCAGAACTACCCAAGCTCGAGTCTTCCAAAAAAGTTAAGCGTCTTCCTATAAAGTCTATCGCGATCTTATCAAGCATTGGTAAGTAGGTAAGTTATGAATGGCCAGACTATCGAATACTGTAGGCATGGAAGATTTAGTCCCTAAAACTGAACTTCAGGAAAGGCAAAACTTTTGTAATCGCGAGACAGATAGCGCTATCAATAACTGCATGGCGGAGTGAGAAAATAGAACAGATGATCGTTTTTAGAAATCAGCTGGAATATAATTTAAAGATGGAGGAATCCAGCCGAGTATGCCTGCAATCGTAGTAGGCAGCGTGAAATAGAGGGGTTAGGCACCTTGTAACGGGTGCGACGGATGCGTGTGAAATCAGTGCACGTATCCTAAATCGCGGGGTGGTTTTAGTCTCTAAAACTGAACTTCAGGAAAGGCAAAACTTTTGTAATCGTGAGATAGATAGCGCTATCAATAATTGTATGGTGGAGTGAGAAAATAGAACAGATGATCGGTTTTAGAAATCAGCTGGAATATAATTTAAAGATGGAAGAAACCGGCCGAGTATGGCTGCAATCGTAGTAGGCTGCGTGAAATAGAGGGGTTAGGCACCTTGTGACGTGTGCGACGGATGCGTGTGAAATCAGTGCACGTATCCTAAATCGCGGGGTGGTTTTAGTCTCTAAAACTGAACTTCAGGAAAGGCAAAACTTTTGTAATCGTGAGCCAGATAGCGCTATCGATTGGTGCATGGCGGAGTGAGAAAATAGAACAGATGATCGGTTTTAGAATCCAGCTGGAATATAATTTAAAGATGGAAGAAACCGGCCGAGTATGGCTGCAATCGTAGTAGGCTGCGTGAAATAGAGGGGTTAGGCACCTTGTAACGGGTGCGACGGATGCGTGTGAAATCAGTGCACGTATCCTAAATCGCGGGGTGGTTTTAGTCTCTAAAACTGAACTTCAGGAAAGGCAAAACTTTTGTAATCGTGAGATAGATAGCGCTATCAATAATTGTATGGTGGAGTGAGAAAATAGAACAGATGATCGTTTTTAGAAATCAGCTGGAATATAATTTAAAGATGGAGGAATCCAGCCGAGTATGCCTGCAATCGTAGTAGGCAGCGTGAAATAGAGGGGTTAGGCACCTTGTAACGGGTGCGACGGATGCGTGTGAAATCAGTGCACGTATCCTAAATCGCGGGGTGGTTTTAGTCTCTAAAACTGAACTTCAGGAAAGGCAAAACTTTTGTAATCGTGAGATAGATAGCGCTATCAATAATTGTATGGTGGAGTGAGAAAATAGAACAGATGATCGGTTTTAGAAATCAGCTGGAATATAATTTAAAGATGGAAGAAACCGGCCGAGTATGGCTGCAATCGTAGTAGGCTGCGTGAAATAGAGGGGTTAGGCACCTTGTGACGTGTGCGACGGATGCGTGTGAAATCAGTGCACGTATCCTAAATCGCGGGGTGGTTTTAGTCTCTAAAACTGAACTTCAGGAAAGGCAAAACTTTTGTAATCGTGAGCCAGATAGCGCTATCGATTGGTGCATGGCGGAGTGAGAAAATAGAACAGATGATCGGTTTTAGAATCCAGCTGGAATATAATTTAAAGATGGAAGAAACCGGCCGAGTATGGCTGCAATCGTAGTAGGCTGCGTGAAATAGAGGGGTTAGGCACCTTGTAACGGGTGCGACGGATGCGTGTGAAATCAGTGCACGTATCCTAAATCGCGGGGTGGTTTTAGTCTCTAAAACTGAACTTCAGGAAAGGCAAAACTTTTGTAATCGTGAGATAGATAGCGCTATCAATAATTGTATGGTGGAGTGAGAAAATAGAACAGATGATCGGTTTTAGAAATCAGCTGGAATATAATTTAAAGATGGAAGAAACCGGCCGAGTATGGCTGCAATCGTAGTAGGCTGCGTGAAATAGAGGGGTTAGGCACCTTGTGACGTGTGCGACGGATGCGTGTGAAATCAGTGCACGTATCCGAAATCGCGGGGTCCATAAAAAATTGGAGATTTGGACACCTTGTAAATCATTGGGTGCGTAGGATCGTAAAAGTATGTGTGGACATGTGGGCAGTTATTGTGTACCTCGCGTCGTATGCGTGCAACAGTGGAATGCACGTTAGCCACCTCCTGGTTCGAGTCAGCGTCAGCATCGTGTCCCCGGAGATCTTCCGAAACAACAATCATCATAAATATAAATATAAATATATTAAAATATAAAATATATTTTAAAAATATTTATAAAATAAATATAATATAAATATATTAAAATATAAATATATTTATCGCAAAATGATTGTTTTGAGAACCCTCAAATATTTTCTTACCACCCTCGAACTGTTTCCTTTTTTCATGTGGAAAATGACGTAACTTTTCTTGACTCTACTACGGATTCTTCGATCGGACACAAATTTGTTGATGCGTCACTCCTTTCCGTTCATCATTATTCGTTTATTGTTTATTTTCATTTTTACTTGACTTTATTTAACTAGAAGAAATTTTGATACAAATTATATTTTGTCAAAGCTAAATTCCGTCTTGACAATTAATTTACTAAGTAATGTCCGACAGATGCGAGCTCGTCTATTATTAGTGATTATTCACGAGCAATTATATTTTACAATGTCAGTTGGTGTCTCTAGACATTAATTATCCGAGTTATTATGTACATCATTTTTATTCTTACAGACGCGAGAAAAAAACCTCTCGAGGGTTCTTTTGTGATTTCGAACGAAATCTTTCCATCCGATTCACTCGATTTAACGATTACGGTCCGGGTGATTTTTTTCAGTCTCATCATGAGATTCAACACCACTCGCGGACTTGCCGTCCCGAATGATATAGCGTCGCGGTATCATATATACAATTTCTATATCTATAATATAAATTAACGAATAAGCGAGCCGTTGCTCATGTATAATTTGGTAATTAAAAACGATGCATGCCCATTGTCGAGACTGAACGGTCGATGAGAGGCTTCTAAAATAAACTAAATTTTGCGGACAAAAATTATTCGTACATCTCTCCTCCTCTTAATCCCCCGAAAATTTGCATAAGTCAGCAACTCAATTTTCCCTCGCAACACCTGCACTGCCCCGGCTATCATGATCCTAAAAACTGCCAGGTAAATCGGCATTGCCATCCCCGAATTATATTACAACAACAACAACAATAGCAGCAGCAGCAGCAGCAGCAGTACCCATGATATATTTTTTGTTATATCACTAAATTTGACTTCGAAGAAATATTTTAATAAATTCGTGAACATTTTTGAATTGATAAATAATACTGTTACTTAAAATTTAACAATTTTCGTGAACGGTTTCGTTATTAAAAACAGCAACATTGCACGATATTGTTCAAGAAAACAGCAACATCATTCTAAAAGCTGCCAGGTAAATCGGCATTGCCATCCTCGAATTATATTACAACAACAACAACAACAATAGAAGCAGCAGCAGTACCCATGATATATTTTTTATTATATCACTAAATTTGACTTCGAAGAAATATAGTAATAAATTCGTGAACATTTTTTAATTGATAAATAAAACTGTTACTTAAAATTTAACAATTTTCGTGAACGGTTTCGTTATTAAAAACAGCAACATTGGACGATATTGTTGAAGAAAGCAGCAACAATTAAATTTTTACTAGCTGCTCGGTAAAAATTGAAACAAGAAGAATAATTATATTATAATTATAAGACATTAGTTTAATTTTATACGGAATGTCAAACTAATGTGTTATACATACTTAGAATGTAATAATTCTTCTCGTTTAATTGAACAGCGGGCGATAAGTCCAACACTCATTTATTTATTTAATTTAACGGGTCATCTACGCAAATGAATGAGTTCTTTTGGCGATTGAATAAAAAATGTTAATCGAAAACCGTTGTCTGCAACAGTAGATCGGTGACTATAAGTGTATGTTTGAATTAACCAAATATGTAATGGCCCTACGATGTATTCTCTTGAATGAATAATGCGTAAGCGGTCGCACTTACATGCATTTAATACCTCTCACGGGATCTCTGCGGTACTAAAGTTATATATATATATATATACACATGTATATGAGATCACGAGGGGTGAGACACGATTGGTGGCACGCGACCGAGATCGTCGACTGTATGGCCCCTTCGTTCCCCGTTGGTGGCTGATGCGTTCTCTGCCTGTGACACGAGAGACGAGTGTTTCTGATTGCCGAGTAGACGACGACGACGAGGAGGAGAATGACGTGAACGGCAATCGACCGACATACGTATGTACGATCTATTACCTATTTTAAGCAAAGAATACCCCAGAAACGAGCGTCGAACTGATTCTCGTACGACTGTCATTTCGTGCTCATGTTCCTGTGATGCTACAATAACTACCTTCTGATACGCGTCGCAATATAAAGGGAGAAAAAAATAATTCGATAGCTGCAATAATTTAGGAGCTGCTCACCATAAACATTTGATGGCAAATCGCATGAATATTCTTATTGAAATTACTTATCGAATTACTTAACTAATTCGAGTCCATGATGGTAACCAATGTAAGGGACATTGGCTTGCGCCTGGGCCTTATATTTTAGCTGATGTTCTCGAACTCTCACGAGAAAGGAGATCTATTCTATTTGCCTAGTCTATTTTCTAGTCTATTTTCGATCGTAGTCTATTTGTCACCTGAGAGTGGTGACCGGAACTCTCACATTACATCGCTTTAATCGTATCATTTATTTAAGTCAACTTATAGTTGTGTTCCATTCAACTGCCAATCGCTGCCAATCTCAATGTCATTACAGGTGAATTTCATTTCATTTTCGTACAGTGCATTTAAGAGCTTTGAAATTTACACATGGTTCTCCTAGACTCGATTGAATTATCGCTATATTAAATTGCACAGGATCGTTTTTTCTACGACTGAATTTTTTTTTTCATCGAGCCACCTGTACCCAGTTTGAATAAACGAAGTACTCACTCATCGCCATCGTCATCGTTAACCGGTAACGTCGACGAAATGAACGAATGAGAGAAAAAAGAGAATGGAGAGGAAGCGAGAATCAAAAGCTGTGCCCATATATATATATATATATATATATATACCTGATATGTATGAATGGATGTGTGGGGTTGCACCGAGGATCGTTGCCAACAGCCAATCAGGAAACGTACAAATACGTAATTGCCCGTCGAGAGCTTTCGGAAAATGCACGGTAAAAAATTGTCTGCTTGGACAATGAATACATGTTTGTTGTGAGTTTCTCCATTTCTGACTCTCCGTCGCATCGCCGGAAGCATTCGGTATTCTGTAGTTATAGCCAACTGCATGGACGTGTAACGAAGCGCTGGATTGCTGCTAGTGGTGTTTCCAGGATTTTCCAACTGCACTATACACATGTATAAGGGAAAATCCGTGTCAGCTTTGCTAATGTTTCACCATGACCAATCTTTGATCCAGCGTTGTAAAAACTGTTGAGTATATATAAATAGCGCATTATTTATCAAAAATAAAATAAGTGTTGGGTAATGGATAAATATTTAAATAATGGGTTGTGTAAAATTGGGTTAAGACTCAGCTCTTTCGACAATCATCGCACAAAAGGAAAACATGTGGCGTCACAAAGCCACATTGAAACGCAATGCGGGTCTTCTTTACTTTTTGCCCTGCGAGCCTAGCATGGAAAGTTCCATATATGAATCCAGCGTTGTAACAACTTTTAAGTATATATAAATAGTGCATTATTTATCAAAAATAAAATAAGTAATGGGTAATGGATAAATATTTAAATAATGGGTAGTGAAAAATTGGGTTAAGACTCAGCTCTTTCGGCAATCATCACACAAAAGGAAAACATGTGGCGTCACCAAGCCATATTGAAACGCATACACTTTACTTTTTGCCTTGCGGGCCCAGCATGGAAAGTTCCATATACGAATTTTATCGAATACTAACAAATATATATATGACATGTGTTATCTATATGGTATTGAGTAGTAAAAAAGTTTGAAAAAAATCAGAATACAGAGCCCAGAGTACCAGGCACGTTCATATCCAAATCTTTGCTCAATGCTCTCTCCCTCTCGTTAGCAAATCGTGATGGTGATTGACAAGCTAGAAAACACGAGTTTTCCGATAGAATTGGTACGATAAAGCTCACGGATGGTATATATGTAAATCCGTTTCATGTTGAAAACCGTAGATGCATATCGTACGGTTTTGATCGGGGTAGAAAATTACATCGCTCGTGGAATCGCAACTCTGGAATAGTGGAGAAAACAATTATTGGTCTCGTCATTTTCTGAATTTAGTAAAAATTGTTTTTTTTTTTTTTTTCACGAATATACTAACAGTCTCTCGATAGTGTATAAAAACTATATAATTGATTATCTGTATTGCTCTCAAGGAAGCTATTGGGAATGTTATCAGTTTAACATCGCACCCGAGGGCTTCTGTTCTCTCTATAGTAACCTTCGAGGTAACCTGTACAACACACACACACACACACACACACATATATATATATGTTCCCATTCATATATATATGTTCCCATTCATATATATATCTTCCCAGCTAGTCATTTATATGGTTGATAGAATTGCAACCTGCACTCGAGTCCATGTATACCTCGTCTATTTCCATTGGTTCCGCATTGCCATAGACTTTAGCAAATTTAGACCGTCTACGAGCATTATACACATGTATGTTTGTATCAGCAGTAGGGTATAAGGTGGTTGGGAAAAGGGTAGTAGGATTCGGAATTCCGAGCACTAACGTTATGCCTAGACGTGTGGCAACAATAGACGTATCAGTCGGGGTGGAGCTCTGGTGGTTGGGTCTATAGGTCGGATATGAGCTTTCTGGTGAGGTAAACTGCACCGAGGCTCTTTCATCTTATCGTGGTATCAACGTCAAACGCACCAGGCCAGACTGGGCGCACCGAGGCACTCTGCTCTCTGATGGCTATGAGGCCAAACCTTTCTCATCCCTGCCGCATATTACGCGCTCTCTGTACCCCATTTATATGCCCCCTTTCGATTTTTCAAACTGATATCCGCCAAAGTGGAGGGAATAATCTTTAGATTAAAAAAAAAAACAATTTTTTTCCCTACCACTTTTACCGGCTCGTAGCTCCTATTAATATAAACATTAGCACTTTTTATTGCAGAATTTGATCCACTTGCAGATTGAGGGGAAAAAAATATATCGTTCTATTTAAAAAAAGCAAGTTGATTAGCCGTAACTATAGGAGCCCTTTAGCATATAATTTATACTAAACAATTATAATAACTCTCAATTTCTTCCGTATAAAAAAAATTTGCGATTTCCCTTCGCGTATAAGAAATAAGCATTAGGAGAAATAATCGAAACGTTTCAACCTATAATGATGACGAGTATTTGCACTATTAACGCGTGTCTCATATAAGAAATCGAGCCTTGTCACAACGTCATATTTTATAGCAGATAGAATTTTTTTTGCCACACTCCCGGTAAAACCCTCTCGTTGTCGATGATGACGATGGGGGCCTCCCCGCTGTGAACGTTCGCAACAGAAGTTTCCTGGAGGGTATACATTTAAAGGGGGTACTAGGATGCATGTATATGAGAGTGATTCCGCACGAAATTTTAACAATTTTTCGACGACCCTCTCACATTTTTTTCAAATTCAACTTCATTTACTTTAGTTCATTGTGACAAATTTTTTTATGACGATTAAATTTTTTTTTGCAATAAAACTTTGACTACGTGTCATAGATATTTTTTGGTGGGGCAATGAAGTAGCTCAAAAAATTTGTCACAATCAAATGCATAAATTTGTTGAATTTGAAGAAAATCTGAGAAGGTAAATTGTTAAAATTTCGTGGTGGAATCAGTCATATATCTGTCTCTATTCAGAGACACGCGTGGAGGGAGAAATAGCAGCTTTCAAGGATCTTTGTGTGGGTGTACCAACACGCGGCGGAACGACGCTCGGGGATTACGAACTGTCGAACCGCGTAATTTTGATGCGGCAACGCTCAAACAAATTAATGAATTAAGGATGAAGCGCTAAACGCAAACTATCCCTGATGTATTTATAACTCGTCACTATATTCATGAAATAACAATTGTTCGATTTTTTAAAAGCAACGCGATTGAGTTTGCAATCAGTAAAAATCAAACCAAATGTTTAACTGAAAAATAAAATTGTTGTTTGAATAAAAATTAACAAAGACTAAGAAATTAATTCATCATATTGAATTAGAAGAAAGAATATATCAAAAGGTTCGCAATGACTGAAAAGGTCTTGAAACTAATAAATTTTTTTTAAACTATTTGCACAATATTAATCAATTTTATTGACTCCGTACCTCCGTACCTCTATGTTAGACCACCCTGTCTTCATTATCGGACCACTCCTCCAATTATATTATATATATTATTATATTATTATTAATATTATATATTAAATAATGATTAATTATATATTAACCCCATCAATATACTATACAGCTATACGTTACGCACTGGCTAACATATATTATCTAATTTCCAGTATTGATACATTGAAGGAAAACAATATATAAACCCATGGGATATATTTATACATGCATATAACCGATCTCTGGATTGTTACGAGTATCCGAACGTAATGGAGCCCAAGTTGGCTGTGGATATATTCCTGGGGAGTAACAGGAAACAGGAAACAGTCAAGTTTCGGGAGTGAATTAGAAGAATTCTTTCTTCTAATTCACTTGACTTGACTGTTTGGGTTTGGGTTGGGTTTGGGTTCGCAATGACTGAAAAGGTCTTGAAACTAATAATTTTTTTTAAAACTATTTCCACAATATTAATCTCTACGTTAGACCACCCCTGTCTTCATTATTGGACCACTCCTCCAATTTTTGCGTATATTACGACGGTGGGGTTAATTATATATTAACCCCATCAATACACTATACAGCTATACGTTACGCACTGGCTAACATATATTATCTAATTTCCAGTATTGATACATTGAAGGAAAACAATATATAAACCCATGGGATATATTTATACATGCATATAACCGATCTCTGGATTGTTACGCGTATACGAACGTGTATCGGGGACTGTGATTTGGCGGACCCTCTCGACTCGACTTACGATTATTCAATTCATCGGCCTGTCAAAAACAGCAGTGCACGGCCAGGCTAACCTAGCTGTTTCTCTTCTCTCCTTACCCTTCTCACTCGCTCATTCTTTCGCTCTCTCTTATCCACACGCACACGCATACGCTCACGCTCGCACGCACACTTCTCCCTTCTCCCTATATTATTGCATTTGTCTCTCTTTTACTCTTTGGTCGATCTCGACCCACCCTCAACATTGCGAGCTCTCTCGTTACTTTCCTTCTCGCGCTCATTCGTAACTCTATCCTTGTTGGCACACACACACACACACACATATATATATATATATATATATATATATATATATATATATATATATATCACTCCATCCCTTTCAAAACTCGTCCTATTCGTCTCTATATTCGCAGCATCCTTTATTGTTCAACGCTTTCTATCCCTCTCTTACCATCAGCACCCTCGTTCCCTTGAAGCCTTGACACACTGCACCCTCTCTCACTATTGGGCTTCATCTATCATCAGTGTAGAAACCAGCGAGTCAGGAGGGGGGATATAGGGAGAGAGAAGCGGGGGTATAAACGATTAGGAGCAATACGTTGCGATAACTGCCTCTAATATCTCGGTCGTCGCTATGCTCCGGCAACACAAATTAGGCAAGCCTCCCGCGCACATATTCTCTCGTGGTTATATACGGACTCTATCTCGATGATATTATCCAGAATCTCTCTTCTCACTTTTCCTCTTCATATATATATATATATATATATAGGCGAAAAATCATATTATTTCTCTTGCACGTTTCTATTTCGTCATGGCGTAACCCTAATTGGCAGTGGATTGAGCACATTCTCGTATTTTGTTCAGTACGATGCTACTGCCAAATATTCCAGCTCTATTATATTATCGCCGACAATAGTCGTACAGTTCGATATACAATATACGAGGGTATTCCAGGCCAAATCTGTACACGTTTAACCCTCATCCCTTCCCGTTTTTATTGAAATATTTTTATATCGTTGTACAAGTAAACTTTATTATATCATGCCAGTTCGATATTTCGAGATTTATAAAAGGAACAAATTTATCAATAGTTACAGTAGTAGTAGTTCATAAAAGTTACAGTACAGTAAACGTAGTTACGAGTTCGTACTAGTACTAGTAGTACTAGTTAGTAGTTAGTTGTTCACAAAATTATTGAAATTAAAAAATGTTTCGATCCGAACGCATCGGAAGTGTGTCATTAAATTTCACACGGCACATTAATTGACCCTTTTTATAAAGAGCCCGAGCAGTTTACACGGTAGATAGTGGGTCAAAGGTCTCTTGGGACGGTGTCAAAATGCTCTTCTCATTTAGAATTATATAGATTTTGAGCTCGACACCATCTCAACTGCTGAAACTTTCAATTGCAAACGGATGGTCGACAGAGGTCCAATAATAAAACAAGGAACAAAAAACTACAAGTAAACTTTATTATATCATGCCAGTTCGATATTTCGAGATTTATAAAAGGAACAAATTTATCAATAGTTACAGTAGTAGTAGTTCATAAAAGTTACAGTACAGTAACTTCGTACAGTAAACGTAGTTACTAGTTCGTACTAGTACTAGTAGTACTAGTTAGTAGTTAGTTGTTCACAAAATTATTGAAATTAAAAAATGTTTCGATCCGAACGCATCGGAAGTGTGTCATTAAATTTCACACGGCACATTAATTGACCCTTTTTATAAAGAGCATGAGCAGTTTACACGGTAGATAGTGGGTCAAAGGTCTCTTGGGACGGTGTCAAAATGCTCTTCTCATTTAGAATTATATGGATCTTGAGCTCGACACCATCTCAACTGCTGAAACTTCCAATTGCAAATGGATGGTTGACAGAGGTCCAATAATAAAACAAGGGAAAAAAAACTACAAGTAAGCTTTGTTGCTTACTTGGAGCGATACCTCAAGTATTCTGGTGGGATCGTCCCTAAAAAACATTTGGTCCGAGGAAGATTTCGTTAATGGTGATGATGAAACTAAAAATGACACGAGCGACAAGCAACAAATGTGGATAAATGCTGATAAGGATTAAAAAAAAAAGCTAGTAATTGTGAAGTGTCAATGTCATAATACTAAAGCTATATGCCACGATATATGACACGACAAAAAGTATGAGCATCAGCGGAAAGGTCAAGAGAAACGAATATTGAAGGGAAAAATATGAGCAGAAGCGGTGGAGGCGGAGGACAGGCTCGAGGGTAAAATCAAAAGGTGTCGAGAACTTGGAAAAGCTTTTGCTGGCGGCTGTCGTAAGTTTCTATATGAACCCGCGCGCGAAAACCTGTTATGATCCGACGCGAAACAAACGATCAAAGCGTCACAGCTCGCCGGGAGGCGACCGGATGCGGACCGCAAAGCGTGAGAGAGAATCGTCAACCCTCCAAAAAGCCTGACCCACGAGCCCTCTGTGACGGAGATACTACCGGCATCGAGAATACGTCCTTCCTGACAGCCGTTCTTGTCACCTCAGAATTAGACTACAGATATATGTATATATGTATTGTACGGATACCACGAGATCCCACGATAGCATACCGGATATTATGCCGTTATTTCTACATATGCCATCTGTGTTGTTCTGCTGCTGAATTTTCACCAAAATCCCAAGGCACTTACCGTATACGGTCTAGCGGGGTCGAGCAGATTTTGTACGCTTTATTAGTACAGATTGTAGAGACTCGGCTGGTAGATTTTTTGGGGGAGTTTGTGGGACTGGTATGGACCACTGGAAACTGGAAACTATTGCGAAAAGATCGATGCTATCAAGCTCGATATAATAATTTTCATGCAGCCCTCGTGGAGAGAGTCGGCTGGTAGATTTTTTGGAGGAGTTAGTTGGACTGGTATGGACCACTGGAAACTGGAAACTATTGCGAAAAGATCGATGCTATCAAGCTCGATATAATAATTTTCATGCAGCCCTCGTGGAGAGAGTCGGCTGGTAGATTTTTTGGAGGAGTTAGTTGGACTGGTATCGACTCCTGGAAACTGGAAACTATTGCGAAAAGATCGATGCTATCAAGCTCGATATAATAATTTTCTTGCAACCCTCGTGGAGAGAGTCGGCTGGTAGATTTTTTGGATGAGTTAGTTGGTCTGGTATGGACCACTGGAAAGTGGAAACTATTGCGAAAAGATCGATGATATCAAGCTCGATATAATAATTTTCTTGCAGCCCTCGTGGAGAGAGTCTGCTGGTAGATTTTTCGGAGGAGTTAGTTGGACTGGTATCGACTCCTGGAAACTGGAAACTATTGCGAAAAGATCGATGCTATCAAACTCGATATAATAATTTTCTTGCAGCCCTCGTGGTTCCAGACATCCCTACTCTACGTATTTTCATATCAAACTATCTCATTCCGGGAATATTTTTCTTCTATTTTTCTGTCCAGTGGGGTCGAGCAGATTTTGTACGGTTTATTAGTACAGATTGTAGAGACTCGGTTGGTAGATTTTTTGGATGAGTTAGTTGGTCTGGTATGGACCACTGGAAAGTGGAAACTATTGCGAAAAGATCGGTGCTATCAAGCTCGATATAATAATTTCCTTGCAGCCCTCGTGGAGAGAGTCTGCTGGTAGATTTTTTGGAGGAGTTAGTTGGACTGGTATGGACCACTGGAAACTGGAAATTATTGCGAAAAGATCGATGCTATCAAACTCGATATAATAATTTTCTTGCAGCCCTCGTGGTTCCCTGTTCTACGTATTTTCATATCAAACTATCTCATTCCGGGAATATTTTTCTTCATGGGATCCTCGCAATAAATACAATGTTGTTGCTTAACTGTTTTCTTCGCCAGATATTTGTTTTCGATAAAAAAAATCACACGGTTTGACACGAAGAAAGAAAAATATATAAATAAATTTGTAGTTGGGCGATTCCAACATATTAGATCTTTGTATGATTAATAATACGATAATTAATATGATTTATCGGAGAGAAGAGAAATTTGAGAGACGCATAGCGCGTGTGACGTAATATTAATTAACACGGACCCTTCAACTCTCTCACGGTTTCTCCCTCACACACCTGACCCCAAATTTCCCATTAGCCTACAATGTTCTCCGCTCTCCCTCGCTTCCTCCGCTCTCCATTTCTCTATATCACAGCATCCACGGTGCGCTCTCCGGCATTTACCATTCCCTGCGTATGCTATTGCCAGATTCCTGAGAGAGGTGGAGAAATGAGAGCGTAGGACGCGTTAGTTGAGCCGCTACCACTGGTTTCAAGTGTCACAATACACGTTTGCAAACACACACAACATACACGTACACGTATCCTGCAGCGAGAGTGCGGAAACTGGAAAGGAATCGTGGTGTCGGATCGCTCTCTCGCACGCGCGCCTCCACTAATCCCGTAATCTACTAGCAAGCAGTAGCAGAAACAGCCAAGCAGATAGAGTACTCAAATTTGCTATTATATGTATATACAAGCCCAGCAAGGTTCTCTGTATTTCTCGTTATTATATGCCGCAGAGAGCACGGAAGGTAATTCTTACGCGCCCAAGATATTCGTCGTCGCGTGGAAAACGCTCCAACCCTACGAATCGCCGCTATGTATAAGACGCGGAATTGGAGGGAAGATGGGCTCAAATGGCCCCCTGCTGGGATAATCACAGAAACGGCGAGACGCTGGGGAAAATGAGGCAGTTGCATAGATCCTGAAAAAATCGATATATCGGAAGAACCTTTTTTAGGATCTTTTCATTACCGCAAGAATAAGAATAACCGATGGCTAAAGTTGGATCAACGCACCTCAATTGACTTATCTCACGATTCTTTCACCTCCCGAGAAGTGTAGTCAAAACTACCCGAATAACACATCATATCGTGATGATACGTACGATGTACAGTTTTCGAGACAGATATTTTTCAAATTCATAAATTGTGTAAGCATGAAAAATTCATAGCTCCGAAAACTTCGCGCTGCATCGATGAATACTGTACAAACTTGATAGTAACTTAACTTAATTTAATAATAGTCAACATAATAACAATAATATTACATTTTATGCATATTCGACGAATTAATGAAAAAATCAAAAAAAATCTTTATAAATAATCATTCTTTTTATAAACGAAAAGAGAAACTTAAGGATTCGTTTAAAGCAAAAAAGTGAAAATATGAAATCTTCAAAGTGTAAGGAAATAATCGAATATTATATTTTATTTGCCACGAAATCGTATCGTGTAGTAAATTTTATGGAATTCGTCGAAAATTTAAGTATCTATCATATTTATTTCCACTTTGAATTGAGTCGAACAAGCCGAATATTCGTCGCAAGGGGGAAAACTTCTAGCTTCAAGCGAGAATCGGATTTCTCTCTTCGTGCACTTTACTCAACTGAGTATAAATGCTTGTCTTGGTCTCACTTTCTCTTATATGTATAGGATATATACTTGATGTTATCGCCCCCTTCCTCCCTCCAACCGGTCTATTCAGTACACGGGTGGACTTTTTCTCACTTTTCTCGGTTTCTTTATCCCGAAACAAAGCAATCCCACGTCTATGACTCGTATATATATATATGGGTTATAGACGCGGTATACCTTTTTCTCGCTCTGATAATAGACGGCGACAGATTTCTTTGCTTCAATTCTTACGCGCGGCTGCGAGGTGACAATTTATTTACCAGTATACAGTATTTCTCCTCACCGACGAAAAATATACTCACCCTCGCTCGATAAGTCTTTTTCGCGCGCCAGCGTGAGGCAAACACAGTGCACTTCCCACGATTTCTTGTAATGCGTTGAATAATAAATTTTTGGACCTTTACTAATTTTTTTCACACCCATCAGACATGTCCCATCGTCTCTCGATTTATATCTGAAAACAAATGACGAAAAGAAAATATATTTGGTGTACCAAGACCGATCATGAAAATTTGTTTGATCGATTATAAAAAATTCACGATGTACGGTAATTGAGTCTGAGTGAAAAAAAATTCTGTCCTATATTGCTTGGGGTGAATTAATGTTCTCATTCGTGTCATGTGTATGTCTAGTTTTAAAGGCAATTGTTATTATAATAAGAATCGGAGGTGTTATTATAATAACAGTTTGTAGGAATCTAGGATAGATTTCTACAATACCGACGTTCTAGACGCCCGAGACATGGTAGATTTCTTCCACGCTTCTTTAAACTTCAGAATTTAAATACTTTTCGTATCAGCTAGTAGCAATTGGTAAAATTTTCAAGTGTATTCAATCGATGGCCTTAATTAGGAACTGATTGATCAAAAATATTGGTTAACTTTGATGGTCATAAAATTACAATTACACTTTGTTTTGCAGTTATTATTTCCACATCTCTATTCGTAATGAATCTTTAAACGTTTGTATTATTTCATGAACCTAACTCTGCGGTATCGATGGGAACTATAATTGGGATACTTTGTATACTAGTTGCGTCTATTTTCAATGGAAAATAAAATAAACGTGTAGGAGGAAGAGGGGTGACTAACAAAGTCGATTTCACGCCCGATTCGACGCTTTCAAAGCGTCCGTATTACGGCAGCGTATATAGTAGACGAGAAATATGGCAGTTAAGTGACGCCCGGAGTCCTACCTCAAGTTTAGGGTGAAAATCCAGATACTGTATAGTCAAACACACATAATACAGCAGCAGACAAAGCAGGCAATGTGTATATATATGTGTGTACATGCATATATGTGTGCTTATATGTACGAGTATAAGAAGAGCGCGTGCTTTCCAGTGACGGGGGCTCCACGTGCGATATCCTGTATATAATACGAAGAAGCGTCATGTGCTTATAACTGCCGCCCTATCGGTGTAATATTATTATATTGTCCCACAGGACGTGTAGCCACACTCATCTCGTTTCATCCCCACCCCGCTCTCCACGACAATCTCGGGCCTTTTTTTTTCTTTCAATCATCCAATTTTTCAACTCAGGGGAAGCATTTTTTCATTTGACGTTGTGGATGAGATGAAGGATAGATAACGGTTATTAACAATATTCAAATAATTATTATAAATATTTCTGTCAATCGTACTTGTATATATTCATAGAACTCGATATTTTTTGGAAACCTTTGGAAAATGGTTCATCAACATATAAAGTTGTACGTCTTCGGGATTAGTTTGTACACTACTTCATACACACAGTTTGTATATATGTAAGTGAACAAGTATAACTACCCCTAAATAATCTCTTACATCGTCACTTTTTTTTTCCTCAATATTTTATATTTAATTTCTCTGAATTATATGGAGACTCCAATGCTATTCACGACTAAACTAAATCGTCAAGAATTTCCACTCGAACGACTGGATGCATTTTGTTTTATTCACAAATTCCACTCGACTGGCTGGGCCACGAGGCGTTGGTCCACGGAAATCCCCCGTGAATCCCTGCCGACGGCCCGCATCTAATATTCTTTTAGCCACTCCTCGGCAATTAATTAATTTTTTCTTAAGTTTTCGTTCACCATCCAATAAACTCAGACGTTTTATTCACGTCTAAAATTAATATCCAAAACACTGACGAATCTAAATTTAACATCTGAAAGTCTCACCAATCTGTGTTCCAGCTTCGTACTGTACGTATAATTGATCTTCCTCTCTTAATTTCTCGTACAATTCTATCAGGATCCATCAGCTTTAATTAATATTCGACGCTGTAGATTTATCAAACGAGAAATCTTTTTTGTTTTCTTTGGTCAACGACTTATTCAATTACTCGCTATTATTTTATATCGTGTTAATTCGTATCAAGTGTTATAATGCCACTCTATAGTGCTCGGAAAAGCAGCCTAATTTTGACAATTTTTTGTGGGAATATAGTGAATGGAATTCAAAATCTGTTTAAAAGCCTTTATTGTACATACTTTGAAGTGTATCGACAAATTATTATTATTTTTTTTACAAAATGGCTGTGCCAGAGCTTATCCAGAGCTTTCTGTGGCCGGAAAAATTTCTCCTCCAATTTTTGACCTGGAATGAAAAACCAAACATTTCAGAGTTTTATATACGATAAGCCAATTTTTTAAATTTTAAATTTCCATACGTACTTTATCCCCAGCTTAATATTACACAGACCATTACATTTTTTGGTTTTTCATTCCAGGACGTATCTGAGGATGTATCAGTCTTGGAAAACCAGGACTCGCATCAACTCACACTACGCAAACGTTATTTTTGTACTTTCTAAAATATTCACAGTACATCGGAGCAAAAAAATGCGAAACAAATCTCGTTCTACGACACGAAGATTTCTCTATGAGACAAATGACAACCAGACGACTAGCTGAACAAGTTTTATTGTATCGAATTAAAGAGGTGAATGAATAGATCGTATATAAATGACTTATTATTACTACACTTAAATAATTCGTACAATTACAATCCACATTAATAAAAACACTTTTTATAATCATACCTTCGATTTTTCTAATTCCCATCTGATCAGCACACTTTATCCCTAGCTTATATTACACAGACCACTAAATATTTTGGTTTTTCATTCCAGGACGTATCTGAGGATATATCAGTCTTGGAAAACCAGGACTCGCAACAACTCAGACAACGCAAACGTTATTTTTGTACTTTCTAAAATATTCACAGTACATCGGAGCAAAAAAATGCGAAACAAATCTCGTTCTACGACACGAAGGTTTCTCTATGAGACAAATGACAACCAGACGACTAGCTGAACAAGTTTTATTGTATCGAATTAAAGAGGTGAATAAATAGATCGTATATAAATGACTTATTATTACTACACTTAAATAATTCGTACAATTACAATCCACATTAATAAAAACACTTTTTATAATCATACCTTCGATTTTTCTAATTCCCATCTGATCAGCACACTTTATCCCCAGCTTATATTACACAGACCACTAAATATTTTGGTTTTTCATTCCAGGACGTATCTGAGGATGTATCAGTCTTGGAAAACCAGGACTCGCATCAACTCAGACAACGCAAACGTTATTTTTGTACTTTCTAAAATATTCACAGTACATCGGAGCAAAAAAATGCGAAACAAATCTCGTTCTACGACACGAAGATTTCTCTATGAGACAAATGACAACCAGACGACTAGCTGAACAAGTTTTATTGTATCGAATTAAAGAGGTGAATAAATAGATCGTATATAAATGACTTATTATTACTACACTTAAATAATTCGTACAATTACAATCCACATTAATAAAAACACTTTTTATAATCATACCTTCCATTTTTCTAATTCCCGTCTGATCAGCACGTTTTCATTTCTACTGCAAAAAAAAAACCATTGTGTAGACACAGGCATACTGTATACGGACGTGATCATTTCATATCAGTTTCTCAAAGAGAAATGAATAATTAGTATATTCGCACCGAGTGGTCGGATAAAACGAATCGTTTTCGCCAGTAGCACAGCCTCTCAGTTATAACGTTCATCTCCTTTCATTCTCTACTTATACACCCGCAGAGCTTTCCGTAAATTTCTATAAACGTAGTAGAGAACAAGCTCGGAGAGAGGGAGAGAGAGAGAGAGTGAGCGAGTGAGGGGTTGGAGGATGGAAAAAAAGGAATGAGAAGTACACCAGCAGAGAATTGCAGAGAGCAAATCTCTGGCGTCTCCCACTCCTTCTCTCTCTCTCTCTCTCGCTCTCTCTCCCTCCCTCTCTTACGCTGGCTCTTATAATAATTCCCGATTTATCCCAGCGGAGCAAGAGCAGCGGCGGCAGCAGCAGCTCGTGCGCACCGATGTTCATTTCATTATTTTTATTCTCCCTCCACCCTCGTTTCACCCTCCCTTCAACCTTTTATCCAGTCTTTTTTCCCATTCCTGGAAGGCTAAAATCGGGAACGGAGCATACACTCGCACACATACACATCTCCTCCTTCGTTTTTTTTTTATCTTTGTCTTTCTTCCTCACACTCACCGGCCCGAGTCGTATACGCTGTGCGCGTTCCGGCCTTGCCAGCAGCAGCAGCAGCAGCAGCACACCGAGAGGGTGATAAGTCGTGTGACGTCGACGAGGTCGGTGATTTTGAAGGTAGGCGTGGTCGCGAGTTTCCTACCCCTTCACCATCCTTTCAACCCCAACCACCCGCGACAGGGTTCGGGGCAACGGATAACAGGAGGGCGACTCGCGAAACGTTCCACCGTTGGCTGGATCACCCTTCGAGACTCTCTCGCGCCTCTCCGGCCCTTTACATTAGTATTTGTGCCTCCGTATACGAACGCGTTCCCGACTCTATTTATTATGTATATATATATATATATATATATATATATATATATATGTATATATATATTTATATATATATATGTGTACATATATATGTATATATGTATATATATATATTTATGTGTGTGTGTGTGAACCTATCAACCCCGTCTCTGTACCAATATCTCTCTGTGTACATCTATACATATTTGTATGCATACTTTAGAAAGGTGTTTGCTCGCTCCCTAATTTTTCAGGGTTTTTGACGGAATTTGACGAGTTTTTCGAGAAGAGAGGCAAGCACGTCAACAGCACAAAGGAAAATGCATATGGAATGATAAACCAGCTCTAAATATCGAATTAATTTTTTTCATCTTTTGGCTTTGGCAACGAAATTTTAATTATTTACGTTAATGCTCGAATATGTGCCGAAATTATCTTCTTTCGTTTGAATTAGATGAATGGATTAGAATTAGAGGAAAGACTCTTAGGACTCTTTGGATTAGAATTAGAGAAAAGGTAGCCCAAAAAGTATCCATCTTTCACTCTTCTGCAACGCATTGAATCTCAATTGTTATTCTATATAAATAAAACAGTATTAAAGGGCTCTGCATTAAACGAGAATTGGGGAGGGGGTGGCATTTCTATACTAATTACGATACGAAAGTGGTGGATAATAACGTTAAAAGAGGAGTCAACCCTTATTAAATTATTTTACGACATTGCTCGTATGGGTGTATAAATTTGAATATTTTAGATGATGAAAATAATCATTTATTATTAATAAATAATTATTAGTTTACTCGAAACGCTAACACTGTAATATTTTATTCAGATATACACGTGTCGATTCTACTCACTCTGTTTGTGGCCGACTTTACTAATCTACATTACATAAGGGGGTGTAGCATCGTTTGGATGCCCATCTCCTTTTTTTAAGTGGTAATAATTGGTAATACGGTAATTTTTTTATTACACCTTCCCCTCTTTCCCAGTTGCGCTTTTACGACTGAAAGTATAACTGACAAGCGATGGAAGTAATATATATATATATATGTTGCAAATCCACGGAAATCATATGGATGTCTGAGCGCCTCATTATAAACCCAAAATTATTATACGATTCGTAGTCGCACGCCTGGCAATAATTTATTCCCGGTGCACCGTACACAAATTCACGTTAAACTCTATATCTCTATATATTCATAAATGCGATGTATGTCATGCCGTATATAAATGTATACGAAGGTGAAGGTTTACTATACATGAATATTAGGATAACGCACTTTGGCCATTCTCTTGCCCAAACGCCATTAATTTAATTATCTCTTGGAACATTTCCGACGGAAGTGGACGTGTGTATGTCACCTTCCGCCGTGTGCCGATGTTTCCACCTCCCACACTAGCGAATATACCTATGATCCTCATTCGTTCGCTTTACACATCGGAAATGAAGATAATTATGGCGATAAAAAATTAATAATCCAGTACACATAGTCGACCATAGACGAGGGATGTTTTGATGAAATTAAGTCATCGAAGTACGTCACTGATTTTATCCTGAATGTTGAACATCTCTAAGAATGATTTATTCGAAAATTTGCGAGGTTATGTTTATGTTGACCTTTCACCCTGCCTTAATAACCGAAGAGTTAAATTTCTCCCTGCGAGACCAAATGTAGCTCGAAGAACGCTCAAAGGATCTATAACTATAGACTACAATCGTTATACTCAATAATTATATAGAGAATTTCCCTAACCTCCCTAATTAGGGAGAACCTCCCTAATTTAGGTATTTATCAGTCGAACTTTTATAATGGAAGTGATATTTTCATCCCCTATCGATACACCTACTTAAAGCAAAAATATTTACCGAAATACAAAACAATATTTATAAATTTTTACCTCAAGCATTATGAAAATGATCAAATATTATAAAATCTTTAAGTCCATTCAACAATGCTTGTTATTGCATAAAAATTATTGAATATATCTCAATGATCTACTGTTTCAACTAATTTCATTGAACTTGCATTCCTTTACGAAAATTCGGCAATTATTATAATGTAGAATTACTTATAGCATTGAAGACATAAATAATATTAACGATCAACAAGTGTCACTGCTGCAATGGGGCTAGAATCACCAAACATAACATACAATGGCGACAACGATGGCCTGAAGGAAATCAAAATCGGAATTTTCGATCGTCGTTGAATTAGCGTCATAAAAACATATATTTGTGTAATATAGTGTATTGGACAATACTTTTGCAATGCTTTAACTCACCATGTACAGGAAAATGAGGAAAAAAGAAAATGCGATGGTGTTATACCGACCTATAGTCGGCTAAACTGCCCACGTATTACATAAACTGTAGGGTTAGAGTTGGAGATAATAAAGTTGATAGGGGTGTAGAAAATAGTCTAGAGGCCTCGCGTCTATATATATGTCCACAGATACATGCATACAAACATACATTCATACCTATATATATATATATATATATATATATATATATATATATATATATATATATATATATCTAGCCAGAACTGGTTATAATGTGTATAACACAGCTCTAGCCACGGTTCAGCTGTCGAGGGTATTGCAGAACGAAGCAGGGGTGTGGGCGTGGCCCGTTTTCCTCGCTGTTAGCCCGCGCCGATTGGCCAACGCAAGGGTTGGCTTCTCCAAATAAAATCCAATCGTTGAGACCAAAGGAATGCGATCTCCGCAGCTTTTTTCTCCCTCTACGATTCTTCGTAGGTAACGTCACAGCCGGGAAAACACCCCTCTGTGCACTCCGCGTCCTCTGCCCTGGATGATCGAGGCAGACCCTGGCTTGCACCAGCCATCTCTATCTATTTTGTTTCTTTGCTTAAATCAAGCTTTTTCTTCGCTATATCCATGATTCCAACGTCCATTTTTGTCTCGCGACTTTTTTCGATCTCACCCGGCTATCAACTCGCCTCCCACCCCTTTCCTTTCTCACAAAAGTGCAATCTTACTACCCTGATATTGTTTCTATCAGGCCATCATCCCCCGCTGAAGGTTCGTTGCGTGTGCGTGTGCGCGTGCTCGTGTGTCCATGGAGAGGAAGTTCCGTTTATCACGCTGAAGTATGATTTTATTACAGCATAAGCGTGATACCCGACAGGGAGGGCCCAGACAAACCCTCAATTGTTCGGCTTATAGTTTGCATTATCTCACCTAGATACGTGAAGAATAGTGGGGCGACGAGGGAGTGAGTCCGGGAAGAAGGTGGTGGTAGAAACATGACTGGGCTAAGTTACAGGGGAGGGGAATAAGCAGCGGGTACGGGCTGTCTCCCCTTCCCATTCAAGGGGGTTGGTTTTCGTACACGGGGCGGCTCACGAGATTCTATGACGATATGCAACCCAACCCGCTGCTATAGTACACCACACCACTGCCGTTATGCTTTTGCGGTGTAGGCTCTCGGGTATTCGAGGGTTGAGCATGATGCTCACGAGCATTTTGCGCGACTCTGCATCCCTCTCTTCATTCTCTTGCCCGATTTTCACTCGACAATTCCTCGGACGAATCGTTGTCCCTGCATTGTGATCAGGACCGCGTGGCTCTTGGAGCCCCTGTGTTGCCGCGCAACGACGATTAGTTCGTAGTGTACCGTCGTAAACTAACGTCGTCGTTGACATTCCCAACGAGGGATTTTAACCGATCTTACATTGACTGAAAATCGTGAAATATGCGAAAGGCCTGAGCCACGAGTACGTATGGCTAGTGAAATCGTGCGCGTGGCTTTCGTGTCAACTCGGCGATTCGTTATTGCGTGATAAGCATTATGAAGTGATATCGTACATTTGTTTCTGTACGAAAAAAAGAGTTGTATGAATATTGTGCGATGCTATTTTCAAAAAAGAAATGACAGTTAACAAGGAAAGTTGGGTAGATTTGTGCCGGGATAAAAATCTGGTGCAAGGCGGATAAAATTACAAACGTTTCGCGGCCTTTTGTTACCATATTTTCCATTACAGTCCAGCGGGATAATGGCACTGGTACAGTGACAGAGAGAATAAAAATGCGGTACAGTGGTGTCATTTTGAGAGTCAATAATTATGTTTTTAGGTAGGTAAGATTCCAACTCCGAACACAAAAATGATTGGAACCGATCTCTTGTGGTAATCATACCACCGTCGATATCAGATTAATCTGATAGTGAGTGGGTCAACCTGATTTCGATTAATAGGCGCGTCATACTTTTTTGCCGAAGGGGAAAGATCATCGATATGTATCCTTCGCCGGCGGCGATGTTAAAGAATCTTCATGAACATGCTGCCTCCAATTTTCTCATGGAAAATTTGCTTCAGAGTAAATCTACACCACGTACGGACTTCAGTCTGAGATTGAATCTGGCTGCCAGCCTGGTGGCCTGCCAGCGTGAGAAGGGGCTGTCAGCCGAGTACCTTAGACTTGAGAGGGACATGATGATGATCGCTAACAGTGATTCTGGGAACATGGAACAACTGAGACAACAGCAGCAGCAGCATCATCATCTTCATCACCAACAGCATCATCATCAGCAACAGCAGCAGCAGCAGCAGCAGCAACAACAGGATGTCGAGAGTTCAGGCAGAGCTTCGGTTGAGAGTGTCGTGGGTGGAGGTCAGCTGGAAGTACACGGTATCGAGGAACATTCCCAGCAATTAACAATGAGGGGTCACACGATTGCCGGAAGTACCTGCGTCGACAGCCAAGAAGCATGTTCAGATGCTTTGGATGAACGTTTTCTTTTGAAACGTTCATCGAGTGGTGAAATTTATGTGGACACAAAGAGGTTCAAGAGGCATAACGATATGCTGATCAACAGGCTTGACCTGGTAAGGCCAACGATCGAAAGAACCGACAACCGTTCGAATTCGGCAGCGGAATCGGCAAACTCCCTGGACGAACTCGATCAGACATCTGGTGGTGACCACGAGATCGAACTACCGCCGGACCATAAACGTCACGAGTCAATTGCCTCGGGCCAGGCAGACATAAGAGCCACCTCGTGCTGGATCAGTGATCCCATCCACGCCAGATTGGCTGATTTCGGGACCGCAAGAGTAAACGGTCACATTAACGTCGTTGTCGAGGATACTCTTCGACATCAACAAAATGGAAGAGCGAGCAAGATATACGGAATGAAGATCGAGGATAGCAGAATAGGCGGTGAGGAGACGTGCGCATGCGGTGATGAACCATGTAATGGTGCGGAAGACTGTAACAGCCGTAGGATTCAGGAGAAGGAGAATCCTGAGCTTAAATTTAGCGTCAGGCGGATATTAGGCGATGATTACAACAGAAGACCGAACCCTGGTAATAATTATATGTGTTTCATACATATACATATATTTTTAATCCTGTCGCGTCCTAAGCCATGACCAGCCGTCACATCTAAGATCAATCTCAATTAATGCGAAACTTTTTCACCCATATCGTTGTGCCTAAGACACAACGTCAACGTGGCAATGTAAAACCCCATATTTTCATAGGCATTAACCAAAAGTTAGGTTTCCACCTATACCGTGCCAAACTTTTTCACCCATATCGTGCCTAAGCCACAACGTGAAAGTGGCAATTTAAAACCCCATATTTTCATAGGCATTAACCAAAAGTTAGGTTTCCACCCATACCGTGCCAAACTTTTTCACCCATATCGTGCCTAAGACACAACGTGAAAGTGGCAATTTAAAACCCCATATTTTCATAGGCATTAACCAAAAGTTAGGTTTCCACCCATACCGTGCCAAACTTTTTCACCCATATCGTGCCTAAGACACAACGTGAAAGTGGCAATTTAAAACCCATATTTTCATAGGCATTAACCAAAAGTTGGGTTTCCACCCATACCGTGCCAAACTTTTTCACCCATATCGTGCCTAAGACACAACGTGAAAGTGGCAATTTAAAACCCCATATTTTCATAGGCATTAACCAAAAGTTGGGTTTCCACCCATACCGTGCCAAACTTTTTCACCCATATCGTGCCTAAGACACAACGTGAAAGTGGCAATTTAAAACCCCATATTTTCATAGGCATTAACCAAAAGTTGGGTTTCCACCCATACCGTGCCAAACTTTTTCACCCATATCGTGCCTAAGACACAACGTGAAAGTGGCAATTTAAAACCCCATATTTTCATAGGCATTAACCAAAAGTTGGGTTTCCACCCATACCGTGCCAAACTTTTTCACCCATATCGTGCCTAAGACACAACGTGAAAGTGGCAATTTAAAACCCCATATTTTCATAGGCATTAACCAAAAGTTGGGTTTCCACCCATACCGTGCCAAACTTTTTCACCCATATCGTGCCTAAGACACAACGTGAAAGTGGCAATTTAAAACCCCATATTTTCATAGGCATTAACCAAAAGTTGGGTTTCCACCCATACCGTGCCAAACTTTTTCACCCATATCGTGCCTAAGACACAACGTGAAAGTGGCAATTTAAAACCCCATATTTTCATAGGCATTAACCAAAAGTTGGGTTTCCACCCATACCGTGCCAAACTTTTTCACCCATATCGTGCCTAAGACACAACGTGAAAGTGGCAATTTAAAACCCCATATTTTCATAGGCATTAACCAAAAGTTGGGTTTCCACCCATACCGTGCCAAACTTTTTCACCCATATCGTGCCTAAGACACAACGTGAAAGTGGCAATTTAAAACCCCATATTTTCATAGGCATTAACCAAAAGTTGGGTTTCCACCCATACCGTGCCAAACTTTTTCACCCATATCGTGCCTAAGACACAACGTGAAAGTGGCAATTTAAAACCCCATATTTTCATAGGCATTAACCAAAAGTTGGGTTTCCACCCATACCGTGCCAAACTTTTTCACCCATATCGTGCCTAAGACACAACGTGAAAGTGGCAATTTAAAACCCCATATTTTCATAGGCATTAACCAAAAGTTAGGTTTCCACCTATACCGTGCCAAACTTTTTCACCCATATCGTGCCTAAGACACAACGTGAAAGTGGCAATTTAAAACCCCATATTTTCATAGGCATTAACCAAAAGTTGGGTTTCCACCCATACCGTGCCAAACTTTTTCACCCATATCGTGCCTAAGACACAACGTGAAAGTGGCAATTTAAAACCCCATATTTTCATAGGCATTAACCAAAAGTTAGGTTTCCACCCATACCGTGCCAAACTTTTTCACCCATATCGTGCCTAAGACACAACGTGAAAGTGGCAATTTAAAACCCCATGTTTTCATAGGCATTGACCAAAAATTAGGTGTAACTGTCATCATGAGTTACGATATGTGGGAATCATCAACATTTGACAATCATATTCGTATTACTGATCCTCTCGAGTCGTGAGATTCCGAATTCGCGGTTCTAGAAGATCGGATGATATAGGAGAGAATTTAGTCAATGCAACATTTATGTATAAATCCAAACTAGTGGATAAATATTTTTTGGTGTTTAAAAAAGTGAAAAGGGACGCATAATATCGTCTGAAATAATATCTCTTGTGTCTGAATCAGATGTTAAGTAATTTATCAAATCTCTAAAGAAAATTGCTGTCTGGAAGCGCGTATAATCAATTTTTGATATAAATTTCTTATCATTAATCAGACTTCTAATCGAAATAGTCGGATATTCGGAGATTTGGTCTTCTTAATAATTTTTATGCTTGGTGCATATTACATGCTCGTTCGTTATTTTCCAGGCTTTGAACGGAGGAATCAAGTGTCAATCAAGTTTATCAATACAGGAATACTCAATTTAAAGAGCCCACTGCCGTTTATTTTCAAGATACAGTTCAAACAGACATATTTTATACGTATATTGTTGATCCATTCGCATTTTAAATCTTCATTAAGCTGTCAGATTTCTTCACATTAGAGAACATAAATTAATATAGATAAATATTTTTCGTCGTTAATAATCACAGAAGAGTTTCATCATCTTTGCGATTAATGGTCCTCTCAGAGTTTGGCAGCAATTTTTTCAAATAAAAGGTTATTAACCCTGGGACGATATAGACTTATTTTGTTAATCTTCTAACCTTTGACTGAGGTGAATATAAATCGACCCTTCACTTTTTTGTATAATATCGTTCCTGCATAAATGAAGGACCTTAATAGTATATATGAATTTCTTTATTTTTTAACCCATTCGAGACCGATTGCACACCGTGTGTGCAATTGATTTCCGAGGCTATAAGACCGGTTGCACCCCGTGTGTGCAATAATTAAATATGAACACTATAAAGAAAAGAAAAAAAAATCGCTCCTGGGGTTCGAAAAAAATCGCCGTCTCGAATGGGTTAATAAGGAAGAGAATAATTAGTTTAATTTCATTGGATTTTAGAAGACTGAAAAATTCAGAAAATTCATCGAAAAACGTTTTTTTTTTTTTTTTCAAAATTCGTCTAGGGTGTATATCCACCCCTGTTTAGCGTTATAGGGTTAATTAATACTCCCGCATACAAGGACAAATGATAGTTGAGACACCGAGGTATTATGATAAATGTGCCCATATAATAAACGTTAATACTGTAGAGAAAGTGATACTAGCTTCATGGTCTCGCTCAACGAGCGTTCATACTGGTTATATAGGGGGCTTTTCGAGTTAAAACAAAGCTCACTACAAATCAGTGTCGGTGGCAGACTTCGGCTCCGCTCGACGCTTCTCTCCTTGCTCTCCCTAAATCTCATCCACACACCCTCAAGAAGAGTCACAACGTGCGTGCGGGGTAGCGAGAATCAGAGAGAGAGAAATCCACAGATCCACACACACACACACACACACACACAGAGCATACGTAACACGCATACAATACAATGGTGAGAAGCAACGGCGTCAGCTGGTCCGCCACTTAGCTTCACCCCAATATTAAGCCCTTAGGATTGGTGCCTATAATATTAGACAAGCAGTAGAATGACGTATAGAATCTCCCTCGCCTTTTCCTCTTATGTGAATCCTTCGCGGACTCCACTTCTGTATTCTTTTCGTTCTCTCGTTTTTTTTTTCTCGCTAGCCACAAGCTTTTACGATCTCTCTATTGACCGTCGAAACTAATTTACCGTCAATTGCAGACTCTTCCGGTGTGTCCAAATTTTATTGATAACTAAAATTCTCATGAGAATAGGCCCGGAGGACCTATTTGTCCTTTATTCGCATCAGAAAGTACGTAGAAATTTATTTTATCAGGTTTCCCCTATTGAACAATGTTTGTCGCCCAGACATTCATCCTAGTAGATTTTTTACAAAAACCATTTTTTTCAAAAACCATTTTTTCCCCATTCAACCGAGGTACCCCACCTCTAAAATGCATTTTTTTTATTGTACGTGCAACGTGCATCATCAAAAAAAATATGTGGAGATTTATCTCACTCTCAATACTCACTAGACTGGACAATTTTTGTCGTCAGAAAAATGAAACCAATTTTTTTATTCATAAACCGTGTTTTCCCCATTTTACGTCGTGTTTACTACCATTTGGGTTATTTTATTTATTTAACCTACACCATTGGACAGTTTGTTAATATTTATTCGATAAGAATAGTCGCCAGTTGGAAAATTTTCCTCTGTAATTGGGTACAGAGTGCCGTCCCGACATGATACCAATTAAGTAGTTCGTATTTGTGACTCGAGAAGCCACCACATTCGCTTCGTCTGTTTAGCCCTCTGAAACTGACTTTGAGCCCGCTTAAGCGAGCGCACCGGCCACATTGCGCCTTCTTCGCATGCTTGAAAAGACGCGATTTCAAGGGGGGTAGGGACAAAAAAGAATTTTTCATGCTTTTGTGTATTGTTGACAGCTCAACTTTATTATTACGTTGTTACGTTAATTTTTTCCTTCATTTATAAATTTGATGTCGTAGATAATCGGGGATAAATGAAAATAAAGTGATGATGGTTTTTTTAGTATTAAAGTATTTAGAAACTAAATACTTTTTAGTGACAAAATATATAGTGCACGAGTTGGTTTTATGCATTATAGATTTTTTACTGTTTTTTTTTTCTTAGACTTCATCTCTTCATTGTATATATTTTGCCCATTCAAACTGAACCATTCAACTGGACCCATTCAACCCATTCAACTGAATTTACAATGTCGAGATTTTGTGAAATAATTGCACGAAAAAAGTGATTGGCAACAAATTCGAAATTCATCGACGTGGTAGTCCTACGATTTCCGCCCATGGAAATGCACAGTGGAGAGTGCGAACTCTCCACAGCGTTATCACCCATTCCCCCAAGCCCATCTCACTGATAAGCCCGATTCCATATATCTATATATATATATATATATATACGCAATCCGCGACGAATTGACCCACCAACCCCAGGATTCTCTATCTCTCTTTTTCTAGCTGCACCCGTTTATACGTCATGTCGAGATGTTGTGAAATAATTGCACGAAAAAGTGATTGGCAACAAATTCGAAATTCATCGACATGGTAGTCCTGCTGTCGGAACTGCATGGCGTTGCTGCCATTGGTGCATATACACAGACATATTGTGCCGGTGCACCGGTACAAATAGAGATGCATCACCGACACCGGTTGCAGAATTTTCTCTCCTCTCCTCTCAAGCTCCGTCAGCCGGATGCCCCATGGCAACGGAATGAAATTTCGGCATCGCACTCGATATATTCTCCTTCTCTTTTTTTTTTTTCTCTCTGCGGGTGATTTTTTTTCTTCATTTTTCGTTAGGGAGAGACACGTATCAAAATTTGTTCGATCCATAAACGACACTCTTGCTGTAATAAATTGCTACGAGCAATAAAATTAATAATAAAAAATTAATTAATAAAAATTGATACAAACATGAAAATACAATTACGTTGCGTAAATGAAATAATTTAATAATACCAATTTTCTTGACTATACTATATATTATGTATACTTAAATTATTATGTGAATCAAATTTACAAAGCAATCGATATACTCGATTTTCATAATTCCGAATACTTTTGTGTACATGTAGTCGTCCCTGTATTGCAATTCAATGCAAACACAAACGTGTATTCGAGCACGATTGGTGCACCCGATGATTATTATCACAGTTCATTGTTGGGTGATCGATGCATCCGTCGAGAGAATTCAATGAGAATGCACAGCTTCACTCGATGAGTTTCCCTCGTGCAATCATTTATGTACACAATATATATATATATATATATATATATATATATATATATATATATATATATATATATACGTACGTGCATGTGTGTGTACGTATATATATGTAGACACGCGTCACCCCGAAAATGTTGCATGAATTAATTTGGTTATCGGTAAATTGTCGGCATGATGTATATATTTCGGGCACATCTATGCATATTAGCTCGAATTCATACCTCTACTTTAAAATCTCTACAACTTTAAATACTTGCCATACAGTGGCGCTAGAGTTTAGCTAGCTAGGCGTCAAATTCAAAGTCCGCCGAGCTGCAGATACACTGCCTAGCGTTACGATATATACATAAGGGGTGGCAAAGCAGCATAATCTACCTGCGCTTCGGTCAAAGTGAAGATCGATAAAATGTCTTACTCGAGGGATAGATCGATGATAATTCGGCTGGATTTTGGTTGTTCTCGAAATCCAAGTTAGTGACGATGCCCTCCTCAGTTATTCCCGAAATCCAGGTCGCTGAGAACATCGCGGCGTTCTCGAAGAGCCGATCGACGATGATCCCCCAAAATAGTTTGAATTTGAAATTTCGTAAATAATCAGTTACTAAAATTCGTAACTAATCAGCAACCGAGCTAAAACTTTGTACCAAAATTGACTAGGGACAATTTTCGTTCCCTGGCCCATGTTTATGGGAAGTTTTGGTTCGATAGATAAAAATTTACTGAAGTTGCGTCGACGGTCGTCATTCTCCGTAAAATTTATGGAATTTCAAATTTTATATCGATTTTTATGGAATTTTAAATTTATATCGATTAGAGGGTTCAGAATTTATGGAATTATAAATTTTACGGAGAATGAAGACCGTCGACGCAACTTCAGAAAATTTTTATCTATCGAACCAAAACTTCCCATAAACATGGGCCAGGGAACAAGGATATTTGTTATTAATTTTTGAAAAACTTGCATTATATGAAAATTTCGTTGTTGTGTAAGATTGATGTGTTTGCCTTTATTTTGCTAAATGACAAAATCAACTATGAGAACTGTTTAATGAAAATGAAAAAAATATAAAAAAATAATGTACTTGGCGTGATCGGCTTAAAATGAAGATATATATTGATACAGATATATATTGGCGAACGCCAATTTAGTACATAGAACAATTTTCTTTTCTCAGTACACATAAAGTTCGTATAAAGTACATATAAAAAAATACATATAAAGTACGTACAGAAAAAATTATGAAAATATATCTTCCTTCACATGTAGCAAAATGACGAAACCAATCGGTCAATTTTATGATGCAGTCCAATCGCGTATGTGTATTCCTCATAGTGTACTTGGCTGTATATATTTTTGTATGCCGGTTCAAAAGGGCATCAAAGTCTAGTCGACATATAAAAAAATAGGTAAAAAGTACGTACAGAAAAAATTATGAAAGTAAATCTTCCTTCACGTGTAGCAAAATGACGATACCAATCGGTCAATTTTATGATGCAGTCCAATCGCGTATGTGTATTCCTCATAGTGTAATTGGCTGTATATATATTTGTATGCCGGTTCAAAGGGGCATCAAACTCTAGTCGACATATAAAAAAATAGGTAAAAAGTACGTATAGAAAAAATCATGAAAATAAATTTTCCTTCACGTGTAGCAAAATGACGATACCAATCGGTCAATTTTATGATGCAGTCCAATCGCGTATGTGTATTCCTCATAGTGTACTTGGCTGTATATATTTTTGTATGCCGGTTCAAAAGGGCATCAAACTCTAGTCGACATATAAAAAAATAGGTAAAAAGTACGTACAGAAAAAATTATGAAAATAAATCTTCCTTCACATGTAGCAAAATGACGATACCAATCGGTCAATTTTATGATGCAGTCCAATCGCGTATGTGTATTCCTCATAGTGTACGTGGCTGTATATATGTTTCTATGCCGGTTCAAAAGGGCATCAAACTCTAGTCGACATATAAAAAATAGGTAAAAAGTACGTATAGAAAAAATTATGAAAATAAATCTTCCTTCACATGTAGCAAAATGACGATACCAATCGGTCAATTTTATGATGCAGTCCAGTCGCGTATGTGTATTCCTCATAGTGTAATTGGCTGTATATATTTTTGTATGCCGGTTCAAAAGGGCATCAAACTCTAGTCGACATATAAAAAAATAGGTAAAAAGTACGTACAGAAAAAATTATGAAAATAAATCTTCCTTCACGTGTAGCAAAATGACGATACCAATCGGTCAATTTTATGATGCAGTCCAATCGCGTATGTGTATTCCTCATAGTGTACTTGGCTGTATATATTTTTGTATGCCGGTTCAAAAGGGCATTAAACTTTAGCCGACATATAAAAAAATAGGTAAAAAGTACGTACAGAAAAAATTATGAAAATAAATCTTCCTTCACGTGTAGCAAAATGACGATACCAATCGGTCAATTTTATGATGCAGTCCAATCGCGTATGTGTATTCCTCATAGTGTACTTGGCTGTATATATTTTTGTATGCCGGTTCAAAAGGGCATCAAACTCTAGTCGACATATAAAAAAATAGGTAAAAAGTACGTACAGAAAAAATTATGAAAATAAATCTTCCTTCACGTGTAGCAAAATGACGATACCAATCGGTCAATTTTATGTTGCAGTCCAATCGCGTATGTGTATTCCTCATAGTGTACTTGGCTGTATATATTTTTGTATGCCGGTTCAAAAGGGCATCAAACTCTAGTCGACATATAAAAAAATAGGTAAAAAGTACGTACAGAAAAAATTATGAAAATAAATCTTCCTTCACGTGTAGCAAAATGACGATACCAATCGGTCAATTTTATGATGCAGTCCAATCGCGTATGTGTATTCCTCATAGTGTACTTGGCTGTATATATTTTTGTATGCCGGTTCAAAAGGGCATCAAACTCTAGTCGACATATAAAAAAATAGGTAAAAAGTACGTACAGAAAAAATTATGAAAATAAATCTTCCTTCACGTGTAGCAAAATGACGATACCAATCGGTCAATTTTATGATGCAGTCCAATCGCGTATGTGTATTCCTCATAGTGTACTTGGCTGTATATATTTTTGTATACCGGTTCAAAAGAGCATCAAACTCTAATCGGCAAGAATAACCATCGACCCATAGAAACTTCAACGAAAGAGAGAAGGATCAAAAGAGCGTTCGAGCTATCGTGAAATAAAAAGCCATGGCAACTGTAATAACACGCACGAGAGAGGATGAACGACAATGAAGAGAGAATACTGAAAATGATTGAGGTCTAGCTTTAATCTTGTCGTGAACTCAGTCGAGTTCGTAAGGATCTCGTGCGAGCTTGTAGCCGTATCTATGCATAGAAATAAAAAAAGAGACCAATTCCATTTAATGTTTCCGTTGGATCCTGCTAAACCGTAATAACGGTTAAGGCAGCTAATAAGCTGCCTTAGCTCGCGCGGTCTACTTTTCTCTTCTCTCTCGTTGGTTTGGTTACGAAAACAACGATAAAAAAAGCCGATAAGTATTTCATGGGGTACCGAAATAACAATAGAACTGCTCGTATATACAGGGGGGATCTTCATTGTGTTTTTACATGGAGAATCTTCGGGGGTCTCGAGCTTCATATAAATCTCGTTCTTTCCTCTTTGGCCTCCACCCTCCCTTTGGCAAATGTTACCTACCACTGTATATACACGGCTCTCCATTATTTTATTATTTTCCAAACACGTCACTCTTGTAGCTCTTGCTGTTGTTTTTTTTTTGTTTTTTTTTTTTTTTTTCATGGCACTCGCTTTGTGTTTTTGATGTTGGCAACTGGGCGTGCCGAAATAAGGGTGGGCTACTGAACCGAAAAAACTCTTACGAATATCCCTCGGGAGCTACCACGCCTTTGGAAAAACCGCGAACCTAAATACCAAAAAAGGTAATGAATTACATTTTTACTATTTGGGTTCCTCTGATTTCCCCCCCCCCCTCCCCCCACCACAACCGATATATCGCTGTTTAATAGATATCTGACGAACCCAGGGACGCTTCGCCTAAATTACCACTTTAGCATATATGCATGATCCATATGGTGAGTGAATACATTTTTTTTTTTTTCATGGGCGTTACGCGCATTAAAAATTATTACTTTTGGTCAACGATAAATATAGCAGAGGCAGCCGGGGCAAGCGCGTGCCCCGGCGAGTAAAGCGAGTAAATCTGCCCATGTGTCACCCGGTTTCTATGTCTGTGGTTTTTTTTTTTTTAGACTAGTTTTTTTTATTAGATACCTTCTTGGTGTGGGAACATAATTTTGCTTCCATCCAGCATCCAATGGATACTTTTGTAGATTAACGAGTGAATGCGGGAAAAAAAGATGAATGGAAACAAGTCATAGCATAAAAATGGCCCTTTATAACGTACACGGATGCCGAAATCGGTCCCTTCATTCCCTCGAGTGGATTGAGTCAAAAATTATGTACAAGAGTGAACTTTTTTCAAAACTTCTCGTATTTCTTACATAATAGTCGAATTATCAAATAGTGATTTATTAATAAAATATCATAAAAATGATTTGATATGTTCTGCCTTATTCACAAAGCCTCCTCTATGAGTAAGTATATTCCTCACGGAGTGATTCCTCAGTGCTTCCTCACAGAGGTAACTGTGCTTTGAGATTTTTTTTTTCGAAATTTCAATACCAGAGTAGTTAAAATATTGCAAACACATCGAAAAATCGTATTTAGAAAGGGCGTCCATGTATATGTCATCCGATTTGTATGTCTGTGGTATTTTTTTTTAGACTAGTTTTTTTTATTAGATACCTTCTTGGTGTGGGAACATAATTTTGTTTCCATCCAGCATCCAATGGATACTTTTGTAGATTAACGAGTGAATGCGGCAAAAAAAGATGAATGGAAACAAGTCATAGTATAAAAATGGCCCCATACAACGTACATGGGTGTCGAAATTGGTCCATCTATACCCCTTCATTCCCTCGAGTGGATTCAGGCAAAAATTATGTACAAGAGTGAACTTTTTTCAAAACTTCTCGTATTTCTTACATAACAGTCGAATTATGTGAATAATTTTTCGAATAGTCTTCGAGTCAAACTGAAACGTGCTCTTTTTCATTCCTAACCCGAAACGTGCTCTTTGTCACCGGGAATCTGAAATGTGCTGTTATTCGTATAGGGCGTCGGTATGGTTTCGGCAATATCAACCACGAACATAAGCTCGGAGAGGATGAGATTTAACGGAGTGGTATTTGAAGATATTACCTCGGATTATCCACAGACGCGTCGAAGCATAAGACAAGAGTGAGCAAGAGAGAAGGATCATTCAGACATTTAGTTTCGTCAGGAACTCTCAAGTTTCTGAAGAGGGTCCGGGGAATGGTTGCAGACCCTCGAGGTGTTGACTCGAATAAAATCCTGCTTACTCCTCCAAATTTGTATAATGTCGCTGCTCTCACTCTCTCTTTTATTTCGTAATCCCAAATGAATATTTTTTATTTATTTTCATGGCAGTTCAATAAAATTGAAAAATGGACCAATAAGCATTAAACAGATCTGAAACTTTTGGCAAGTTTGTTTTTTTTTTTTACTAATTCCACAAACATTTTCATTATTCGAAAAGCGTTTCAATAAATTATACAGATTCGCTGCTAACCACCGTTTTATTATCAAATTAAAGTATTTATTTTATCCCTTCCCTAAACAGGATTTGTTATTACAAGTCGAAAAAATCATAATCGATTCTACGTATTGACAATATTGTAAAAAATTGCTATGCCTACTGCTTGCTCGCATGCAATAGGCATTTTGTAGCCTGCAAGGGCTCATCAGATCGTTTCATACTTTACCCTATATTTCTTTTCGATATACTGACAGGGTGGATTTCTTCCCATCGATTGAACAAATCACTTTTTACATGTAGATGGAAGAGTTTTTCAAGTTGACGAACTATTTTGTCTCATCTAAAATCAGATTTTATAATATAGGGACTTTATAATATAGGATCATTATAAAGGAGTCAATCAACGAACAAAAAGAAACGATAAATAAATTCGGCATCTAATAATGGCTTTTGTAAAATTTCATCCACCTTTGGAAATAATACAGAGTCATGTTGACTTGGTCCATTTATTAATTAGTCGAAAATTATTCTCGAAATAATTATCATCTTTCGAATTGAATTCACTAAAAATATCGGTAATCATTACGTTATTTTTCAGAACACTTTTACCAAGGTCTTCAAGTCAGCGGGATACCCAGTTTTCCCCACAATTTACAGCAAATCACTTTTTACATGTAGATGAAAGAGTTTTTCAAGTTGACGAACTATTTTGTCTCATCTAAAATCAGTTAGAGATTTCATAATATAGGATCATTATAAAGGAGTCAATCAACGAACAAAAAGAAACGATAAATAAATTCGGCATCTATATTTAGTACAGCTAATAATGGCTTTTGTAAAATTTCAATCACCTTTGGAAATAATACAGAGTCATGTTGACTTGGTCCATTTATTAATGAGTCGAAAATTATTCTCGAAATAATTATCATCTTTCGAATTGAATTCACCAAAAATATCGGTAATCATTACGTTATTTTTCAGAACACTTTTACCAAGGTCTTCAAGTCAGCGGGATACCCGGTTTTCCCCACAATTTACAGCAAAATCCGGGTAGTTATATAACAGCAAAGCCAATAGCGAGGCCGACGGCTTATCATCCGCATCATCCGCCTCCGCAGCATCATTTCCCAGCAAATACTCACACATTGCAGCTTTTGGCATGCAGGGCACCTTACATCGCGGGTGAGTAAAATAAATTACCAAAAAAATATCACGATCAATTTCAAAAATTCCTGACAAAAAATTCAATCATCTTAGTAACAAAAAAATGAGACAAAAAAAAAATTGCACTCCCAGTTTTCGATTATAAAAGTTCGTCAAACGCTATATATGTATATCCAGCCCAGGTAAAATAATCAATCGAGATAGAAATTCAATCTGAAACATGACAATCGATTCGTTTCGTACACCCGAGACTCGTCTCATCGCTCCTACACGCGACATACACACACAGCATCAGTACAACACGAGTATACAGATCGAAATTTCCCGTCAACTCGCAATCGAGAGCTGCAGTGCCTTCTCGTCGTATTTTTTCAATTTTTTTCTATTTTTTTATATTTTCATAAAATTTTATACGTACAACCTTTTTTTCGTCCCAATCCATGCTCTCGCGTACAACCTGTGTCTGTATATACGGAGTATGTACTCGGGGAAAATAACACGCCGGTTATACACGAAAGTAAAGTTGATGTAGTACACAGTACCCGTGTATGGATTTATATAAATGTCGTGTATAGGCAGAGTGGATTTGCGGGGTGGGGCGGAGGGGAGGGGGGAGAGAGACACCTACCAGCTATCCGATGTCTTGTCATGTGTGTTTTAGGCCTTCCATCTCTCTCTAGCATTGCATACCACTGGCATGGGACATGGAGTGCATATGAAGTGCAGTGGAAGCAAGCGGTTGACCCCCCCCCCCCCCCCTCTACCCTCACCTGCATATCGTATTATGTATACGAAATGTGCATGTGGTTGTACAGCTCAGCGATGTCCACAGTTCCAACAGCACAGTATACGTCCAAGTAGCACACACAGAGCGTGTACTGGAGGAGTTTGGAATACGTGTGTACTATATATATATATGACGGTATGCACGCATGCAACAAGTGCGTGGAATTATCATCGATACATATGCACTCTATATAAGTTCAGGAGGGATGAGAGATTTTTTTTCACACCGCAGACTGTACCTTTTGCGCCGTTTGATTTTTTCCAATCAGCCAGATGAGTCGCGTTCGTTATCAAAATAATTGATTATCAAACTTGCGTAGGACGCAGATCTGCTATTTGTACAGATGGAAGTGCAGCCACCACACACACTATACTCGAATGGATGCTAAATTTTGTAAATGATTTTCACTCCCGACTGCCTGGAGGGGCCGAAGATGGACACTTCACTGGAAGTCACTATGATTTTCGTGTTGTTTTTTTACATTATTTTTAATATAAAAGTCGTCGTCTAGAATTCCAAACTCAACTTAACACATCCACATCTTACAATATAACCTTCGACCTTATCATTTTTTTTCGATTTATTTAGATGGCAAAATAATTTTGTTTTATATTTGTGTAATTTTTAGTTGCCAATATCAATAGCGGCGGTCATCATTCGGCTGCACAAGGCGGTGGAGGACCATTTCCTGGTGGTATGCAAGCGGGTATAGCGGACCTTTCTAGTATGGGGGTCCCTTTTCCATGGTCCAGTAGCACGAGAGGAAGACCTCGAAAGGGAATGATGAGAAGGGCCGTCTTCTCCGACTCACAGAGAAAAGGTCTCGAGAAAAGATTTACACAGCAGAAATATATCAGTAAACCGGATCGTAAGAAACTTGCGGATAAGCTCGGCCTCAAAGACTCACAGGTCAGTGAAAAAATTTGTTCACTTTTAATATCACTGAGCAAGAACTTCAATACTAATAAGAGAGGTCCCCGGTAACATTTAAGACGAAAATAAATCTTACAACTACCGGTTGGAAAATTAAAACTTTCAAGTCCTTTTATAGTCGACACATAAGCTTAAACTTAAGTTCGAACCAAGTCTTAATTAATTTAGGCTCGCGCTTAAGTGAACTTTTATAAAAAATGTAAGATTGGACGCAAGTTCCGGCCAACGATTTCCGATTCGGGCTTTAGTCTCCGTTCAACAGCCCACTTAAGCCCGAAGTTTGATTTTAAGGCGAGGTGAAAGGCATCGGCTATAAATTATATGAGTGTGCTAATTAATAATATGTAAATTTTCGTCAATACTATCCGTAATAAATAGGTTGAAAAATCAAAGTTGTGTTGTGTGGTGAATAATTGATTCAGCGCCAGAGGTTATTAGGAAACGTCGAGAGTGCTACTAAGGACGAGCAAGATAGGGTTGACGATATTCCCCCGGATATTTCATTTGATTAACGGTAGTGTATTCACAGGTGCACATATTTGAGTGTATACAAACGCCCGCGATGGGATACATACGGTAAGGTTCATATTATCATCGGGTTGGAGTTAATTGGGCAATACCAGTTCATTAATTGTAGCACGCATGCCCGATTATACAGAAGTGTGAGTGAGTACAGTGAGTACACACAGACTGGCTTTGTACAGCCAACGGGGTATATAATACATAAACGGGATTCTCTTTGGTTAACATGCGGACCGGGCTCAAGGGATGGTCGACATGGTATCCCTCTCAGCGTCTCGCGTCTGCTGCTGGTGTCTTTGCGCCCAAGGGTGTAAGATCGACTGAATATAACGGATGAACGGCCCAATATATACATATACCAATAATATGAAAGTTATGTGGATAGTATGGCCCCAGTAAACGAGGCTGGCAGACTCTCCGTCGAGAGGGTTTGGGCCCAAGGGTGTAAGATCGAGTGAATATAACGGATGAACGTCGCAATATATACATATACCAATAATATCAAAGCTATATGGATAGTATGGTATGGCCCCAGTAAACGAGGCTGGCAGACTCTCCGCCGAGAGGGTTTGGGCCTAACGGATGAACGTCGCAATATATACATATACCAATAATATCAAAGTTATGTGGATAGTATGGCCCCAGTAAACGAGGCTGCCAGACTCTCCGCCGAGAGGGTTTGGGCCCAAGGGTGTAAGATCGAGTCAATATAACGGATGAATGTCGCAATATATACATATACCAATAATATGAAAGTTATGTGGATAGTGTGGTATGGCCCCAGTAAACGAGGCTGGCAGACTCTCCGCTGAGAGGGTTTGGGCCCAAGCGTGTAAGATCGAGTCAATATAACGGATGAACGTCGCAATATATACATATACCAATAATATCAAAGTTATGTGGATAGTATGGTATGGCCCCAGTAAACGGGGCTGGCAGACTCTCCGCCGAGAGGGTTTGGGCCCAAGGGTGTAAGATCGAGTCAATGTAACGAGTGATGAACGTCGCACTATATACATATACCAATAATATGAAAGTTATGTGGATAGTATGGCCCCAGTAAACGAGGCTGCCAGCCTCTCCGCCGAGAGGGTTTGGGCCCAAGGGTGTAAGATCGAGTGAATATAACGAGTGATGAACGTCGCACTATATACATATACCAATAATATCAAAGTTATGTGGATAGTATGGTATGGCCCCAGTAAAGGAGGCTGGCAGACTCTCTGCCGAGAGGGTTTGGGCCCAAGGGTGTAAGATCGAGTGAATATAACGAGTGATGAACGTCGCAATATATACATATACCAATAATATGAAAGTTATGTGGATAGTATGGTATGGCCCCAGTAAACGAGGCTGGCAGACTCTCCGCCGAGAGGGTTTGGGCCCAAGCGTGTAAGATCGAGTCAATATAACGGATGAACGTCGCAATATATACATATACCAATAATATCAAAGTTATGTGGATAGTGTGGTATGGCCCCAGTAAACGAGGCTGGCAGACTCTCCGCCGAGAGGGTTTGGGCCCAAGGGTGTAAGATCGAGTCAATATAACGGATGAACGTCGCAATATATACATATACCAATAATATGAAAGTTATGTGGATAGTGTGGTATGGCCCCAGTAAACGAGGCTGGCAGACTCTCCGCCGAGAGGGTTTGGGCCCAAGGGTGTAAGATCGAGTCAATATAACGAGTGATGAACGTCGCACTATATACATATACCAATAATATCAAAGTTATGTGGATAGTATGGTATGGCCCCAGTAAACGAGGCTGCCAGCCTCTCCGCCGAGAGGGTTTGGGCCCAAGGGTGTATGATCGAGTCAATATAACGGATGAACGTCGCAATATATACATATACCAATAATATCAAAGTTATGTGGATAGTATGGTATGGCCCCAGTAAACGAGGCTGGCAGACTCTCCGCCGAGAGGGTTTGGGCCCAAGGGTGTAAGATCGAGTCAATGTAACGAGTGATGAACGTCGCAATATATACATATACCAATAATATGAAAGTTATGTGGATAGTATGGTATGGCCCCAGTAAACGAGGCTGCCAGCCTCTCCGCCGAGAGGGTTTGGGCCCAAGGGTGTAAGATCGAGTGAATATAACGAGTGATGAACGTCGCACTATATACATATACCAATAATATCAAAGTTATGTGGATAGTATGGTATGGCCCCAGTAAAGGAGGCTGGCAGACTCTCTGCCGAGAGGGTTTGGGCCCAAGGGTGTAAGATCGAGTGAATATAACGAGTGATGAACGTCGCACTATATACATATACCAATAATATCAAAGTTATATGGATAGTATGGTAAGCCCCAGTAAACGAGGCTGGCAGACTCTCCGCCGAGAGGGCTGCTCGCTATAGCAAAGAGAGGGTTGCGTCGCCGCCAGGCAGAGAGGGGAAAGAGTTGAGAGCACGCGAGGTGTGCATGCCGAGATATTCTCATGTATAATTCACACCTTGAGCGCCATGCCGTAGCTGCCATTGGCCGAAGGTCTCTCGATATGCATATATACCTTCACTTATATATATATATATCCATATATGTATATGCATATTTGTAGGGGTGGAAAGCTAGAACTCTCAAGCTTGGATCCCCCTTTCTCCAACCTCTCCAGTCCTCAGAGGGTTTTACGAGCGGGCGTAAAGGACCTGCGGCTAGGTGTCGGGTTTCATCTTCTCTTTCTTCTCCTTTATTGCTCTCTATGCTTTATTTTTTCCTAGTTTTTCTTCCACATGGAACCTGATCCTCATACCCCGAGAATTTCTAGCTCTGAGACCAAACGCAGAGTTATATATATATATATATACAATAAATGTATTATTTATGTAGCGAATTGTCACAACTGCTCACATACGAGAGCCTGAAAATATTACATTTTTTTATTGTCTTTTTGCATGGAATTTCTTGGTTTTCAACAAAAACCAAGGAGGGAAAAGGACATTGGAGAAGTTTTTTTCTTCATTTTTTCATAAACTGAAAATGGTAAATGAAAAGACTGTGAAAAAAATATTGTTCTATCTACTAAATGAGCATTTGCTGGCATTCAAATGAATTTTTCGTTGGTGAGTTTTAGCCTATTCTCATATTGGGTTTGGTGGGACAACCCAAAATATAATTGGGACAACAAAATTTTTCTCAAGCCAATGAAAAATTTGTTTGAACGCCCTCGAACGCAGATTTAGTACATTCAATAATATTTTTTTTCTCACAGAACTTGAAATGTTTTATCTATAAGGTTATTGCTCGACCTACTCGTTCGACCTCGCTCGTTTTAGCCTATTCTTATATTGGGTTGGGCCGGGACAACCCAAAATATAATTGGAACATCAAAAATTTTCTCAAGCCAATGAAAAATTCGTTTGAACGCCCGCGAACGCAGATTTGACCTACTCGTCGACCTACTCGTCGACCTACTCGTTCGACCTCGCTCGTTTTAGCCTATTCTCATATTGGGTTGGGCCGGGACAACCCAAAATATAATTGGGCCAACAAAAATTATGTCAAGCCAATGAAAAATTCGTTTGAACGCCCTCGAACGCAGATTTAGTACATTCAACAATATTTTTTTTCTCACAGAACTTAAAAGGTTTTATCTATAAGGTTATTGCTCGACCTACTCGTTCGACCTCGCTCGTTTTAGCCTATTCTTATATTGGGTTGGGCCGGGACAACCCAAAATATAATTGGGCCAACAAAAATTATGTCAAGCATTGGCTTGTGTAATTTTTCATTGGAAAAATTCGTTTGAACGCCCGCGAACGCATATTTAGTACATTCAACAATATTTTTTTTCTCACAGAACTTAAAAGGTTTTATCTACAAGGTTATTGCTCGACGGGAATGGATTTTCTTGAGTACACCCGAGATTCAGTATTTTCGAATTAAAAGTGTCAGAGAAAATAGTGAAAGGACCGAGGAAAACAGGAGGTGAAGTGGTCTCTCTGCGGAGAGGAAAGTGTAGAAACGTCGTTTTTATTCTGGTTCTTGCAATAGTCCTGGCAGCTAATATCGCGCACAACTCGCCACACGAACACCCATAAAAACGATTATTGTCCGATGATGGCTCTCTCGATAGCTCTCGTGATAGGCACAGCAGCCGGTACGGATGATTTGAAATCTCGACCGCTTGTTTCCGCGCTTACGCCCGCTTTTATCCACTCGTTCTTTTTTGTTGCTCTGACGCGCCCTCGTAGCAGCCATTGAAGAAAAATTGTCTCGAGGTAATTGGGTCCTTCGAGACTCCGTCTCGCATCTAATTAGATAAAAACGTGACGCCGCATTGAAATACTTTGTGAACATTATTATATCATAATTAGATTTTTTGATCGCGGAGGTGCTCGATGAACGACATTTTTATACTATAATAAGGATCAGCTTTTAAATTACAGAAGACATTCCACTGTACATGGAATATGAGGCAATGGTTGTACGGCTTATGACCCCACTTGGACTCCACTCCAACAATTAAAAAAACGGAAATGTAAAAAAGCCTAAAGCATGTAGGCGCATAAGCATGGTAGCGTCTCATGGTAGCGTTGAAAACCTCATAGACCTCCCAGGCACACATAGACCGAAATGATGAGCCCATTAACAAAACGTCTCCCAATAACCTGTCACCCAATATACTGGAGCCGAATTGAAAGTAGATGATATTTTGGAAAAAATGTCACAAGTTATAGGCGGAGGACAGTGTGGATCGAGATTTTTAAAGCGAGCTCAGCACAGCCACAATTCGCCCAATTTCTATGCTTTGCACACAACAGTTAAAAAAACAAAAATGTAAAAAAACCATTAATGAAGCATACCAGATAACCGTATGCGAGCTCAGCACAACCGCAATTCGGGCAATTCCTATGCTTTGCACACAACAATTAAAAAAACAAAAATGTAAAAAAGCCTAAAGCATATAGGCGAATAAGCATGGTAGCGTCTCATTGAAAACCTCGTAGACCTCCCAGGCACACACAGACTGAAATGATGAGCGCATTAACAAAACGTCTCCCAATAACCTGTCACCCAATATACCGGAGCGGAATTGAAAGTAGATGATATTTTGGAAAAAATGTCACAAGTTATAGGCGGAGGACAGTGTGGATCGAGATTTTTAAAGCGAGCTCAGCACAGCCACAATTCGCCCAATTTCTATGCTTTGCACACAACAGTTAAAAAAACAAAAATGTAAAAAAACCATTAATGAAGCATACCATATAACCGTATGCGAGCTCAGCACAACCGCAATTCGGGCAATTCCTATGCTTTGCACACAACAATTAAAAAAACAAAAATGTAAATAAGCCTAAAGCATATAGGCGCATAAGCATGGTAGCGTCTCATTGAAAACCTCGTAGACCTCCCAGGCACACACAGACCGAAATGATGAGCCCATTAACAAAACGTCTCCCAATAACCTGCCACGCGATATACCGAAGCTGAATTGAAAGTAGATGATATTTTGGAAAAAATGTCACAAGTTATAGGCGGAGGACAGTGTGGATCGAGATTTTTAAAGCGAGCTCAGCACAGCCACAATTCGCGATATCTCGTCGTATATGCATCGTTTTATTTATATACTCTTCTATCTGCTATCGACACATTGATCAGCCGTGAAATGTGCACAAACGAGGGGTACGCGATTTTGCGGTTTTCTCGATAGATATACATAATAGTATGCAAACACATGTTTATTTATGTACATACTCGGTACAGCGTATAGGCTGCATGATGGGTTATATTCGTTGTGCTTGCCGCGCCCAGCCAAAATTCACGTAATTCGTTTCTGGGAGAAATATTTGACTGGATTTTCATACGCGCTCACGGGGGACGTTGACGGTTCGCTTACTGCGGCCCGTCACTCCATGTCAAATTGTACGCTCTATGGATCAGCTTGTTAATAACGTGGAAAATGTTTTATCGCACAAAACAAATTTTTACCACCATGAAAAAATATGATACACGCGGTAAAAATTTTTTTCTAAACTTTGGGCAAGTTCAACGAAAATGTATCGTAGCAGAAATGAAAAAAAAATTTTTTTTTTGCAGTCTCAATACTTAAAATTCGTAACTGCTGTTAGCAAACATTTAATTCCAAAGTTTGCAGAGTTCATTTTTTCTACAAACATGATAATGCATCGTCATATAATCAATAATGGTCCATTTTTACGAGATAAAGTAACAGTGGAATTGTCCCGTTCCATTGTCTCAGCACGTAATCGTCGACCCAAACCAAAACGATAAATATACCGAGAGCGATAATTGATCGCGTGGGAGTTCATTTTTGCGGGTCAAATATTTTTTTTTTTTTCGTTTCTGTCTTACAATCCGCGTCGGCTCGAATACACCGAAGCTATCCGCTACATTGCACATACACGAAACTGAATTTAAAATTAATAAATAAGGAAAATTATTGAAAAAAATCACGCTGGAAATGATCTCGAACGAATTTAGAATCACGTAAAAAAATGTGTCAATTCAATTTCTCTGTCTGTATAACTTCTAGAATTTATAATTTATTGTACCATCAACAGTTCTAAAATTGAACAATGATTTTCTTTCATACTCTTTCACTATTTACTTTGCTTTCTAGGCCCTCGATTCAAATTAACCTGTCAATTACCGTTTATCGTATTATTGTTATCCGCAATACTTAGAATTCGTAACTGCTGTTAGCAAACATTTAATTCCAAAGTTTACAGAGTTCATTTTTTCTACAAACATGATAATGCATCGTCATATAATCAATAATGGTCCATTTTTACGTGATAAAGTAACAGTGCAATTGTCCTGTTCCATTGTCTCAGCACGTAATCGTCGACCCAAACCAAAACGATAAATATACCGAGAGCGATAATTGATTGCGTGGGAGTTCATTTTTGCGGGTCAAATATATTTTTTTTTTTAGTTTCGGTCTTACAATCCGCGTCGGCTCGAATACACCGAAGCTATCCGCTACATTGCACATACACGAAACTGAATTTAAAATTAATAAATAAGGAAAATTATTGAAAAAAATCACGCTGGAAATGATCTCGAACGAATTTAGAATCACGTAAAAAAATGTGTCAATTCAATTTCTCTGTCTGTATAACTTCTAGAATTTATAATTTATTGTACCATCAACAGTTCTAAAATTGAACAATGATTTTCTTTCATACTCTTTCACTATTTACTTTGCTTTCTAGGCCCTCGATTCAAATTAACCTGTCAATTACCGTTTATCGTATTATTGTTATCCGCAATACTTAGAATTCGTAACTGCTGTTAGCAAACATTTAATTCCAAAGTTTACAGAGTTCATTTTTTCTACAAACATGATAATGCATCGTCATATAATCAATAATGGTCCATTTTTACGAGATAAAGTAACAGTGCAATTGTCCTGTTCCATTGTCTCAGCACGTAATCGTCGACCCAAACCAAAACGATAAATATACCGAGAGCGATAATTGATCGCGTGGGAGTTCATTTTTGCGGGTCAAATATATTTTTTTTTTAGTTTCGGTCTTACAATCCGCGTCGGCTCGAACACACCGAAGCTATCCGCTACATTGCACATACACGAAACTGGATTTAAAATTAATAAATATGAAAAACTATTGAAACAATTCACGCTGGAAATGATCTCGAACAAATTTAGAATCACGTAAAAAAATGTGTCAAGAATAAAATATTTCTCTGTCTGTGTAACTTCTAGAATTTATAATTTATTGTACCATCAACAGTTCTAAAATTGAACAATGATTTTCTTTCATACTTTTTCACTATTTACTTTGCTTTCTAGGCCCTCGATTCAAATTAACCTGTCAATTACCGTTTATCGTATTATTGTTATCCGTAATACTTAGAATTCGTAACTGCTGTTAGCAAACATTTAATTCCAAAGTTTACAGAGTTCATTTTTTCTACAAACATGATAATGCATCGTCATATAATCAATAATGGTCCATTTTTACGAGATAAAGTAACAGTGCAATTGTCCTGTTCCATTGTCTCAGCACGTAATCGTCGACCCAAACCAAAACGATAAATATACCGAGAGCGATAATTGATCGCGTGGGAGTTCATTTTTGCGGGTCAAATATATTTTTTTTTTAGTTTCGGTCTTACAATCCGCGTCGGCTCGAACACACCGAAGCTATCCGCTACATTGCACATACACGAAACTGGATTTAAAATTAATAAATATGAAAAACTATTGAAACAATTCACGCTGGAAATGATCTCGAACAAATTTAGAATCACGTAAAAAAATGTGTCAAGAATAAAATATTTCTCTGTCTGTGTAACTTCTAGAATTTATAATTTATTGTACCATCAACAGTTCTAAAATTGAACAATGATTTTCTTTCATACTTTTGCACTATTTACTTTGCTTTCTAGGCCCTCGATTCAAATTAACCTGTCAATTACCGTTTATCGTATTATTGTTATCCGCAATACTTAGAATTCGTAACTGCTGTTAGCAAACATTTAATTCCAAAGTTTACAGAGTTCATTTTTTCTACAAACATGATAATGCATCGTCATATAATCAATAATGGTCTATTTTTACGAGATAAGGTAACAGTGGAATTGTCCCGTTCCATTGTCTCAGCACGTAATCGTCGACCCAAACCAAAACGATAAATAAACCGAGAGCGATAATTGATCGCGTGGGAGTTCATTTTTGCGGGTCAAATATTTTTTTTTTTTTCGTTTCTGTCTTACAATCCGCGTCGGCTCGAACACACCGGAGCTATCCGCTACATTGCACATACACGAAACTGAATTTAAAATTAATAAATAAGGAAAATTATTGAAAAAATTCACGCTGGAAATGATCTTGAACAAATTTAGAATCACGTAAAAAAATGTGTCAATTCAATTTCTCCAGTTCCATCAACCATCAACAGTTCTAAAATTGAACAATGATTTTCTTTCATACTCTTTCACTATTTACTTTGCTTTTTAGGCCCTCGATTCAAATTAACCTGTCAATTACCGTTTATCGTATTATTGTTATCTGCCACCATAAAATTTAATTTTGTACCCCAGCCGCTCGTATATTAATCGTCGAGAGATCTTGGGCAGATGTCGGATTCACTTTTCAATTATACGAAATGTGTACACAGAAGAAGGAGGAGGAGGAGGAGGAAAATGAGGAGTGGAAAAGCACCGTAAGTCCGGTGGAATGAATACCGTAGAAAATAAAGATTCTGAGCCCTCGGAAGTAGAGGGGTGGGGGGTGGGGGGATTTCTTCTTATCTCTTTAATAATGCGAGTCGACGCCGCATGCCAGATTTCTTTCCTGCGGCATGGCAGGTTGTCAGGATCACGCCGTGCCGTATTAAACGTTCTTCTCTTGACTGGTCCAGAAAAAAAAAAAAAAAAAATACCGAGAGCTCTATTGCTTCCTCGACATTATGACGAAGATTTCAAAAGACTTTGGCGCTTCCGCCCCTTTAGGGGTTAAACTCGTCATATTTCCAGATCCGTGAAAATGAGGAAATTAAAATGAACGATATCACATTGATAAAGTACGATCGTCATTGGGAAAGTTTGACGAATTTACAAAATTCACCACGTGCTGTATTAAAATTTAGGATAATATTATTTCGGTCAATATTGATTTTTACAGTATGATTAATTATGACAGAGCCTTCATATCGTCGAGAGATCGTAGGATACATCGAATAAATTTTATTAACGAGTTAAGAATACTTTTTTTTTCGATCTGCTGCGATGAAGATTATTGTGAATTTTTCTTTTTTTCTTCTAAATGATGACAAACTTTTGAATTTTTTGGAAGAACCAACTCACTCGGGCAGAGAATAGCACAAAAATATATATATCAGCTAGAAGAGGGTCTACGCGATAGTTGTTCGGCTGGTCAATCTTGTGGGGTAGCACGCAGCCCCATATTTCCCACGGACTTGATGCTGACACACGTTAGACAGATCGCCCATTATGTAGTTTTGTGTTTCACTGCGCTTGTGCATCAACTACATAGACGTGAAAGGATATAGAATTTCTGGAATTCTATCGCGGTCAAAATCAATTTGTATCCATTAGCTGACGACATTTCACAATTTGTACTCGTATTGCCTTTCCACTCTGCTCTCTCATTTCACGAGCCTTTGTTTCAATACTTGTTATATGCATCCACTTGGCATCGCAACAAATTGAACAAATTGAACAATTTATTGGGAGCACTTTAAGACACGTGTCCATTTTTTCTCAATGCCTCTGACTAAAAAATTGCAGACAAGTGTAGTCTTCTCGCGATGATTATCATATTTAATAATCATCATAGTCATAGTAATAATTTTATATCATATTTAATCATATTTAATAATCATATTTGTCATATTTAATAATCGTCATAGTCATAGTAATAATCTCAATAATTATCTAAAAATTAAGGAGAGTATATAGTATTTGATGTATCTTGTTCAGGCATCACCGCATAAGCCTAAATAATGCTACTAATTCACATAACTTACGATTTTCGGTTTGCGTAAGCGTCACATGTCCATGTTTTCTCAATGCCTATGACTAAAAAATTGCAGACAAGTGTAGTCTCCTCGCGATGATTATGATATTTAATAATCAGCATTGTCATAGTAATAATCTTATATCATATTTAATCATATTTGTCATATTTAATAATCATCATAGTCATAGTAATAATCTTAATAATTATCTAAAAATTAAGGAGAGATAACAATATAGTATTTGATGTATCTTGGCATAAGCCTAAATAATGCTACTAATTCACATAACTTACGATTTTTGGTTTGCGTAAGCGTCACGTTTCTTTACGTCTAATATTTCGACCCCCTTCCCCATTTAAGACGAGGCGCCATCCGGGACGACAAACGCTCGCAGCATCCCACAGAGATCATCTCATGCGATTCGTGCAAGGGCGAGAGAGGATATTTTATTTCGTCTTGAGAGCAAAAATTATTAAAAATACGGGATTGGGAGCAGTTTAAGACACGTGTCCATTTTCCCTCAATGCCTTTGAATAAAAAATTGCAAACAAGTGTAGTCACCTCGCCATGATTATCATATTTAATAATCATCATAGTCATAGTAATGATCTTAATAATTATCTAAAAATTAATGAGAGATAATTACTTACGATTCATACAAATTATATATATCGTATTGAATATATAATCGTTTGATTGTGTCAATATAATTTAATCGATAAATAAACTGATTTAAATTTATGTCCGTATACATGTTTTATCGCAACAAATAGTTATTTGGTTACGAAATTTGGCAGGATTATAATCCGAAAGCGCTGTAGATATTAAAAACAAAAGCTGCCTCTTGCAGGGCATAACATGAATATAACGTCGCAGCAATATCTTGCAGCTTTGGCCAATCCTCAAAGCCACCACAGGAATCATATAGCGAAAACCAACTCAGGCCTCTCTCTCTCTCTCTCTCTCTCTCTCTCTCTCTCTCTTTCCTCACTCCCTCATGCGGACTTTCATGCATTATGGATTTTACTTTGAGAGACGTAAGCCTCCCCAGGCTGGGCTCTCTTGGCTCCAAAGGCGGTAGCTAAGAAACCATGAATATACAATACCCCGCTCTAACGCCGGAGAGCACATGGCTTTAAGATGGGGTATATATATATATATATAGACTTCTCCTTTGTGGATAAACTTTAATCACTATGGAGAGCTATTTTGTGCGGTAAGAGTGAGTGTACTCTCCTTGTCTCTCTTTTGCTTCTTCTTCCTTAACTTCGAGGCACTTCAGTGAAACTCATCGCGTCAGCTATGATACTCAAGGCACTTATAATCTTAATGCATCGCGTAGCGTTAATTGGCAGTGTTTTATTCACAGATTTGGCTAATATCAGGAATCAAATGTCGTTCATTTTATTCACTAAGTATTTCGTGATGTAGACCAATCTGTACTCTCTTATGGATAATTAATAAAATTTAGTTCGATATATTTCGATCTGCTGTTGCATGACTACCCCCCCCCCCCCCCGTGCACGACTCTTATGCGACCATAAACTTTGGAGCACTTTTCCCCATTTTTTCTGGGACGAGACTATACAGAAATTTGACATGCATGGTTGAAAGATAATTCATACCGAGGCCAGGAAGAGGTGCCAGCACTCCATGATTCGAATTATTGTTAGAATAAGTTTTTTGGTATTATACAGTGGAGTCGAGCGATTTTTATATTTTTTGCTTCCTCATACAAGAATTTTTGCCTTGGTGAAATTTTTTTTTCGACATTTTAATTTCCAGACTTTGCACAATGTTGATGAATTCTGAATTTTTAGTTCAGATACGTAATCAGTGACTGCGAAAATCCCCTAGGACCGAGTTTCATTAAAATCAAGCAACTTTTTACATTTTCGCTCGCGATATCGAGTCCGCCATATTGAATTCAAAAATTTTCAGTTGAAATTTAATAATTTGACTTTCAATCAATTGTCATTGAATTATCACTTTTGGACCAGAATAAATACGAAAAGAATTTTTTTATAACTGATCCTTGAGATCAGAAGACATTCCATGTAGGAGAAATGTACCGTGTTTACCGTCTTTTCGAGAAATTGGCACTCTCAACTCTCATTTTCATTTTCGCTCGCGAGATTTTTTACATTTTACATTTTTGCTCGCAATATCGAGTCCGCCATTTTGAATTCAAAATTTTCAGTTTAAATTTACTAATTTGACTTTCAATCAATCGTCATTGAATTCTCACTTTTGGACCAGAATAAATACGAAAAGAATTTTTTTTAAACTGATCCTTGACATCAGAAGACATTCCATGTAGGAGAAATGTATCGTGTTTAACGTCTTTTCGAGAAATTGGCACTCTCAACTCTCATTTTCATTTTCACTCGCGAAAATTTTTACATTTTACTTTTTCGCTCGCAATATCGAGTCCGCCATTTTGAATTCAAAATTTTCAGTTTAAATTTAATAATTTGACTTTCAATCAATCGTCATTGAATTCTCACTTTTGGACCAGAATTAATAAGAAAAGATTTTTTTTAAAACTGATCCTTGACATCAGAAGACATTCCATGTAGGAGAAATGTATCGTGTTTACCGTCTCTTCGAGAAATTGGCACTCTCAACTCTCATTTTCATTTTCGCTCGCGAGATTTTTTACATTTTACATTTTTGCTCGCAATATCGAGTCCGCCATTTTGAATTCAAAATTTTCAGTTTAAATTTAATAATTTGACTTTCAATCAATCGTCATTGAATTCTCACTTTTGGACCAGAATTAATACGAAAAGATTTTTTTTTAAACTGATCCTTGACGTCAGAAGACATTCCATGTAGGAGAAATGTACCGTGTTTGGGCGTCTTTTCGAGAAATTGGCACTCTCAACTCTCATCATTCAAGAGCTGGCAGTACTTTCCTTCGCCCCTTTTCCGCCATTTTTCATATTCTCAGATATCAATAGCCCAATGGTTGCTCTTTATGTGCTCACAGCTTCTATGGTTATGGCCGATAAATATATGAGAACATATACATATTTCGCCCCATTTTTTGCCCGGTAGGTGGAGTATTAACATGAGAATTTCCTGGGAGTTTTTCATTCCCTTTCTCGTGAGCTCGTACGTGTTTCCGCACCCTATGGTTGAGAACGCCGGGAAATAGCTGTGCAAAGTTTTTTTTTTTCTTACGTTTGATCCAGCAAACTGCTCGAAGCACTTTGCAGAGCTGTGGTGTTCTATACCATACCCTCTAGTGGGGAATGATATATACATATATATATATATATACACGTTGGACCCTCCAACTCCATTTCACTCTCAGTCTTCGCTTCTTCTCCTTCTGCTCTCAGCGAAACTCTGGTGTATCCTCAGCGCCAAAGGGGGTAGCTTCTGAGCTTGACGTCATAATCGATCGTCTTTTATTAAACCAGCCAGGGGGATGGATGATAACAAGCCATAGTCATACGGTCCGGTAAGCTCGCGGAACACTGCTGTACCTCCCATATCACAGAGGGAGAGAGGGAGATACGAGGAAATAGTCTGCATTGTCAAATCTTTGTAGCATACCATCAGAATCAGTCCTTCCCGTATTATCATCTATAATGGTAATCATTCTTCCGTTAAATCCATCGCTTTGACTTCCCATCAAGAGGCATTGTCTACTTCTATCATGTACGCTTGATAGAATTTCAACTATCACAGAGTCTAAAGAATTTCCTGGTATCCAAAAAGGAGAAAACTCTTTATCGCGCTGACACAAAATGTAGAAATAATACTCTGACCTTTTAAAATCAATCGAATTTTATTTGAATCTCGGCCTACTAAACTTATAGTTGATTAAAAATAAATTATATATTTAACTTAACCCTCTTGTCAATACCCAGGTACCCGGGTGCCCACCTAAACTCGCGATGTCTGGTTGGGGGCGTTCCGGGCATTAACTAAAGGGTTAACTGAATCCATTGATTGATATGTCTTGTTTACATATACCCTTAAATAAGCTTAAATTTTACTTATAATTGTAAGCTATCATGTACGATTGATGAAATTTGAATCATGTCAGAGTGATGGAGTCCAAACAATTTCCTGGTATCCAAAAAAGAGCAAACTCTTACTCTTTATCGCGCTGATACAAAATGTAGAAATAATACTCTGACCTTTTAAAATCAATCGAATTTTATTTAAATCTCGGCCTACTAAACTTATAGTTGATTAAAAATAAATTATATATTTAACTTAACCCTCTTGTCAATACCCAGGCACCCGGGTGCCCACCTAAACTCGCGATGTCTGGTTGGGGGCGTTCCGGGCATTAACTAGAGGGTTAACTGATTCTATTGATTGATATGTCTTGTTTACATATACCCTTAAATAAGCTTAAATTTTACTTATAATTGTAAGCTATCATGTACGATTGATGACATTTGAATCATGTCAGAGTGATGGAGTCCAAACAATTTCCTGGTATCCAAAAAAGGGTACGATTGATGAAATTTGAATCATACCAGAGTCCAAACAATTTCCTGGTATTCAAAGAGGAGCAAACTCTTATTCTCTATCGCGTTGGTAGGCATCTACCCTGACATTGCAACCCTTTCGATAATCGTAGAGAATATGACCTATCACACTAACAGAAAATTTTTACTAATCAGTCAATTGATTCTAAATAAATTATATATTATATATATTATATTATCAATGATCCTATACGAATGTAGCTTGATGATATTGGACGCGAAACTGGATATTGCATAAGTATAGTCCAAAAAACAATTCGATGGTTCAGCAAATTGAACAATCATCCTCCGTCACATATAAGAAATGTTTCTCCGTATTATTATCTCCTAAATCATGGAAGGGTAGAGTGTGAAGTTGGTGTGCGTAGAATGTGCTCCGAGGGGTTGAGTGAAGCTATAACTAGTCTACGGCTGGCGACTAGCAACCCCAAATCCGGTTCTAGGCACCGACTCTAACCCACTTCCTCCTCTTCAGAGGGGTATACAGTTCTAATGCCGAAGTCATAATCGATCACTCAATTACGCTATCTGACGTTATCAATGATCCTATATGAATGTAGCTTGATGATATTGGACACGAAACTGGATATTGCATAAGTAGTCCAAAAAACAATTCGATGGTTCAGCAAATTGAACAATCATCCTCCGTCACATATAAGAAATGTTTCTCCGTATTATTATCTCATAAATCATGGAAGGGTAGAGTGTGAAGTTGGTGTGCGTAGAATCCGCTGTGAGGGGTTGAGTGAAGCTATAACTAGTCTACGGCTGGCGACTAGCAACCCCGAATCCCGTTCTAGGCACCGACTCCAACCCACTTCCTCCTCTTCAGAGGGGTATATAGTTCTAATGCCGAAGTCATAATCGTTCACTCAATTACGCTATCTGACGTTATCAATGATCCTATACGAATGTAGCTTGATGATCTTGGATACGAAACTGGATATTGCATAAGTATACTCCAAAAAACAATTCGATGGTTCAGCAAATTGAACAATCATCCTCCGTCACATATAAGAAATGTTTCTCCGTATTATTATCTCCTAAATCACGGAAGGGTAGAGTGTGAAGTTGGTGTGCGTAGAATCTGCTCCGAGGGGTTGAGTGAAGCTATAACTAGTCTACGGCTGGCGACTAGCAACCCCGAATCCCGTTCTAGGCACCGACTCCAACCCACTTCCTCCTCTTCAGAGGGGTATATAGTTCTAATGCCGAAGTCATAATCGATCACTCAATTACGCTATCTGATGTTATCAATGATCCTATACGAATGTAGCTTGATGATATTGGACACGAAACTGGATATTGCATAAGTATAGTCCAAAAAACAATTCGATGGTTCAGCAAATTGAACAATCATCCTCCGTCACATATAAGAAATGTTTCTCCGTATTATTATCTCCTAAATCACGGAAGGGTAGAGTGTGAAGTTGGTGTGCGTAGAATCTGCTCCGAGGGGTTGAGTGAAGCTATAACTAGTCTACGGCTGGTGACTAGCAACCCCGAATCCCGTTCTACTTCCTCCTCTTCAGAGGGGTATACAGTTCTAATGCCGACGTCATAATCGATCACTCAATTACGCTATCTGATGTTATCAATGATCCTATACGAATGTAGCTTGATGATATTGGACACGAAACTGGATATTGCATAAGTATAGTCCAAAAAACAATTCGATGGTTCAGCAAATTGAACAATCATCCTCCGTCACATAAGGAATGTTTCTCCGTATTATTATCTCCTAAATCATGGAAGGGTAGAGTGTGAAGTTGGTGTGCGTAGAATCCGCTGCGAGGGGTTGAGTGAAGCTATAACTAGTCTACGGCTGGCGACTAGCAACCCCGAATCCCGTTCTAGGCACCGACTCCAACCCACTTCCTCCTCTTCAGAGGGGTATATAGTTCTAATGCCGACGTCATAATCGATCGTCTTTTATTAAACGGTGCCAGATGGCGGCAGTCAGGGGCGCGGGAGCGGCACGAAGGAAACACGCGGCTCTCTACTCTCTCATCGTGCAGGAGGCTCCACATTGCCACCTCCAGGAGCTTTTATAAAAGGGCCGCCAGTCTGCCGCTGGCTTGCGGGCCGTATAAGAGGGGCGCCGTTTAAACGGCGAAGGACGCTCTGGAGGTGGCTGCGGAGCGGCGTCGGCGTCGTCGATGATGGTGCCATGCCAAGGTGGAGAAAGAGGAGGTGCGATGAGGATCTCCTGGATGGTACGAGAGGGTGTCGAGGCTGCAGCCAATCGTCTAACGATTACCCACTTGCGCTTACTCTATAACGCGTTTCAGATGCCATTATGCCTAATCCGCACAATCTATGCGGTCAGATTACCGCATCCACTTCCAACTATAGTACATTTTGATATACTACACGATGAGACTCTCTCTTGTCGATTTCCTTACGTATCCCATCCGCGTGTGTATCCATCAGGGAATCGCACGTGCCGTTCAAAGGTTAGGAATACGTTTGGGAGAAATCTTTGAGCAGTGAGGTCAAGGAGGAATCGCATTTCTGTATCACACAATTACAAAGAACCTTTTCGATATTCGATTAAAGCAAGCCAGCAAAGCAAACATCATATTAGGCGGCCTTTGCCTTCTTCCCTCACTCGATATTCGATATCAGCTGTAGATCGGTGGGTTCTTTCGATATGGACAAATTGGTTATTCAAAACCACAAAATTTTTATCAATGATTCGATACGCTTTGAAAAAGTTTTGACCTCAAGTTTTCTTTTTCACGTAAAAACATAAAAAATTATGTAAAAATATAAAGGAAGATAAACGATAAAAATAATCAGGGTGTTATTTATAAATAAATAAAATCCTCAGCTTTTGTTCGAAATGTAAATATTTTGTCGCTTGCAAATATTTTCTTTAGTCCTCCCTCGCACAATTGATTTAGCAAATGTCACGGTAGCATTGCCGTTTTTCTAAATAGAATTGGCAACGCGACACAGCTCTCTGTTTATTCCAAAGCGTTTCGTACTTGATGTAAAAAGTCTATGTACCAAGGTGGATATGTACGACACTTTATTCCTTCTGGTGGTTCCCCACGCTATTCTCTGCGCCTGCTGCTGACAGGACGATCAATCAGTTTACCCGCGCTTTGGGGGTGAAAAGAAGAAAAAAAAAGGCCAAAAGCGCACATTTTCACGAAGCAATCGAGACCCTTAAAGCGAACCAATTTTTTTTTTTTTTCATTTCATTACTTTACAATGAAAACACTCCATTAATGTTTCAAAAACAACGACCCCCAACTTTTCACAGTATTTTTATTTTTAATATTACATCACAGTCTTTTAATTTTTATTTATACATCACGCATAATTTGCACAAATTGCACATTTATTATTTTTATAACTACACGAGAAAATTTTCGATTAAACTATTTTGACTAATTAGAAAATGGTAAGACAATTTAACGCATATTTAGCAGTCTCGTTTGAGTTGTTATTGTCTAGTTATTACATAATAATACGAGAGTAATTCTCGGAGTAAATCGGAATGTTTATGTGTATAACGCTGAAGAGAAATGGCAATTAATTTACAGCTTCATTATTAAGGGGGTGATTATAATAATTGTATAGTCGGAGGTGGGGTCGATGTCCAACGACTATTTTCTCACTATCGCATTTGGCTCTTTTTTGCCCTCTCTGTCTCATCCCAAAAAATTACAGCCGTGCCTCCTGGAACGTGCTGTCGGTTAAAATTTGACACGTTCCCATTTTACCGGGACAAAAGGGCGAGGGACGCATATATATATATACGTGTGTGTGTGTACACTCGTACAAGCGCCAAACGGGTGTGGGAGAAAATGAAAACCAGTGGTGGTGAGTTGAGGTGTCAACTGCATACGCCCCTCTCGGTATCCGGGTGAAAATTTGGAAAGCAGAGGAGTTTCAGCACGCGGGGGATATATAAAATCAATCGGCGACGATGGGGGGTTCATCCTGCTGCTGCTGCTGCTGCCTGGGGTCAACGTTTCGCTGCTGAAACACCATCCCCGCGAAGTAATATACCATTGTGGTAGCCTTGAGGGAGTGCAAAATTTGCCTGGAGCTGTTACTCCACTCTTCCGCCGAAATTCTACGTGTGGTTATGAAATTTATACACGGCACTCGTCCTAATGCAAACTCAGAAATCAATCTATACATATATTGAAGAGTGACTGCTGAGTTAAATTTTAGCTCGATGGTTGAACATTTATCAATGTTAGAACATCTTAAAGCTAAAATCGATTCTTGCCAAACTCAATACCAAACATCTTTGTCCCCTGGCCCAATTAGCAGAAAGTTTTAGCTTGATAGTTGAACATTTATCAATGTTCTAACATTGATAAATGTTCAATATGAAATATATAATATATATATATATATATATATATATATATATATATATATATATATATATATATTTCAAATATCAATATTCATATGATAGTTGAACATTTATCAATGTTCTAACATTGATAAATGTTCAACTATACGATACGATTTTATACAATTTTCAATTTTTGGAATTTTTCGAAAACAAAAAAATCTATTTTAACTCCAACTTTGATCAAATTTTATCTACCTAAATCTACAAAAATTAGCAATGGCCGAAGGATAATTGGTATCGAGTTTGGCGCGAATCGATAGTGGGTTTTGATTTTATGAAATTTTATAAATGTTACTAAATCTCTAATATTTAGAAAAATGACGTTTCCGTTCTAACTTCCCGAAACTGACTACGCAAACTGGCTAGGGGACAACGTGATATATCTCTCATCGAGTTTTTTCAAACTGTGAAAATTTGGATTTTGGATTGTTTTCTCGCGCATTTTGGGAAAATCGTGAAACAAACGTAATAATTCGACATGGCTGTACTCGCCATCCTCGACTTTTCGTCTCGAAATTACGCAGACGTGAGCTGAATATGGAAATGTTGAGAAAATTCGCGTGCTGTAGGCATTTACATGCCGATACACGTGCGTAGGGGTGAATATATATATTATATATATGTATATATATGTGTCTATGCGCGAAATGGTTATTAGACCATATGCGTGGGCAAATATACATCCGTCTCCTCTGAGTTCGAGAATTCCGAGGGGGAATTCCAGAGCATATATATGCATATATGTATAATTTTGATCCATATATATACCAAGGGAAATCGGTGCGTTTGACGTTTACCCGTTGAACGTCCACGCGTATGAAGCTTCCGTGTGCTCATTGGGGATATAAGGTAATCCATCTGTTATCTAACGGTTCAAATAGGAGAATAACGTTGATTCCCCACTAACTGCTCGCTGCATAAGGATCGCAGAGTTAACGGGGCGGAAAACGCGGTATCGATAAATGAGTGGTATAGGTACGAGAGGAAGAAGATCGAGAAAATAATGGATCGATGGAGATAGAGAGGGGAGGGGAGGGGAGAGAGAGAAGAAATAGGAACGGAAACTGCGCATGAGGTAATCCATCTGTTATCTAACGGTTCAAATAGGAGAACGTTGTTTCCCCACTAACTGGGCGCTGCATAAGGATCGCAGAGTTAACGGGGCGGAAAACGCGGTATCGATAAATGAGTGGTATAGGTACGAGAGGAAGAAGATCGAGGAAATAATGGATCGATGGAGATAGAGAGGGGGAGGGGAGGGAAGGGGATGGGAGGGGAGGGAGGGAAGAAATAGAAACGGAAACTGCGCATGAGGTAATCCATCTGTTATCTAACGGTTCAAATAGGAGAACCTTGTTTCCCCACTAACTGCTCGCTGCATAAGGATCGCAGAGTTAACGGGGCGGAAAACGCGGTATCGATATATGAGTGGTACAGGTACGAGAGGAAGAAGATCGAGAAAATAATGGATCGATGGAGATAGAGAGGGGGAGGGGAGGGGAGACTGAGAAGAAATAGGAACGGAAACTGCGCATGAGGTAATCCATCTGTTATCTAACGGTTCAAATAGGAGAACGTTGTTTCCCCACTAACTGCTCGCTGCATAAGGATCGCAGAGTTAACGGGGCGGAAAACGCGGTATCGATAAATGAGTAGTATAGATACGAGAGGAAGAAGATCGAGAAAATAATGGATCGATGGAGATAGAGAGGGGGAGGGGAGGAAGGGAAGAAATAGAAACGGAAACTGCGCATGAGGTAATCCATCTGTTATCTAACGGTTCAAATAGGAGAACCTTGTTTCCCTACTAACTGCACGCTGCATAAGGATCGCAGAGTTAACGGGGCGGAAAACGCGGTATCGATAAATGAGTGGTATAGGTACGAGAGGAAGAAGATCGAGGAAATAATGGATCGATGGAGATAGAGAGGGGGAGGGGAGGGAAGGGGATGGGAGGGGAGGGAGGGAAGAAATAGAAACGGAAACTGCGCATGAGGTAATCCATCTGTTATCTAACGGTTCAAATAGGAGAACCTTGTTTCCCCACTAACTGCTCGCTGCATAAGGATCGCAGAGTTAACGGGGCGGAAAACGCGGTATCGATATATGAGTGGTATGGGTACGAGAGGAAGAAGATCGAGAAAATAATGGATCGATGGAGATAGCGAGGGGGAGGGGAGGGGAGAGAGAGAAGAAATAGGAACGGAAACTGCGCATGAGGTAATCCATCTGTTATCTAACGGTTCAAATAGGAGAACGTTGTTTCCCCACTAACTGCTCGCTGCATAAGGATCGCAGAGTTAACGGGGCGGAAAACGCAGTATCGATATATGAGTGGTATAGGTACGAGAGGAAGAAGATCAAGAAAATAATGGATCGATGGAGATAGAGAGGGGGAGGGGAGGAAGGGAAGAAATAGAAACGGAAACTGCGCATGAGGTAATCCATCTGTTATCTAACGGTTCAAATAGGAGAACCTTGTTTCCCTACTAACTGCACGCTGCATAAGGATCGCAGAGTTAACGGGGCGGAAAACGCGGTATCGATAAATGAGTAGTATAGATACGAGAGGAAGAAGATCGAGAAAATAATGGATCGATGGAGATAGAGAGGGGGAGGGGAGGGAAGGGGATGGGAGGGGAGGGAGGGAAGAAATAGAAACGGAAACTGCGCATGAGGTAATCCATCTGTTATCTAACGGTTCAAATAGGAGAACGTTGTTTCCCCACTAACTGCTCGCTGCATAAGGATCGCAGAGTTAACGGGGCGGAAAACGCGGTATCGATAAATGAGTGGTATAGATACGAGAGGAAGAAGATCGAGAAAATAATGGATCGATGGAGATAGAGAGGGAGAGGGGAGGGGAGAGAGAGAAGAAATAGGAACGGAAACTGCGCATGAGGTAATCCATCTGTTATCTAACGGTTCAAATAGGAGAATAACGTGGTTTCCCCACTAACTGCACGCTGCATAAGGATCGCAGAGTTAACGGGGCGGAAAACGCGGTATCGATAAATGAGTGGTATAGATACGAGAGGAAGAAGATCGAGAAAATAATGGATCGATGGAGATAGCGAGGGGGAGGGGAGGGGAGGGAAAAACGCATGTATCTCATCAATTACACAATCAATTTCAACAGACTGTATCTAAAAACAATGTTTGTCATTCATAGAATATTCCTCGAAAAATTCGTCAAGCCATTATTAGCCGTTCTCGAGAAATTAAATGACAACGAAATGCCCCACGCCCCACGAGTTGTCGCAGTGAAACGCATAACTCTCCTCTTTTTGCCCTGCGGGCAGTAGAGAGTTAATTATGTATCAGATACAAGGTGATCAGGGATGAATGTTGATGGTCGTCATGGCATAAAATTTCGTATCCATGTCTATACACCTAGAGAGAGACAGATAAAATCTACATTTCTCTCTCTCTCTCTCTCTCTCTCCCTCTCTCTATAGGTGTATAGATAAAATGGTCCAAAAATAAGCTATTAATATACGTAAAATGTGTTATACATGTAGTACATATACTTAGTTCCATGAGGTTTGGGATAGTCAGCTAGTTGGTGTGAGATTTTTCGTATGTATTCTTTATATATATATAAGAATTTATATATATATATATATATATATATATATATATATATATATATATATTAATGCTACAACCCCGATCTGTAGCAACGATTGGCGATAGAGGGCGGACCCAGGACGTTCCAATTGGATCGAGGGTTGCGATAGACGATGGTAAGGCGAGCCAGGTCTGCCTTCAACCCCCGCAAGATTGAAATAAACCCCCGTCGCGAGTATACCCAACGGAGCGTTTAGCGAGCTGTAATCCCCGTTTAACTCCCCGTCATTTTCCTCTCGATATCATCTCGTGTGTGCGCGCGCGCGCGCGCCCTCCATCCCTCCCGCATTTTACGAAGCTTTCCCGTGGGCTAAACGACGCCCCATTCCCCAACGTCCTCCCACGCCCCGTTCATTTCCATCGGGGTAACTCTATAGGCTTTCTTTTAGCGATAAAGAACGGAAAAAAGCCGCATGCGATAAAGAATGAGGGTCGATGAATTTTTATTTTCACCCCCGTGTGATTCCAAGCAAGGAAATTATTTTCTGTCTTATGCCACGATTCTGCCATATAGAATATTTGAAATATTTTTTTTTTTTTGTTGCAAGGAATGAAAGAGTAATGGATGATATGATGACAATTGATATTGAAGAAAATTTAAAATTATTTTCCTTGGTTTTTTTTATTTTTACATTACATAGAAAAATCTATAAATATTTGCTAATAAAATATATGTCTAAGGGATGTAAATCTTGGAATTTTTCAGTTGGGCAAAATTTTCTTCCTGCTAAATATATTTTGAATAAATAATTGTAGCATCCTCATAAATTAATGTTTTGTCGCGACAGCCAGGGGCTCAAAATTAAATAGGGGTGAAAAAAAATATTTTTAATCTTCGAAATATATTTTTATTTAATAAATTTTATACCTTCTTGTTTTTCAGGTGAAAATATGGTTTCAAAATCGTCGGATGAAGTGGCGGAACAGCAAGGAACGACAATTACTGGCAAAGGGTGGCTCGAGGGAGCAAACATTACCGAACAAGAACAATCCTCATCCCGACCTGAGCGACGCCGATGGCGACAAACCACGAATAGATCTAAACGACGCAAGTCCTCTACCGAGTCCAAAAAAAGGAGAGGATTATTCGGAGAATGAGGACGATGAGGAGATTAACGTTACGTGATAAGATCCTCCATTTTGTAATATTGGTACAGCGAAAAGTTCATTGACATACGAACCAAAATAATTTTAAAAAATGAAGAAATAAAAGGGCGAGATAAATGGCACGAATTTCCCGGATTCCCGTCAAGAATAAATATTCTTCGCGGCAAGAATTAACAATGAAGAAAAATAAACTCGTAAAATTCCGCGAAGAATAAGCATTCTTCACAGCAGGAATGAATATTCTTGACGGGAAGAATGAACATTCTTCATGGCATTCGCCGGTAGGACCAGCTCTGCCAACCTCTGACCCTGACCCTTTCTTATTTCTTAAATAATTTTTTCTGTCATCTTGCCAAGTGTAAAAAGTATCCCCATTTATATTTTTTAATTTTCTTCCCATGAACCCCATATTGTTATTATTTTTAAAAGATAAATAAAAAGCATCTTATTTTTTAGATCTGATTTTTTTTTTTTTTTTTAATTCTGTATTTTATGTAGAAATTTTTAAACCAACCCTCAGGAGTAGGTGATTTTTTTTCTCTTTATTTCTATGCAAATTACCGGATTAATGATAATTTTTTCAGATATTCAAAAGAGGCTGATTTTTTTATTTAGGTTTTTGAAAATAATTAATAATAATAATAGAGCAAGGGATGGTGGGAAAAATCTTAAAAAATTGAAGATTCTTAGCCTCAGTACAAATGATGGAAAAAATTATGAAACAAATCGCAGAGCGTCAGGATAAGACGTTAATGGAGTTGGCATGGAATGCCCCGTGTATACTGTACGAAAAAATTGTACGTCATGGAATTGTGATTTCAATCTGAACGATGAGGCGAAATTTTATTTGTTTCGGAAAACGAGTAAATTAACAAAAATAACATAAAATAATATAAAAATATTACTTCAAGTCCGAAACTATGTATCATATTGTAATTACGACCGTAGGTGTATCTGTATCGTCGCAGCGTGTCTCCAAAAAAATTATCGTGAAAGCAGGTTGTACTATTGACGTAAATCTCTATGATACTGTGAGGTGAAGATTTTTTAAAAATCGATTCTCATGTTCGTGATTTACGAATCAGGAGATACCAAATGTAATTACTCATCGTGATATATTATATATGAATCCTTATATATATATACATATACATATATATGATTAATTAATGTAATATAACGCAATAAAAATGTCTAAGAAAAAAATGCCTCCATTATTTACACCTTGTAATTTGAGAATTTAATTTTACATCAATGCGATATTGATCGAATTCCGTGGTCACCCATTGGAACAAGCCTCTGTATGAGGTATCCCGGTGAATAGAAACAGAGATATGGGATTTAATATACCGACATGATACGAACCGAGTCGGGTGTGATACCATGTGAGATATGATACGCTCTCATGGTCAGTGAAAAAAAAAAACTGTAATTAATTTTCTCCCGACCTCATTGACCTTTGAGAGGATGTGAAAGGTTTTGGCGAACTCCGATGGCGTCGGCATAGTAGTGAACGGGGCACGCACAACGAATTACCATCTGTGCGGCGCGCGCCACCGATAGATGGCACTATAAGCCATCGGCTATTCGACAGACGAACCATTAGCGATCTTCGACTTTTATCTTTCTTTACAATGTTTCTGACTTCCCAGAAATATATATTGTGAAGAAAGATATGAGATCGCAAATTTGTTTCGTGTATATCAGGCTTAGATTTTTTTTGAATGTATTTTGTTTAGGACATAAAATATTTAGGCCACATAGGCGCGCACACGCGGATTCACGCCCCGTTTACTACTATGCCGTCGGAGATCGCCAAAACCATTCACATGCTCTTAAGGGGGCAGAGTTACAGCAATTTTTATGAATCAACTTTTTTTGGTCAAAATGAAAAAAAGTGAAGGCATGCAAATTTTACGTTTTTTTCCATTTTCACGTGAAATTTTTGAGCTTTTGATCAAAATAAGGAGTTATTCGTGTTCAGCGGGAAATTTTCCATCGCATAGGATCATTGAGGGAAAAAAAAAATTTCACATTTTTTTTCGTCTAAAATCGAAAAATGACGAAAAATACGAATTTTTGAACTGCGATATCTTTGCGACCTTTTGACCGATTGACATTTAAGAGGGGAGTTTTGGACACGTCTCGAGTAGACTTAGAGAATGGCGTTGGTTTCATCCAGATATGTAAATTATTTCTATCCCTAAAAGCTCTTTGAAAATCGGCAAAATCGAAGGCAAAGTGGTATGCATGGAAAAATTTGCCAAAATCGCTCGTCCAGCTTGAAAAATCTGAAAAAATATTTTAAAAAATGCCAGCTCAACGAATCCAGCGGCATTTTAAAATTTGAACTCTTGGGATTAAAATGAAAAAAGAAAAAATACGCTATCTCTTAAGGGGGCAGAGTTACAGCAATTTTTATGAATCAACTTTTTTTGGTCAAAAAAAAAAAAAGATCGCGGAAAATACGAATTTTTAAGCTGCGATATCTTTGCAATCGTTATCCGTATTGAGATTTAATAGGGGGGTTTTGAAAACGTCTCGAGTATACTCTAAGTATACTCGAGACGTTTTCAAAACCACGCCACGCCATTCTCTAAGAATGGCGTGGCGGGGGTGGGCATGATTATGGTAGAGTACGGCCCTGAAACGAGGAGCTTTAAAAAAAAATTATGTAGGTTATGTGGACAGTTCTCGGGTCCGACTTCGGGGTAAGAGAACCGTGTCCTACACGACACACTCGGCGCAAACGTCAGGTGACAGTTGGAACTTATTTTTTGTCAATCGGAGGAGGTTGGAGGCATTTGGAAGAATTGGGAGCCTTCTTCGCGAGGAAGAGGTTAAGCTCTGGTTTACTGGTGTTTCGAAAATGGCAGCGATTAAGGGTCTCGGGCGAAATATACCCTATCTGAGACAACAGTTCGCCGCTCTTCTCGGGAATACAAGCACGAGTGTAAAATTTATATGTGTTGTTGTATTATTCTCGTACTGTCTCTCGTATATGGAACAGGCAGTACTGACCTTAAGTGTCACACCGGGTTATCTTTTACCCCCGGCATTCTGGATATGGACAGCATTCACATTTTGCTTTCTCGAAATTCATTTTTGGGAAGTATGCGTTGATGTCGTGACAGTCGGCCTATGTGGCAAATTAATTGAACCACTCTGGGGTGCTATGGAAATGATGACTTTTTTTGGGGTCGTTAATTTCGGCGTTGCCGTACTCTCGACGTTGTTTTATCTATTTCTCTACATGTGCACCAGCGACACGGATCTACTTTTTGACATACACATCCACGGTCTTACCGGCTATATCGCAGGTAAAAGTCTCAATATTTCACCAAACTCTTAGTGATCCTTAACCGTCGAACGGAACACATATTTTTTTCACCTGATTACAATACAAGTATTTTTTTGCTCTTACTACAACGTACATGTAGGTGCACCAACGAATTGAGAGTATCTGAATTCGTTGGTGTTACCCAGCTGGTAGAACAAGCTGTAACTCTAGACTGCAGTCTTTGATTTCCTTTCAAAAACAAGAGAACTACACATAGAAATTCTCAAAAGGTCAATAATTAGTTAAAAAATTACATATCCAATTTTTGTCTGCATTTTTGGATGCATTATAATTTGTGTTGTGTTTCGATGGCAATATGCGAGGAGTACGTCGTTGATTCTGTATTTCCATTTATGCTTTTTCAGGTGTCAGTGTCGCTGTCAAACAAATAATGCCCGATCACATTATAATCAAAACGCCACTAGGAAAGATGACCAACAGGAATATTCCAATGATCGTATGGGTGTTGGGCCTGATGCTGTGGGTCATTGGTCTGCTGGAGGGAACTCATCCCACCATGTTTCTCAGTGGCATTATAATATCTTGGATATATCTGAGATTTTATCAGAGGCACAACAATGGCACCAGAGGCGACATGGCTGATAATTTTACATTTGCGAGGTAATCAAGATGTACCACCAAATATGCTCTCGTTTTCTAATCTAGCAGTCAGCCTTGCATGAAAATACTATTGGAATGAACGGAATGTCATTCATAAGTGTTATAGTCGAAAATATTGAGATTTTTGAAAACTGACTTCTATATTTTTTATAATATAGCTTAACATTGTTTTCGGCCTGATAAATATCACAAAGGGTTTGCACAACCTTGCTCACAATCAGTATCACAAATCTCCATTATTACATTTTATTACATCTAGAAAAGCTCACACAATCAGGAAACACGTGGGGTCCTCCGGACCCCAGTTGCCCCATAGAAAGCAAAACAAATAAGTTGTCCCGTTTAGGATTAAAATCACCACATGTTTCGCAGTAATCGGAATCGTGAAACAAATAGATGGACAAATAAAACCAAACGACTCACTCGATTGGTCGAAAAAATAGACCTAGGTCAGGGTGAGAGAATCTAGTTATCAGAGAACTCCTCATAAGTAATTTGCCTTTTGTTTCAGCTTCTTTCCAAATGTTTTGCAACCGCCAATCGCGGTTGTGAGCAATACGGTACACGGTTTTTTTGTGCGGATCGGACTCTGCAAGAAGATTGTTCGAAGATTCGACATGTCGAACGCACCGCCGGGTCTGGTCATAAATTTACCTGGCATAGATCCTCAGGATAGCGAGAGACGGAGGCAAATAGCCCTGAAGGCATTGAGCGAGAGGCTGAGCAAAGATCATGCTAAACCCTGGCAGCAGGATAGAAGTAAAAAACACTCACCGATACCAGCAGCGGTGTCGATACCAATTCCCGAATCAAGTACACCAAAACCACTAGCCTCACCGCTCATCCCACAGTTGAATGCGAACATTCACAGTCATTCGTCCACCAGTACGTGATTATCCCCGACGTACGAAAAAAACTAGAGCGAAAGAATGAATGAATGAAAAACAACAATCATTGGATTCATGTAACAAAAGTGTGTTGAGAAGCTTCTAAAAAAACAACTAAAAATGTTTCTCTTTAAACGCGACTCATTTGTGATGATAAATGATGGATCGACTTTCGATTTTTTTTGACTGACAACTTGATATCGATATGAGATTCATTGAATGTCCCGGTTTATCGATTCATATCGAACCATGACGATGGATCATGGTGGCAGGCACCACATGATGCAAGAAATTTGAGAATTTAGTCGATTATTGCCAATTCGCTTTCGATCGCTCATTTCCTCCATTGTGCTGCAGTCTTGAGTACTCTGATCCATTATTGGCTCGATTAGTTCGATCAGCGAAATAGATTAATATTGAAATGTCATGGTAGAACAGGAGCAAATTTTGAGGAGGTCCACGTTTTTAAAACACTTTCAACATTATTAATTCCGTATTGCTCGAAAAACCCATGCCTGTGTTATTCGAGCAATACGTAGCACGATATCTGCATTTTTAATAGACTGAAATTAGCTATTTTAAAACGTTAAGCCTTGATAAAGCAGTAGTAAATATTGAGGCATGAAACTCAGGTTTCGCACAACCTCTCGTCATATCAAGACCAAGAAAAATCTCGACGAGGGACTGAATATGCGAACATAGAAATACCTGAAAATGTTAATTTAGAGCTAATTTCCATGACTCGGTGGCAGTACCAACACCCGTTTCCTCCGACGTTAATCGGACGTTGAACTCTGGTTACCCCATGTGAAAACTATAGATTGAAAAAAAATAAACCAGGTCGTTATAAACGGGCATAAATCTGGTTGCATAGACTCGCGGTTTCGATGCAATGTTTTTTGGTGACAACGTACAGCGTATATTCGAAAATTGTTTTTTTTTTATGAGCTTAATGTCACATGCCCTTAAGGTGATGTGCTATTACTCAGTCGATAACAAAATCTAATCTATTTTTCTTCTGACACACGATTGACCTTTCGAACAAAAGTCGAGATCGACAAACTCCGTCAAACGATAGCGGAGTTCGCTGTTTCCGTCTTTTGCACGAAAAGTCGACAGTTTAGGAGAAATTTGATCCGGGAATAACTGCGCCTTTTTCCCTCGCACTCATAATGACGCTTATACCCAGAAACTGCTTTACCGATACAGAATTCATCACCTTAAGTTGATATGCAGTTGGTAAAAAAAACTGTAATCGAATTCTGCGAGAGTTGATCTTTCGGGCAGAAGGAGGGAACCGTGAACTACGTCAACGCTTCCGCAGTTTATTGTTATCATATCTTGGCTAAAAGTCAACTCTTTTGGACAAAACGGGAACGGAAAAATGTAAGCATCTCGTCCAATAGAACTTCAAAACAATTTTTTGATCTTCCGCTTCCCCGAAATACTCATTACATCATGAATTACATTTTCACGTTGAACTTGCTCGTATGACGTGGGTTTAACCTCAAAATTCAAAATTGGGATTCCGAAGTGGCGAGCCGCTGTCATTTGCATATCGCTATGATTGAATGACGCCTAGCAGCTGATGATCGCCGGAGTCAGCTAATGGGGGACTCGATAAACAATCACAATCGGACGTTGAGCTTTTATCAAAACAACCAAGCATGGCGAACAATCGCTAGCCACTAGCAGAAGATAGCCAAGAGGAAGAATAAAAAAACCAACCAAATGGAAATGAAATCTACACCTATGCCGGTGACCATATACCCTATGGTGTACCCACATACCTATGGTGGCCGGTGTTGGCCACCATAAATATTTATATTTTCCCGAATAGCTGCTTAGTCGCAAAAAAAATAGCTGCAGTTCTCTGGGATTTTTTTTTTTACCAAGGTGCGCCATATCTTTGAATGAAAAGAATTTTTTTTTGATGTGCTTAAAATCCTGATACAAACTATGAGGACTATCTTTAGCCGAAAAAGTTTATTATTTCCATCGGAAAATTGCCCAAAGAAATGTTGAGACCGTTAATCTTTAACCCTATAACGCTAGATTTTTTTCACCTTTAAAAAGATTTTTAAAAGCCTATAACATGAAGAAAAAAAAAGGATAGAACGTAAAAGACCTAGCAGGGTTTGAGTAGAAGCAGTAAAAAAACAAGTTTCGTGAAGGGTTAATAAGGAAGAGGAAGGAAGAATGACAAACCCATTTAAAGATCGAAAAATTCAAAACAGCAAAAATCTCTTTTTTTCTAAAGTTCTCTTGGGGTGAATATCCACCTCAGTCTAGCGTTCTAGGGTTAACAATGTTGAAGTTTACGCGAGTGCAGGTGAAATAGCAATCGGCGACGACGAATGAGCGGGAGAGAACGATATAAAATTATCTTACGATCGATTATTCTTACTCCAAGATATGCAACATTGTCCAATGTCGACAACTCTTTCGCACGATAATCACGGAGGAAGAAATCTCCTCGCTACGACGTCACGCTAATATCTTCCTCGCTCGTGATTTTTTCGCTTTTCTCGAGTGTCGTAGTTCGTCATTCGATGACGGTGTCGTATTTTGTATATATATACGTAAAAAATAATTTTAAAAAATTGTTACGTCTTCCCACACATTGATTGTAACATTGATAGAAGTTGATATGTAAAAAAAAAAGCCAGCGACGCATAAATACGCATTATATATGTATACGAATGTGTGTGTGGAGCTCACGTGCGAAATGAGTTAGAAATCCGTGAAGTATATGCGTGTATAGCAATGTTGACCGAAGAAGCTATCGCAATTTAAGACGCGGGGAGTGTTAAGAAACATTCGTATGATGGACCGAATCGAAGAATATTTTTTATGTGTAATATATAAAAGAAATCTTTAAATATAATATTTGAATATTCAGTGCGATAAATGCTGGCCTCGTAGTAGAGTCAGCGCTTACGCAAAATAAAATCCAAAAAAAAAAACATTTCTCCAAAAAATCGTGGATCTCTTTTTAAATTTGTTTAAGTCAATTACCGATTGAGAACGTACGGAAAAACCAAAGGCGTTGAAACGTGTAAGGCGAAGATAGCGTGAGTGAATAAATTGACATTTTAGTCGATACAAAACCCCACGAGACTTTAACGTAATAATAATTATTACAATATATTTAAGTGTTATATACATGTGATTACTTTTGTACATACCTTAAAACTGTTACTGTCTCTGTACAATACTAAACTCAACCTAAAACTAATTTACACTTTCATTTTGGCTTTCATGTGCTACGGAGTAAAAAAGTGGCTCATAACTCTCAATGATTATTTGCAAAATGATTTATGTACGGGTAATAAATCAGTAAAATAATGTGTTTAGAAATGGAGAAAAAAAAAGATTTTTTATTGCTGTAAAAGGTTTCTCTATGAGGAAGCCAGGATTGAGAAAGCCATTACTCATTGAGCAGAATCTATGGGTGGGCGAAAACGCGAGGAAGCAATGGGCAAATTTCGAATTTGCACGGTTTTTTTTTACTTATTTTGTGATTGGGACCCAGTTGTATCAATATCTTGTTTTACCAATATTCGGAAAATGGAAAACAAATTTTGCGAACAATTACATAATTAACCTCTTCCCGGCAAAATTTTACAACTCCGTGAAAAAAAATCGTTTCTGGAAAATTTCTTCGAAAATGTATAAAAACAAACTTTATAGAATAGTGACTTAATTTTTTTTAGATTTATTGGACGAAAAAAAAAGTTCCAGATTTCTTCTTTTACCTAATTACGAACTTGAAACGTCGGAATTTCGCGGGATTGACATTTTTTCCCAACTTGAAGGGGTCACATATACACGCACAAATTATATGGTGTGGTAAAATTCGAATTGGAATTGGAGAAGTTCAGAATATTCAAATAGTGTCCAGAGAGCCAAACCGTCGCTTCCCGCGCGAAATCGTACTTAGCATCAACGAAGATAGAGGTCCCTATCTTCGTTGTTAGTATCAACAGAACGCAGTAGTAAATCGCATTCACAGATGGCGCCACAGTTTCACCTTAGCATGCGAACCCCAAATAGGAAATGCCGGTACAGCAGGTTTCTACTACACATATTTACGCGGTAATTTTTTTAAAATTCTTCGATCCAAATATGGAACAGTGGCCGGAAAGGGTTAAGCACCTCTCTTACTTTGAAAGTTATAGCAAGTGCATTTTTTCCTTGATTAAAAATCGCTATAAATTTTAGGTTAGTTGCTTTCAATTGCCGAATATAAGAAAATCGATATTGCTCAATGGGCCCTTATCGAATTATTCCTTTTTTTTCCATAAAAATTATTTTAATATTTTGAAAAATATTTTCTTACAGGGCATAAATATATGACAATTTTCGTTTGTATTAAATTGAAATGCGATGCATCGTTTGCAAGATATCACCCCCTCTAAACGAACAAAAAGAATACGAATATTCTGTTACTTACAGAATAATGGATTTTGAAACTTTGCAAAACTTTCACGATCATGTTGCTGCCAGATCATTTGAAAACATTTGAGAAGAAATTATTTTTTGGGTGGCTGCTCTGGCGAAGAATTGCTCATAGTTACCTACGAAGACGAACAATGATTAAAGCTAAGAGTATGAGTTTTCGTAAAGAAACAAACACTCTTTTTCTCGTTGAATTATTTTTCACATAAACATGAAAAACATTGCATTTTTCGGAGTAATTGAAAAAACAATGATCAATATATTTGAATGCACCAGCCTTCATTATTCTCAGTTGGAATTTAAAAGCAAGGTACATGTGTCCACTCCGCGGGGTCCACCCTCATCCTCGTAAAAAGATATTTCAAGTTTCAATTTTGCCACAACTAATCGGATCACTAACAAGTTTACTGTGGCCTCTTCAAAAATTTATTTTCAAGTAGGCGAAAGTAGCCACATATGCTATTCTTTTAACCCTAGTATATCACATTCTGGTCCGGTGGACCCACAGTGGATTTCACTTTTTCCAAAATCCCTCAACTTCACTTGTCCGAAAAATACAACTTTTCGAAGTAAATCAAACCGGTATATTTTTGTTTCTAGTAGTCTCAAGTGTCCTCTCAAACAATTCAAAGTTCATTTTTAGTGGATTTCACTTTTTCCAAAATCCCTCAACTTCACTTGTCCGAAAAATACAACTTTTCGAAGTAAATCAAACCGGTATATTTTTGTTTCTAGTAGTCTCAAGTGTCCTCTCAAACAATTCAAAGTTCATTTTTAGTTTTGTAGAAAATAAAAAAAAATGTGTTGGCCTGAGATAACAAAAATAAGTGTAACGTGCTCGGCTTAATCTCTAGCCAACAATTATCGGGTTTTCCATACCTCGGCCATCGTGAAAATTGTCTTTGAATTGCTCATAGAAATAATGTTAAAACCAAAAAAATCAATGCAGCAAAAGAACCCTCAATTTCCTACAAAAAAATCTTGCTAAGTTCAATACGTTTTTTACTCACCTATTATACTTCGATGTGTTCATGCATAGATGAATAAAATAAACTTACACACATGGGCTTTTCGGACCCGATGCTTTTCTACCGTTTTCAACATTTTTTAAATGTTTTTTTCTCCATTCTACCCTTGTTGCTATTTACAGTTCTACAGCTACTTTGATCGAGAAATCCTAGAGGGGGTAACTAGGGTCCTCAGGTACCCCAAGCCAACTTCAAATAGTAGTCATTTTTGCTTACAATTCGTCGCGTCCTTTTTTGATTATACAATTTTTTTTTTTCTAATTGAACTTCAAGTAAATAGCCTTCGATGCACACCAATGTCTTTCTTGTCTTCCTCCAGGACCCGAGTTACCCCGTAGAAGAAAAAAAAAATAAGTTGCTTCATCTAGGGTTAACTTTTTTTTTTTCTAATCGTTAGAGAATCATTGAGGAGTGATCGGGAGCCTAATTCGCTAAATCAAAAAATACTTCGGTTAATTTCAACGAAAACTTTAACATAGGATCGTCCAGTGGCTGACCGGAAATGGTTTTTTCAATGTCACGAAAAAACTAAAGACTCCCAAACGATTGAATTGGATTATTCGAGACCCCTGACGATTTCGCTTCGATCATGACTTGAAAAAATCGAATCACTTGACAATCAAAATGAGTTTGACTAACTTGACGCTTAATTTTGTATTTCTTGATTTAAAGAAAATCGGTTTACCCCCATATATTTTAATTAGTCTGCCAATCACTTCTAAATGATTCTCTAATGATTAGAAAAAGAAAATGGTCGAATAGTCACAGTAGCTATATAACTTTAAACACGTGCGTTTCTGAAGCACGCAAATTTCGAAAATGTTTATCTAACTCGGGCCTTAAACCTTAAGTCAGACACCCGTCTGACTTAAGGTTTGTCGTTTCAATTTATTCTTTCATAACTCAACACAGTCTCCAACATGTTTGACATTACCTTGATTACACCTCGGTGTTTAAAAGTCGGTAACTTTCGAAATAACAATATATTGTAATTTAGCTCTCGTTAATTCTGACGTCCTGCTTGAAGTCTGTCGGTTGTATTTATTACACTACCCATGAGTCAAAAAATATCAATCGGAGACGTAATTGGACGAAAACGTTTTGATGGAGTCAAACTCCACCACGTGGGGTGTTGCTAGGGCCATACAAATAGATGTAGTTAAGGACCGAGCGTCCAATCCGCACAGAATTCCCTGTAGGGTTAATGTATTTCCAACAATTTGGTCAGTCTCAGCGGAAAATTCGAGTGTATCAATCACGACGGTCGATTTTTAAGGACAAAGTTTTCGAAATCCTTAGAAAAAAATATATTCCGATACGGCAATGTCTCATCTGTAAAATTGTTGTTGATGCTGCGACCACTGTGTTTGCGGTGGAGGCGGTTGAGGTGGTGGTTGTTGTTGTTGTTGTTGCTGTTGTTGCTGTTGCTGCTGCTGCTGCTGAGGCGGCGGCCGATACTGGGTCTCTTGCACGTAAACACCCGGTGATGGCCTTATCGAGGTTTGTCCTGATGAAACGTATTGTTGTTGAGGTAGTGGAGGGGCGTACGCCACTTGACTGGGATGCTGTGTCTGAGCGTAATAATTTTGTGTCTGCGATACTGGCGGTGGAATGCTGTAACCGCCATAATTAACTTGTTGGGGCGGTGGTTGATAATAATGATGATTTTGTTGCGAATGAATATCATGAGAATTAATGGTAGTGTCCTGTATCGGTACGGTTATCAGATTTGTTCGCATTGGCGGATTATTCGAGGGTGGCGGGGGTGGGGGTGCCGTACTTTGGGAGTAATTCGGTATGGACATCATCTGTTGAGGTCTATGTTGCTGTCTGTGCTCGGAAGGTGATTGGCCAACGAGGGAATTTACACGAGGATCGTTTCCCATTATCGGCTGTACCATGTGAGCGGCTATTTGTTTCATACGTCCGGCTTGCATTGTCACCGACGACACTTTCGAAAGCTGTGACTCCATGTCGGATTTAGTATGAGCGTACTGGGTCTGGTCGGCCTGCATACCCTGAGCGGGTGGCAATGGCGGTGCTGATATGTGACGATGATTTATGTGAGCCTGAAGAAAAACGAGAGAAATAAGTAGCGCGGATATTCATCCGTTCGTTGTTAGACAGGCTGCTAAAGTAAAATAGATATACAAAGTTTTCGAAATTGTACAAGGAACGGAAGTAAGGTAAATGACCCAGTGGCCGGACGCATAAAATTTATGTCCCAGTGGCGGGACATCCCTAAGAAATCATATTTGTCTCTGTTACGCACACACTCCGTTCAGAATGAAGAGCTACAACGTCAATTCCGACAGAACGGATCAATCAAATGGCAGATTCAAACTATAAAGTTGGTCGACATTGTTTTTGACAGCATTCACCTCGCAGAACTCTCAAATTTCTTAATTATCCATGGGAAAAAACCAAAAGACGCGAGAAAGAACGTGTACTGATGTCACGTCACTGATCGCTCAAAGACTCAAAGTTACGTTTGAACGTCCGTTGGAAAATCAGTTTTTTATGTGTATGTATCGTCAGGATTGACAGTGTTCCATCAACAATCGTCAACAGTGTTCTATTTCTTGCGGGCGATTGAGCTATGATAGCTCGCCAATAAATCATTTTGAACCTGTTTATGGTGGATTCGTCTATTTTGGTTTCTTCTAATTCATAATTGCTGGTCTGAGCAGACTATAAATTACTTTATGTGTAATTCAAGAGCGACTTGTATTCGAGAGTGGCAAACGTAAATTTTTAGTTTCAACGTACCTGCAAGTCTCGTTGACTAAGATAAGTCCGCCTGCAGCCCGCGTTTCCGTATCTTGTACCACCGTGGGTACACATGAATACTGTTCCTAGTCCTGTCTGTTCGACCCTCGATACTTTTTCCATACAACGAGGACAGACCTTGTCCTCCCTTTTGGCGCATGAGAGACAAAAAACGTGCTTACAAGGAATCTGAAAGAAAGAGTGCAGGTTGATTATCCGACACCTAGAGAGATATTATACTAAGATTGAGGTGCTATTTAGATATGAAGCTAATAATGTGGAATGTGGAATAATATTAAAACATGAAGAGCCATCGCATGATATTTTTTTCGCGAAAGGACGTATTTTGTGAGGCTTAAACTGCTGCATGGTGCGCGAAACGAATACTGGTTCACCAGTCGGCCAGCGAGGTGCGTCCGTTGGAAATGGCGATTGTCACTTTTGTTCCTGATAAGATTATTTTACCAATAAATGGACGGACCACAGTAAATTAACACTTGCAGGAGATGATACCTATATAGACTTTTTTTTTTTAGTTAGTGTTATTTCAATGTATACTCTTTTCGGATTTTTACGGCCCTTCCCTCTGTTACGAATTCACCTTCCTGCACTCCACTGTTATGCCAGTTCCATTTCCTGTAACCTCCCTGGGATTGCGTCTGCAGCCGGCTTGGACCCCACTAATGTATCGCATTCGCAGAGGGCGCAGTGAAATTGCGGGACACCTGTGCCGATACAGCTGGCTCTTTCGACAGAGTTTGGTGTTCCTGCAAGGAATCACCAGAACCAAGTATGGAGCACACCCTATACTGCTTAACTTCGGTGATCGCCAGAACCGTGTCCTGTTTAGTGATTTTAACACGGGTTATTCACTGGGGGGTGCTTAAGCGTTCATTTACGGTGGGTTCACCCTAACTCCCCCAAACATTCGATGAACCAACCCTTTTTAGTGCTCAACAGAATAGTATATGACCCTGGAATACGTAGCACCTTCTATATCTTATATCTTACGATTAAAAGTGTATAAAATCTTGGTTTAAAGATGGAATTTGCTGTTTCTCTCATAAATCCTACACATGACTAGCCGATTAGCATTACTGAATAGTGCCACCTCATAGAGGAAGCTTTTTTTACGTGTTACATTTATTTGTTGTTCAGATTTTATCAACAACATATCAGAATAATTAAGCTCGGGTGCCATTTTTCATATGGTATGCCATATGAAAAAAACGGACGTTTCGGACGTACGGAAAGAACCACAAACTGCATGATCATTATACACACTTCATGGGTCTCTTCGTTTCTCCGGAAGATCAATCGTTTAAGTGAATTTTGGTACACAGTTTTTGTTACCGACAGAGGAGTAGCACATCGCCTTAAGTCAATAGATGATCTGTAATATCAACAGAGCTCCCATGAGTTCAAGAGTTACATTCTCCCACCTCAGTTTTCTCTCGAGCAATTCACTTTTCGGACAAAAAAAAATGAGAACAGCAAACATGAAAATTGTTCTAATTTGTCATTATGTTTTTTTTCCAAAAAGATCAACTGTCATGAAAAAAAAAATAGTTTTTCTTCCTGACTGAGTTATTGTGCAACACTGTGATATGAAAAATGAATGAATTAATACAGCTTATAAATCCATAATAAATGAGTCACGATATAAACAAAAGCTCACCATACGTCCATAAATGAGTATTGGCTTGAGACACTTGTCACAACAGTGAATCATCGGATTGAGGACTTTTTCTCCTATGAGATTAACTCTGTGATCCCATCTCAAGCGCAGCATTGGCTCAGGAGGTCCACGATTGATAGTTGTAAACGTTGGTGCTTCCAATTGTGATATATCAGCCTCGAGATCAAATTGCTGCTCAGCTGGCGGTTGCTGCTGTTGAGGAATTTTTTGAGATTCACGCTGTTCTGGTTCAGGCTCACCCGTTTCCATGGGAGTTTCCCCTGATGGTTGAGGAACATCCTCATCGTCGCTCTCTATTATCTGGAATAAATCTTGTCAACATATTGCATGATGCAAGAATAATGGAGGAAGTCGGATTCATATCAGGATTAACCTTGACTGCTTTTTTGGCTCTTCCTCTCGCTCGACCCCTAGCACGACCGCGTCCTCTGCCTCTTGCTCTGCCTCTCATTCTCTTGCCACCATCTTCCTCCATCCCTGAAAACAAAACAGGCGTGCAGCAAATATAAAGTATCTACATTGTTGAGAATTTCTGTCAATTGACAATATTATTCCGGTATTGAAAAGGTTATGTTTGACATTCTTCTCGCCGAAAATGAAAAGTATTCTTTGCTACTCCGTGCCAATACACCGTGCACAGTGATATAGTCAAAAAAAAATTGAAACATTCACTGACAATTGTTTAAGCTCGTACTTACAATTATAAATTAGTTACGAGTATATACTGCCGATATATACAATTAATTCGTCTGTACGGTGTACAAGGATCAATTACGATCCTTGAACAGCGCCAGTCGGCAGCAAGGAACCCAGACGCGCGTTATTCCGGTTATTACTAGCGTCCCTTTGTAGAGTCAAGGCAAACCCAGACCACAAGTGAAAAGTGGTAAAATCGCGCAAACCAAATCTAAATATGGCGGGGCCAATCAAAAAAGGACAGCTTCACTTATTATACGCGGAAACCAAACTTAAATATGGCGGAGCCAATGAAAAAGACGTACAGCTTTGTCTTGACAGGGACTCTAGTTATTACTAAAATCAATGTGGTGAAATTTGGTGTAGTGCGTCGTGTAAGCGGTCTATTACACCGGTTATAACGAATTTTGGCGGTTTAAACTCTTTGGGTTTAACTATCTCAGTTATAATTAGGTCGGTATAATGGCGCTGTGTAAGCCCAGTCGATGAACGTTATTTCAGTTTTATTAGAACAGATGTTCTGGGCGCTCTCTCTAGTCTCCATGGGAAATAGCATGGAGACTAGAGAGAAGTCTCCATACTCCATGGGAAATAGCCCGCTTAAGCTTGAGCAATGAATGGATACTGTAGCGGGATTCTGTGACTATCGTTAGCTATCGACGTCGTTAGCTATCGACAGCCAATTGCTGAGATGATCCCGGAGAAAGGCGCAGATCTCATTGGCTGTCGATAGCTAACGATAGTCGTGTACAGAATCCCGCTACTGTGACTTTTGGCTACCTGCACACGAGCGACATTCAGTCGCGCGACGCCAATGTGGTTTGTTGCCTACAAACGTCGTATCGCATCGTGCGACAAACTGCCGCGGGAATTCTAGGCATATGATATATTTGGATGAGATATGCGTCACGTACTTTAAAGGCCACGGCCAAGGCACGCCAAGCCACAAATGTGTTCGGCGTGTATGTAATTGCTTGGGAAACCGGAATAACAGCGCCGTGTATCCCTGTAACCACGCATTGTGTCACGCGCTTTATGAGAAAGCCGGTAAGAGTTAATATTTTAACCAACGTTACTAAATTTTGAATTTCTGACTTGCGAGCACCTGCGATGAGAAAACTCGGAAAAATTTACCCACGATATGTTTTTTTTTCAATCCTCTGATATCATCTCGTATTTTTAACCTAAAACCTCAAACTATTCATATACCCTTTTATTTGCTTTTACCGTATTAAAGTATTGTTCGGTACCAAACCTATGTGTACCAACTGTTTCTCAAGTCGTTTTTCTGCATTATTGCAAACTTTGCAAAACTACTATAATGCTTTTCACCCAAATTGAGTGACTTTTTACATTTTGGTGCGCCTAATTGATTCCACCATTTTGAATTCTGAAATTTCGACCCCGAATTTGTCATCAGCTACCCACAAAACCCCTTATACATAACTTTCCGTTTAGAATGCGAAATTATTGACTTACATAATATATTCATCGTTAACAGTTGTCTGTTGTAGCCCGTGATTGAGCTGAAAAGAACTGACAAAAAATATTGATGACGGATTGGCAGTGGTGAAGTATCGAACCATTAATCGACAGTGCAATTCACCTCACAAGCGAATTAAAACCAACATGACGATGATGAATAACGAAAAGCTCACGGAACAATTAATGATTGGGGCATCGACGTCCTCAACTGGGGCCCCTACCGGCAAACACACGTGGGAGCCACTAAGATTAACTCATGCCAAACCATCTTTTACGAATGAGGATGCAATGCTCGCTGCTTGCCCTGATCTTTGGCACAAATTTATGATATTTGGCGTGGGAAATTACAAAAAAGCAACTATTCTCGATCCAATCGTGGCTGCCACCGAGCCCGAAGTACTTTTACCCGTGATGTATGCGCTTGAAGAATCGGAAAAAGCAACATTTCTCAGCAGATGCAGCATATCAGCGTTGGAAAATCTCCTCAAGCAAGGATTGCGAATAAGGATGCCCGATGGTCGTACCTTAGGGATGGACATAGTTCTCGGTTTTGTCGGCAGTCAAGAGCTTCAGATAAATCCCCAGAGAGCTATTAATCAGGCTCTCCTATCACGCTATGAGTCACCAAGAAAATATCTCAATCTTGATGATTTTCAAAACGACAAATATCTTCGTTACGTCTATTGCTCGATGTGCTCACCCCGTGTATTTCATTTTATCATACGTTGCTGCAGTATACGAATACTTGGCAGTACACGCGAGAACAAGCTCTCAATACGAGAATTAAATCTACGCTCAAATGGCATAACGGGTCTGGTACCATTTGACAAATATTTCAACTATCATTTGACGAAAATTGATCTCAGTCATAATGCCATAAGGGACGTGAATAATTTACGTTTTTTCGCGGATTTCAATATAACGGAACTTTGGCTCGACGGTAATCCGTTGTGTTCTCGATATGCGACCAGCGAGGATTACATAAGAGGTGTAAAAAATGTATTTCCACACTTGCAAAAGCTGGACGGTATCGTGATAGGATCAGAGACGAATTTTGTACCGATAATGCAGATAAATTATCTTGGCAATTTATCGAGGATTAAGCTGGTCAAGCAATTCATCAGGCATTTTTTTGCACTCTATGATCAGGATGATCGCAATGTTTTGAACGGTCTGTACGAACATGATGCTTTTTTCTCAATAACACTCGGCTCGATCACTAACATGACCCATCATCAGATGACAAAAGCATTCGCGAGTAACAGGAATTTACTGAAATTCGTTGATTACGCCAAATGCCACGAATTTTTGTTACGAGGACCAGAAAAAATAATAGCCGCTCTAAGACGACAACCCCCAACATATCATAATTATAAAAATTTCAATATCGATATATTGCATTGCACGAACGACTCAATCACTATAGCTATTCAAGGATCTTTTTGTTACAAGGAATATCCTTATGCGCCACTGTTCTTCAATCGTACGTTTGTCATTATTGAGGCTGACGACAACGAGTATTGCATCGCCAACGATCAGTATCATATACAGAGCGGGACGGGGAAAAATACCAGCAATGAGAATAAGGTCGGACCCGTCATCGTGCCCAAGATCAAACCTACGATATTTAGTCCTACCGAGAAGGAACAACTATTATCATTTTTCAGCGAACGCACGAGCGTGAACGAGGAATTTTCTCGTCGCTATTTAGAGGATGCTGACTGGGATATTCGCGTTGCTCTGAGCATATTCATGAAAGCTTACACGGTCAATGATGTTCCACCCGAGGCCTTTAAAGAATTTTACTCGTGACAGGACGGATATACAGGTCACGAATTGAATGATTTTTTATAGTATTTTTTGTGAAAATGCATACTGGATGCTGTAGCGGGGCAGTTGTAGCCAATGAGAAGAACGGTCCACTCGTCCGAATTCCAAAAAGTCAGCTTCTGATTCGCTCTGTCTCTCAATCAAGGCACTCCTCTTCTACTTTGAATGCACGAAATCCGCAAATATTCTTTGACAAGTTTAGAACAGATCAGGGGGATGGTTCACTTTCATTACTCTTCGCTTACGACTATTTTAGTTAATCAGTTTAACCAGAGTAATCATTTTTCTGTTTACATAAAACATGTGAACTTTCATGAGAAATTGATCTTCTGTACATTCCAATTTCAACGCAGTATCATTAAAAATATTTCTTCATGTGTATAAAAATCCTTCATGCACCAGCACTTTACTCTCTTGTCCATATTAATTTTGTGTGCAAACCTTACTGGTTACCAACGGCGCCATCCTTCATTATTCAGCAGCCTTGCTGCATGTTTAGCAAAGCGATGCTTTTGTTGATGTAGGGCACCGTGTTGACGTTCGAACTTACACCCAATTCGAAAACTTTTTGCATCAAAGGCAACGCGTGCTCTGAAACAGACGTTTTAATTTCCTCATCAATGTCGCCTGCACCCTGGATGTCCAGAGAAACAAGTTGCGTACCTTGCATGCAGAGCAATATTTCAGGCAGTCTGTCTAATGCAGACATCAAAACGTCCGATCTTGGGCTGTCTAGGCATCTCTGAAAGGCGGAAAGGATATTCAAATTCGGTGCTGGTCGATGCTTCAGGGCTCTCGCGACAAGACTGTGAGCGAGACTTCGTATGGTGCTTTGCGGTGACACGAGCAGTTCAGCTATGCTGTCGATCACGAATTCGAGGACCGATGGTTTTCGTGAAGAGAAATGGTCAATTTCCTGAAGCGCCGTGTAAACATCTGAAATGAGGGTTATTTTCATTTATTCAATTTGCCCAAGGAAATAATTATAAAGTAATATTGACGATAAATCTTACCGTCACCGTGAATTTTCGCGAGAGTCGTAATCAAAGATGGCCAGTGCGCTGGAAAGCCTGGCTCTGGAGGGGCAGGTAAAGCACCGGCGACGAATATTTCCTCACCGTTATTTCCCTCTCTTGGTCCTGGTATTCCCGCAACGAGCGCTCGCAGACTGGGTAAACCAGGATAAAGGCCTTGTATTTCCCTTAAATTTTACATTTTCGTTAGTCGAGTAAAGTTATGAGTTAATTTGATAATATTGATAACGTTGTAAGCATCAGCCAGAATTTATACCTCGAGATGATTTAATTTAATGTAATTAATCGATTATTTCGATAAAAAAATAAAAAAATACGTACCGAAGAACGTGAACGTGTTTGTGCAAATACTTCAATGCCGGCTGAGCTTCGTGAGCAACGTAAGCTTGCAGCAAAGTGACAAATCTATTGAGCAATGGTGTCAAATCTTTTCCTGGTGAATAATTCTGTAAATTGTGAGAAAATTTGAAGGATTAAAGATATAACGATAATGAGAAACGGTAATGAGAAAGATCGCGAAAAAATGTGTACCTGAAAGCATTGAAAATAATTGGCCAGTGTTTCCTCGAGAGCGTTTCTGTGCTCCTCATTGAATAAGTAAGGCTGCAAAAGTTCCAAAAGTCCCATTACTTGAACGAAGAGATTCAAGTGATGACCCGAACGAAAGTCACAAAAATCCAAGTACGAGCGTCCAGTGAGAGACGAGGCGAGCATCGGAAGTTGTCGCAGTACCAATATCGGATGTACAGCTGCCATTTTACGAGCGCAAAGCTCGAAATCTTGAGATTTGCTTATCCAGGATTTTTGTCGCGGCGTTGCTGCCAAAGCCGTCAGGAGGGAATGACTCATGCAGTCAAGAGTCGAGCCTGTCCAGTCAGTGATTTTGGCACCACCGACGAATCTCTTCGTTTCCGATTGATCGAGATAACAAATGACTTTTGGTATTTTCATGTATAGATGCAGAAGAAATTGATGTGCCATGTCGGACTGTGCGCTTGAAAATGGAATATGCGCGTTTTAACTCTTTTCGAAATTTTTGAGAACTATAACTTGTCATTCGTAATTTTCAGAGATAAAACAAAATAATTGAGCGATTGATGAGTTCGAGCTGAAAAAAACTTACCTATTTTCATTGCTCGTCATTTTTTCCATCAAATATCTGACTACGCTGGCATTTCGATGTTCCTTGGTGGAAACGCAGTGCAATAACAAATCCAATCTCGTCTCCATCTGCGTGAGCGCGGAATCCCTGCTTTGACGCTCATTGACGATTACCGACTCGGCGACCACGTAAGCGACGAGCGTGAGAAGTTGTTCCTCGGAAAGAAGCAATATGTTTTCGGGCACGTAGTGCTTCGGTGTGAATTTGTCACGTCCTTGCCAGAGTTTAGGATTGCACGTTAACGCCCAGAGAAAATCCAGTACGGCCGTCGGTTCGTATCTGATGAAAAAATCCGTAATGATGAAGAGTTAAAAATTTTACGAAAAGTATAAAAATTAAAAAGCTGCATAATTGAAACTTGCACAGTCCTTCCGCATTATTTTTCCTCCTTTATTTTTCCTCCTTCACAGTGTTCTCTCTATAAGCAAGTCGCTTTCACAACTTTTGCTTCATCACGCACGAAACTCTGTGAATGAGTGAAAAGTATGAGGAAGAAATGTGCATGTTTCAATACGCAAACTTTTTTTATATCGTCTCCAACATGATAGTCTAAGCCTTACTTCAATTTGAACATTGCGTAGGTTTGACTTTTCTTTTTGTTCAAGAATTCCAAAATTCCACAAATTAGAATACGAAGAAAATCAATCCTTAAGATTAAGTTAAAATAAGAAGATTGCACCCATTTTTTTATTTTTTTCGCAAAATTAAGAACTTAAAAAATTAAAAATGATATAAAATTCGAACTGCTGGATCTTTTCAAGCTCAATACTAAAAATTCTTATCGCCTGGCCTATGTTTGTAGAAAAATTTGGCTCGGTAATTGCAATTTTACGAAAGTTTCGTGGATTAGACAAGAGACATTTTTCGATATCCCATAAATTCTGAGTGAACTACCCAATGTCTTTATTCCCCAGTCTACTTTTGCAGACAGTTTTAGCTCAAAAGTTTAAAAATTCTCAAAAAAGCTCAAAAAATCCATTACATTGGCAATAAAATAATTTGCTAATTTTTCTCACCCATCGTCGCACTTCTCCAACAAATGGCCGACGCATTTGAATAGCGTTGCCCAACTGGCTCTGTGCGTCAGTAAAGTCAACAAATATGGCCTGCAAGCGTGCGAATTGATGATACTGTCATTGATTGTCGTATGAACTCTTGTATTTCCAAAGAGCAATTTCATTTGTAAATTTGGGCATGTCCCGATGAGTTCGGGCTCAACAGAAGCGAGCCAATCAATCAACAAGCCCGTACGAGGTTTAACGACACCCTCGTTGCTATCAAAAACGAGAAGTTTCGCCATTGCCTCGACAAGCGCATCGTTTCTCTGTTGCTTCAGGCAAATATCGAGCAACATTCTCCCAACGCTCTCAAGATTAACCGGATCGGTATTTTCCAATATTGTCCCGGGCTCACGGTTTTTCGCAAATATCATAAGTTCGTTGCCTCTTGGTGCTTTTGTAAGATGAACATTCGCAAAGTCGCGAAGTATCGAGAGTACTGGAGCTTCGACATCGCCAATCAACGATATTAGATTAAGGCACATATTTCGTGCCAATTCAATGACTTGCTTCGAGGTCGTCGATTGTTTTAACGGAAGCAAAATAACTCTCATGAGGGTGCATGAAAATTGTGGCATGTGAACGAGCGATGACAAAAATTGTTTGACCTGCATCGAGCTTAAGACACTGCATATGTGCTGTATAGCCAGTACAACAGCACCACTTTCTTTCACCGATTTTTGCAAATCTCTCGCCAGTGTTTTGTGCAATCTTCTGTAAGCATCCATCTTGAGACTGATCGATATGGTCTCGATAAAGAGACGATTTATTAAATGTGGCACGTCCGTTTTTACCGAGCACTGTATCACCGATTGTTTTTCCACAGTAGAACTGGCTGGCAATGATTCTTGAAGATTAACCGCGACGGGAATATTTTCATCGGGCAATTGAGGCTCGAGCAATTGTAGTACATCAACGAATACCAAACCACCGCTCGCGCCTCTTCTGTGCTGTACCTTAACGAGCTGCGCCATGTAAATTTTATCGAGCACAGCACCGCCGACCGAGCTAGGATCTATCTGTACGGCTATGTCGAGTGTGTGCAATAATTTACTCATTGAGAGGACGGGAATACCAAAGCTCTGAATGAACAAAACCAATTGTTGAGGCTCGAGATCTTTTAGCGCAGCGTCGACGAGACGCGGTACGTTGCTTCTTATCATACGAAGCTTGAGCCAATCCGGTATTAAGAGAGCCTCCTCGCTCGTATCGACGAGAAAAGCTTTTGGTGGATCGGCATTTTCAGGAAACCAAGTTTCCAACAACTCGTTGAATAATCCCTGATCGTCGGAGACATCATAAGTCAGAAGGATTATCATCGCGTGTACAACGAGTATGTGCATCGTACATTCTTCACCGGTGCTCCATTGCACCAATATTTGATCCTGGCTCTCGGACCACGTGTAACCTTCGCCACGAGGAGCGCGAGCTTTCTCGAGATAATTGCAAAATATCGCCTTAAAAGCATTCAGCGTCTGAGCCGCCTGATGACTCTCGTTGTCCGGTTCTGGCAATATTGCAGCCGTTATCGTGCTACGCTCAACCACCAGCTGCGATATTTCATTAGCGAGATCCATTAGCTCTGGCAATTCATCGTCCCGCGTGTGCTCCGCAAGATACGCTATGTAACCGCGCACAAGATCCGGACTGTTTTCCACCTGGCACGCTCCCCGCAGTGCTGTCGAGACGAGCGAACGGATCGCCTGAAAATGAGGAATTGATGGAAGCTTTTTTAGCAACCATACTTCTCTGGAATGGAGAAAAATATTTTTTTTTTATCAACGAGTGTAACGAGTTTTGCTGTTTGAATTTTTTAACATTTAATTACTCTGAGGTGAATTTTTTCATCTTTTCAAAAGCCAAATGAATTGAATTGCATTTTTGTTCAACGAAATATTCTTCATTTCTTTCGATCGAGCATTTGGATAAATACGGAAATATAACTTTACAATGGAACGATTATGAATTTGAATATACTTTTTGCTTCAAGTGTCCGTTGTTAACCCTAGCACGTCCCACGTATTTTTCCTATCTCAGACTGTCACACATAGTCTGACAGACCGAAAAAAAATCCTCAGTTTTTTCATTTTCTAGAAAACTAAAAATGAATTTTGAATTCTTTGAGAGGAGCCTTGAGACTACTAATTGTAAAAAAAAAATACACCGATTCAATTCGCTTCAAAAAGTAGAATTTTTCGGAGAAGTGAAATTGAGCGACTTTCGAGAAAGTGAAATCTACCGGACCAGAGTGTGACATGCTAGAGTTAAATTCGACAAGTTTGATCGTTTCGTAGTTATCACTATGGAAAACTGAAAATCTTTCGGTAAGGAGCAAAGAAAAACATTATCAGGCAAATTACATTTTGCTCACTTTTCATAATCTCCATCAACGTCCATGTTGTCGTCATCGAGGGGAATCGAGCCAAGTACGAGTTTCAAGCCACTGATAGCCTGAAGTCGACTGCTGCTCTGTTGGCTGCTCAATCTTCTCAGAAAATATTCCAAAACCTCGTAAGCGTGCTGCTGATCCTCGTCCGGATCGGTCAGTAGAGTCTGAAGATGCGCGAGCAATTGTTGCTGTCGCGGTTGCTTGTCGGCGACCTGAACGGATGTGGAGAGTAAAAATTCGCACAGACATTGAACCGGCAACTGACTGAGCGAACTTTCGCTGTTTTGTACGAGATCGGCGAGCCATGGCATGCTCTGCGATGAGCTTTGCTGCTGGCGTTGAATTATATCGAGTAAAAAATCGGGTTTTCTCGAACGACAGAGCAAATGGCCGAGTCGATGAGATGAATTCAAGGATTGGAGCTGCTCGAGAACAGCCGGTGGTGGTCTTCGAGCTATACCGGTCGGGTCCATCGTTATCAATTGCGACAGTAACAAACTATTTTGCTCGGATATCTGCATTCTCGTTGACGCAGCCGCCAAATGAGACTCGTATTCCAAAATTTCTTGCTTCTCGAGTGCCTCGACTTGCAATTCTTTGGCGCGTTCTTGCTCGATTACTTCCGGCAAAGCCATTGTTGGTGGCGGATAAGAGAAATGGCTGTAATAAAATCAATGATTATTTTAATTCTTCTGCTACAAACTCCGTCCTATTACGGCATTCGATTTCTGTCTCATCGGCCTGGCGCCACATTTGCGGCGCAATTCAGCACATCAAAAATATACATGGGCGATTCTCCACAAAACGCACAATTCAATGTCCATGCCGTTAAAAGAAATAGATTTCATTTTTGAATATAAATTTCCTCTGAACGAGTCATTTCTATGCCTATTTATGAAGACCACTATTTACGGTTATTCTTAATATTATACTTTTTTTTTGAACGTCGTTCAAACCGTGAAAAAGTCATCGTCATGTCCCTGGTGCAGTTTCCAACACGAAAGTTGATTTTTATAATAAAACCAAATAAATAATATGATTACTCTTTATATCTTCATATTGTCCGATGGATTATCTTCAAGAAAACCAAAAACTTGTTCTTGAAAAAATATTTAATTCTTTTTGAATTTGTTGCTGAATGCTGCCCCCAGAAACGTGCGTCTGCCACATCAATAAAATATAATTATTTTGAGAAAAGGCGCGTCTGAAGTTGGTAAGACATTAAAATAGAAAATAATACACTTTTTAAGTTGCTCCGCGTGATAATCAGCTGATGTAATGCTCAAAGTTCACTTTAAACGCATTTCTATCAACGATTTTGACCAGGGAAATAAATAATGAGCCTAAAATATTGAATAATATGTAATTGTGTTTAGCTAGTGGAACCGATAATGGCAACGATCATTTTTCAATGTTATATAAAATTGATATTATTTTGGCGTCGTGGCCTGGCAAAACGTCATGTCAAGTTCACAAATCTGCAATTACTTCTAAAATTTATTATTGTTTATTGTTTTGTGTCGTAAAAAATTTTGGGAAATCAATTTTAATGGGCCGACCATTTTTGGATAATCTTGCAAGACCGTAGTCTTGACGTAAAGGCTAAGCGCAGTTTACGAGGTAAGAAGAAAAATTAAAAGGAGAAAGTGGAAAAATATGTTTTCTATAATTGCTCAATTCCCTTTTTAAGTTACTTCGGTATTTTGGAATCTTCCTCATATCTTGAAATCTAAATTACGATTATCTCGTTTGCATTAGAATGTTTGAGTAGAGATTGAAAAAAAGCCATCTCAAAATGACCAAACGCCAAAGAGATTCGCAAGTTTCTGTCAAAAGTAATTATTTTTATCGAGAAAAAAATGTAGCTCGCAACAATTTATAGATTTTATGAGTTTGCTGACGAATTGAGTCGATTATACAAATCAGATTTTCATACTCACTTAGTTATACACATTTCCATAAAGGTCCGTAAAATCGGATATCTCGTCCACGCGTGTGCTCCGATAGTCGATGGATTATGAGCGGCCAAAATCAACAACATTATCCATCCTTTCCAATAAAGATTCGATATCGCTAATGTCGGAGGAACGTAGCCAGCTGGTATATTGATAGAGCCCGGTGGCTGATAAACGCAAAGATTGAATATCAACTCGATGAGATCCATTTTGTCGGCTTGAAGAGTTGGAGAGGACTCGGTCGAATTTGCGGCTGCTCGTCGAATGAGCTGATCGACAACGTCCAGAGTTTCCAAATGCGTTATACCATTTTCCTTGAAATGAAAAAAAAAAAAAAAAAAATGATAAGAGCGATCGATCCAAACCGGAAATGGACTCGGAGAGACGACATGAAGCTAACGAATCTCAAGAATATTTCTTTGGCATAATTAACCCCAAAACGCTAGGCTTATTTTGGTTTCACCTCCTCCTAACGCTTGACTGGCGTGAATATCATTCCCACGCGTTTCTTGTTCGTATAATTATTTTTGCAGAGATACAGAACCTTAATAGTACGTGAATTTCTTCGATTTTTAATGAGGAAGAGAATGGTACGCGAGAGATTTAATTTCATTGGAGTTTAGTTAATGAAAAGCCTATTTAAAGACCGAAAACTTTATAAAATTAGGAAAAACCTCATTTTTCAAAGATTATCTGGAATGGATCCCCAGTCTAGCGTTCTAGAGTGAATTTTTCACTGCTTGAAAATTACAAAATGAATAATAAAAACTATTCGGGTATCAAAAGCGTTCGTTTGTTCGTTAAATTTCTTTCAGATTCAATTGTTTTGTCACGGGAGCCACCTTTGTCACCACCACGGGACTTGCGGAAAATATTTCTTATTTTACAATAACGAGCAGTGCTCGTACAATTAAAAAAAAAATGGAACGTTATGTCAGATGTAGAAACGAGTGCCATTTTGTAGAATTGTCATAGGAAAATTTACCTTCGAAAAGCCGATGAGGAGTAGCCGCAAGAGGGTAGTTTGCAAGAGAGGTACTTCGGTCACTTGTCGCATGTAAAATGCTCTATCAGATTCCGCTGGCCAATTGTCCAATTTGTGATATTGTTCGGGTGACTCGAGTAGCATAATTTTGTGCAAAGCGTGAAGCAGCTCGTTGCGCCCGACCCCGTAAACATTTAGGGAGGCCGTCTGGAGCCACGAGATAGCCTCGTACTGTATGGTCGATACTAAATTTTGAAATTGATCAAAAATGGCGGCATCCTTCTTGTCGCCACGTTGTATCAAGAGTGAAGCCTCCTTGACCTGAGGACTTACGCCAAGAAACATGCAGAGACACAAAAGATCCACGACGGACATGAAAACTCGTTCTTTATACTCGTAATTAATCAATTGTTGAACAATCTCTTGACGCTCCATCATGAGGGTTCGCGCCATTGTGACGAGGCTAAAATCGTGTCGGCAGACTCGAACGATTTCCCGCAAGAGCGCCCTCAATGGTCGCAAATAATCCTCACGATTCATCAGCAAATCTTGAAATATTTCAGCCAACAATTTAGCTGCCAATTCTGGAGAATTTTGAAACATTACAGCCAGCATTGGCATGTTATTTGGATTTCTCGCATTTGACAATTCATTATAAATCGTGTGCTTGAGTATCGTTGACAAATTTTCCGAATGTAAACCAATCAGCTCTTTTACACCGTTGAGATAAAGATTTATTACGGCTTTTGTCTTCAGTCGTATCTTCACCAATTGGCTTATGACCTCAACGTCGCGTTGCGTGTGAGATGTGCAATTATAGCATATATAGCACAACAATTCTTGAGCGGGTTTCATCAATTTTGGATTGTGCAGCCACATCTCGAGACGGGGCACGGCGATATTACGAATTTCAACGAATCCGCACGCGAACGAGAGGAGACGTAGAAAATTTCGCGTTATCGACTCAGGCTGACGACGATTGAGCTGTTCCTTGATAGCTTCGAGTACCGTATGCTCGATATTTTCGTGACAATGGGAGTAACGAGGGCTCACGGTGAATTCAGATTTGTCCTTCTCACTGGAAAATTGTATCGTCGAAGTCGGCGAGTCTTCGTCATCCATGACGGACGGGCTGTGACAATCTCGCGGTGTGAGAACCGACAATTCTGGCTGTATTACACTCTTGGGTGGATGTCTTGTGTTAAAAGCCGTTAGGATATTGTCAGTGAAACCTTTGCATTCGTCATGATCGACCCAGACACGTTCACCCAGAGCATCCTCGATGTAGAGCTGTCGGAAATAAATTAAACAAATGAACAATCGACGGCAAAGAAATTAAGAATTGTAAAAAAAAAAAGGTCACAGATCCGGAATTTACACATTGCTTTCTTGTGATCTTTCTCTGTGTGAATCATTTTTTCAATTCTGTCGTCCTCATAGAGGAAGCTTGTAAATGCTTTGTGAATGTCTTGCAAAGTCTTGTGAATGTGGAAAAATCATGGCAAACACTATAATTCAAATGTATCACAGATTGAAACGAAATGAAAATTTCATAAAATCTGAACTCCTCGATCGATTCTTCTCAAACTCAATACTAGATATCCTTTTCCTTTATTCAGATTGTGTAGAAAGTTTCGGCGCGATAGATGAAAATGTACGAAAGTCTAGTCGATTTTTTTTTTTTTGTTGAAAAACTCAAAAAACTCGACATTCTAAAAAAAATTGAAGCGATTTATATGCTCCTAGAGGAGGCCGTTTAAATGGCGGAATGTAATTAATTTGGGTTAGATATTGTTAATTTATGTCGTCCGTTAATAAAAAATTTAATACACGTCATCGCAATGTGGTCAAGGAAAATTAACCATTCGCACAATTACCTTGACGAATATCTCCGGCCAATTTTTCTTTTCGTGATAGCCCCGCATCAGCAAGTTTGCAGCGAGTACAGGAACAAGTGGATTTCCTTTGCTCTTAAAATTGTGCGCCTGATCGCGTTTCAACAACGAGGAGAGAGCATGCAATATACAATCATTGGAAAATATCGATGGTCGAATTTTTGCAAGATACATAAGTCCCATGTAAATGAGAGTATCGGGTTTCCATCGTTGATTTTTCAGTGTTCTTATTGCACCGCATATGACACCGATAACTTTATCACCCTCATCAGCATCGCTCGCCTCGAGGACCATCGGCACCAAATCGGAAGGATCACAATCGAGTGCTACGACCTCCCAAGCCTCTGCACTTGCCGTTGGTGGACGTGGATGTGGCGTGTGTGTCGCTAGTTTTGGTTTTTTTTGCGGTATCATGGACTGCAGAGATCCTGGTGGAGCTTCTTTCTTACGTTCGGACACTGAAATCAATGAAATCCCTTGGAAAAAGGAAAAATATGCGTATAAATTATTGCCTATGCCTGACCCTCCTAGATTTCGTTGCTTTTTGATAAAACTTTTGCGGCGAATTGTTATTCAATGATTTTCTGAAACCAATTTTCGATCAGTTAAAAATCTGATTTTTTTTTTAACAATTTTATGATATCGACGGTTTGAAACTAAGCTCAGATTAGGGTGGCATTCGATTCTACATTTTCAGAGATTTTTTCACTTTTATTTTTGAAAGATACTTCAAAAAATTAGAAAATGCCCGTTCTATGGGTGTATTGTACAAAAAACAAATTGTACAAAATCGGATATTACGAATTTGAAGTCAAATTTTCAGGTCAAAAAGGTCACACGTATATCTGCCATTATACCACAAAGAGTTAAATCCTTTCGTGTACAGAGTCAGATAAAATAATCTTGTGATAAAATCAAAAAGCTGCCCCATTTGTCATGTTTTTCAAAAGCTGGTAACTCTTGTTTAGACAATTGGATAGTTACTCTAGTAATCGAAAGTTAATCGTTAATCGAATAATAAGTTGGATAGTTAATCGAAAGCGTACAATTTTTTTTTCAATTACTAGGGTTACTAAAAAGTGGAAACAGCTACGAAAGGGGAATGGGGACGTTTCAGCCGTTTTGATGGCTTCAAAAAGTACTTTTCACTATTTTAAAATCATTGAATCAAAAAAATATAATCATTAATCGGTCCATTACTGTCTGAGGAAAAGTTTGGTGTGCGTAAAAAGTTTCTACTGCGATTAGAAAAAAAAATAGGAGCTGAAACAGTCGTGGGGTAACTCGTTTTCCCAGTGTACCGTTAATAGGTATGCTCAGGATGTGTAGCGTTGTGGGGTTAAATGGACTCTTACCAGAAGCCGAAGACGAACTCGCCGGCTTTCCATGGATAACTCCGGGTCTCTTGGTCTCGGCGCTCTCACTGCGAGAGCTTTTTGCACCAAGTGCGAATAAATCCGGTGGATGTTGCGCGATCTTACTCTTTCCACCTCTGCCCATTCCCGCTTTGATTCGATCCATTGTTAATTCAAATTATCTTTACAAATTTCCACCTAGTCGTCGGGTTGTAGGAATGAATAAATCATGTGAAGCTCAATTTTATCAATGAATTGACGGATGAACGGCATGTTTCATTGTATACATACTGCCATAACCTCTAAATATGAACGTAAACATTGTCGTAGACATATAGCTGATGTGCGCGAAGACCTCGCGCATTCTAACCTACCGATTCATCACAAAAAGAGCAATAATCTTAGATTCAGCGCATCCTGTCAAATAATTCACATATGAACAATTTCTTCTTATCTATGACAGAACTTGTTTTGCGATAATTCAATTCCGTGCTGAAGAAGAAGAACCAGAAAAGCGAATGGTTCCCACGGCGACTGTGGGACTCTCTGGACTGGTGAAACGTAAAAACAGAAAATGCCGGAGAATTGACACGACCCAACAATTCGTCGGGTATCATCGTGATGCGTCGTGTACTCTCGGTTCTTAAAATTAATTCAAGGGCCTGATCAATCATAATAGACCAGAAATAAGCTCTAGTTTCTCTTATTACAAATAAAAAAGCTCTTGTCTCATGTGCGTGCCATTATTCTCCATCGACAGTGATAAATTTCAATAATTCTCGGTCAACATTATCCGAGAAAACGGTTTTTAAAAATTCGAGGTGTTGATTTTCACCTTTGCGACGACTCAAATCAATAGTTTTCCGCCCTCTCCCAAGGCAAATTAGCCAACGTGAGAATGAAAAAATAGCCAAACTCTTGTGAATCTGATTGGTCCAAAGAGCGGTGAAATTTACAACCACACGGAAGACATTAGGCATAGCCTACGTGGAAGACACCAACACACGCGCAATTCGGTCCAGTTCATGCAATCGGTCGCGAGCCTTGCGACGACGCGAACGTTTATTATTTTCTTGTGTCACTTGGCCGTCAGCCGTCAGTTAGATTTCCGCATTGCAGTGGGTTCGGCTATTCGTTCTGATTCCCATTTGACTATTTTTTGTTTTAAAAAATGGCAACGATGGTGAGTATTATTGGGCAAATGTAAAATGTACATTGCCCCAAATTTACATTCACAAAACGCGAATTCATTACGATTATTCGTGCGATTCGAAGCAATAATCCCGCCCCTCCATTTGACGTCCCACACATCGGACTATACATAGGTCACACAATATCAATACTCTCGCGAAACTGCTTACCACGTCAAGTTTCGACGTTTTCCCCATTTTTTATTCTCATACTATCTATACATATTTATGTTCCACTTTTTAATCATTAATCTTTGCTATCGATTTTTGACACATTCTTAATTACTGGGTTTGCAGAGAATGAAGGCGACCAGGTGTCCCACTGACGAGCTAAGCATCTCCAACTGTGCTGTCATCAATCCTGATGACTTTCCCGATAATGTCAAGTATGCGACAATATTATTTAAACAATTTAAACAATTGAAATTTTATTCCATCTATTGTCATATATGGTTTATTTTTGTTTATTGCAGGCACGTCGAGGTCACCACAGGATCAAACCAGCACTTTGTATTCACAGTTAGAACGCATCACGATATACCACGTGGTGCCATTGGTTTCAGTCTACCACAGCGAAAATGGGCCACTCTGTCGCTCAATCAGGACATCGATGTCAGACCATATCATTTTGATCCCACTTCTAGCTCGGAATTTCTCTGCACAATCACCCTGGAGGCAGATTTTCTGCAAAAGACAAAGTGAGTCCTCGAGGCTTTTGTCCATTATTGATGATAGAAAAGTTCTATTTTTCTTGTTTTACTTTGGCTGCATGACAATATTCTCATGAAACTATCGATAACGCCACACCAATTACTCTTGTCGTTGCTTGACAGTGGAAATGGAGGGTCGTCAATCTAAATTGGTTCCCAAATAGCTATATTTTGTTTCTAGCAAAAATGTCTAGTCTCTGCTGAATTCGTAATTTCATCGCTAAAGTTAGTTCTGGGTATTGGAAAAATTTCGTTATAATCATTGAGGGTCAAATGCTTTAACCGAAATAGTTATTTGAGAGGCCTCGAGACATTGTATTAATCAAAGTATGTTTTGTTTGGGGACCTATTGTTAGAGGTACAAAACGCATTCATCATTCCTTCACTTGCATGAAATAGATTTTATGAAATTGAATTCCATCACATTGCCTGAGTACGCATCAATGTATAGAGGGAGAGATATGTGCCGATTTAAACACTAATGCCTTGCACTTTATATAGTAGCAAAACATGTATAATTGTCTCATAAACTATGATCCTCTACCTTTATTTTTGAGAAATCTTGAATATCTCATATAGTATGTAATGCCTTGCACTAATGCCTTGCACGTTATATAGTAGCAAAACATTTTTTTGTCAATTCGTCGACTTGCTTCACGAAAATTGTCACTGCTCGGCTACCTTTTATCCTAAATGAATGGGGACCGGGGACTATATATTTGTACTATGGAGAGATTTGTATAATTTTTCAACATCAATTGAAAAAATAATAATTGTTATTATTATATTACAGAACAACTCTCGATCCCTATGATACGGAGCAAATGGCTAAAGAATTCCTACTGCAGTTCTCCGGTCAGGCGTTCACCGTCGGACAACAATTGGCATTTCAATTTGCCGACAAGAAGATGCTCGGTCTTGTGGTCAAGAGTCTCGAGGCAGCTGACATATCGGCGATCAAAGCCGGTCAAGATAACACAAAACCAAAGAAAACACTAATGGGACGTTGCCTCGGTGATACGACGATACAGTTTGAGAAAGCTGATAATTCAAGCTTGAATCTTATCGGCAAGGCAAAAGGCAAAGTAGTTCGTCAATCGATCATAAATCCTGACTGGGATTTTGCAAAAATGGGAATCGGCGGTTTGGACAAAGAATTCAGTGCAATATTTCGACGCGCATTTGCATCGCGAGTCTTTCCGACCGAAGTTGTATTGCAGCTGGGCTGCAAACACGTCAAGGGTATTTTGTTATACGGACCACCGGGCACAGGAAAAACACTCATGGCACGACAAATCGGCACTATGCTCAATGCACGCGAGCCAAAAATTGTCAATGGACCGCAAATTCTTGACAAATACGTGGGCGAGAGCGAGGCAAATGTACGAAGGTTGTTCGCTGATGCTGAAGAAGAAGAAAAAAAACTTGGCCCCAACAGCGGTTTGCACATAATTATCTTTGACGAAATTGATGCTATTTGCAAATCACGCGGCAGCGTTGCCGGTAACACCGGCGTCCACGACACTGTTGTTAACCAATTGCTCGCGAAAATCGACGGTGTTGAACAACTCAATAATATTCTCGTTATTGGCATGACCAACCGAAGGGACATGATCGACGAGGCTCTGCTACGACCGGGTCGGTTAGAGGTGTGTCTCTCTGAAGATCTATAGGATGTTGGATAGGAAAAAGATGGGGCAAATTTAAATTTACACTATTCCATCGCAATCCCCCCTCCCCATGCGGAAAGCTCCCTCTATAAGAATGTGATTTTTCAATTTTGGCTTTTTCTTACAGACCAAGTGGGGCTTTTTCATTCTCGCTAGGAATTTAATTTTTTTTTCTAGAGCAAACAAATTTATTATATTGAAATATTTTTTTCTATAGAACGATTAATAATTCGTGGTACTTTTGTGACAGGTCCAAATGGAGATAAGCCTTCCTGACGAATTCGGAAGATTTCAAATTCTGAATATTCACACGTCTCGTATGCGGGATCACAAGAAGATTGCGCCTGACGTTGATCTCAAGGAGCTCGCGGCACTGACGAAAAATTTCAGTGGTGCCGAATTGGAGGGTCTCGTGAGAGCCGCACAGAGCACGGCGATGAATAAATTGATTAAAGCATCGAGCAAAGTCGAAGTTGATCCATCGGCGATGGAAAAATTAATGGTTTCTCGAACTGATTTTTTGCACGCTTTGGAAAACGACCTGAAGCCCGTGAGTTCTTCCTTCTTTTTTGTCTTTCTGTTCATTTACCCTGTATGTGCCCAATTTTCGGGGGAATAAAATTTCTGTCTAAACTGCGACACGCGTTCTCCAGGCTTTCGGCACCAGCGCTGATGCTCTGGAGCATCTTTTGACTCGTGGTATTCTCAATTGGGGCCGACCAGTTGCGGACATTCTCGCCGATGGAAACTTATATATTCAAGAGGCTCGCGCCGCGGAAAGCTCAGGCCTCGTTTCCGTTCTTTTGGAAGGACCACCAAACAGCGGAAAGACCGCTCTTGCTGCACAAATTGCTAAAAATTCCGACTTTCCGTTCATCAAGGTTTGCACACCGGAGGATATGGTGGGATTTACGGAATTTGCAAAATGCCTGTCAATACGAAAGGTGAGAGTTCATTAAAGCAACATACACACTGATTAAAAAGTGTACGCACACTCTAATTTCCAGACTAAAAATGAACAAAGTCCCACGAAAAGTTTCGTGAGACTTTAAAGAAATCAATAAAATCATAATAAGTATCTATAATGGTGTAAAAACATTTGATTGTCAGGTATTCGACGACGCTTATCGTTCCCAACTCAGTTGTATCCTTGTGGACAATATCGAGCGTCTATTGGATTATGGTCCGATTGGTCCGCGTTATTCCAACTTGACATTACAAGCTTTGCTGGTACTGTTGAAGAAACAACCACCTCGCGGTCGAAAGTTGTTGATTCTGTGCACGACGAGTCGTCGGTGAGCAACGATACAAGAATCCACACCTTTTCTCCAATTCTTCACAATACTTTCTAATAATGAAATTTCATTTTTTTTTTTTTTTTAGTCAAGTTTTGGACGACATGGAACTTTTGTCGGCGTTCAGTACAATTCTACATGTGCCTAATCTCTCCACACCGGATCATCTTCTCGCAGTGCTGGAGGAAGTGGATTTATTCACAAAAGAGGAATTGGCATCACTTCACGCTCGTCTTCAAGGGAAACGGTAAGCGATTTCGATATTATTCATACCTCAATCGATAATATCGCTTCAATTCCAGTCCAAGCTTCCGATTATCTTTTCTTTTTTGAGAAATTTTATCAAATGCGTCGACGCACAAAAATTAGATTCGAGAAGAATTATAGTAATATAAAAATCTGAAAACATTAATCATATTTAAGATATCGAAGCGAACTCATTTTAAGGCAATGTGCACATCACCTTAAAGTAATGTACTCGGTCGAAGCGTAAACGTTAACCCAACCGATCAATTCGGTAAATATTCAAACTACTGAATAATCAATTCTAATAAACCGAATCCTCGTTTATCATTCAGGGTATTCATTGGAATCAAGAAGCTATTGTGTCTCATCGACATGGCACGACAAGTGGAGCCCAGCTACCGAGTGCCTAAATTCCTTTCCAAGCTCGAAGAGGAAGGGGGTCTCGAGTAAGATATTTCTCCAATTGACCGAAATTTTATAATTCGTTGAAATTAATCTATGTAGTATATATTTATATAGTCAATAGACCGCAAAAAGTGAATTTAACTCGCGATCTCCGTAGACACGTTAAAGCACCGTAAAAGAAGAAATAAAAATGTTTATAGTCAAATATCTCGTGCACATTCGATCGCGTGAATCCGAAATTGACAGATCGCGTTTTGTTCAATATAGTCAATTTGGATGAAGCGAGAACAAACAGTATTGCACGAATTTGCGAATGCTCATATTGGAAACGGAGTTGCCAATCTGTAATTTGTGTTCTTCCATTTTCATCAATCGATTATTTCGGCAATATGTTTCTTGAATCGATTTTTTTCCGCTCATTTCCGTTCAACTTATAATTCCTTTAGACTACCGGAGTACCGAGAAGAAGAATAACACATCATTTAATCGCCAAATAAAATAATAAATACACTAATACTCAAAAAATCATTTAAAGTGAGTTAATTACGAGTTATAATTACTGAGTTGTTGAAAGTTTTTGAAAAACGTTTATCGTGCAAAAAAAAAAGCCGTAAAAAATCCATCATAAGAAAAATATTATTGGAATAATCAAACAATGGATTATGGAAGAGTAATATTAAAGATTCGTAATCCTGATTGAAAATGGTGGCAGGAGAGTCGTAAACGTCAATAATAATTAAAGTTCTCAACCGTAGTCAAACGTAATGAAAAATAAGAATGGAAATGTTTGCGAGATTTGTTAGCGGAACATTCACTATTTTATTACATTTATCGAGAAGTGAAAAAAAAAAAAAAAAAACAAATGGACGAATATCCTTTGAAGGAACGTGATTCATAAATTGGATTGTTCCCCGTATATTTATTAAACACATTCAATGCCTAAGAAGTGCAATATCAATCCCGATGTGCCGTTAGCTAATGCCAGATTATTGTACAAGAATCGAATATATCTTTAGTTATGTATTTGTTTCCCTCCTTTTTTGTCTCCTTTCTGATGTTAAAATACTCCAAAGCTCTAAATTTTCGAAACCGAACAGTTGCGTCAATAGAATTCGTCAAACGTGGAAAAATAAATTGGTCTGTATCCATATTTATTTACGATTCAAGAAGCTCTGGTTTCTCAGTTACGAAGATTTCGTATCGAATAGCAATAAGCACGACAACCGTAAAAACATACGAGAGATTGAATATTTAGTCGAATATAGATTGAGGCCACGTGAATCTAAGCCGGGATCCTCACTACGGGCGCGCGCTAAAACACACCCCTGTGATTGGTTAAGAAGTTAGTATATTCGGGTAAAACACTAGAAACCTAAACTGGGGTACGAACGTACCCCACGAGAATTTTACATTCCGCGTCAGAGCTAGCAAGCGCCATTTTCGGTTTGGTTTAAATGATTTTGATACTAGTTGTTTTTCTAAACTGACTTTAGCATACACCATTCTCTTCGTTATTAAAAGATGAAAAGATTCATGTATCGCATATGAAAAGTATTTTACGCTTAACCAGAACATTGGGGAACGTTTGTACTCCATGTAAGAAGCCACAAAAACGATTAGTTGGTTTTTAGGGTTAATAGTGTTTCAACCAATCGCAAGCGTGTCTTCGAGCACTGCGGCTGTAGTGAGGATTCAGGCTAAGATTATTTATCGCGTACGCGAAATAAACACCTGCCTTTTCAGGATGATACATTATTTCTTTCGACGAATTAAACAAAAATAATAACTAAATTATTGCCATAACAGCAAAGCACGCATAATTAGCGTGCTGATTAAGCTTTTATAGTTTTTTTAATAATCCATTCGTCATTCCAGCATTTTACTATTGTTTTATAATTCCAAACGCGTTTTTGCATCGTTACATTTCGATGATTTAGCTCGTATCACTATTTGAATTATATGCCGATACTTGTTTGACATTATATGTAAAAATATTGTTATTGAAAAATTCTATAATGTTTATTTGATAAAATGTCTATGTATCGGTAACCCCGAGCATATCGTAGCTAACGAGATCCAACTAATTTCGTCGATTCTAATTTTCGGCGATATAGCAAAGTCGATGAATGCTTTATTATCGAGATATTCTTGAATTCTCGGTATAGCCGTATGTGTTGTAATGTAAATGCTCAGAATGCATTCGGTGTTGTCCTCTCTATCTCTATGTGTATTAAAAAAAAAAAAGAATAAAATATACTTGAAAATGGTTGAAATGTTTGTGGATGTGGATATCTGTTTTCATTGATACTCCAAAAATAATACACAGTCTACAAGGGATACATTTATAAGAGATATTTCAATGAAAAAACTGAATGAAAAATAAATGATATCAAGACTTTTCGAGAAGGCGAATCATTCCATCTTGCAAAAAATACTACTAAAGGAATTGTAATTTATGTCTAAGAATATAAAATTGAAATTGTTTGATCAAAGTTCGGATGTTTTTATGATTTCTGGAATGTACTATATTCCGATATTGGTAAAAAATTGATCCATGCTTGGTAGAGGTTCACCGCACAGCTGTTCAAATTTCAAATCTTACGATCCTGAAAATAGGCGCTAAAGGGCACCAACATTGCCGCAGTTATCGGTCGTCTTGGAATTACATGTTATGAAATTATTACTTGCTAAGTTTTTAGCGAAAGACACATAAAATATTAACATAACTTTGTTAAATAATAACTCATATATAAAAATCAACAAAAAAATTTGAGGATAGATAAAGTTTGAAATGCTGAATGCCAAAAGGGTTCTTAAAAAAATAGCTGCGGCGCCCAATGTATAAGGAAATGATATTCCCCCCACCATTTCTCCCACCCTTACGTTACAATGTCCTTACCCGGAGGTTAAATTGTGGTTGCCCTGCGTTAAAACCACGTTAAAACCATGGCTCTAGTCTCGATTAAAACCAAAGGTTAGAGGTCAACCAGAGATTGAAGTGTCTAGACGTCCGGAGCCGGGCGAATAGCTGTGTTTGTATTTTACCGCCGAACATCTGTCGAGCTAGCATGTTGGACGCGTTGGAGCGACGTTTTGACGTATTGGGTATTGGTGTCTGGTCCTGCTGGTGTCTGCAGAGTGCAGACTGCAGCTAGACGATAGTAGCCCGGGCAATCCCGTAAATATTCAGTTAATATATATGACATACATCGAGTTTGTTCTGTTTTCTAGCAAATTCTTTTGGCCAGTGGACCACGGTTGGGCTGATTTTTAATGTTCGAATGTCGCTTGATGACTTTTCGATGGGGACTAAATTGAAATAAAATAATAAGCATGACTACGACGAATGATTTGAACGTTGCAAGAAAGAGCCTCGTTTCTTCGCTTGGTGAGAATTCAAAAATGTAAGTATACGATTTTCCGTGAATTGTTCGGTTGGAATTCGATATATGTAATTGGTACACATGGGTCGTTGGCGTTCTTAACAATGTTAAATTCTTGGCACGTGCCAGTCGCAAATAAACTCCCTGACACCGGCGGGCCTGTGACCGTACACTTTCCCCACTCAAAATTTTTTTCGAGACCATTACGAACGCTCTAGGTCACGGATACGTATGTAAGACCGTGCTCCAGGTACCCAGACTTTTTGAAAGTACCATGTAGTCAAAACGAAGGGTGCAAATGACCCATGTGTACAGTTGCAGGGTTAAAAAACTGAAACTTTTTTCTTCTATAGTCTATTAGATGATTCATGAGCTTTTCAAGCTAAATGTTTTTTTTTTATCAACAATGTTGCAGTGAAAATGTGGAAAAAAAACACGATTTTGCTTATTTGAAAAACCCCAGAAGGTCTGTTTAGGGTTAAATGGGCAATCCAAAAATTGTCCTCACAAAATATATTATTGTATTTACAGATATTTCGAGAAAATGAAATTGTGGTTCCAGATGAAGGTAAAGTATGGATTCAGTACCTATTGCCACACACAACACAGAGGTATATGCAATCATCGTGATTATTTTATTCGCCAGACGACCAAGGAAGAATTCGATGCTGAAGCAAGGGCAATAATATCGAAAGATCAGGTTCATTTGCACAATGAATTTCTCCTTTGCTTGTTCAATAAAGTCCAAGGATTGGCTGATGCCTCAACACCACGTTCAATAAAAGTCAACCATGCCCATCCCGATAGGGATAAGATCCTAAAGGAAAAGAGGCTCAGGCTGAAACGAAAGTACAAGACAGACAAATCAAACTTTGAAGTAAGAATTGTATGAGGGAGGAAATACGACATAGTCCTTTGATTGACTAAAAACATAACTTATTTAGCCAGCAGACATGTACGTGGAAGTGCTGGGTCAAACTTCATCACCGGTTGGCGATGAGCCAATAGGGGCTAATCGTTCAAGTGCCCAGGATCTTGTTTTGCCAGATCGTACCTTTGTACTTGCTAGACTGATGCTCGCAGCCTGGGAGAACAACATGGATGGCGCTGAAGAAAATACAGCTCATATAATCATAGCGGCGATGCAAGGCTTTCTAAAAAATTTGATCACCGCGATACTAACGAGACGAAAAGGTTACGCGGTTAGAGATGCTAGTTTTATCTACAATATAGGCGAACCAGTACCAAGCTCATGGAAAAGAAATACCATGTATATACCACGAGGTCCCGAGTACAGGTAAATATCATCAAAGATAATTATTTTGGTCTTATGTTGGTGGGTGACGGTTCGTTCTTGCTTCCAAACTTTCAGCATCTTAGAAAACAATTTTCCAGGAAATTTGAAATCTGTCTCACACTCATGCAGGCCCCATTCTGTGTCACGTCACTTTGAGGGGGGTGGGCTGTTGTAACTTACTTTTGAGCTACATGACATTTATGCTGCAAAGTTGACAATTTTTTATGCACTATTCGTAATCATAAAACACCATTTAAGGTATTCTTTCCATGAGCCAGTCTCAGCAAAGAAACAGATTTATTTGTCAATGCAAAACGATCTGTTACACCCTAACATTTTGTTTACCAGTTATTTGTAAGATTAGAAATATGAATCTCATTACCGAAACTTCATTCGAGTTTTGCATGATACGTCCCTGGATTTTCAATTTCACTATTAAAAAAAACATTGGCTGCCCCCGCATACTCCTTGATAGAAATCATATATATTCCGACTGGACTAATAAAAATACTCTACGATTTTGGTAGCTATTTGTTAATAGTGAACTGCTCTAAAATATGTATATGACACCATAGCTCACCGACAGAAGTGATCAGCCCGAACGGCCAAATGCCCTCAGTGAAGAGAAACATTGAGGAGGCCGAACAAGCTACAGCATTTGCGATGGCCTGTGCCTCCCAAACGGGCCTGCCAATCCAGGCGCCAGTCAACGTGAGCCAACTGCTACAAACTATAAAAGTGAGGACTCAACCATCGACACTTTAGTTCGATATTATTCCGCTTAGTCCGCTCAATTAGACGGGTTCAGTCCCCAGACGGGGATGAGTTCAAAGATAAAATACCACGCTAAATATCAAATGCCAAAAAAATAGGAGAAAAAATTTGAATAGTTAACGAATACTATTATGTGATTTACTACAACTATTCCGTCATAAGACTAGGAGGATGGAGGTTTCGGGTTGAATCTTCGCTTGAATTTACGCTTTCGCGTGTATCTGTACGAAATCGATTATGGATTTTGGCCATTATGATGAAGCGATCGATTTTTTTCACAATCGCAATTATTACCATTTTATTGGGAAGATTTTGAATTTTAAGTCACTCGAATTGAAATCGATTGATTCAAATTGAAGATATAAACTTGCAAAAATGGCTGGTGCGAATTTGCACTAGTGTGCACTTGACGGTGTGCTGAAAATATGTGTGCACTCCACGGGTTAACTATGTTGACGTTATTAATGGCCTTTTACATTTAAACACGTTTCGTTGTTCAGGTATACAAGAATCTCGTGAGTAATCACACGATATATGCAACAAACATGGAACGTTTGTACACATATGCGACACATCCGACGTGGGAAGATCTGGATGCAAGAAAATTGCTTTGTCAAAGCTCAGGAGAGTGAAAACCTTGGTGGAGTGGTGCAAAGGAAATTTTACTTGAATGCTATATACATAAAGATCGTTGACCGGCATTTTCCACGGATGAAAATTATGTAATCGGGTGAGGAGAGTACTGGCAGCTTTCAATAAACGATTTCATTTCAAAGAGTTCACATTGTACAATAATTGATTGATAAATCATCTAAAAAAAATAATAATTATAATCATATCAGCACAAAAAGATTATTCTAGCGACAGCCAGATCTTTCTCCGTTCATTAAAAAGGCTCACGGTACTTCGATAACCCGCTGAGTACACTTGTAAAAGTTACGAATTGTATTTTCTTCAATTGCATGCTTTGCATATCCGGTACTTGAAAGGAAAATCTTGTTATTCTCTCAATTTCTCAAGTTCACATTCTTATTTGGAATCTTCCGGCTTTCGTGATGTACTTGACACCTTTAAATGGCTTGTACTTTTCGCCATACATATCCAAGCCATTGACCTTCAAGCCGGATACCGCCAGCTGATTAATGGTAAAATGTACCTGAAAACGAAATGATAAATTGAAATTTTTCATTGCAAAAAATAGTGACGAGACGATCGCGTTTTTTGCTTACATTGATCGCAGGATTTGATTCAACAACAATTGCCCCATTTTGAACGCTTATCTGTGACAAAGAAGATCCGTTAAACAGGAAAGATGAAATTTAGTTCTTGGCACGAATCTCGTTCAGGGACGAAGACGTTGAAGTGCCTGGCTCAGTATCGGATTCATACAAAAAATTTAATTGGATAAAAAACTAATAGCAACGAAGATGGAGGTCATCTTCGTTGCTAATAGTCAATAAAATCTGTAAGATCGTAGCTGTAGCTGACTAGCATGTGACGCTCCAACATCATTAATATTTACGAATATTGGAAAAAATTTATGAGTTCGATATATTTTCTTACCGAACCACGAAGATTCGGAAGCTTCGAAAAGTCTATCCGTCCGACGTCCCAGAAGAGTACTTTGCTAACGGGATCAAAGGAATATTTCCCCTGATTAGGCACGAGGCTACAGTTCAAAACGATCTTGGGCATCGGGATTTCTATCGTCACGTTTTCCAGCTAAAAGTACAAAAAAGAAGATCCTGCATTTAAAAAATTTTCCGGACAAGGAAACGTTTTGAGGTGTCCCGATCCGATTTAGATGAGTTTGTAGAAATGTTCTCTTGATAAATAAGAAACACGTATATTTTTTTAATTGCCCTTAAGCGGATTTGAGTAGAAATCAGCCTCCAAAATCGAGGATTTTAGTTAGTAATTATGTTGTTTCGCATAGAAGCAGTGCTCCGATCGACATGAATCCAATTGAAAAATATTCCTTATGTTAAAGAACGAAATCTGACTTTGTCGACGATGTCTGACTTTTCCAAGACCGACCCTTGTTGGAAGGGGCTGATTCACCTTTAAAGCATTATTTTTATACTTTTCTCAATGTTACAGAACAAATTATCGACTGATTTTAATTAAACAAATACGAAATTAAAGAGCATAAAAAGCAAAGTTTACGTCTTTTTGCTTGTTTCCATAAACCAAAATCAGGGAGTGAATCACCCCTCAAAGGGAAATGCTCCTTTTTTTTGCACTGAAATAATTTTATACCATTTAAAAATGTTTCTTATGTTAAAATTTAAATTTAGATGTCCGAATTCCTATGCACCCTTGTCGCAACAGGGTGAACCACCTCTAAGGTTTATTCTTATAATTATTTAAAATTAAGAGAACGCTTTGTTGACCGATTTGGATTGATAAAAAACCAAAGAGCAGAAAAAAATAGGATTTGCACATTGCCTATGGGCTTAAGCTTATTTGATATTACCTTAATAGAGAGATATTCCCGAGAATCTTTCGGTGGACATAAATATGTTGCAAAACTGGCCAATGATCTAAAAAATTTGCAAATCGATTACAGACTCTACAGAAACATTCCATAAAAGAAGTTCGAGGGGGAATTTTGACCACATGTAACTTTTCAATATGGCGGCACGGGCGAAAGATCTTTATTGCAGTTTATTGCGTTTAAAAAAAGTGAAAAAGAAACTCACGGTTCTACCAACAGTCTGTTTGGGTCCCACCGTTATGTCCAGTCTTCCACCCCCTGCTTCCTTCAAGCTGATGTTGTGCCTGACATATATCGGAATCGCCACGACGCTCTGTGAGCCTATGTGGTACGACAGCAAACGAAAATTGCCATCGGGCGGAATAAACGACAATATTCTTTCCGACTTTAAGAAAATAAGCAATGATAAAACGTTTTTAATATCACCGACAAATTATCAATTATGTATGAGACATTCCATATGTTTTTCAACGATCGTTAGACCCTCTGCAAATTTTCTTAATTCACCATAATTTTGAAAAGATTCATGTTACTTTTTAGTCAGTCAGTTACTTTTTCAAGTAATACCACATTTGAAGTTGACTGCATTTTTTCAATCATCAAAAACTATTGGATACACAAAAAAGTGTTGAACAGGTTCATCAAACTTTTGATCTTGTGTCAATTTCGAAAAACCTTTTTATTTTCTAATTGATTGAGTGAAAAAAGGCCCTATTGTATGGGAAATATACAATATTTATAATCGGCAAATAATTCATGTTTGATTTTGCTCGGAATTTCATAAATATTCTCTCATCGGTGCACAGTGATGAAAGATTTAATTTTATTTCACATAGTATGGAATGCCTCATTATATTATTCGATAATATACAAGGAAGCTAATATACCTCCCATCTTTTGAATCTAACACAAGGATGAAAGCTGACATCATCGAATAATCGGGGATTCATGAAGGAGAGTGTGAGATCGGGCATTCCACTGAGCTTTATGCAACAATCAATCTGCAAAAAAAAAAAATTACGAATTTATTGATAAAGTTCTGAATATGATGAACTTTTGTGGGTGCTGTGAAATTCGAAGACTTACGTAGCCTTGAATTTCGGCAAAAACCGTCGCACCTGATCGGTCTATGATAGCGTCTACTTCTTCAACAACATCGAAATATGCCTCGTTATTTGTGTATTTAACGCCGGTTCTTCTCCAGGGAACGTTGGAGAGCTGGCCGCTCGGCAAAATCGCACTCACGCTGAATTAAATGAAAAATAAATGTTGAGATAACTTCAACATCGCACTTTGAATGTTAATATTACCACTAATATATTAATATTGATATTATCATAAGAACTATTAATATGAATATATTCACATAGCTTTACCAATTAAATATTTTTTAAATATTGATAATCTACTTCTAACATTTTTTCTTTCTCTATGAGCAAGCCAAAATTGCGAAAAGTTCTCGCTCATGGAGAAGGCTCTGTGAATGAGCGAGAATCATGAATTGCTTTCTCATGATTAAAGAAAAAAGTAAAAATTTCATGTAAAAAAATAACGTTTGTCGATGGTTTATACCAGGTTTGACAAGATCAATCAAGGGCCCTTCATTTTACGCAATTTTGAATTTTCTCGATTTTGCTCCCTCGTAATTTTCACCAATTTACAAAGTTTCCTCTAGGAGGAAACCAAAATTGAGAAAGGTGCTTACTTGTAGAGGGCACTTTGGGGGATGGAGGTAAGTTATGAGATTGCAATCTGTGAATTACTATTTGATGGTTTTTTTTTCTTTACTGCGGCAGGATGCGGATTACTTACTTTGACTTGCCAGTGACTGTATTTGCAATAGTTCTCAAAATATTTGGAGGTTTTATGAGTTCCTTAAGTATGTTGGACTCTGTGGCAAGTGGAAATCCATTGTCCAGCATTTCGTCCAATAGCTCATATACAACGACGTAATTTTCTTTTATTGTAGTTTCTGTGCAATCATTGAAATAATCCTCAAAAGTATCGACCACTCTGTGTAAGAACTCGATAACAAATAGTGGTGGCACTGTGACAAAATAAATAGATTTTTTTCTAATTTTTGTTTTTCATATGAAAATCATAGATAGCCATATTTTTTTACTCCAAAAATGTAACCCTTTGTTCGTTTATTGTATATTTAGCTGCATCGCGCGGCGATGATACAAATGATGAAGAAAATTCAATGGTGTTCAAAGAAACTCGGAATTCCGAGTTTAAACAATAATAATGCCACAAAAATATTAAAAACCAATATCAAGAATGTCTTTTGTCCATTTATTCGAAAACAAAGGTTTTCTTCTTATATTAAGATGGAATCAAATGTGACTGCCAATTTTTTCATGGCCAAGTGGGCACCAAAAAATTGTCTCATCGGACAGTTCTACTTCTTCTTATGTTGAGATTGTTACAAATTTTGTTTTTTTTTGTGAATTAATGAATGAACTCTTTTTGTTATTAATAACAAGTTTTTCGAATTTGAAGTCAAAGTTGAAACATAATTATAATTGATATTAGTTAATTTTGTGAAATAATTTAAATGGGATGAACAAGATGATGAATGAATAACAAATAGTATTGCGAAATAATGAACACTTGTGATTATCTGATGAAAATGCATATTGACAAAACTATGGAACACTCATTGACCTTCTGTGGTGCATACAGCAACGAAAAACATGTTGCATCTGTATATGCTAATAAGATAATGATGTGGAGTTGCTATGACTGGTGGTGTATCTTCGGGCGAGAGAACTCTTTTCTGCTGATCAAAAAAATAATCACAGAGTGATCGAGCCACTGCACTTTTCCAATGCTTCTCCATAAAAACATCGCTGGAATATTAAAAAAAAAAAATTACGCACTATTATTCTAAAGCAAATAGCTTTCAAGATTTGAAATTTTCGAATTTTTTAGCCTTAGTATATTCCAATCGAACTATTTCATATTTCGAACAATTCGTACACCCCTAATTTATTCCATAGAGGAATTGCTACTAAAATTCGTATAGTTCTGAATTCTGAAATTATAACCTCTATAACTCAACGATCTGTCAAATATTAAAAAAGTTGCTTTCGAAATTTGGACTATTTACCCTGAAGAATTGATTATGAAAAGGCTGTTGATCATAATTGCGACGGAAATAAATCGAAGGTCTGATAAAAAATAGTTGGATTAATCGTTGATTTTGATGCAAAATCGTCTATCAACGATTTTTAAAAATGAAAAAACACCCGTGGAAAACAGATCTACGAAACTTTTTGACAACTCCGATCATGAATCCGCGGAATTCAGACGTTTATAGAGAGGCCGATATTCCCTATCTATGCTTGAAGATAAGATTTTCAGCGAGTGAAACAGCCGTCCGATGGTGACACGGTAGTGGTCATGTGACGCTTCCCAGCGTGTTTCGGCGCGAAATTTTGAATAGCTCCAACGATGTCCTTCTGTAATTTCGGGTTCTAGGCTGATAAGGAGCAGAACCTCGCCTTGTGAGTTTTCCTACTGTTAAAACTTGAAGAAATACTTGAAAGAAAGAAAAATAAAATAATGTTTGCAGCAAAGTGTAAGTCGCAGTCTGACAAGTTCGAACTTCAACAGTAGAGGGAAGAGAACTTGTTGGCCTTTTTATATTCGCGAAATTTGATCGGACAGGGCTGCCCTCTAGGCCATTTCGAACTTTTTGCGGTAAACCCTAAGAGCAATTTACTCTTAGGGTATGCCAAAGATGCTGTTAATCGATTCGGTCCGAAAGATAGGTTACATAATTCCGAGAGATATTATCCACATATTTTACGATTAGGCGACGAAAACCACCACGTTCTGAGCCCATTCTAACATTTTCCATGTAGCACTGCAGCTGCAGCTAACATTTAATATATATCCGTGTTAAGTTGGCTAAACGACTTTGATTTTTTCAACTTTTTAACACATATAATATTTAACACATATTATATAATTAGGTATAGATTCAACGCCGGTAGTCTAGTCAACGAATTCAGACGCTGGTGCATAGCAACTCCCAACGATTCGGACTCTGAATCCGTTCGTACAGATTCCCTTTTCCCTTTAAGTTTAGTTTATACGTGAGAGCTCCGCCTGCCGCTCGTGCTTAACGCGAATTCAGAGCATCTCAATTCATTGCCGTGGTGAAATTCAAATTTCTGTCATTGGCCATTTTTAATTTTTTGCACAACACGTTTTCCGTTAACTCCCGCAAGCGTTTGATCTAGAGATGATCAAAAGAATAAATCAAGAAAACAGTGGGCTTGTTGTTTAACATTAAAGCATTATAAATTAAGCTAAATTATGAGTACCCAAACATTAAATGATATACATAAAGATCTGAAACTCCTAGTCACAGCAATTACTGGTTTTAAGGTTCGTAAGTAACGTTATTTAAGAGGGCTTCCACGGCCATTACGACTTTGTTTATTCTGCTTGCTCTTTCGTTTATACGAGAATTTCTTCCATTTTCCTACGCTCCTATGCTAAAATGCATAAAGTGAATGACAAAACAATGATTATCATTGGAATTTCCTTTGTAGAGTTACATACATTTATTTTTCACTATAATTTACAATTTTTTCCAAAATTGATCTGATATTAGGTTTTTAGATCTCCCGGGGCAATACAAAATTTTGCCCCATGAGCAAATTCCGAAATTTATCGAAATTCTTTTTTCTTATAGTGGAATGGGTGAAATTCAATTTGTATGTTTTCTCCTTACTCTTCAGCTGTGCAGCTAAAAAAAGTATATCTAAATTGGGGCCATCCCAGACATTAATAAATAAAAAAATTAAATATCCCATAAAAAAAATAAAAAATATTTAAAAAAAAGTTATTTAAGGAAAATTATTAAAATCAGTCTTATGGATTTATTAAGAAAAAATAAAAAAATCCTTCCTCCTTCACCACTTGAATGCTAATTTGGAAAAAAATAATTATTTGAAATAAATTTTTGAACCGAATGAAAGCTTCAATTTCCATCTCGTTTTTCATTCGTATAGGATGGAGACGAAATTTTTCGGAGATGCGAACATTTTGCCCTTACGAACATCAGGCATCACCGTTACCTTTCGGTTGATGGTAATGCAATAAAACGCGATCTCGAGAATATCACAGAGAAATTTTCCATTCAGGGAAAATTCGAAGTTGCCAAAGAATTTAAAAATCTCGTTGAGACTTTCCTCACGAGTTTTGATTTCGAGAAACATCCTCAATCCGATTTGCAGTGGTCACTGCTTTCCCTGTTGTTGAATTTAGCCAAAGAAACAAACACCTCAGATGTAAAGAATCTAAGTTCGAGTGCTGTGGGTGAAGCCAGTATAAGCGCCGAACACGATATCGACTGGGCAAAGTATCTGAGAGAGAATGAACAAGAATTTTTTAACGACTATGGGGGTAGCAGCAGCAGCAGTTGCAGCGATGATGTAAGTTTCTCCATATTCATAATTTTCTTGCCCATAATGCACATAACGTCGACTCTCTGTAAGATCGCGACCTCGGGGCTCTGATCGCGCGATATCAGAGAAAACGCGATATTAGAGAGTTCCTGCGAGAGCTACAAGGTGCATGAATGTGGGGGTAGCCTTCTCTTTATGGGAGATTTTGAAGATACGGTTCTGGGGAAACGTGATCTTACAGAGGGTCGACTGTAAAGCAAATTGTGATGATCGCAAATGCATCAAAATGGAGAGAATATGTCTCACTTGCAGGAATTATCAGACAATAATGAGAAAAAAGGAGCAGCAGCAGTGATGAAACAGTCTGCGAGTACTACTCAGGAAAGCTCGGGAGCTTCACCGAGCAATTTGTTGTTGGCTGTTACAAAAATAACACGAGGGCCAAGTACCTGTGAAAAATTATCAGAATGTTTGGCACAGGCAGTAGAATCGCAACGTTGGCTCGACAATAATATACAGAAACCATGGTGGAACTTACCAGAATTGCGCTGTTCCCAAACGGACAGCCAATTTAGGGATGCGCATATGTGCGAGATTTGGTGAGATGAAAATATGTAATGAGAAATGAAAGAAAAAATTGTCAACATTACGATGAGCATGGATAAAACGTGTGTGTATTGACAACAGGAACAGAAGCAATTTGCAGGAGATGAGCCCAAGTAATAGCGGATTTTCGGGTACACTCTCGGAATATCAGGCATTGCGAGAAATCATTTGGATGTTCAGCGTACCCTCGGAAATGGTCATTTTTCAAAAAACTCCCGAGGGTCATTTCAGGGTTCGCGATAATATCTCGATACCGAGTCTCACACCGGCAAGTAAACGATAATGATAAAAACTTTTTCATGGTGGCCACGTTCATTATCCGGATTAATTCGATCCTGGGATAATTCATCCTGGAATTTCATCCTGGGAAAAAAGAACGAGTCTAAAATGTCCCCGGATAAAACGTAACGCGGTAATTATATCCTCGGATTACAAAGTATCGTGTTTATACGTCAAATTGCTTATTACAGTGTACTCCTGCATGTGTTCTATTCTGCTTGAACTGAATGCGTGAGTGTTCTATTCTCTATCTTGTAAATTTAACAGTCGTTCGAATAGTTTCCATTTTCATCTCATGTAGTAAGAATTTGTGCTCGATGCTGAGCACTGATTAATTATCATGAGCGAATACACAAAAATGCCATTAAAATTTACTACTCATGCATGTTGAGTAAATGATAAATAAATGTTGAATTCAAGATTGAATTACCACATTTCCCCCACACGCTTAATTCTCGGATGCACGATATTGCGCGAATATTCTGCCCGAGAATATTTTTTAATCCGGATCTTTTTCCCCAGGATCAAATTTACCTAGATGAAGTGTTTGGCAATCCTTCCTCATACTGTAATATGTACTCATGATAAACTTTTTTGACCCCATTTTTATTAATTATTTTTTTTTTTTCTTTTTTTTTATAATCATGATTACAGAATGCCTTCAAGAGCCTCCTCACGGAATATTGCCAATATTTCGAGATCATAGACGAGATGAGTAATTTTGGAGGAAATTTTTATAAACATTACCATCCGTCAAATGGCACGAGTACGTTACCGTCTCTCACGTATCAAACGTACGATTCGGTTATTTTGCAACATCTCGGTCAGTTCAGTTTGGAACTCCTGGAAATCGAGAAGAAAGTAATGAAGCAGGGTAATTGAAGTTGCTCATCTTAGGAAATAATAATAATAATTGTTATTATTAAATCTAATTATATTTGAAAATTAATAATTTTATGTTTTCGTCTCATCAAACTGGCCCATACAGACGATGTTTATACTTTGCTCACGCTATCGAGAGATTTGAAACCACATCTCAAGAGGCTTAAAATGATATACGAAATTCATCGGGCAGTAACAATTGATTGGAAAAAGTTTCCAAATTGGACATGCGCGACAAAATTGATATCTGGTCTGTATGAACAAATGGAAAATTCAAGTAGTCCAGAACAGGCGAATCTTTGCGCGAGTATCTATTTCTCAAGTGTAACGGTTTATTTGAATATAATGGAAGCTTGGTTCAGCGTGGGCCGTTTAGATGATTACAGAAATGAATTTATCGCAACAAGGTGAAGATGATTATTTGAGTTTTTGTGAGCTTTGAGCTGGCCTCATTCACACTCCCAAACCCATTAATATTTCACAGAATAACGGATGTTCAGTTCCAACCGGAAATATCATCTGCCATTTTGCCCGCTATAAACGTGGCGGAGGAAAAGAAACACGAAAATTTTATAATACGTCAGTTGGATGATGCTTGCCTGGAGGATCCTGTGATTAATATATTGTGTTGCAAAGCAAAACCCATTGGACGAAGCATTGATTTGCTCGTAACACTCGATCGGATATCCGACATGTGGAATATGAACGTTGAATGCGATGGCAAGTCATTCATCATTTAGTCTTGATTTCATCATTGTGAACGATCGATTCTTTTCCTCCCTTCACCCACCTTCTTTTTTTTAATCCTTTTTCTTTTCCGGCTCAAAGAAAATATTAACTTTTTTGTTCAATGTTCATATTTGGCGGCATATACAGCTGCGAGAGTATCATTCAACGATGAATTTCTCAACGAGATAACATTGGAATTTTCCAAGTACAGTTATTCCAATACAATTGACACGACAGATGCGATTGCCTTGCCAGAATTAAAAACAGAACCACAAGATACGATAGACGAAAATATCTTTGACCCCGAACTCGATGATAATATTCTCCAACAACTGACGTCAATAAATAATCCATTTTTGATGAAAGCCTTTGAGGATTATTTACCACCGATGAAATGTCGGAAAAATAAGCATAATAATGTTAACAAGGAAGATACCACTGACGGCAAAGTAGAATCATCGCCGATCGGATGTGGTCGTGATATATTTTGCGAGCTTCAGCGAATTTCACCAACGGCAATTTTACCATTTCGAAAGGTGCTGGAAAATACACTAGAAAAATTGATCGATAAGCGTTACAGTTGTGCGAGTAAATTGGTGAAAAATATTCTAATCAACGAATACAAGCTTGAGACTCATTTGAAACTTATGAGATCGATTTATATGATGGAACGGGGTGACCTTATGACACAATTTTATCGTCTCATGTTCAACGAGATTGAATCAACCGTCGATTTATCGATGATCATTTATTGCAATGGCGGTATGAGCGTTGAAAATTCATTGACGCTCATTCTCCAACAAGTATTGGCTGAAGAATGGCCAGACGCAAGCTCAAATTGGTCAATCACCATCGAGGGTACAGCTGTTTGGGGAAGACATAAAGTTCTCCAAGCTGTGGAACATCTCAGTCTTAATTACTCCATTGGTTGGCCTATTAATATGATCTTAAATGAAAAATCTGTCGTTAAGTATAACGCCGTATTTTGTTTTCAATTGAGATTAAAGTGGGCTTTGTGGACTTTAAATAATTTACGCTTTGGCGATCTTGAGGAGAAAGATAAAAAATTTGAAAGTTCTATGAACGACCAGATAAGGCACTTTAACGCGAGGCGACTGGAGAGCCTGCGTTTTTGGATGGTGCATGCAATTGGTTCAATTCATGCTTATATAACTGGTGAAGTATTCCAGGGCTTTGGCATCGCTCTCGATCAACTTTTGGCTGAAGCTGACAACTTGGACACGATTATAGCAGGTAATTTTCATAAATTTTAATAATTCATCACGCCCTCTATATGTGAAATTTTGTTTTTTCTTCCGGATTTTGGGGCCAATTTTTAGCTCACAATCAGTATTTGGAAAAAGTTGATGAGCATTCTCTGCTGACTCCCGAATACGAGGATTTGATGCTCACAATTAATAATGTACGTATATTATTATTATTTTTCCACTTTCCTCACGAAGATCCGCATTTTTTCATTATTTTTTCCTCGTTTAATCCGCCATTTTTTGCTGTTGGAATTTATAGCTGCTGAGAATGTGCGTCGATGTTCGTCAAAAATGGAAATCCGGTGCTTCGGCTCTTTCATCATCGGATCTCGATTTTATGGAAAAGTGTTACACGAAATATCATACGTACATAGCTCTAGCTCTTCACAATGCTGTGCAACACAAGGACGCCGATTATCGTAAGTCAGCCGGTGCAAGGTCATTCCTAAATCCTAATGATAGACCAACCAAAATATTAGACGACGTATTTCCTCCTTCATCGAATATTCCATCATTTATCTCAATTAATTGATGAAACATTTTCAGTATGAAACTCGATGTTTTTTTTTTTTGTGTGCAAAAAGCATTTTCTACAATACATGCATGAAAAACTCGACCTTTTGAACTCGTAAAGGGTTCAAAAGGTCAGTTTTCTGACCGGGGAAAAAAACCAGGGAAAATCTCCATAAATATACAAATGAAAGGAGCCGTTCCGACAGCTTTAACCTCACTTTCATTCAGTATTTGTGCAAAAGTATTTAAAAAAAAAACGAAGTGTGCTCGTCCGGCAACGTGCGAGTGCGTGTGCGTTTGGTGGGTCGACGGGGTGGTGGTTCGTGTGTGTGTCTGTGTATATATAACTGGCGCCGGACGTTTAGGCCTTTAAAAAAACAAAAATTACCTTTAATTTATACGGGTGGCTCCGCCGCCCTGCCCCGCTTGACTCGTTTTTTATCCATGTGTTGTAGAAAATATCGTATGCACAAGGAAACGTTTTTTGTCTCGCGCGATGTCGCAGAACGCGTACTTCCTTCCATAGATGCATAATATACTATTTCTCATACAGCGATATAGCGAGAGACAATAATCGTTGTAATACTCACATGATACTGTCATGCGACAAAGATGTACCTTTTTTTTGTTTTTTTTTTTTCATTGCAGTGACTGGCTTGAGATCCGCTTTTAACTGCAGTATGCCGTGCGTCTAACTCTCATCGATCTATCCATTCAATACATGATATAATAACAATAATATAAATAATACATTTTACGTGTAAAACAAAATTTTATTTATTTTTTTCTGATTTTTTCGGTTGAATTTATTTGTTTGTCATAAAAATGATTTTTCATTTTTTTTTATGATGAATAAAAATGGCGAATTATCATAATTCGAGATCGAGATTTTTCATTTCCTTTCCTCTTTCCGCCGTTAAATAACGGCTCATTTCCAGAAAAATTGACACCGTCTGTTTGCACTGCAAGCGGCATTGAAGCGGAACGAACATTGGAACATTCTGACAAAACTAATGACGAGTGCAACACCGGCAGTCTCGTTACCGATCTCAGTCGTGACTTGTTGACGGAAGTTGCGCATCAGAGCTTACCACCATCCGGCATACCCATTCCCATTCCTACTCTTGTACAGAAAACATGTAATTACTACTTGATGGACAATTGGTACGCGTATATTGTTCCACTAAATCCGCCGCCATTGCCAGCTCGTCAATTATTGATAAATTTATCAACTCAGTGTTGTCCTTTTTTTTTTTGTTTTTAATTCCAATTTGCAAAATTTTCAGCATGGAGCCTCAATTGCCCGAATACGTGTCACTCAATCAGTACGATCAAATATTTTCATGCATTCGTTGGCACCATTACGAGCAACACGTTCCCGCACTAAATCATTCCTCCTATGATCTGAGCATCCAACTCGCTCAATTCATAAGCGAGAACAGTGAAGAAGATTTTCAATTGGAGAACAAATAATCCTAACTGCTGCTTCGCTGTTGCTTCATTTCTCCAAGCAAGTTTTAATATGCCTGCTTAAATATTGTACAATATTATATTGTCGCTTAATACGACAACGAGATCATATCTACAACATATTATTGATATCTCGATCCACGCTAAAATCCCTTTTTGCCAATAAATTGTTTTTACAATTTCACTGGAAGTGAGATTCTCGGGTAGCTTTTTAATTTCTAATGAAAATTTCTAATGAAAATTTCTAATCGTCATATTAATGCGCTAATTAAATGGAAATGGAAATAACAAGGCGAAGGAAGGAAATGGGAGATTGTAATAGGGGAAGACGGAGAAGTAAATGAATGTAAATATTGTAAAGAATGGAAGCGGGAAATTGTGATGAAGATTTGTATATTTGTAACCCCTAGGGGAATCAATAAAGACTCATACCACGGTCTTACATATAAGTACAGTAGAATCTCGATTATTCGGGGAGGACTGTATAACAAGAAAATGTTTGCTTTCAGGTATTAACAAAGCTAACACCAATTCAACAAAATTTCATTCCTCGAATATTGAATGGGGAAAATTGCATTGGATGTGCAAATTAACCAGATAACTTGATCTGCATTATCGGCTACCATTAAAGAAGATTTGAATTAAACTCGATCTACTTTATCGATTGTAGGTAAAGCAGCCAGAAGCAGCTGATTTTACCTACCACCGTAAATCAAATCCTCATTAGGTATCGTGGCCAATCCCATGCAATTAACAAAAAACAATTGACCACCAAATGTTTTAATTACGCTACCAATCGCGACCAATCGATTGGATATATAAATTTAAAAAAAAAAGTTATACTGAAACGGCTAACTTTACGGTAGTCTCGTTTTCCACCGTGGAAAGCAGAATTTCATAAATAGCAAGACCTCGGTGTGAAGTAAAGCTTAAAAATTGGCTGCTCTCACACCGAATAAACTTACAATTAGCCAGACTATGATATGGTGTGAATGATACTTTTTGCTTGCCAGTCATACCGGACTTGATCCGTGTCCACTCATTTACATGATTTATTTTCATTCTCCGGCAATTTGACAATTCCAAAAATATTACAAAATGACTCGTTTCATAGACGTTCGATTACTCATTTTTTTCGTCATAGTAAATGGCGGTGAGTATATTGAGAATACGATATTTTGGTTATTCACGGAGAATCCATAATGTTGTTTTTTTTATTTTCTCCCATAGTCTGTGCTGAAAGAATCAAGGATATGATTTATATGTCAGTTGATGGTGTAGCTGCTTGTTTTCGGAGGCACAATGGTACTCATCAATTTGGTTGTTCTTGTAAGTATGACAATTTCCCATTGATGCGCAATCAAATAATTAAAAAAAAAAATACACATTTTTTTTTACCTTCTCATAAAAAAGTGTTAAATGAGATTGTACTCTTTTTTCTGATAGTACATGAGTCATGGTATGATAATTCTGATGTTTCTTTGTGGGGCTTGTTGAACTGAGAAAAAAAAAGTGAAAATTTTATTTCCAGCAAGTAGATCAGGTAGTGTTGGAGTAATTCACTTGGTGGAAAGTTCAATTGATCTCAAATGGCTTGAGGATAAAGGAGCAGCTGGCCCTTACACAGTTGTAATGCCATTTTCCATGTTTACCAGAGAAACTTTGTCTCGTTTACAAGCAACAAATAATATTCATGGAATATTATTGGCAAGGAATAACAGTGAGGTCCTTCCCTCCGCTTATTCACCAGAAGACTCATGTCCAAACAGATATTCAGGTTTCAAAGAATGTAACAAAGACAAACCCTGGAATCCAGTTGGATCGAATTTTCTCATGGAGAATTGGCCATTTCCAATGTTCTATATGCAGGCAAGAATTCTCAATAATCCACATGAGTGTTTTTTTTATCATTTAATGAGAGAAAATATTTTGATAATTACTTAGCACCAAATAACAATCTCTAATTTCATGTTGACTAATCAAATTTTTCTTTTACATTTATTAACAGTAACATTTGTTACTGTTAATAAATGTAACATTTGTTACATTAATTTACATTTATAAATGATGAAAACGATGGATTTACTTATTTTCAATATCCTCAATGAATTATAATTATAAAAAATCATCTTTATTACATTATCAATTGTTTATTTTATCTGCATGTCGAATATCAGAACGAAACCCTGCTGGAAGAGATCAAGGAGTGTTTCTTCAAGCACAATGCTCATGACATGGATAAACAGACCGAAAGATCACTCTGTGCCCTGGAGATGAAATCTTTCATGTATGCGGCTGTTAATTCAGAATCTTGCATGAGACGAAGTACCTGGGTGTGGAATGTCAATCCCACACAATTTTGCGATCCACTTGGCGATCGTAACATCAATTGGCCTTTGGGACCATTGACGGATCGTGTAAAATCTGTGATTCTCGTTACTGCTCGTCTGGACGCTAATTCAATGTTCGATGGTCTCACACCAGGTGGAAATTCCGCTGTTACGGGTTTGGTGACGTTGCTTGCCACTGCGTATTACATGAGCACATTAAACGCTACCGTAGACTGTGAGTAAAAAAATTCAAACGAGTGAGGAAGAAATTCATTCACGAATTGATTAAAACAAAAAAGAAGATAAAAATCATTTTTCGGTATGATTGAAAAGTTGATCGATTTAATAATTTCCAATTTTTCAGCTACCAACGTAATTTTCTCATTATTCAATGGTGAAGCATTCGACTACATAGGCTCGAGTCGTTTCGCTTACGATCTCAAAGAAGGAACGTTTAATGCAATCGGCGGAGAGAATTTGGGAATTGATAAAATCGCTGCCATTATCGAGCTCGGTCAGCTCGGTGGAATTGACAAACTCTATCTTCATGCAAATAATCACGAGGGCAATGATTTAATAGAATCATTGCAAAAAGGCCTCTCATTGGAAAACTCAACATTAAAAAATAGCGTTCCACCATCATCCATACAGAGCTTTTTGTCTGTAAAATCAAATCTTACCGCTGTTGTTGTCTCTAATCACGGTGAAGAATTTACAAACAAATATTATCACAGCCTTCTCGATAATGCTCGTAGTCTTGGATTCGACAGGTGTGAATATTTAATTATGATAATTTATTTATTCGATGAGTATTTTTACTCTGTTATTTAACGTTTCAGCAATAGCGAGAAGAATGAGCTAGCAAAATCACTATCGGCGCTCGCAATCAAACTTGGCGATGTGCTCTATTTTAACGTGACTGGAAAAACATCAGACAAGACCGATACTAGCCTTGTCGAAGATCTTGTCACCGAGATGCTCTCGTGTTATTTAGTTAGCGCGAATTGTACACTATTTCGTGCAGCTTCTTCACCAGGAAGTAGACTGGCCGATCAAGTTTTATCTTTGTACGTTGGTGTGACGAGAGCACCAAATTCGGCCACTAGTCTCACTGGACAACTTCTCGTTCTACTGACTGGTATTAAATTGCCAAATATGACGGCAAACGAGTGCAACGAGAATCGTTTTTCGTGGATGGGTGGATACAATTTTACAGGATTGTGCATCAATTCTACAGTTAATTATAGCATTGCAGTCAGTCCGGCATTCACTATTAGTGGCAAGTTTGAAATTATCCTTATTTTCAGAACGACAAAAAAAGGTTTCATAAGCGCAATGCGTTTGACTTTCAAGTTGGCAATTTTAGTATTTGTGTCGTGGTAGCATTCGAACTATTCAAAAATAATAATAAAATCATGTGCTTTTTCGTAAAAATGAATTAAAACATCAGATCGCACGCCATAGGAATCCAAATAAACTTTTGCGTTATTAACAATTAACCAAGTAAAAAATCAATACATAATCGCAGATTTTCAATCAGGGATTTCAGAAGAAAAAAAAACAATATAAAATTGTTGCAGGTTACGATATGAAATCGGGAGAATTCTCAACGTGGACGGAATCCGTATGGTCAGTTCTGAGTGTCAGGATGTTCCTAAAACCTTCAGCATCTACAGAACGAATGTCCGTTATTCTAGGAAGTGTTGTCGCCAGTTTATCCTTTATCGTTGTTTGGTTCATAAATTCCCGTGCAGATTTGCTGTTTGAGAACAGGTGAGATTTTTTTTCAGCCATTTTGAGGATCGGATGGAATTATTGCTCCGAGAGAAGGCCAAGGGCGGTTTTATTAATTGTTTTTTGTGTTATCTATTTAATTTGATCTATTGTAAAAGATGACATTTTCATTGAATTGCAGAAGAGCGGCTGATTGCTAGGGACACGCCGCGGACCACATATCGATGACCAGGTTGGATCATACAGAAGATCGAAACGTTCCAGTGACTAGCCTTTGAATTATGTTAACACGTTGAGCGCGGTGCCGTTTTTTTTTCTGCTTTCCGTTCAGGCGACCCGTCGTGCTTAACGTGTTAATATGTGTGTGGTGCGCCCTCGGACAATCTTTTTGCATTTTTTTTTCTTTTTGGCTCATACATTAGTGCTCACTTTAGTTATTACAGAAGCAAATATGAAATCGCTCAATTTCACCATTTTGGTTAATCGGCAAAGTAACGCGAGCGATCACTCACGGCGAAATGGCGTTTCGCATTATCGCGTATAATTTCGATTTTTAGAAAAACTTCTTTCCATTCGTTGAATCTTAATCATCGATCATGCGCAGGATTCGGGGCTTATTTTTTTGCCTCTTTCTCTATATTTTCATATCAGTAATAAGAGTTTCGATGCGGATTGAGATTTCACTAATCAACGGAAGGCTGAGTCAAAATTTTCCTTAAATCGATCATACTTTGAGAAGACTAAATTGAAAGTCGATTGGAAAATTAGAGCTCTCTTTGCACTTGTAAAGGCTCAGTCGATACTGAGCTTGACCTTGAGTTGCTTAAATGGCATTTTATCCAATATGTACAGTTATATGTTATATATATATATATATATCATGGGTAACTAATTTATGATGATAAACGTAATTATTAATTATCATAGTATTTCAATGGTATTAATTCATGTGATTGGTGATATTCATCATAGCACCTCGGTTCATCCGTATTGTATTTTTTTTTCCACGTCGATCGAGTTCGCAATTTTCGATCGTTTCTGTGTCAAAAATTCCAAAAGAATTCATCGTATCGTTTGGCCCACCAAGTTCACCAAGGGATTTTATTATATTTCAATTAAAAAAAAAAAAAAACGATCAAAATTTCATATACTTGAAATTGGTGCCTTTTTTTTACGTCAAATTTATTCATATATATTTCCCTCTACGACAATCCTGTTGATTATCTATCGCTCGTTTCCATGACCTGAGGCAATCCAAGATTCGTTGGAAAAAGAGAGCGTTTGAAAAAAAATCGTTTAGCTCGTCTGGATAAAATATTTAAGACATCGTTTCGTCTTTATTATTGACAAAAAAAAAAATTCTGTCACACAAACAATCATCGAGATGAGATAATTCGTTGTGACAATAATATAAAGTTTACTTTTTCATCTTTCGTCGAATTTTTCAAACTTATCAGTGTTAGTAATACTTTCAAATAATTGCATTATCAATACGTGACCAAAGACTTATAGAGATATTTCATTTCACCGTACAAATCTTTGCTCTTCGATTATGAACGAACAACAGGACCGAATTAACATTACGAAGAAGATTGCGAGGGTTGTATTGCAAGCGTGATGGCATTTATTATCAATAAACTTAATTAACAGGGCATAGATGTACACGAGAGAGAAGTATTCAATTTATTCGCGTATGTATATATTTTTTTTTGTTCTTCAGTACGCAACGCATGTATTTAATGTATTTAATAGGTTTAGCTTATCTATTAAAAAAAAAAGAAAAAAAAAAATCCTCATCATCAAAGTTAGGAATGATCCAAAATTATCAATTCTCCAAAATTCATACACGACGCATAAATGCCACAGTTATAAAATAATTTTTATCGTTCATCTTATGATGGTAAAAAATAAATAAACGTCACAAAGCACCAAAATTCCATCTCTGAGAAAATACAACACTGTGTGAAATTTAACAAAGATGAAGAGATTTTTTTCCCGTATACGAAAGACAACAAGAATACCATTCGAAGAGTCACTATAACGGACTCCTGATTGAGCAAAAATAATTATGCAATAATTTTGACAATAAATCGATTTATATTACGAGACAAGAAATACCGTTTTTTTTTTTTAATTTCTGGACCATTCTTACTTCTCCAGTGAATATCTGAGAATTCAATGAAACGTTAACGTTTCATTTTCCAAGTCCATACACACGCGTAATATTTTCATCGAGAGATTTATTAATTTTTTGTTTGTTTTTTGTTTCTTCTAATTACGTATTTAGTGTGAAATGCAAGGACGAAATGATTCTTCGTGGAAGAATAAGGGATGCTTAGATTCGCACTATCGCGTGTGTGTATATGGACACGTATAAGTGTTAAGAGGTCTCAGTCGATGAGTGGCATTTTTATTTTAATTTCTTCTTTTTTTTTTTTAGTCGCAGCCACGCGTCTAATCCTTCTAATTCGCTTTTCAAGTACTTTTCAATAATTATTTTTCAGTATGCAAGTAATGAATTAGGAGGCTGGGCACCGCCCACCGAGCTATCACAGTCGTCTGGTGCCGCAGCACATACGTATACGTGGTTCAGCCTTAAAACCTACCTCTTAGAATATAACATTCGTTTTAATTTTTCTTTTTTTTTCCTTTCCACCTTTTTTTTGCATTTTTGTTTCCCCTCAGAAATTAGTTACATTGCGACAGTACAAATCTTTGATTGGATTGAACGTTTTCACGTACAATTTTGGTCACATTTATTTGAAAGAAAAAAAAAACCATTTTCTCTTAATCAGCATTGTTCGAATTTTTTGTTTTTTTTTGTCACGAAGTTAGTTTCAGTTATCGTGTGAAATAATGGCTATAAAAATTATCGTCACATAATACAAAGATTGGTACTGTCGCTGTCAACTGTCTCCAACCGATTACAACGTTTCACTCTCACGGGATTTACTCGAGTGGAGTTGATATATATATTAATAAATTCTATTCGACAATAGTCAAACGAAAGGTTCGTGAAATAATTAACGGGTGGAAGTTCTGCAACGAATACAACAATTTTATAAATATAATTAACTTTGAAGAGTTGAAGGAAATTTTTTTTTGTCGTCAATCGACAAATACTGGACGGAACTCGATTCCAAAATAATGGAATTAATTAAATTCTTGCATTTTGTATTTAAACAAATTTAAGGAACATCGCAAAGTCAAGTCCTCCTTTCTGGATACAAATTCTAAAAATATCGTAAACTCACTGTTGATCGAAAAATCGAGTAATCCCGAGCGAACGTTCATTGAAAGGGTTATTGATCGTATGCAGACAGTATTGAAACGATTCATTGCTTGACACGAGGTACATTACTTATACCTTAAGAGTGGCATGTGCGTGTCACGTGTCTATTTTTTTTTCTTAATCTTTCTCCTGTCGTTTTCATTTGCGTTTCATCTTTATTATTATTATTATTAATATTATTTTTGTTTTGAATTACAAGGAAGGGGGATTATAGTATATAGTATATCGTAGTAGTTTACCTTTCATTTTTTTCATTTCGTTTCTTTGTTTTTTTTTTTAAGTTTTTAAAAATCGTTAAATGTATTATTTCAATTTTATTACTTAGTAACGGTCGGTTCGTTATATGTACAGCAGTACCGTAAAGCTTCGATCACTCTCGGTTACATGCACAGAGACGACACTTAGAGTTTAAAAATATAATCGTTATATACTTTAATTTAAGTAATTATATTATTATTATTATTATTGTTATTACTATTGTTATTATTATTATCTTGGAGGGACAGCACTTTGCTACGTTACGACGATGCAGAGCTGGAATAAGGACTATGCGTGGAAGTTACCACGCTCTACGATGGCACAAATATTGTGTGTGTGTGTATGTGTGTGTGTGTGTGTGTCGTTGTTGTTGTTTTTTTCGTATTTTTTTCAATTAAATTCTCAATTATTTTTCTCAATTTCATATGGAGCATTGGAATAGTTGAAACGAGTAAAAAAAAACAAACATGTGATAACAGACAACGTTAATTAATTCGGAAGCTGAATAAGGAAGTACAATTGAAGTTGTTTTGAACGCGGTCATAATTGAGATGATAAAAAAAAAAAAAAAAAAACATGAGAAAAATGAATAAAAAATTCGTCATGAACGAATGTTATTTGTAAATAGAGGCGAACGCAGTGAAGATGAAAAGATCATTTATGCGAATGAGAAAAATTCTCCAGCGTGAAATCTTCGAAGACTCTCCCTTATTATTATTATTATTATTATTATTTTATATATATATATATACATATATATATATATATATATATTTTTTTTTTTTTTTTGATTTCTTAGTAGACTCTGATGAAAATGTAATCGTCGCCGTAGCCAGAAACATGAGTAAATTTTAATTACGGAATACGTTTTACGGAGCACCGCATTGTTTTTTGTATTTATCCTTTTTGTTTTTCATTGAGTTTTCATCTCTTTTTTGTTCTTCTTCCGAGTCAAGATTGTCCATATATTTGTTCCGTTAAACTCCAAAAGAGGGGGGGCGACACACGCGGCAGTTGAAAAACTTTAAAATCCGCTCGATCGAAGATCTGCCCATAAATAATCATTGGAGATTATCTGTCGCGAGAGTACTCGAAGGGGGTAAAAAGTATATAGGTGTAATACCACGAGTACAAACGTGAGAAGAAAAAAACAACGCGATAACGAGGGCCCGTAAAAACATACAATCGAATAATCGCACGAATAATTACGTATTTGACAATTAAAGCGATATTTATCCTCGAATACCTTAATACTGTAATGAGCAACTGGGTTCGAAGGTACCGTGAGGAGGTCAAAGTTGTTACGTTTGTGGTATAGAACAAAGGTCAGTGAAGATGGTCCATGTCGCTGTCGTTGCCGTCCTTGGATTTTTCAATACCTCCGTCGCCATCGCTGGAACCTGAGTCGCTACCCGAATCCTCGGACTGCCAGCCGCCGCCATTGCCGCCATCAAGGCCAACGCCGACGCCAGCGCCACCACTACCAGCCTGTTGTGACTGTGACTGATGTTGATTTAAATGTTGCTGCTGTTGATTTTGTTGCGAGTTATGGCTCGGCTGTTTGATGACCTTGTGACGTTTTCCGGTTCGAGTTATTGCCTCAGCACCAGCACCGTCCAGCATTGGCTGGAGTATTCGTCGACGAGCATTTATGAACCAATTGTTCACTTGCAGTAATGTCAGATTCGTCTCGCTCGCGATCTGACGCTTCTCGTCTTCCGTGGGATAGGGATGCTGTAATTTTTAAGATTTTTTATTTATTTATTTTTTTCGAAAGTTAATTATTTAATGGCAAGTTGGGAATCTAAGGAAACAGTAAAAAAATCTAAAAAGACTAAACTAAAAAATCTAAAAAGACTAAAAAATCGTGTTTCCAATTTGATGGAATTCTGAATTATTTTTTAAAATATTTATTCATTTTCCAAATGGAGTAACGAATTGTGCATTTTTATGATTGATAAATTGTGTAAAAATTTCATTATCCATGATGATAAAAAAAAAAAAATGTATGAATAAACTAGATCTGAAAAATCATCCCAGAATGTTTTTTTTTTGTTTTATTTATTGTAAATGAAGGAATATTAATACTCACGACCAAATGGTGAAAGAGCCATGCCCGCATTATGCTGGTCGCCTGTTTCGGCAAAACGCCACGTTTTTGTCGTCCTTTTCTGATACTCCCGTGGCCACCACTGTGAACTGTTTGCGCACTCCCACAGCCCTCGTCCTCGTCTTCGCTCGGCGCTGGGGAAGGCGAGCCTGTAACAGTAATATCTAAACAAAAATTACTCGTTTCGTCGTCCAAACTCCAATATTGTCAGTTGGTAGTATTGAGAAGGACAATATGGGATTAAACGGAAAAGTTAAATCGTGATAAAGATGAAAATTTGACAACGCAAGAAAAAAAATGGGGTGAATGATATCTAACCGGGGAATTTTTCATCATTAGCATCACCGACATCCACGTATTCGTTCTCGCGCTCTTGCATCGCTAGTAGACCCCAATATCCGACCTCTTCCAAGTACAATCTATCGGAGGTGTCGACAAACTCGATTTCATCTAGGGACGGTATATATATGTATATATATATATATTTTTTTTTTTTATTTTTTTTTTTAATTTACACCAAATGTCCCCATCTCCATCCCCAAAGTGTAACATTTCAAGTTAAAATCCTTTCAATCGAACAACATAAAATTCGGTCAAACTATCGAATGAAAAAATTATGAAAAAATAAATCTCTCTTACTGAAGAAAATACATTTTAGAAATTTATTGGGCCGATTGACGCGATACAAAATAGTATTGGGTTGGCTAAAAAATCACAGCGTTATTCTCTAATGGATGGACACGTCTTGAAATATAACTTAATTTCAACCTGTAAATTCATTATATAATTTGGCAGCTGAAAGTTTAAGCTTTTTTTTAGAAAAAGAGAGTGGACGATTTCGTTAAAAATTATTAAATCAGCCTTTTATTTACACAGAAAAAAGCAAAATGACTTTTTGGCCAACCTAATAATTGAACACGTGAGTTGAAGAGATTAAATATGCGATTATCTTGCTCTCGAAGCTCAAGGAATTGAGTTAGTCAATTTTTAAAGGAGCTCATTAACGATGAGCTTAATGGAAGAGGAATATCAAATCGAATCATGATGGGATTAAAGGGGTGCAGCAGGTTGAAAAAGGTCACTTGAGGTAGACAAATAAATAAAAATCAATTTTGTTTCTTTCATTGGTCAGCCCACATGGAAAAAAAAAAGAATGTGACTAAATTTTGCTTGTATAAAATATAATTTCACACACATATATATATATATGACGAGTTAAAAATGTACTATTTTTTCTAAATAGAATAATAAAAGATTTTGTCTATTTTTATGTTGGTAAATTTTTTCATCTTTTAATAAATATTCTTGCATGTGATATTTTTATATTTTTATTTGCCATGTGGGATGAATTGATGGACCCACCTTGGCCAAGATAAATATCGTTAACAGGTGCACAGGAATGGGCACCAATTTGCGATAGTGGTGTGCTCCCGTGTATCGTTGAGGGTGAAAGCGGATCGTCCTGATCTTGGCTGTCCGTTCTGACGTAACGATGAGCGTTGACGGATGACGATCTCGTTGATGAGGATCTCTCAAGATCAAGAGGATCCTCATCGTGTGCGATCGGCATACCAACACTGCCGTTTTCCGACAGGGCATCGGTTGTGCTCACTCCGAGTCCGTTAGCTCCCGGCTCAACATCATTGCCTGTAGATGACAGCACCTGGCAAATATATGTCGCATCTAGCCGTCAGAGAACAGGGGTGGGATTCTATCGTATTTTTTTTCTTTTCTCTTTTTAATCTTTTTTTAATTTTTTTTTTCAAGAGGTGTACAAGTACCTACGACCTGGCTGGTTAGATATAATTTTAAGTATTTTCTTTTTTCTTTATAAGCCATTTTTTACGTTTTCTTTTCTTTTCTTGTTTTGCACGAAATAAATAGGAGGCAAGAAATGTTAGTCCAGCAGCGCAAAGATACGATATTATAGAGATGCGATCCGATAAGCTCGTTTTAATGTTGAATCGATAGCAATTAGATGAAATTAGAGATTAGAGAAATACCATAGAAATTAGCGATTTTTTTTTGTTTCTTTTTTTTCAACTTGAGAGTTAAACAATTTTTTTTCTTCTCGTACAGATTGAAAATCAGGTGGTTATCATACACCTCTCTGTAGAGGGGACAACTACGAGGGGGTTCAGGATGACTTTTTGGTCGTGATAGATCAGCCCGGCGCTAACCGAGCAAACAGCTAACCTGCAGTGGGCTGCTTCCATTGCTCCCACTTGACGGGCCCATGTCGTGCCCGTGATGACTGTAATCGCTTCGCAAAAGATTTTCGCTCTGCATCTTTCCCTTTAGGCAGCCAATGTACCTGTTGCAAAAGTCCTTGCACAATTCCTGGACCTTCTCCAATTCGAGCAGATGTATACGCAACACCTGTATCGCCTTGATCATCTGCAATTTTTGTTTTTTTTTTTTTTTTTTTTATAACAACGTTTCTTCTTTTTTTTTTCGTCGTTCAATTTTTTTTTCATATCTCATTCGTTCTCGTTAAGGGTGCTTTTGTTTTATTTTTTTTCAATCATCGATGAAGAAATAAAATTTATTATATACAGAGAGACACGATTTTAACGGATGAAATTAAATTAAAAAAAATGATTTCTTTTTTTTAAATTTAATTTTTTTCTAGTCACATCTTACCAAGCCGTCAATCTCTGGGTCATGAGAGACACGATTTTAATGGATGAAATTAAATTTAAAAAAATGATTTCTTTTTTTTTGTTCTTTTTTTTTCTAGTCACATCTTACCAAGCCGCCAATCTCTGGGTCATGAGAGACACGATTTTAATGGATGAATTTAAATTTAAAAAAATGATTTCTTTTTTTTTTGTTCTTTTTTTTTCTAGTTACTTCTTACCAAGCCGTCAATCTCTGGGTCATGAGAGACACGATTTTAATGAATGAAATTAAATTTAAAAAAATGATTTCTTTTTTTTTTGTTCTTTTTTTTTTCTAGTTACTTCTTACCAAGCCGTCAATCTCTGGGTCATGAGAGACACGATTTTAATGGATGAATTTAAATTAAAAAAAATGATTTCTTTTTTTTTTGTTCTTTTTTTTTCTAGTTACTTCTTACCAAGCCGTCAATCTCTGGGTCATGAGAGACACGATTTTAATGAATGAAATTAAATTTAAAAAAATGATGTCTTTTTTTTTGTTCTTTTTTTTTCTAGTTACATCTTACCAAGCCGTCAATCTCTGGGTCATTGATCAGAAAAGGCTTTCGGTCTCTTTCTTGATGTTGGACGAAAGCTTGTATATCCATGTTGAAACTTTCGGACATTGAGTTGTCCGAGCTCTGGGTGGCGAGCTCGCATCTCTCAAAGAGTAACGCCAGTAGAGGAAATAATGGATGTTTGTAAACTGCACGTTTGTCAGCCTCAAATTGCGCCTGATCCTGATGAGTCGTGTAATCGGCTACCCCGCTCGCAGGGTCCTGATCGTAACCAGGAGTCACCATCGCTAGCGCCACGGCGGTGCTGCCCTCTTGCATTCTATCATTCCTCCGTCACGGACTCCATCGTTTGGATTTTTTTTTCTGTGTTTTTTTTCAAATATCTTCAGATACCTCTGGACTCACTATTCCAGTTTTTATATTTAGCAACAAAAAAAAAAAAAAAAACCCAAAAAGTCCTTCCTCGTAGTCTCGTTCGTTCTTCAAGTTTTTCTGAAAAATTAGCTGAAAACAAGAACGCGCGCCATATTAATTGACAAATCGATATTTTGAGCTTTCATTCTTATTTCATAAAGATGGAAAATAAAATACAATTTATCAAAATAAAACAAAATAATTTTTTTCCCTTAAAATTGCCATATTGCGTGATACTTGTGACTGCTGAGTCTTATTTTTTTCAGTCGCCATTTCCATTTAGCTTGACCCAATTCTTAATTTTTCCTAAAATTCCTCGAGTTTTTGAACCTTTTAACGATAATTTTACCAATTTTTCACCTCGACCACGAGCTATCGAAATTCTCAATCTGTTTCGAAGGTCGAGCTCGCCGCTTTTCAGTCCAGTTGTACCGCCAATACTCATTTTTGTTTTTTTTCGAAAATCTGCCAAACGGATTTTTCAAATCTTAGTCCTCTCACATGTTTATTTCTCGCTTCGATCACCAAACCATTCTCAATCTATTTCTTCCATGAGGACAAGGATTATAAAAATAAAATTTTTGTACAAAGTTGACTTTTTGCACCTTTGAATATTCTTCGATTTAGATTTACCATCATCAGTCAATATTTCCCATTGGAAAATCTTTCGAAAGGATTTCAAAAATCTCAGATTGACCTTAGACAGAGCTATGAAAGCTTTCTTGATGGAAAAAAAGGATGACGCTAGGATTCGAAATGAGAATATTTTGAGCGTTACCTATCGAGGTTGGATTTCCCTTGTTGTGAGGCTTCCTTTAACTCTATGTGACCCTTGCAAGTGTTGTGTGTGTGTGTGTGTTAGGGGTATCGCTTGTGTGCCACGAAGTACCGAGCAAGCGCCACTGCATTTAAATGTCATCATTAGAAGGCCTTCGGCTTCTCGCGAAAGCGAGAAAACGTTCGCCTCGCTGTGAGCACCAAAAGCATTGCTTTTGGCTGCCTTTTCCTCGCACTGGGACACGACCCTTTATACTCTGAAGTCGGACGCAATTCCACGCGTTCTTCTGAATTTCCAAAGCCCATATAAAGGGGGTTGAGAGGAGAAGAGGGGGATTGGGGATATAACGGCAGTGGTGAGACCGGGCAGGCCGCAATTCGACATGAATAAATAAAACGCTGCGGCGTATACGCTGACAAAGTATGGGAGGAAAAAAAGCGTCGGGAAAGGCAAAAAAAAAAAAAAAGCACAAAAAAAAAATTATACGAACGAAACAGTGAGAATATTGTTCCAATCTATCGTGCGTTTTGGTAACAGAGAAGAATCAAGCCTGTTTTTTTCCACTTTTAACGAGAAAAAAAAAAAAAAAAAAAAACTACATTTGCATAGATATCACAGCTGTAAATATACCGTTAATTAGCATAACTCGTGACTCTGAATAAGAACAAAGATAAATTGTGAGCAAACGGTGTTATATGACGAGGCAAATTACGTCATAAAACGTTGGGAAATCGTTTAAACGGTGATTGATTATTGTATCATTATCGTGATATAACGAGAATTATTCCTATGTGGTAATATGTTGATACATATAGTTGAGTATAAATTTCTTACGTTCTAAATAATTAAATATGAGAGATCAAACGAGAAACACTGAGACATTCAGTGAGATTTTTTTTTAATTTGAGCAGTAAGAGGGGGGAAAATATTGCGAACTCGTTTTCTATTCCAGTTCCACGTATTTTTACTACACGAACAGTGATATGGCTCCACCAACCATGGGAGGGGGTCACTCGTCCATTGTATTATATATATATAATATACACGGCCTAGTGTCGTAAGGATCAAACAGGCTATGCTTAAGGCCCTTCGATACGTCCTTTCCGTATATTAAACCATCGATATATATATATATATATATATATATATTGCTTTTCTTCCAGGATTTCGTTCTATGCGCATAAATGATTGCCGAAACGGTGCGGAACGCGGTCTTGGATGCAGACGGGCATCAGAATAGTGGCGCGTATGGATATATAAATATAATATAAAGTGCCGAGAGCTCCGACGCTCGATTTACCTAATCGTTCCCCCGACGCGTTTCATTAACATTTCAAAGTCACGGGAACGCGGTTATTATCGTTAGACCCGAAGACGATGATTGTTCTTCGAGAACACGACGCGACGAAAAGGACAGCTCTATATATATATATATAGCTGTCGTTTTAGTAATCTACCTATATAATATATATATATATATATATATATATATATATCTATATTATATAGGTAGATTACTTTAATGTACAAAAAATGTCGGATATATTCGTTGGCTGATCCTTCGGTCTCGCGGCTCTCTTCATAACACTCGATTCGAACACCACTTAGGGATTTTTCGAAGAGAATGAGGAACGGTTAATCGAGCGAGGCTGGTGGTGGTCTTGGTGAGAGGGGGTGGAGGGTTAAAACTGGAGAACTATCCACTTATGTGGCAGCGATGCTGTATTAGCGATCGGGGAATCGAATCAGGTTCGTGAGAAATTGGGCCTTGTTGGGCCTTGCCGAGAATTCTCTCATAAATACAGATAAAATCTCGTTTAATAAAAAATAAAAGAAGAATTATAGGAAATATTTCTTAAGCGAGAAATATTCATAAAGTACTGCGATAATAATTTGCCAGCATAAAGGATTGTTGTGGCATTAATTTTTTTTTTTTTTTTTTCATTACTGGGACAGATTTCTTAACTGAATTTATTCAGTTTGATTGATCATATTGAATAAATTCAGTTAAGAAATCCGTCCTACAGGTGTTGCGTATACACATATATATCGAATATATATATATATATTATATATATAAGTATAATAGATATAGGGGAGTCGAATATATATACATATTCGACTCCCCAAAGTTGTCATGGCTCGGAGTAACTTTAAATTAAATGCTTTTGTATTTTATTGATTTGGAATATCTCAAGGAGAAAAAAGCTCGCTTGGTCCTTCAAATAAAATGAAAATAAAGTTGTCAAATGTGTAAGGATCATCTAAGAAAAAAAAAAAAAAAAAAAAAAAACTGACCCAAACTGAAAACAACTGGACAATTATTTTTTTATGAAAATTGACAAATATTCAGAAATCATGAACTTTTTTACTATTACGTATAATAATAGTAATGTGTTAAATATAGTATTTTATGTTGATAAATATTATGTTGCTGATACTGTTATGAAAAGTGGAGAAAGTGAAGAAGATTACATGCAGAGAGTGACTGAGAGGGGAGTAAGTCTTGGAGGTCTTTAGATATTACAGTGAATCTTCGTGACGTAGAGAGAGGAAGGTCAAGAAAGGACGAAAAAAGACAAACTACTCTCTCTGTCTCTCTCTCGCTTTACTTCTGATGCTGTTGATGGTCACAGCGGTGGATACGGTGGTTTTGGTGGGTAGTGTGTGCGGTTCGGTCGCCATTAGTCGCAAGTGGCGCTTTCCGAGCACATCTTTCCGACAAAGCCGATATTTATCGTCTCGGCGTTCGCCTGGCTGCTGCTGCTGCTGCTGCTTCTACCACTTCTTCTTTCTCTCCTTCTCTTTCTCCTGTTCTCGTACAAAATTCTCCTCATCGTGCAAATCTGTGCTGGATCTCTCGGCTTTCATTTAAAATATTATCGCTGACAGTAGAAACGACCGAACATCCTCGAACCGCACCTCTGTACACGCCAATGCGGCTATGAAAATAACGAATTTTTCTCGTCTTCTAGTTTCCTCGTTTTCCGTAGGATAGGGATGCTGTGATTATTATTTTTTTTTTTAATAACGAATAATGAATTTCTCTCGTATTTTAATCTTCCATGGTATGAGGATGCTGTGATTTTTTGTTTTTTTTTTTAATTCGAAAGTAAATTAGTTAATGTTGAATTGGGAAATTTCGTGATGAATAACGATTTTTTCTCGTCTTCTCATCTTCCCTGGTATAGGGATGCTGTGATTTTGTTTTTTTTTTCCAAATTCCAAAATAAATAAATTAATGTAAAGTTTGGGGAATTTCGTAAAGAATAATGCATTTTTCTCATAATACTTATGTGCCTGTGTCATAAATAAAAAAAATAAAAACTCAACTTTGCATACAGATAAGTTAAAACTCTGGATTAATATGAAGAAATTTCTGAACCGCAACAATTATGAATCGGAAATCCGGCAGATTGTCCGAGCACTGGTACATTGGATATATTTAATTATTTCCCAAAATAAATAAACATTAACGAAGATAAAAATCATCCAAAGTCGTTTTAAGAAGGTAAAAATTCCACGCTTTAAATTCTTAAATTTAGTTTTTTGTTTATTTATTTGCGTTTAATTGTTTTGAATTTCATATATTGAATTTTCTATTGAAGTTCCGCTGAGCTGTCCAGTTCTTCGGACGTTTACTTTATATCCTATATATATATATATATATAGAGATTCTATTTTCCATATTTTTCGGACCTCTCGATTCTTTTTCATTTTCAATCCTGTGGAAAATCGCACTATACTGTTTTGCGTATGTATGGAAATCGAGGATTTCCGCGAGTGTACGAAGATTCTTTATTCCTTCAATATTTGACCTCTCTCGTTTTTTCTTATCCTTTTCATTTCTTATATGCACCACCAGTACATTTTCTCTATTCTCCATTTTCGTCTCTCTTTTCATTCCCATATTCTTTATATATTTTTTTTTTCTTGCTCTTTTGGCAAACCGCATAGCAGTCAAGCACGTCGCAATTTTACCGTTTTTCGCGGGCACCAAAAGCGCCCTCTAGAGAGGCGTGTTTGATGCCAAAATCGTCGCACGTATAAGAGAGACCAGACTCACCCTTGCGCCCTCTCATACTCTCATCCCGTTGTAGACGGAGATGCGGCAGCATATAATATTGCTTTTGGATTCTTCAGGGGTGGATGAGATGGGAGAAGGGGAGTAATAGAGAGAGGGAGAGAGAGAGAGGGCGGGGGGGGGGGGGGGGGGAACAGAGAGAGAGCGAGAGGGAGAGAGAGAGAGAGAGAGAGAAACGAGTGGTATTTTAACGCAGCTGTTACCGGAAAAACGACAAGATGGGACCGCTCAAAGATTCCACATGGAAACTCCGGGAAGCCGATCGCTCTCCTTTTTATATTGTCAAATACCAAACGTAATAAATATATAAGATTAATGTAACAAATTTATCGCAATAAATTACAACGACGCGAAGATGAGCAATTTTATGGCAATAAATTTAATGAAAATAATTTTTTACACGAGCATATTGTGTAAAAATGAAGAAAAATAGTTGAAAAAATGAATTTACCGTTCTTTTATTTTTTAACGAATACTCAATGTTTTTTATAATTGTTAAAAAAATTGCGACAAATTATAAAATTAGAATATTCATTTATTATTATTTTTTAATATTCAATGGTACGTTTATTTATAGGTCGTTTAAATATAAGGCCCAATTCTACACTCAACGTGACCTCGAATAATTAGTGCAAAGATGCTATAAATATGACGTTATTGAAATTGCTAACGAGGCTCGTGGGGGGGGGGGGGGGGGCTGCGAAGTGGAAGGGGTAAATATACAGAGAGAGCGAGGAAAAACGAGGGAGCGTAATTTACACGGGCGATTAAACCCTTCGTGGACGTCGTCAGTACAAACGTATGTACAGAGCAACGCTGCAAAATCGTAAGACTTTTGCTGCGGCAATAAAAGACGAAGGGTGCAATTGAAAAAAAAAAAAAAAATACGTTCTTGCACGATAGATAGGTATAGACATATATATATATATATTTATATATATATATACACAGTAGAAGAAGGCGAAGCGTTAATGCGAGCGAGCGTTCAAAAAATAAACATTTCACGAGTTAATGGGCAATGCGCGTGTCGTTAGGCGACTATTAGACGTTGCAATGAAGAGAAAAAAGTCCACTAGAGCATCAAAACGCCCTTCACGCGATTTGTCAGAGCGTGATGGTCATAATATTTTTACGCGGTGTCGCTATGGAAATCGTCATATAATTCGTGCCATTTATATATCGATCGTCTTTCATTGTCATTAAAGCGAAGATAAAAATCGTCACCGTGTCCCCGGATATATGAAAACAAACTAATTTATCATCGCTCTTTGAGCTGTAGAAATAAATAAATAAATAATTCTAATTGATACAACTTTAAAATGAGGAATAAAAAAATTAATTTCCCCAAATTTATAAATTTAAATTCTTCGGATTAAGGGGATGCTCACTACTCTTATGCGATAAAAAATCGCCTTTTCTACTTTTTTTTTTTTCGACTATTGATATTTTCGACAAAAAGAAAATCTGTTTTCGTGAATTTTAACAAAAATTTAACAAAATTTTTTCTTTGATCCAAAATATTAAAGGTCTTGGAGAATGTATATGAAAGGCAATTTGTGACGATCGATCGAAACTCGAGAAATAAAATAATTATTATTCACCTCTCTGGATATTGAAAAACAATTAATTATTAATTATCACTTTTGAGCTAAGGAAAATATTAAATTAACACGCACAATTATAATTAATTTAATGGCAATAAAAGAAAATCGATTTAAAAAAATTCTAATTAAGATTAAAAATATTCAATTCGTAAAATAAAAATAATGAAAGGATGGAAAATCGTGCAGAATGTATGAAAAGTGATTTGTGACGATCGATCGAAACTCGAGAAATAAAATAATTATTATTCACCCCTCTGGATATTGAAAAACAATTAATTATTAATTATCACTTTTGAGCCAAAGAAAATATTAAATTAACACGAACAATTATAATTAATTTAATGGCAATAAAAGAAAAGCAATTTAAAAAAATTCTAATTAAGATTAAAAATATTCAATTCGTAAAATATAAGTAATGAGATCATTGTCATACCGAATGAATTCCGTTTTTCTCGCTTTTTTTCGTCACGAATATAAAAAATATGTATATGTTACATCCACTATTACATCTTCGAGCAACCTTATCTCTTATCGCACTAATCGCGTCGTCACATTTTACTATTAATACACTACTACAGATGATCCGCGGAGATTATATATATATATATATATATTTTACTGTACACAAAATTTTCGGATCGATCGAATCGACGAGCGTCCCCGTGTTGTGTTGTTCATTGGCGCAGAGCGAGAGAATTTTACATGCCTTCGGGCGAGAATAAGAAAAACGTGAATGGAATTAAAAGAAAAAACAAAAAAATCATGTCATTGTACTTGATTTAATAGTGTAGTGAAACGACAAAGTCCATATGGGACAAAAAAAAGTGCAAATAAATAATTTAAAAAAAAAAAAATCTATCGTGTTGCAATACGATACGAATTTCCGCAGCTTCAGTTATAATTCCATAGCAGAGCACTGATGACAGCGATTCTCACCACAAAACGCCACGTGTTTTCTCTCTTATTTCGTGCTATAGTCAGTCTCCCATTCCGCGAGAGGGATGAACAATGGCTGTTTACTATCTGTCACGGAGTACATATTACTACTGGTTAGTGAGTAAGAGAGAGAGAGAGTGAGGGAGGGAGGAAGAGAGGCAGTAAGGAGGCTTCCCTCCCCTTCGAGAGAGGAAGAAAGGGGGAGGGAGAGGTGTATGAGGGCGCTGATGCACAGCAGGATCCCCTCTCGACGCGCCACTCACTCGCCGGCTCGACTCTCGACAGCGCGCACACGACCCACGAGCAAGAAATGAAAAAGGAGAAAATAAATAAATAAGAAGAGAGGGAAAACCTTTTGCTCATGGGTCGTTGGTGGGCAATATGGGTGTATCGGTGGCGCAGCAGCAGAAAACCATCGCAGTACAATACAGACATGGAGAGAGGACGCTCGCGCTCGCTCTTCAACTCTCCCTGGCGAATGGCCGACAATTTTTCATCACCTTGCTCGTCCCGAAGAAAAAGAAAAACTACCCCCGCCTATTTTTCTCGAGCTTTTATTCATTTCGGCGATATCGCACTTTTCGTTTGGGCTTTTGAACTGACTTGTAATGGTCTCCGCGCATTCTGTTTATGTACATTTCTCTCTCTCTCTCTTTCTCCCTCGCTCTCTCTCGCATGAGTGTGTGTACGAGAGAAATCTCGCACTCGCACTGATGCACACGCAACGCACCCACTTATCGATAATTGCAATTGAGTTCTGTTACGCCCGAGTCAACGAGGCAAAAACGAAAATATTTATTTTTAGCACAAAGACGAAACGGGCAAGCATTCAATTCATACTCCGTATGCTTGTTATTAAATTGCAAGCAAATGCCATTTCACACTTGAGGTGTTAATATTTTTCCGCTATGGCTATCGTCGAAATGGCGAACAACGATTTTTTTTTTTTAGAATTTCGGAATTATTTTTATTTTGTCAAAGATTTGATTTTAAAAATGATTGAATATGTTGATTAATGTGTGACGATTAGGCTTAGAGGCTTAGAATTTAACTGTAGAAACTAGAATATAAAAATGATTGTTAGCCCGCTGGCCTACACTATTTTTGTCGCCATATTGAAATCCACCGTGCTGTCAGGTCACTGGTCACCCAGGGGTAGACGAGAAGGTTAAAAAATTGAAAAAAAAAATCGCGATAGACGATTTTTTTTTTAGGACCAAAGAATGAAAAATTTATGTCAAAGTTTTGCTAATTTTTTTGTATATTGTATTTTGATCACGACTATTATTGTCTGTTTAGATTTTTTAAGTTTTAAGTTTGAAAAAATTGTTAGAATTTAATCGTCTGTTGAAATGAGAATAGAGGGAAAGGGTTAGAAAGTTAAAAAAAAATTGCAAATATTGGCAAAAGGGTGATATCAGCATAGGAAATTTAAAAAAATGAAAAAAAATGCGTGAATTTTGCATATCATTGAGCATAATTGCGAAAGATATTCTTAATTGACCTAATAGAATACGTATTTGCATTAATTATGATTAAACTGCAAATCGGCATAGTGTTCATTTGTGTAAAAAAAAAAAACAAAAAAAAAAAAAATCATTTCAAATTCTCGAGCACATAACACAAACCCAACGATGCTTTACTACCGGCTATCAGGCACCTGTGTGAGCACATAAATTCCATTTTTACGACCCATTCGAACGTCAGTGTATATCGCTTCTTGCGATCGTAACACACAAGCATATCCCCCCCCCCCCCCGCCCCTTCGCATGCTTAAACCTGGCATCGAATAATTTAACGAATAAAAATCCTCTGCGTCACTGATAAGAAATATAGAAGACAAAAAAAACATAATATCGAATCGTAAATAAATTGTCTGTCATAGTTCGCAAAGATTAACGAATATATGGAAAAAGGCGGAAATAAAAAATACACGAATTAGTGGGTAGAGTTATTAAATTCTACATTAAAAATAAATATATTTATGACTTTATGTACGTTTAGTGATCGCTTTTAGTGCCTCTTGATGAACGGATAAAGATCCAATGAAAAACAGCTAATATAGTTATATATGATCATGTATTCCTTGATCAAGTCTCGTACAGCCTATATATATATATATATAGGTCGTACGAGACTCGATCAAGGGAAAACAGAATTAAGGAGAGAATCCTGTGGGATTGTTGAGATGACAGACGAGCGAGTCCGTTTACTCGATTATCGGTTGTGGCCGGGAGGGACCACGAAGGGTTGTACAAGATTCCCTCAGTTTATATATATATATATATATATATATATATATATATATATATACATCGTGTACAGCGACAGTCTCACAGCATAGGACAAACACGTGTGTAAGTCGAGGCATGTAAATGTGCTCGCACATAACTCTCTCTCTCTCTCTCACTCACTCTCTTTTTTTCTCGTGACTTGGTCGTTCACAAACAGCCCAGGAAAGTCTTGTAATCTCGTGATCCGGTTGCCCTTGCTTTGCCGGCTGCAAAAATCCTCGAGCTATTCGTCCCCGGCAGTTAAGTGTCCCTGAATCTACATCAACGCGTGAATCGTCGCTCGTACGAGTTTCGTCCACACTCTTGGACAAATAGTAATCTCAAAATTTTCATATGCAAAATGAATTTTTTATTATCAGTTTGTAAAAAAATTAAAACGATAAAAGAACTCACGAGGCAATTAATGATTTGAAGGATTTTTTATTTAATAAAAAATCTTGTATTTCCATTTGTGAGAACGAAATCGTGATTGTAATTTTTTTTTTCTCGCGTTCGCTATTCGCATTTCCAAATCCTCGCTTTGGCGACTGCGAGAATCATCAAACTATTTCTAGTCTAGTTCTAAACTTCCGACGTCTCTGAATTCACTTCAATGTGAATCTCTGTCATGCAATGTTTTTCTACACTTTTGGTCAAATAGTTTTCTCATAATTGCGATAAACCAAATATAATTTTTTCAAATTAGTCTGTAAAAAAAAAAAAACAATAAAAATGCTCAAGAAGCTGCTAATGATTTGAAGGATCTCCGGTTTTATATAAAAATTCGCCATTGCAATGTCAAATAGACAAAGATCATAACTTTCATTACTTTTTTGAGGATTCTGCACATTATGGACCGAAAACATTTATACGAAAAATTTACGACGCCTTTCTCTATATAAATTGTAATTTATGAATTTTCTGCCACACATTTTTTAAATTATTTACCAATAAATTTGGCAATATTTTCGTTGTTTAATTTTTCGTGTCTTGTGAAATTTTCTATCTTAATTTGATAAAGAAAAATGAAACTACAGCGCTAGCGCTCTCGAGAGGGTTAAGGATGAATTGGGACCGCAGTCGTTGATGTTTCGATGATTAAAAAAAAAGCCGCAGGTGTTTCTTATTCTATATATACATATATATGATATGATAATAAAACGAAAATATACTCTCGAGAGCTCGTGCTCGTATCTCCGTATCTACAATTCGCATTTTTTTTTTCTGTTTCCGTCTCATTCTTTCTCTGTTTTTTTCGTCAGACCGGCCAGGATAAGCAAACCGACAATATCGATCGCATCAATCCGCAATTTTGTCAAGCAATCTCTCTCTCTCTCTCTCTCTTTCTTCCTTTTTCTCCCTTTTCCTCTCTCGGTGTATATACCCGCGAGAAATGGGCGTTCACTCGTACGTTTGCACGGGGTAAAAGCATTCAAGCAGCCACCGAGGCTTTTTATACGGGTGTTGCGCGCAAACGAGCAACTTTTCGCACATATCGGCGCACTAACCTAACCTCAAAATTAACCACTCGACTGTTGAGCCCCCATATAAAATGCAATATAGCAGATCAAAAACATCATGATAAATCGTTGATTAATAACTCAGCTATCCGTATAATCAATAAAAAAATCATCATCACGCATTTCTTACCCTTATCCTATGCGTTTATCGTCGTACGACCTTTGAACTCGGCTACGTTCCTTCAGACTTGTTTTTTTTTTTTTTTTTTAATATTTGTTGCCAGAAAAGCCCAAATGGAACAGCTCTTACGTTTCTTCAATCCTTTCGTCTTGTTCCTGAATAAGAATGTTTTCACGCGTATACGTAGATATATGTATCTATATATATATATATATCTCACTCACTCACTTTCTGTCTCTCAAAAAATAATTGTATATTCCCGCTCTCCACGTGCTGTTATAGCGACGTAAAAAAGCGTTCATCGGGAATGAAACGTTCGAAAAAAACAATCATAGAGCACTGGCATTCATCACGGACGAGTCACTACTATTTACACCGATGATAAATTAATGTAATTGAACATTTTTCAACGCGCCGCGATCCCGTCTCCACTACTACCCGTGTACAGTCCACCTCCTGCCACTGTCTCGTCTTTTGTGACGTCATCGATTCAATACTTTTCGCCGAAGCGGGCATTATTTTTTCAACCGCTGAACGCTAGATGTCGCTAGTTGTACGATTGCCGCGTCGGTAGAAACTTACCGATCGATGAGCGCGCGAGGATGGCTGGTGGCGGGAATATTTGAATTTTATCAATGATGCAGTAAAAAAAAATACGAATTTACATACTATACATATCTTCATAATCTATTTTTACTTACAATATAGTTTTTTATCGGATGATTAGCCCAAATGCTCGGCTGATATAAATCTTTACCTAGCATTAAATAATTTACCTTTAAATATACATTATGAATGTATATTTAAAGGTAAATTGTAAATCATCGTGAATGATATTTCTTATCAATGAAATATATGAATCTACATTTTCCCATATCCCTCATCCGATAAGCTTCTAAAGGTAAAAGAGCAAATGCGTTAAATATATTCTCGTTAAAAGTCTGTTGGTAATTAAAAGCCAAGACAATTAATTGGAGGACGTCTATAGTAATTAGCATATTTCAAAAACATACTATAATTTCTTGATAAGAATTTATGAAGTTATAGCGAATAAATTACTCTCTTCGTAGGCGTTAACCTTAAAAAAAAAAAAAAAACACATGAGTTTAACGTTCACCTGCAAACCTCACAGGGTCTCTATTTAATACACGCAGAGAAGCATTCGATGACTAACGTTTCTGCGTATACGCTCTTCTTGGTATCTTATCATCACTTGGTCTCTTATCAGTTCTATATCTGATACCACGACCATTTTTTTAGTCTCTGTTCGTGAGTTGAGCTGAACTAACGTTTTTCACAAGTTAGTCAAACATGTTGGCCCCTCGTTCTCTCCTCTCGATTGCGATTATTCTTCTCGCAAAAAGTTCACGCTGCGATCTTAATGGCAACAATACGACAATCATACCATCAACAATTGTACCAACTGATCCATCAACGACGACCACCACTAAACCGGCCAATTTGTGCGAAACTTGCTCTTGTACCGGTAAATAATCGTCTCTTTTTGAACATTAATAATATATCATGCAGTATCGATTATGCCGAATTATTTATCGATCTTTCATCCCTCATAAAATGGCACCCTTATAAATAAGCTTGTAAAAAAAATAATTCTAAAAATTAGCGTTAAAAATTGTCATTACATTTCGTTGAAATCATTTTGGTGACATTTTTTGCGAGTAATTTTCATTTATCGATTATTTCGCATTATTTATCGATTATTTACCCCTCATAAAATGGCACCCTTATAAATAAGCTTGTAAAAAAAATAATTATAAAAATTAGCGTTAAAAATTGTTATTACATTTCGTTGAAATCATTTTGGTGACTTTTTTTTCGAGTAATTTTCATTTATCGATTATTTCACATTATTTATCGATTATTTACCCCTCATAAAATGGCACCCTTATAAATATGCTGGTAAAAAAAAAATTATAAAAATTAGCGTTAAAAATTGTCATTACATTTCGTTGAAATCATTTTGGTGACTTTTTTTTCGAGTAATTTTTATTTATCGATTATTTCGCATTATTTATCGATTATTTACCCCTCATAAAATGGCACCCTTATAAATAAGCTTGTAAAAAAAATAATTATAAAAATTAGCGTTAAAAATTGTCATTACATTTCGTTAAAATCATTTTGGTGAATTTTTTTTCGAGTAATTTTCATTTATCGATTATTTCGCATTATTTATCGATTCTTTACCCCTCATAAAATGGCACCCTTATAAATAAGCTGGTAAAAAATAATTATAAAAATTAGCGTTAAAAATTTTCATCACATTTCGTTAAAATCATTTTGGTGACTTTTTTTCGAGTAATTTTCATTTATCGATTATTTCGCATTATTTATCGATTCTTTACCCCTCATAAAATGGCACCCTTATAAATAAGCTGGTAAAAAATAATTATAAAAATTAGCGTTAAAAATTTTCATCACATTTCGTTAAAATCATTTTGGTGACTTTTTTTCGAGTAATTTTCATTTATCGATTATTTCGCATTATTTATCGATTCTTTACCCCTCATAAAATGGCACCCTTATAAATAAGCTGATAAAAAATAATTATAAAAATTAGCGTTAAAAATTGTCATCACATTTCGTTAAAATCATTTTGGTGACTTTTTTTTCGAGTAATTTTCATTTATCGATTATTTCGCATTATTTATCGATTCTTTACCCCTCATAAAATGGCACCCTTATAAATAAGCTGATAAAAAATAATTATAAAAATTAGCGTTAAAAATTGTCATCACATTTCGTTAAAATCATTTTGGTGACTTTTTTTTCGAGTAATTTTCATTTATCGATTATTTCGCATTATTTATCGATTCTTTACCCCTCATAAAATGGCACCCTTATAAATAAGCTTGTAAAAAAAATAATTATAAAAATTAGCGTTAAAAATTGTCATTACATTTCGTTGAAATCATTTTGGTGACTTTTTTTTCGAGTAATTTTCATTTATCGATTATTTCGCATTATTTATCGATTCTGTATTCCTCATAAAATGGCACCCTTATAAATAAGCTTGTAAAAAAAATAATTATAAAAATTAGCGTTAAAAATTGTCATCATATTTCGTTAAAATCATTTTGGTGACTTTTTTTTCGAATCATTTTCATTTGGAAAAAAAAAATATATATATATATAGATACAACGGTAAATTGCACGAAGCGAGGCCTGGAAGATCATTTTCATGATGGTCAATGGCCAACGAAGCCTCTGGATGTCGTTACATTTACGGGAAATTTTCTCGTACATCTCAAACCATTTCCGAATGTAACGATCAATCGGCTAATCCTTCGTGGCAACAGAATAACAACGATCGACGATAAGGCTTTCAGAGAGATTAGAAATCTCACCGAGCTCGATCTGAGTCACAATCAGCTCACCTCGGAATTATTGACTCCTCATATATTCAGGGTATTGTTTTTTTTTTAATTTTTAATTTTTTAACGATATTCTTAAAGTGTTTTGCACGAAAGATCGAGAAGAGATTGACTTGGAATATGAATGAAAAAAAAAAAGGAAAAAAAAAAAAAATTCAATTACACCCTAAAATAATGATGATAAAAATTTTAAGGGAAATTTCGCTGTCGAGGAGTACCAACCTTTGCCACAATTGAGAGTACTCAATCTGGCGAACAATGCTCTTCACACACTGAAACAGGATATCTTTGAGCACGTGGCCGATCTTAGGGTTTTGATACTCGGTGGAAATCCACTTACGACTATCGATCAGGGCACTGCTAACGCAATTAATCAGCTTCTCTATCTGGAAGAACTCGACCTCAGTTATTGTGATTTGGAGACTTTACCCGATCATTTGTTTCACGCCCCGAGGTAATTTAAATATCATGCTATTAATTTTATAAAAATACAATAAATATATATATATATATATATACATCTATGACTCAGCTACGTTATATATAAAAAGGCTCATAAATGAGATGACATATTACCATTAGTGGGTTCGTCAGTACAAACAAAAATTTCCCATTATATTTTCTTTGTATTCGATTCCTCCTTAGAAAGACTTTGAGATTTGTGCTCCAGTGAGGTAGATGGATCTAATCAAATCAAATAAAATCTGGTTAAAAAAATTTAATAATAATAATAATAATCATAATAATAATCATAATAATAATAATAATAATAATAATAATAAATGGTCGGATTAAAGCAAAATACTAATTCTTGCTTCGTGCAACTTGAAAGATGTTCTATTCGAATCGAATGGAGTTTTGGGTCAATTTTAATTAAATTACGTTGGACTGTTCTCGATTTTTCTTTTGCTTTATGACAAACTCCTTAATTGCAGAATGCAAGCATTTTTTTCCATTGCATGCGATCCGCTAGGGAATCTTCAATTAATTTTTGCATTTGTCAGATGTATGAATTTGTAAATAAATATAAAAAGAGTTAAAAAATTGAAAAAACAATTAAAATAAATAGAAATTAAAAAAATCAAATTGAAAAAAATTGATGATTTTTCACAGCCACTTGAAGAGACTTTACTTGAACGATAACAAATTTACAAGTCCACCGAACGCTCTGGAAGATTGTAAATCTCTCGAGTATCTTTCCCTGGATGAGAATCCATTTGTGTTGTTGGATCGTAGCGTCGCTTTTCCTGTTATGCCGGCTCTTAAGGAACTGAGCCTCTCCTCTCTTCCTCATTTGACTTATGTTGGTGGCGGAATTTTTTCGCAATTAACGGCGTTGGAAAATTTGACAATGCAAAATTGTCCGAGATTGAAGGAGATCGACGAGAATATTTTCGTGAGAAGGGTAAGGTGTCTTTTTTTTTTTTTTTTTTAACTAAATCAACTCGATAATACGTTTGTCGAGAAAAATAAAATTATAGAGGAAAAAAATTAATTAGCAAAATCAATATGGCCGACCTGAAACAAAAAAAGAATACAAGCTTGAAGAAAAATTGAGTTTTTGCGTTCACCAATTTTGTATCTTATGAGATTTTTATCGGGGATTTAAAGTGCCAAAAAAAAATACACAGGCTGGGCCAGAAGAATTAAAAAATTATTTTAATTCGGATGTATTTTTTGAATGTGAATTTAAATTTTTTAAAAATTTTTTATTGGGCATATAAAATCTCGTCAACTTTATAGAGTTTTTTGGACTTGTTTTTTTTTGTTTTTTTTTTTTCGGTCGTATGATTATTCCTCGTATAAATTATGCAGTTTTATCCTATGCGAATTTAACGAAATATTTTTATATTTCATGCTGTTGATTCGTTTTATTTATAATTTGGGTGATTTTTGTATGTGAAAGAGTACTGATGGGGCAATATGGCCACCACTGAAAATCCTCGATATATCGAACAATGGGTTGCGTTATTTGCCCTCTGGCCTTGTGGGACGTTGGGACCATCTCGAGAAATTGGGCCTGACCAACAACGAATGGAGCTGCGATTACGACAATCAATATCTGGTTAGTTCAGTGCAGCAAAAAAAAAATATATATAGATATATTTTTCACTTTTATCGACGACACTCGTCATATATTTATAGTGGAAGCCAATTTCTTCACCGGGGTTTATCCGTTAGGTAAAGTTATCCGCCGGATAACTTTGGTATTGGATAATAAATTTAATAATAATATAAATAATTAATTAATTTAATATAAATTAATCAATTAAAGCGCTAAAATATCGATTTAATAATATTTAAAATGTCTCTAATATATATATATATATATATGATAAAATTGTCAAAAAGATTGGCAGCCTTTTGCCAAGTTTGGGTAAAACTTTGATGGGCAAAGAGGTCGATGCTCTCAAGTGTTCAGCACCTCCGGAACACGCTGGAAAAAATTTAACGTCATTGGCAAATCGACATTTGCGTCCATTGGATCGTTACGGAGCACGTCCCGAGCGAGATGCTGCAATTCTCGTTGGGGTCCTCATCGGAGTTCTTTTGGCCATTCCCATAGCTCTCACGATCTTCGTATTATGGCGAAAAGGATTTTTCTTTTGCGGCTCGCAAGGACCTGCGAGTTTCTCTCGTGCTTTTTACAAACGTGCTGCGGATGACGAGATATAGATTATTTTTTTATTTTTTTTCAACAAAATTTATTCACGTAAGTTTTCATACTACATAAAAAAAAATAAAAAAAAATAATCACGATATGCTTTTATACGCATAATGAAATATTTATGAATTATTAAGATTCTGAATAATTGCACTGTTAGAGAAATCCGCTTGTTAAAATTGACTCCGTTTTGGAATAATTTCCAATCCATATACTAATATTAGAAATGCGAAAAAATGAGTTTGTCACGTCTTAACGACTAAACTACCGGTCTGATTTTTATGAAATTTGGCCCAGAGGTAACTTGAAGTCCGGAGAAGGACATAGGCTACTTTTTATCCCGATTATCCAACATAGTTCCCCAGGGATATTTTTAATAATAATTATAATATACAAGGCTCGAGGACAGAGACGCTCAAAGTGACAAAATCGTAAATTTGGAAGAACCATATTTTTCACATGGGCAACTGCCAGCCCACAAAACCTTTACGTGTTAGCAAAATAAGGCAGGAGAATAAATATATTAATGTACAGAACGGTGTTGGCATAGCTAAAAAAAATACTTTCTTTTTCAAATAAGAAAGTAATGATTTTTTTGACCTTATAAGGTCAATTATAAACTTCAAAAATAAGACCGGAATTACCACTCACACCGATCCACTTTAACACCGTAAATTTTTTACAGTCTATATATATATATATAATATTTACGTAAATTTATCATTTTAGTACCAAGACGTGACGATTATTCGGAATAGTCAAATGTTAAAAGGCTATCGCATGACATCATATGAATTTCGTTATTATTTTTTAAATTTTTGTTTTTTTCTTTCTTAATATAAATATTTGTATGTTACGTAGTGTGTGTAACTTTAAATATTAAGAAAATTATAGATTGTAATGACAATCGTCAGATCTCTTTCATCACGAATACGTATTATCCTCGAAATGGCGAATGTAAATAAATAAATTATCAAGTAAATATAATAATATACAATTTATGTATTTTTTTTTATGTCAAATTTTGTGTATAAAATTAAATAATAAAATTTTTGGAACGTGGATAAAATTACAAGTGATAAATAATATTAATCCTATTTTTAAGCCAGCCCTGATTTCATTGCAAAGTAATTAATATTATGTAGTACATAATATGAGCTTTTGATCAGTTCTCGTAAAGCTCAATGTTGCCAACAAGGAAGTCTGGAGGGGGCCTAGCGTGGGGGAAATTTCGAAGGGAAATCGACGAAGGATCAAGGAAGGAGAGACAAAAGCCTCGACAGTGAATATATATATTCACTGTCAAGGCTCTATAAATATGTGTATATATATATATATATATGTATAACTATATTATATTATATATATATATGCTCGACATTAGAGATACAACTTACCTTTGGCTATTCGACGAATTATGTAGTTCAGGAGCAAATTTGCCATATACTGACAGAAGTACACTGATTATAATTTATATTATGTATTAGTACATATAAATTAGGCTTGCAACCAGACCTCGTCAAGCTCAAAGTTGCCAGCAAGGGGGTTGGGGATGGGGGAGGCGAAATTTGGAGAGAATGGAACGAGAGTCGAAAAGCTGAAGGAAGAAGATCGAGAGAGAGAGAGGGAAAGAGAGAGAGAGAGAGGGGGGGGGGAGAAGTGTGTAGAGAGTTTTGGTCGGATGATAAAGCCGAAGCGACGAGCGAGAGAGCAGCACGAGGCCACGAGCTGGTTTCGTTAACGAGTCTCGAGGGGGGTTTCCGCTCTTCATCCATGTCTCGCTCCTGTCACACAAACTCGAAACTCGAGGACGAGGCTTTTGGATCCTCGTGGGCGAATCTCGAAACTACGATGATGGAAAGCGAGAACTCGAATAATGGACGAAGAAGAGCTTTTCGTTCAGAATTGTCTGGACAGTCACAATATAATAATTTTAATTTTCATTAATTTTAATTCTTTAGCTTTAATTTTTCCTTAAATAAATGAAAAAAAAAAAAAAAAAAAAAAACGTCATTGCGGGGTTGTCAAAGGACTATACGAATTTTATATTACGTATACCAATGAATTTTGTATAATGAAAAAAATAATTTGATTATTGAACCCCATCGATCAAAGTTCTCACTTTGATCAATAGTTCAATAATTAAATTATTGTCACAATAAAATTATCAAGTTGTTTTTTTTTTTCCTCGAAATCCAACATGGCCGACCAAAAAATTCATACAAAAGATTCAATGTGAATGAACAATATATAATATTTCGATGTATAAAATAACGTAAAATTGAAAAGGAAAACGCATCACTTGAAAAATTCGCGTAGAAAAAAATTTTCATCACCTTGTGACCTTTTTTGTAATTATGTTTCTTCTCATTATTTATTATTTTCCAAATTTTTGTGCATGTAAATGAGCTCAGATGGAAAGCGAAAAGAAAAGAGAGAGAGAGAGAGAGAGAGAGAGAGAGAGAGAGAAAGGGATAAACAGGCGCAAAGCAAGGGCAGCAAGAGGGTTGCAACGACGACGTTGCCCACATAGACCAACCGACCAACGGACACGCGTTGGTAACACAATTACCCCGTCGCTAATTTAGTCAATAATCGCAGAGGCGAGCTCGTCTAAATGCCGGCACGCGTCGTTCCTCCCATCGCTCTCTCTCTCTCTCTCTCTCTCTCTCTCTCTCTCTCTCTGTAAACGTCAATGCCATCGTGATGGTGTATACATGCAGTTCTCTCTGAGCTACAATGAACTGGGGTGTATTGCATTATATACATGGGGGTTACACACATATATATATATATATATATATATATATATATATATATAGGGGAGAGAAAGCCTGACAGGTCCTAATACGCCTGTGCGTTTAGTTAATGGGGCGTCGTATATAGAGTCACAACAGGAAATCAAAGTGAAAACAAAATTAAATCAGCCAACAAAAGATAAATAATTATTTTTTAAGAATTGAAAAATTAATCAATTTTTAATTCAATTTTTAATAATACACAAGAATGAAAATAATAAATCATCGAATGTCATATAATTTTATACGAGGATAATTATTATTATTTATTTTAAAGAAAAAAATATATATATTTACATCTTGCCAAATTTTTTGTATCTCGTAAATATGCTTGAGGGAATGAGGGATTTCAAGTAGGGATGAGTGGGGGGCATAACGGACCGGTCAGGTAAAATCTTTTCTATTAAAAATTCATAATACATAAAATAAAAAAATAAAATGTTGAATAAAAATGTTTTTTTTTTTTTTAATTACGATATAATGTACAAAATATATGATCTGTATATATATATATTAAACGATTACGTTTAAATTTCATGAATAATAAGTAAAAAATATTATTCTGTTATTTTAATAAGTTATTTCAAGTACGCAATTTCTCGAAAAAATATTAAGTAATGTTGAATATTAAATGTCAACATTCAACATTACTTAATATTGTATTACTATATATTACATATACTACTACTACTACTATATAATATATATATATATATATATTACATCTGATGCTCTCGTATATATTACATCTGATGTTCTCGTAAAATATTAATGCATGTCTAACATATTTTTGTTACAACAATTTACACCAAATCCCATTAGAATTTTGATTATCGGACATTCGTGAGGCGAAAGAGCTTTAAGCTGTTTACATGGGAAACACGTGAGAGGTCGATTTATCGGTCTTGGATGAGGTATGGGTGGAGTGAGAGTCCATTGATGTCTATAATTTGCAATGCCACAACGGCTACCGAGGTTCCTGTGCTCTCTCTCTCTCTCTCTTTCTCTCTCTCTCCCTCTCTCTCTCTTTCCCCTCTTCCCCCCCCCCCTCTCTCTCTCTCTCTCTTTCTCTCTCTCTGTCTCTCTATGCGCTTCCGGTACACAAGAAAAGGAGACAAACAGCTAGAGAGCAAGAGAGAGAGAGAGAGAGAGAGAGAGAAACAGGCAAGAGAGAGGAGGACTAAAGGGTGTATTCGCTATACATCGTTCCATATTGTACGACATATATAGATGCATTTGATGCCATAATAATGCTCTCCATACCACCACGAGAGAATATATGGGGTCGATAAATAAATATGATATACGATATATATATAGACTCGAAGGATCAGGAGCCTGAGAGTATATCAACGACGATATCACGAAAGGATACCATATCGATGTATATATGTATATATATATATATATATATATATATATATATATATATATATAGTATACATATACTATATATATACTATATACATATACTATATATACATATATATATACATATACTATATATATATATATATATATATATAGTAGCAAGACATATATATAGAGATATTGCGCGAGATATTGATGAAATTGTATACTCTAAATAACCAGAATCGTAGAACAAGTGCATGTAGCAAAATAATACGCTCTCTGTAGCGTATATCATATCGCGTATCCGAGCACTGTGGCATGATAAGTAATCCAATCTCGCGTTTCCTCCGCTGAGGATCCTCGTTCTCGCATCTCTCAGCATAGCGACTGTATAAATACGTTATATATATATATATATATATATATATATATATATATATATATATTATATAGTAGTAGTAGTATATGTAATATTTTTTCGAGAAATTGCGTACTTGAAATAACTTATTAAAATAACAGAATAATAATTTTTACTTATTATTCATGGAAATTTAAACGTAATCGTTTAATTATTATTTATATATGTATATTTTTTTTATCTTTGAATATATTCTGTTATTTATAAAAATATCGAGGCATTCCATACGTGAAGTTGAAAAATGTGCTTGTACACAATTTCGGAATGTCTTTTCAATAGTATATTGCACGGTTGCATATATATGTATATACAAATGGATACATATATATCGAATATACGTAAAACTCTGTATAGACACATGGAAATTCGTGTTGCCTGCATCCACTTTATCCTAGCACAGATATTCGATAAAGTCGTACGAGCGATGCTCGCTTTTTCGTTCTTGGCTGACTATATATATATAGGGTGCAATAAAAAAATTCCTGGGGGTTTTTCTGACGTGAATAGCAACGAGTTTCATCTCTGTATATATATATATATATATATATATATATATATATACACGCGAATGAAAGGATATATATATATATATATATATATATATATATATATATGAAATGAACACGCGAATGAAAGGATATATATATATATATATATATATATATATATATATATCCATTCGCGTGTTTATGTTGAATAAAAAAAACATTTTTATTCAATATTTTATTTTTTTATTTTATGTATTATGAATTTTTAATAGAAAAGATTTTACCTGACCGGTCCGTTATGCCCCCCACTCATCCCTGCTTGAAATCTCTCATTCCCTCAAGCATATTTACGAGATACAAAAAATTTGGCAAAATGTAAATATATATATTTTTTTCATTCAAATAAATAATAATTATTATTCTCGTTTAAAATTATATGACATTCGATGATTTATTATTTTCATTCTTGTGTATTATTAAAAATTGAATTAAAAATTGATTAATTTTTCAATTCTTAAAAAATAATTATTTAACTTTTGTTGGCCGATTTAATTTTGTTTTCACTTTGATTTCCTGTTGTGACTCTATATACGACGCGAATGGATATATATATATATATATATATATATATATATATCCATTCGCGTGTTTCTACTCTTTAGATTTTGAGTTTCTCATAGGTGAGTAAAATGCAATTGGCTACTTTTCATATAAGGGTGAAAGTAATATTAAATTCAATAATTGTTGTAAAGTTACGATTATTTAAAGAAAAAAAATAATAATAAGTTAACAATTCACACAGTTAATAATTGTCATAGCCACAAAGGTTTGCGCATATTTAATTATATTATTTCATAATCACTCATTTATCGTCCATTATTTTTTCCCATCTTTCACATATCCGTTTAATTTTTTATCTAAATACGATAAACTTTGCGTTATTTCCACCTCAATATAAATTTTTAACTCAACTAATCGATACAAAAATAGGCTAACTGTATAATTTCCAAAAAAAGCAATCACGATTACTAAATTACTTTTATTTCAATAGGAAAAAATATATATATATATATATATATATATATATTTATGGTGATGAATAAATTCACGTCTATGATATTTCGTAATTAACATTCTAAAATCTCGTTAGACACACTCGCCTTATTATTATTATTCATTATGTGACACAAATATACGAATTTTCCTCCAAGTGGCTATCATTGCCTAAATTTCTATTCTGCACTATCATAGTCAGTCTCAAAATATGTACACACGTGAATATTTCATCGTCGGGGCATGTTTGATTGAGCGAGCAGAGAATCAGAGTTCATATGAACTCTGATTCTGGATTCGGGTAAATATATCTATATCTGAACTCTCTCTCTCTCTCTCTCTCTCTCTCTCTCTCTCTCTCTCTCTCTCTGTCTCTCTCACCCCCCCCCCCCCCTCTCCCCCTCCCCTCTCTGTCTGACTATATATATATATAATACTACACAGTATCAGGTGGAAGATGCTGTGATGCCTGACACGATATTTATACGTTATATACGCACGATCTGGGGGCGCGAGAACGATCCAACCGTGAGATTTACTCGCGTACCAGGAGAGAATCCAGTAAAATCACGAAACTCTCTCACTCCCTTGCTCTCTCGCTCTCTCGCTCTGACGAATATCGTCATGGCAACGATGAAGAAAGGTCACGCCCCCTGTGAGGTCCATCCGCCAACCCGGAGGGTGCAAAACGTTTCCTACTCGTCCAATCGCTGAGGAAAACGTTCCACGAACAACCCCCCAACAACCCTTGCCAACACTGATATTAATTGTGTATTTGTGTTCATGTACGTGTGTGCGTGTGTGCGTGTGTATTGTGCTCAAAGCTCGGATCACCTCTTGGAAAATAGGCAAGGGGGGTGGGGGTGGTGGTGGCACGACCAAGACGACAACGCGAGAACGAGTGTGATCGGGGAGTGTGTAAGGGGTGCGAGCGGCTCAATCGCAGGTTGACGGACCGATAGGGGTTTAAACGGTGACAGTGTCTTGCCAGGGATACGAACAACGTCACAACACGTGTCGTACATATATCGAAGGATTTCTTCATACGTATATATATATATATATATATATATATATATATATATATATATGTATATACATATACATATATATAGATATATATATACACGTGTATATATATGTATATTTGTATATACACACGATATTATTTAATGGAGGATCATTTTTTAATTATCGAGTGATGAAAAAGTTTTACGAGCTGTCAACCTATGTTTAAAAATATTTAGTGAAAATTACGAGTGAACGCCAAGGTGATGAACTGGTCCGTGATATATATATATATATATATATATATATATATAGTGTCTTATCATCGTAATCTAAAATTCATTGATAAATGTGCTTCGATATTAGATGAATTTTTATGGGGATGAAATATAAAAATATTAGCGAATTGTGCGATCAAATTTGAGAGATCAAATAATTCATTTATCAAAGCTACAATAAATAATAATTAAAAAATTGTGGCAATTCAGAGAGCCCGATATAGAAAAATAAATTATTTAACGATGAAATTGCCAATTAGGCTGACAAATCACTGTAGACAAAGTAAATATTATAATTTAATCGCGAGACAGGTGAATTTAAATAATTAAAACTTGATGGCTGATGATGGATGAGATAAAAAATTCACGAAAGTTTAATTTTGGAATTGTTATTTGAGTTATGAGAATTAAATTGTGCAGTGAATTATGTGGCAGATAATATGATGATGGAAAAAAAAAAATAAGGGAGAGTGCGAGTGAGCAATTTTTAATCGTCGTATTAATTATCAGTTGAATAATTTTAACGATGATCTTGTGATTAGTTATTTTAATATTTTGAGTAGAAAAGAAATTTGATAAATAAAAAAAAAAATTAAAAATAAAAAAAAAAAACGATGCAGTCGACTTGTCAACAACATCAGCAACAGCAACAGAATGGAACTTCTGCGAGCAGAACGTCTTTTCTCATTGAGGATATTCTCAATCGTGGCAATGCTCATCATCAGGCAGTTAATTCCCAGCATCATTTACATCATCAATTAACACCTGCTCATAGTCAACATCATCATCATCATCATCAGTATCAACAATTTGCCAGTTTGTTGCCCGGTTATCCATCGGGACCGCCAGCTGCTGCATTTTTTCTTGGGCCCCTTTTTGGTACCGCCGGCATGAGCGTTGTTCCCGGTGTGAGCGAACTCGCGGCACTCAAACACTGCCGACGGCGAAAAGCCAGAACCGTAAGATTTTTTTTTTCATTTTCTCAATATTTTACTTAATTAACAAATAATTATACGATAAAATTACCATATTCATTAATGAAAAATTGTAATATGAAATATTCAATAATTATTAATTTTTAGTCGTAAATTTGCGATTCCAATTCCAGCTGTTCACGTTTTCTTGATTTTTTTTCCCTTTAAACAACGATATTTAATAATATATATATATATAATTAATTAATATGGAACGTAATATTATTGGACAATCTCTAATCAACCAAAAAAATTTATTATTTTTTATGAATAATTCCAGTAGAAATAAAAGTTACATTTGCTCGCATGCGATTTCTCCAATTTCCGCACTATTGGAATTTAAAAAAAGATAGAGAGATAATAATTTTATATCGATATGATTTACGATCAGTTGGCGATTTATTTATAATTGATTTTTCGCGTGACATAATTTAATAATAGAATAATATTAATGGAGCGGGTTCTTCAATTGATCAGAGTTTGATTAAAAATTGCTGTAAAATTAAAAAATTAAAAGTCGTCATAATTTGCGTCACATTTACTACGATGTCAGAATTATAAAAAATAAATAGAAAATATTTTTCTAACATTAATTGACGACGCAATTGGCCATTCTCAGTTTATCCTAATAGTTGACGATTTTTTCTACCATTTTGTTGTTGTCTATTGTTAACTGTAAATTTTTGAAAATTCTATAAAATTAGCACACATAAATTTTAAAAGTCATATTGGAATGGACATAAATTGGTATATAAACTTGTCAGAATTTCATGAAAATGAGTCGAGAATATTATTGATTTGTCATCGATATTCGATGAGTATGAGATTCTTTTCAGTCCTCAATAATCGATTTTTTTCTACCATTTTTTTGTCGTCTATTGTTAACTGTAAATTTTTGAAAATTCTATAAAATTAGCACACATAAATTTTAAAAGTCACATTGGAATGGACATAAATTGGTATATAAACTTGTCAGAATTTCATGAAAATGAGTCGAGAATATTATTGATTTGTCATCGACATTCGATGAGCATGCGATTCATGTTAGTCCTCAATAATCGATTTTTATCCTAATAGTTGACGATTTTTTTCTACCATTTTTTTCTTGTCTATTGTTAACTGTAAATTTTTGAAAATTCTATAAAATTAGCACACATAAATTTTAAAAGTCATATTGGAATGGACATGAATTGGTATATAAACTTGTCAGAATTTCATGAAAATGAGTCGAGAATATTATTGATTTGTCATCGACATTCGATGAGCATGCGATTCATGTTAGTCCTCAATAATCGATTTTTATCCTAATAGTTGACGATTTTTTTCTACCATTTTTTTCTTGTCTATTGTTAACTGTAAATTTTTGAAAATTCTATAAAATTAGCACACATAAATTTTAAAAGTCATATTGGAATGGACATGAATTGGTATATAAACTTGTCAGAATTTGATGAAAATGAGTCGAGTATATTATTGATTAGTCATCGATATTCGATGAGTATGCAATTCATTTAAGTCCTCAATAATCGATTTTTTTTTACCATTTTTTTCTTGTCTATTGTTAACTGTAATTTTTTGAAAATTCTATAAAAATATCACACATAAATTTTAAAAGTCATATTGGAATGGACATAAATTGGTATATAAACTTGTCAGAATTTCATGAAAATGAGTCGAGTATATTATTGATTAGTCAGCGAGATTCGATGAGTATGCCATTTATTTTTGCCCTCAATAATCGATTTTCATCCTAATAGTTGACGATTTTTTTCTACCATTTTTTTCTTGTCTATTGTTAACTGTAAATTTTTGAAAATTCTATAAAATTAGCACACATAAATTTTAAAAGTCACATTGGAATGGACATAAATTGGTATATAAA